>JAGPOW010000261.1:164834352-164885403 GCA_030014935.1 Caiman crocodilus | reverse complement strand
GCTCCTCATAAGGCCTATCCTGCTGCCCACATATCAGTCTAGTGGCCCTCCTCTGGACCCTCTCGAGGCCGTCCACATCCCTCTTGAAGTGCGGCGCCCCTGTAGTATGCCTACAGGGATTTGGGGAGCATCTGAAGCCCCAGGCTGATGAGCCTGGGAGGAAGAATACTTGCCTGAAGGTAGAGCTACACAAAATTGATGACTGAGTTGCTCATTCAAATTTTGCAAGTTTCATAGTTGGTAGGGTTGGAAGGGACCTGAGGAGATCATCAAGTCTGACCACCTGCCATAGCAGGAAAGAGTACTGGCGTCAAACGACCCTGGCCAGATGTTTGTCCAGCCTCCTTTTAAAGACCCCCAGGGTAGGAGCCAGCACACTTCTTTTGGAAGTTGGTTCGTTTCTTGTAACTCCTGGGATTGCTTGGGGGAACAGGGACTCTCCCAATGCCTGCTGGTCCCCCTTGACTAGTTTGTAGACTGCCACTAGATCCCCTCTTAGCCTTCTCTTTTGGAGGCTGGACAGGTTCAGGTCCCTCCTCGCAGGGCCTGCCCTGCTGCCCCCAATCAAGTGGGTGGCCCTCCTTTGGACCCTCCCCATATTGGCCACATCCCTCCTGAAGTGCGGCGCCCAGAACTGGATGCAGTACTCTAGCTGCAGCCTGACCAGTGTCACATAGAGGGGGAGGACCATCTCCTTGGACCTGCTTGAGATGCATCTGTGGATGCACAACAAGGTATGGTTGGCCTTCCTGACCGCATCCCCACACAGTCGGCCCATGTTCATTGTGGCATCAGTGATGACTCCAAGATCCTTTTCTGTCTCAACACTGGTGAGAAGGGAGTTCCCCAGCCTGTAGGTTTGCTGCTGGTTCTTCCTCCCCAGGTGCAACACCCTGCACTTGTCAGTGTTGAAACTCATCCTGTTCTCTTTGGCCCACCCCTGTAACCTGTCTAGATCCGCTTGCAGCCTGTTTCTTCCTACTAGCATACCTACTTCCCCTGACGTATTAGTGTCATCTGAGAACTTGAACAGAGTGCTTTCACCCCCCTCGCCCACGTCACTGATGAAGATGTTGAATAGTGCAGGCCTGAGGATTGAGCCCTGAGGAACTCCACTGCCCACATCCCTCCAGGTCAACTAAGACCCATCTACTACCACCCTCTGGATGTGGCCCTCCAGCCAGTTAGTGACCTATCTGTTCATGTAGGCATCAACACCACTGTCTCCTAGTTTCTTACTGAGAATGGGGTGAAAGACTGTGTTGAAGGCCTTCCTGAAGTCCAGAAAGACTATATCCACTGTGACACCTGCATCCAAGGACTTGATGACCTGGTTGTAGAAGCCACCAGGTTGGTTTGATAAGACCTGCGCCTAATGAACCCATGCTGGTTGCCCCTGAGCAACCTCCCCTGCTGGCCCTTCCTGGACACGTGCCAGGATAATTTTTTCGGAAAGCTTCCCCAGGATGGAGGCAAGACTCACGGGCCTATAGTTTCCTGCGTCCTCCTTCCTCCCTTTTTTGAAGATGGGAACCACATTGGCCCTTTTCCAGTCCTCCAGCACGTTGTCCGAGTGCCATGAGTGCTTGTAGAGTTGTGCCAGAGGTCCTGCAATGACCCCTGCTAGTTCCTTCAGCACTCTGGGGTGGAAATCATCAGGACCTGTGGTTTTAAATACATCTAGTCCCTCCAGAAGTTCCTTGACAAGGTTCTCATTAACCCTAGGCCTGATTGTGCCACCCACAGGGCCCTCAGGGCAGGGGAGGGCAGTGGGGGGAGATATCCGGGTCCCTCTTCAGAAATACGAAGGCAAAGAAATGGTTGAATATGTCAGCTTTACCGTCAGGTGAGATGACCAGATTTCTTGGCGTGTCCTGCAGAGACCCCACTTTACTTGGCACCTTCTTTTGCCCCCTATATATTTGAAAAAGGACTTCTTGTTGTCCTTGATCTGGGTCACTAGTCCCAGCTCCACTTCCACCTTGGCCTTCCTGACTGCCCCCTACATTCCTGAGCTACCGAGGTATAGCCCTCTTTTGTGATGGCTCCTCCCTTCCAGTGGGTGTACACCTCCTTTTTTGTTTGGGGATGTTCCCAGATGCTTTTGATGAGCCATGGGGGCCTTTGCACCATTTTGCCCCCTTTGATTCATGTAGGGATTACTTCCCTTTTAGCTTGGAGGATCGTCTCCTTAAGGAGTGACCACTCCTCCTGGACACTCAACTCCCTCCTGCTCTGGGACCTCAGTGCTTCCCCCACTAGTCTTCTTATCTCATTAAAGTCTGCCTTCCTGAAGTCGAGGGCTGCTGCCTTGCTGGAGGCTTTTGCCACCTTGTGCTGGATGGCGAATTCCAGCAGACGATGATCGCTGTTGGTTATGTGGTTGAGCACCTGCAGACCCCGTAGCAGGTCGTTGCCCATGGGCAGGACCAAATCCAACAAGGCATCTCCCCTGGTGGGGCTGCGTACCTCCTGGGTTAGATGGAGGTCCTGTATGTCAGTTAAGAACCTGGCTGTCTGCTCCTCCCAGCAGATGTCTGGCAAGTTTAGGTCACCCAGGACAACCACATCCTTGGACCTAACTATCTCCATGAGCTGACTTAAGAATTCCTGGTCTTGATCTTCTCCTTGGTTGGGTGGTCTGTAGTAGACCTTTACCATTAAGTCCCTTTCTCCCTCACCCCCTTGTACTCTAACCCAAAGCACTTCCATTTGCTTCTCCTCCCCAACAAGTTGACTGTTGCGTTTTGCCCAATTTAATTTGGAACTGATTTGGCCTTTATAAAGGTAAAATAAAAAGTACTATATGTAAGTAGATACAAAAGTGCTGCTTAAAAGTGCTTTTATAAAGTATCGGTGTTAAAACTTGTAGCAGTTTCAAAAAAGGTAGCCGAGTCGTGCATAAATATTTTCCCAGATTGGATTTACTGCTGTGGTGTTCGGTCTCTATTCACGGATGGTCTTAAACTACACTCAGTTTGACCATGTTTATGGCTGCTTAGATTGCTAAGGGAAGACCCTTGGAAGGAGGAATTCATTCTTAGGAGCAGAGACAATCCAAGCAGGGTATGAGGCCCAGGGCAAATTAGCCTGTGCAGGGCCCTGCCCCCAGACACAAGGAAGCTGGCAGCAG
Source organism: Caiman crocodilus (assembly GCA_030014935.1). Taxonomy (NCBI): domain Eukaryota; kingdom Metazoa; phylum Chordata; order Crocodylia; family Alligatoridae; genus Caiman; species Caiman crocodilus. The sequence continues at coordinate 164,882,270 of JAGPOW010000261.1, read as the reverse complement.
ATTTGGGGGTCGGGGTGCCAAGTGGCCTGACATGAAGAGTCACCGTGGCTGTTCCGCCTGGCTCCGCGGGGCCCTCCACAGTGCAGGGCCCAGGCAGTCATCCCGATTCACACCCCCTAGGAACAGCCCTGCTTAGGAGACAGACTTACAAGGCGTCTCATGCAGCGATATCTTTCAGACTGAATAAAATGAGGGAATAGCTGAGAAGATATGATTAGCAGGTTATCTGCATGCAAGGATGTAAATAACTCTGGCTTCAACAAATACAGTGCTCCCTGGTCTAGAAATCCCAGGCCTTAGGCATGGATGGCTGTAGAAGGGGTTGTGTGAGCACACACCCCTTCAGCTGTGTGGCACATGAGCAGAGAGGTCTCCGAGCTTTACTGACACGATTCCAGGACCCCAGGAGGAGGTGGGTGAACACCGCCCATCCTTCCTCCCTTCCCCAGCCCTTTTTTCCTTACTACTAATTTTGGTGGTGCGAAAGGGGATGGAGGGTGAGCACCCCTATAAAGAAAAGGTGTAAAAGGTTATGGACCACACTAGCTAACAGGCATTCAGTGCTATTGAACTGCTGTTCCTGGCATCAGAAATTTCCCCTGAAGTTCTGTAACCCTGTGGGAATTGCCCAGGAAGGTTCCTCTACTTAAGAAACTTTGGGTTGCTAGTCTGGATTTGTGTATACATTCAGTGTGCTTCCCCACACCTTGAGTGTTTTGGGGCATGCACTAACTAGACCAGTGGTTCTCAAACTTTTTTTTTGTGGACCACTTTAAAATGGCTGAGAGTCTTGGCAGACCACTTAATAAGCTTTTTTTTTGTTCTACAAATCTAAGCACACAACTTATATTTTAATATCAGTAGCCTTACCTTACAAGTACTTTTCCTGGGGACAATTAGCAGCAGCACAAGGTGTCCTTCTTGTCCCTGGGGAACCAAACATCAGCACTCATCTGGGCACGGCTTTTACATTTTGGCTGTATGTTTTAGTTATTGAAAGGGAACTTGAGGCAGTTAAATGCATGTTTATTATTCTTACTATAAATCAAAAGAAACTAAATCCAAACCATGGCAGTTTTACTTTATTTCCTTGAACTCACAGAGAGGGCAGAACAAGCATTTGTCTCATGTTATATATTACTTGTTGTATTCAATAGCATAAGATATCTGCCTTTATGGTGCAGGCACAGAGCAAAACTAGAAATGGGCTATTCTGTTTTAAAATAAATACCACATAAACACGGTAGGAATTGATTTATTGCAAGCCATAAGCACATAGTGTACTGGTGTTTATTGCTGTCCCTGGCCCACCATTTGAACATGCACCCAGGACCACAGCAAGCTGAGCTGTGTTGGAGCAGCTCTGGCTGGCAGGGAGCCCAAGGGATCAATCTGCCAACCCACGGTTTCTCTGACCCGGCTCAGCATGATGCAGAGGGGCTGGCTGGGGCATGAGGGAGCTCCAGTGTGGGGCTAGCTGCCAGGCAGCCCCTGCATTGAAAGGACCCTTTCCCTAGCCACCACATCAGAGTCTCCATGTGCAGTGCTGCACTGTGGAAAACTCTGCAGCAGGCTAGTATTTACAAGTACTACTTTGCTTCAGAGTTTATTAGTTTCCTGTGGCCTAATAGGGTAACATGTGTAGATGCAAGATGTTTGCTGCAGAACTAATTAGTCTACTAATTAGTAAACATCTTGGGCAGGCACACCCACACTTTGCCTTGTGTCATGTTATGATATATAGATCTTAATGATTTAACGCATATGACATCTTAACAGAATTCTGTGGCATGTGCTATGACAGCGTGTGATACTGTTTCTTGTGTGTCTGTTTCTTTTTCATCTTAAAATTCATACTTTCAAGACGGGAATACTTTTGATTGTCAGGTAGGCATTTCTGTCGAATGCTGAGGAAAAACAGTTTGCATATTGTTTCATTTACTATTCAGGTACTCTCAACATGTAACTATCACTTCAGGGCACTTCTCCTAATTGTTAGACTATACTTTGCATATCTTCAATACCTCCGAGGAACCTGGTGTCATAAAAGGTTTAAAACAATTAGAGTATTCAATAGAACTAAGCTCTTCCTATATGCTACTTTTTAACCATTATTTATGTACCATTATTCCATTCTTTTTGTTAGCCTTTTTTGATTTGGAAAGGTTTAATAAATAAATAAAGCTCAATTCCCTTTAAATGGCAAGACAGTAGTACTCATATTTTAAAAACAGTATCAAATGACATGAAACATAAGAATTTTCATTCACAGTCAAAACTGTTCTTCTTTGTGAAAAGAAATGGAACAAAGGCAAAGCTGTGTACCTAGAGCACTTTTTTTAAACTTACACATGCTAAGTGACCTGTGAACTGAAGGTTAGTTCTGGGTCAAACCATTAATACCAGAGGAGACGCACTCAAAGCAAAAATTCGTAGTGAGAGATTACTGGAACATTAGCCTTTTGATGGAGTGCTTCAAGGAATCTAACTATGGACAGCTATCTAATTAGAAAAAGATATTTGTAAAATGCATTGACTTAGAAAAAACATTTTGGAATAGAGCCTATGCAACTAACTCTCAAAGTTAAGTATTCTGTAAATCATGGTGCTTGATTAAAACAAATAGCTTTTAAAATAGACTAGTATTGCTTAGAAAGGTATTACATACAATGGTTTCCATGATACAGTAGAAAGAGAAACTGAGGATGGGGGTGGAAATGCTTCCTGTCAGGGACAGATTTGTGAAATGAGCTGCTGTAGATCAGTTTCCTACCACCTGACAATATTTCTGTGTGGCTTTAAAAACAGGACATTCACTGTCCTATGGGATAAAAAGCACAGAATTAAAATCTAACCATCTTGTTACAAATGTGTCCAACATTAAATTAAGTCTTTCAGGTTAAGGAATGGCAATGTGTATCTTTGCATAGGTATTAAGACTACAGTCAGGTTAAGATGGACTGTAGAATGAATGCATTTTGCATTCAAAAGCACTGGTGCCCATGGTTAAAGGAGAACCACCATCGATTGTCAGCTGGTAGAGCAGTGATTCTCAAACTTTTTAGACTTAAGGCACCTCTTGGAAAATGTCAGCTTTCACTCAGGTTTAACTGTGGAAAAATAACAGAGGAATTCTGCTGCAGAGGACTCAAAAAAGACTACAAGTGTGTTTGACACTATGGATTTCTATTTGAAATCTTTGGCCACATCCAGACAAGTGAGCACATGGCTGTTGCGGTGTCTCAAAGCAGTTGATGCTGCAAACCCCACACTCATCCCCTCACAAATCTCACAGTCTGCGTGCCCAGCTGGGACCTGCTGGCTGCAAAGGCAGCTGCCACGCTGCAGCCCTTCCCCTTGCCCACACTTGTGCCAGGAGATGGAGCCCCAGCCTGGGGAGGCTTCTGGTCCCAAGAACCACTTGGGAGTGGGTGTGATGGGCTGGGTAGAGGTTGAGGTGTCAGCAGTGGGAAGGCGAGAGGGAGATGGGGGGTGGGGATGAGGGAGCGCTCTGGGTAGGAGAGGCTACCAGAGCTGGGCTGAGAGGCCCCCTTCCCCCCCTAGAGCAGCCTGTGCAGGGGGAGGCTGGCCTGGAATGGGAGGGACTTTCCCAGCCCAGTCCCTGAGCCCCAGTTGAGGGCTTCCCAGTGTAACCCAGGCAGTACTCAAAAAGGTACCCCCTCTCCAATTGAAGGGATCAAAGCAGGTGCAGAAGTGCTGTGGGAGGTGTAGGGATTCTCCTCCCCCTATAGAGCAGAGCCAGACCACCACCGGGGACCTGGCCATATACCTTTTAATGAGGGAACAATACTGGAAACAAGAGGCATAATCAGGGGGTATAGTAGTGGACACTACAGGACCCCAAGAGAAGGATTCAACAGAGGTGAGACGCTTACAATCATAGACAAAAGACAGGGTTAACAAAATATAAAACACAAACAGCAGAGCAAACAATACTGGTTGGGGAAATATAAAAGGCACAAAATACAAAATGTCAAAGGACAAAGAAATATAAGGCCTAGGTACCTGGAAAGGGAGAAAACACAACAGCCATTGCAAGAAGAATTTCTCCTTGTTAGCTCACTCACCCCAAGTCACCAAAGCTGGGACTTGAACTGGGATCTCCCATCTGGTAGGCAGGAGCACTGCTGCACAGCCGCCAGTGCGGGTAATGCTTCAGCCTACCTGCTAGGCGTCTCGAGCTTCCTGGAACCCCAGCCTTACTTTGAGCTGCCTGGTCTCTGAGCAGACAAGCTGGAAGCTGAGCTGGGAGCCCCTCAGGTTGCGGCTCAGATCCTTGCTGAAGCAGGAAGCCTCTCCTGCTGGCCACAGCCTCTCCTACCAGCCACACGCCATGCTGCTGAGGGTCCAACTACTGCCTGCAGGTCCTGGTCCTTCAGGCTCTTCTGGGGCAACTGCTCCTGCCCCGCTGGCTCAGCTCGTGCCAGCTCCTTCCTCATGGTCCCTCGCTAGTCTCTCCCCTGAGTCCAGCCGTGCTGCCCCTTTTATCACCCTCCAGATGACCCAAGGGGCCAATCAGGGGACATAAGGGGTAAATCTCTGGGGCCTGATTGGTGAGGAAAGGGAATCTCAAGTCCTCCAATCATCTTTTGCCCTTTCAAAACCCCTGGGCTAGATCACTGCCAGCCAGCCCATCACATCAGGAATGGCATGGGGATCGTGGGTAGGCCTGTGTGAAGCGGCTAATATTCGCTTTGGATTTGACTGATTCGGGGGACAGTAATCAAATTGCCGTCCCTATTCGATTCGGCTGAATTTGATTTGGAGATTCAGCTGTTTCCGAATCTCTGAATCAGCCAGCCCCACCCGCCCCCACTCGTGGCACTTTGGAAAAAAAAATCCCCAACTCAGTGGGTGTTGCCAGGCAGGGGGCGATCCCCGCTGCCTCAGGGGCTCTACGCGAGCACCCAAAGCCCTGAGGGTGCTGCAGGAGCAGTGAGTCCCAGGGCTTTTCTTGCTTTGTTTTGTTTGTCTTAAAGGGATGGAGTTGGCCCAGGCAGGGCACCTGTGGGGGGGTTGGGGGAGCAAGGGGGCTCAGGGGGGGCTCGTGGCAGAGCCCCCCATGTAGCATGGGGAAGTGGGGGGCAGTGGGGATTGCCCCTTGCCTGGGAGCACCTGGTGAGCGCCAGGGCTTTTCTTTAAAGTACCATGCTGGGGTGGGCAGGGTCAGTCATGGTGCAGCTGGGGGGGGGGTAGGCAGGGGTCAGAGGGGGTGGGGGAGCAGGGAGGGTTGTGGGGACTGGCTGGGGTCCCCCCATGGTCCCCTCCCCGAGCTGCCCCTCCCCCTGCCCCTAGTATTTACCAGCTCCAAGTTCAGCGGCAGTTTCCTGCTGCAGCCACCAGGGACTGCCCAAATCGTCAAAGCTCTCCAGACCTTTTCTGAAGTTTCTGAGAGCTTTGAATCGATTTGGACCTTTAAATTGGTCTCCTGATCTGAATCAGATTTGGAGATTTGGCCACTGAATTGGGCAGAATCTCCTCCAAATCGAATCACCACCTGAAGCTTTGCACCACCTTAATCGTTGGGGTCTGGGCACAGGCGCAGGGAGCAGAACATCAGGGGCTGGCCTGGCACTGCTCAGAGCCAGAAAGCAGCCAGTGGGACAGCTGCAGCTGGATTCATGTCATGGTGCTGTGCTGGAGCTGCTGCCAGGAGGAAGCTAATTGGGGGCAGGCAAGGTCTGTGTGTTCAGCACCCCACATCCTGGTGAGCAAAGGGGGCAGGGGCAGCTCTGATTTTTCTATGTTAAAAAAACCAAAAGAAAACGCCAAAGTGTATAGATACTTAGAATTTATTTTATGATGATAGAGGCACTGGTAGGCTTCCAAGTGTATTTACAATTTTAAAGCAATCGATAAAACATTGCCCAGCTGATGTCTCTGTATAGCGGCATTTCATTTAAATCACAGAAGAACACAGATTTTTGATATTTTAATGAGAGAATTTGTGGGTTTTTATCAGATAACGTGCAGTTTTCAAACCAGGAATATCAGGATCCCTGCTGGTGAAGCAGGTGACAAGAGCTGGGCCAGAGGAGCCTGCCCAGGGCCAGCACTGGGGACCCAGCTGGAGGGCAGACCGAGGTGGCTGACCTGACCATTTGGGTCAGGAGGGCACGCTTCAACAATTCAAAGCGGGCCACTGCAACAAGCACATCTTACAGGCGATAAAGGCCCAGACGGCAGAGCGGGGACACCAAAAGACATGACAGCAGTGCTGCATGAAGGCCAACTGTGCAGCCATAACCCATTGACAGCTGGCTCAGAGGTGCAGGAAGCTCTGCTGTAGTGCCCATACCACAGCCCAGGTGGCCGTGCAGTCCCCGCTTGGGTCTGGCAGGGGTGCAGTCATGGGGCCGCAAGTTTAAGATGCTGTCACAGATGGCAGCAGGTCACAGCCAGCCAGCAGCCCCCACTGCTGCCAGACTGCTGCAGTGGATAGAGGGTGCAGGGGCCATTCTAGGTTAGCACTGCTTCAGCAATACAGCTGGCGCAAGGGGCTAGTGTCCCCAGATACCAGCTGGCTGGGCTTCAGGCTCCCTCAGCTACTTACCAAGGCAGCTTTTTCTACTGCTGGGGCCAGCACAGGTGCTGGCCCATGTCTAACTCCCCCTGGCTGAAGATCCAGGGCCAGCTGGGCAGGGTCAGTTTGCCCCAAGTGGCACAATTTGCCACACACCAAAGTGTGTGTTCAGGTACGTATACTGAGGCACAAATCTCCAGCACAGATTTGTGCTACTGCTAATTGATCTGCTGCGAGCACACGTGCTTACACTCTCTGGGTTTATCTTGTGAATCGTGTGTAGATATTTGCACACCTAACAGCACTAATATTGCATGTCACCCCATGGCACACTTAAAAGGATCTTATGGCAACCCTGGGTACTGTGACACCCTCACTGAGAATCATCATGCTGGAGATCGAAATACCGATCAAGATCCTGACCCTGAAAGCACTTGAACTAGGTGTAGTGCTTGCCAACTACTCAGAAGTATATGTAGGTTTGGGTCCTGTGAGAGAGACGTAATATGTTTTATCCATTAGGGGGCACTACTATTCATAAGCAAAACGTAGTGTCCCACTGACATACTGTGAAGGAGTAGGGCAGTGGAGTAATTTCATGACCAGCTATCAGTTTTAACTGTTCTGTGACTGAACAAAAGACCTCAGATTTTGGTGAATACCTTTCAGAAGTAACAAAACAATTTTAGCATTAAATAAACAAGCATGTTAAATTGTGTCCTCATTGAAAGGACGTGGCTGAGGCTTTTGGAGGAATCTGGGTTCTTTAGAGTTAATGCTGAATATACTAGTGGCACTAGTGAAATGTACGGTAAAGGTGAAATAGTACATTGTATTACTTTCTCTTCATGTAGATGTGTTTAATAATAAGGAACTTTTGTGTAGGTTGTTACTGATAAATTTATGCTAATGACAACTTAGATACTTGGAATTTATTTTATGATGATAGAGGCACTGGTAGGCTTCCAAATATATTTGCAATTTTAAAGCAATCAATAAAACATTGCCCAGCTGATCTCTCTGTATAGTGGCATTTCATTTAAATCACAGAACACCGATTTTTGGTATTTTAATGAGAGAATGAAAATACTGGGGAGATTAACCTACAGTCCTAACAAAAACTGTGAAAAGTGACTCCATCTAGATTTCATTCTATTGTAAAGTTAGATAATTTGGAGATGACAGCCAGGAGGAATGTAAAACAAGTGTCCAGCTGTGTAAACTTTACTCATCCTTGTGACAGCTAAGTTGCGTGAAGCGTAACTAAATAATAATACAAAAAATTGGAAGACTAGGAAAAGTTAGCAGGACCACTGCACCTGCCCTGTTTTCTGTTTGTTTTATTCATGTCCATACCTTTCCAAAGTTACCTTGGTATTTCCAAAGAGCTCTCTCTCTTATTGACTTTGTTGAATAACCTTTATGGTCTCAAGATGAAATGGTTTTACCTCAGCCTATGTTGTTCTTTTACAGTATGTAGGCAGAAGTTTTATTATAGTAATACAATTGAAAAGTCTTTGTTCATAATGTGTATGTGAATAAATATGTTTTAATTTAACTGCTTTCTAAAGCAGTTCTGTGACCTGCCTGCGCTCGGGGGTAATACAGCTGAGGTTTTTGTTTAGTTTCCTTTCATGGTCTCAAAACCTGTCTCGTAAAAGGTGAATTATAAGGGGGTTATTTTCAATTAAATTTTAAATTATAGGGTAGTCTGCATATCCTGCCTAGCAAGGGGCATTCAGTATTAATTATTTTTCCGACATCCTAAATCCCACAGAGCCCTTCTGGATAGCTCCCAATCCAGGTACCCTTCACAGTGGGGTAAAATCCTTGCTTACTAAGAAGGGTAACAAAGGGGAGAAAATCATCACTTGTTAGTCAAGACATTTCCTGGTTTTCAACCCAGTAACTTTCTTTTTAGTTGAAAGGTGTTTTGAGAGAGAGCATGGGTATAAGGATACACCTTTTTGCCTGTGTCCTAACCAGAAACCTGCTTCTGGGTGGGGTGCTGCAGTGAGGCATTGAGGGGTATTCTTGTTGCAAATGGCATGCTGATTGGCTTTGGTAGCAATCCCCTTAGCAGCCTCTCCTGAGTACAGACAGACTGCAAACAGGGATCGCGCATTACTTATGTGCGAACAGCAACTGTCTAATCGAGCTGAAGACCAGCATATTTTATAGGGACAGCAAAAGGCAGCTGTCTCAACATGGAACTGTTCTCAAACTACATTTCCAAGTCCTGTGCAAATCAGGGAGGCCTTGGAGCAATTTTTTTTTTAAATAATAAGAATTCACCAAACTTAAAGGTTGTCCTGCAACATCCTCACCTAGTGTTTTCAAGTATACTGTGTTTCTGGGATTCACAGCTTATTTTTATGTAACTGTGTACCTGGATAGAAAATGGTATGCAGTGTATCGCCTCCCAGTGAGCATTTTCTTTTTTCAATTAAAAAGAGAGTTCAGTTGTACATTTTGAATGTGAAGTAGTTGTGATGGGGGAAGGATATCTGGTTCTATTTTTTTCCTTGAGGAGACTGCCACTAAATGTCAAATGCATTTTTAAAGTGTCATTTCACAGCTAAGATTTATTTATAAAAATAGTGGAGATGCTTTTTGATGTTTTTGGGCACTGTGCCCAGTAGTTGTGCCAGAAGGTTGTTCATGCAGTTTTAAGAATAGGTTAGACAAACACTTGTCTAGGATGGTTCAGATATAGGTGATTCTGCCTTGAGCGGGCAGTTGGTCTAGTGCAGGGGCGGGCAATTATTTTGGCTGGAGGGTTGTTTAATGAGATTTGGTGAGCTGTTGAGGGCCACATGGGTAGCCCTGCCACTTGACAGTTGCCCTGCCCTCTAACCCCTTGATCTTGGGGTACCACTGTGTGCAATGTGCTGCACACATATTCATAAATAGGCAGCCTGGCTCCCTGCACGTGGGTTACCTAGCTTGCTGGCTTCTGCAGGTGGGCTTTGCTCTTTGAGAAGCTCCATAGCCAGTACTCTCCAGTAACTACGGGTGAAGTTACATGTTACGCTTATACCATAGTAAAGGTACTTAGAACACAATAAGGCTTGTTAACTCATGCGATTAGGGTTACCATATGGCCGGGTTTTCCTGGACTTGTCCTCTTTTTTGGCCCCCTGTGCTGTGTCCAGGTGGGGTTTTTAAATGCAGGCAAAATGTCTGGGATTTCCTCCTCCAGTCTGTTTTCAGCATGGCCGCCACTAGGTAGTGTACGTGACTGGGAGATGAGTTCAGGACCTGAGTTTTCAGTTTATTGCAGAAAAACACGGAAGAGATGGTACCACTTCAGCAAAAGGGTGCAGGGGGCAGGAGTCACCATGTTTGTCTGCGCATCCATACAGATGCAGATGGCTGAAAGCAGATGTGGACAGCCAGGCAGGGTATGGGAACTGCCCCAGCCAAGTACCTGGATACAGGTAAGCTGGAAGGTGGGTGGGGGTTTTGGACAGTTTAGAGTCCATAGACTGGGGCGGGGAGGGGGGGTGCTGGGGCTGGGGCTGCAGTGGCAGTAGCAGTGGCAGGGCATGGGGGCTAGAATGAGGGAGCAGCAGGGAGCTGTGCAGCCAGGTTGCCTGGGACATGCTGCCCAGGGTGGAGGGTGCATAGGCATCCTCTTCCCCACCCTCCAGGCCACATGGTGGTTGGACTTGCTTCACCACCACCCACGGTAGCCAAAACTGCTCCTGCAGCCTCCGCATTTGGTCCAGCCTGGATGACCCAGGCAGCTGGGGGGAAGGGCACCAGCAGAGCCCAGAGGGGAGAGCTGGGGAATTGAGGCTGAGGGGACATGGCAGGGTCAGGGCAAGGGGAGCAGGGGGCTGCGGGTGGCAACTGAGGGGCACCAGCAGAGCCCAAAAGGGAGTGGGGAATTTGAATTGGGATTGAGAGGTACCACAACAGGCAGGGGTAGGATACTGGTATATCAGACAGGGTTGCTCAGTGCTACAAAGCAGCAGGGCGGGGACACAGTGTGCAGCAGCTGGGCCCACAAACATGCTGTTGAGCAAAGTAGGCAGGGGAGGGGCTCTGATTTTCTGTTTTAAAAAAAAAAAAGGGAGAAAAATGTTGGTATTTAGAATTATTTTATTATAACCATAGAGGCACTGGTAGGCTTCCAAATTGCTTTAGAATTGTAAATAAATTAATAAAACCTTGTGTTAAATTATCAACATGGCATTTCAATTTAATCATGGAAAAATGCAGGTTTGGGTTCTTTTAATCAGTGAATTCAGTTTTTTTTATCAGACAATTTGCAGCTGGAAGTATGGTAACCCGATTTGCATGGCTACTTGATGAGCAATTGGAAATTGCTAAGAAAGATACACTCTGCAGAGAAGTATGCATGGGCATGACCAGAAGAAGCACAGGAGAGGACTGACAGCATGCAAAAATGTACATTTTAAAATTTCTTTACATTTATTTTTGTTTCTCATCACATTTCTGAGGCAATAACACTTTTTATTTACAGTAACAGTTCAAAACACCCCTGCCCCCTGCTCTCCAGACAGATGCCCTCTTTTTTGAAACTGGAAATATGGTAACCCTAGCTAAGTCCTCTCTGAGCATCTCAGAGTTATGCCACTTCAGGCACAGGTTAATTCTGGGCCATGCTGCCCAACTCGTATTACAGTAACTTCAGTCTGTTCCACAGGGATGAAACAAGCAATTTGCAGTCCTCCAGCATTCCACGATGGACTGCTCCCAGTATCACTCCCCCTCTCCCCAAAAAGAGCAGAAAGAGAGCCCAGGTATCCTGGTTTCTAGCCATGCTCCTGCTCACCAGCCTTCTAGTGGCAAGTCTGAGCTATGCAGAAAAGAAAAAACAGTATTAAGCTTTAACATGCGACTGCTTACATCATAGTCTAACTTTAATATTACTTAACACTCCACAGATTTAGTACTGTCTAAGTATAGCAGCAAAACCCGTACTGATGCACAGTAGAATTAGTCTAATGTGCATTAGTGTCACCAAAAAAATGTGCTCTGGTGCTAATGCTCAGTAACGCTGATTATGGTGCATTGAGGTAGTATTTGTAATTACAGGTACTAAACTTAATACACCGTAATTATGGTGCATTAATGAATGTGTAGAGGCACCCAGTATCAAATTTTAAGTGGTCTTACAATAGAATTTTACCAGTTTAATCACTTTTTTCTACTTAATATGATTCTTTTCCAAGAGGACCAGGTCTGTGTCTCCTTGAAACAGATTATATCTGAATTTCCTAACTTTCCTAACATTTCTCTTCACTTGGAACAGTCTTTTCTACGCATCAGAAAATTTCTTCTTTTTTTCCCCCTTCCCCAATAAAATTTTCTACACTGTCAGGGTCCACAGTTGCTTTTACTTCTTTCATATGTACTGCACCTCTCTTTGTTGTACCATAAGTCAGCCAGTGCAGATTTATTGCCATCTTTGTAGGAGGTACTTGTAAAATGCTGTAAAATTGATTTTTGTAGGAATTTGGGGTTGGTTGTTCCAGTCTTCCCTAAATTCCTTACACACTATATGGAGTCACAGGAGTTCAGCAGCTTATGGCTGTTACAGTGTAAACACTTTCAGTCCCACTTAGCAAAGCATTTTCCTTTGCCATCTCTAACTCATTTATATAAATTACACTACAGTAACTTGAAAGCAGTAACAGCAATGCCTTTTTAATATTTGTCAGTTGTGTGTTGTAAAATGTATTTGCCTGACATCTGATCTCAGATGACGATGTATTCCACATGGAGCCTTGCCCAGAGTTGATTTATACAGTGTGGTCAAACTGCTTCGCCAGGTGCTTGCACAGGTGCGTTATCAAGGCACGTTGACACACCGTGTGCAGTGACAACAGGCAGATGTACCAGTGAAACATTAGCCAGTGTTGGGGGCAGGCACAGTCTCGCCCTCTTTCCCCACCCCTTCAGGGTGAGATCCAGGAGGAAATTTGCTGGATGCAGCTGGTAGACTGCTCCTGCTGTTCCCTCCAAGTAGGGCAAACAGCTTCCCCTCCACATGAACACATGCCTGAATTTTCTGGGAGGAGGATGGGGTTAGGGTCCTACCTCCGACTTAGCTTCCTCTGGTGTAGTTCATACATCTGGGAACCATCCTTACACTTTGGAGTGTGCACGGATTGAAACTGTTCCCAGTTACCAAAGTGGCCGGGAGTCTAGAGGAAAGGATCTTTGCTTCCCCAACCTCAGAAAGCAGCTGGTAATTCTGAGGGAACTGAAGTGGGTGGCATAAATATGTAGTGGCTTTTGTTTTGCATTCAGAGCTATTATCATATTGGCTGCATGGATGATGGCTGTTTTGACAATAGCAAGCTACTTACAACCTATATGGGAAACTTGACAAGAGATTATAGAGGGGCAACTGGAGATACTAGAGTTCACATCTATTTGTGCAAGGGCAAGGGTTGTTGATTATGCTGCTTATTAGAGAGACCAAAAACTAATGGTGTCTTCCCTTCCGGTTGTTGGTTGCAGCAGTGTTGGTCTAAGGATATAGGCAGACAAGGTTCTTTGGGAAGATGTGATATCTTTTATTAGACAAACTAAATAGTTGGGAAAAGTGTTCTTTGCAAGCTTGCGGGGGCACAAACACCCTTCTCCAGCCATAGGTGTTTGTGCCTGAAATCTTGCAAAGAACACTTTTTCCAGCTATTTAGTTTGTCTAATAAAAGATTTCACATCTACCCAAAGACCCTGATCTCTTCCCTAATATTTAACAGTTTGTGTAAATACAAACTGCATAAGTAATACGTATTGCATAAAGTTGGTGCCTGGTTCTAAAGATTGCCTGTTTAATGGTATTCTGACACACCCAGATAGTAAAAACTTTGAGCATCCTAGCAAATGTTTAATCCCTAGATAGTTTGTATTTCCTAAAGGTTAGAACCACTGCAGGTGAAAAGCTCCACCTCATTACGGTGTGTGCTTGCTTTTTTTTTTCATAAACATCAAGATCTACCCTTCATCCCAAAGCTATTGTAATGCAAAGGAAACACAACACGAAAAATAACCCAAATTTCAAAAAGTAGGAAAAAAATGTTACTTATTGGTTACCTGATCTCCTCAGACGCAGGAGGATGGCATCACCTTCTACTGCTAATCTCTTGGCAATAAAATCTTTTCCCTGCCCAAAAAGAGTATTCCATCTTTCTCCTCGTCTGTGAAATCTGAAACATCATAACCAGAAGGAAATATAATTTTACATCCTGCTTGCCACCAGATAGCTTTGAGGTAAAATGACTGTTTCAACTTTTCTCTGACCCTATTCTGCATAAAATGAACTGTTCCAAGCAGATTTTACTACCCTTTCAGCTGTCCTATGAGGTATTAATTTTCATTTCTCAGTATTGCCAACTGTCATGATTTTTGGCGTTGTTCTTCAAGTCGATGCTTCGGGAATGTGAAAAACTTAGCTCTTTTGTGTGTGTGTGTGTGTGTGTGTATATAATAGAAACATAGAAATATACATATAAAAAGAAAGAGCTAAGTATTTCTCATTCCTGAAGTGTCAGCTTGAAGAATAATGCCAAAAATCATGACAGTTGGGAACACTGATTTATACCTAGGAGAACTTTTTCAGTCTTTGCTCTCTCCGATGCCTGAAGAAGGGTGCCTGTGCTTGAAAGCTTGCAAATAAAGAATTGTTTTTGCAAATATCTAGTTGGTCTAATAAAAAATATCACCTCAGCCAGAAGTTCTGATTCCTTCTGCCTGAATAAGTTAATTTACAAATTGGCTGCTAAGTGCTTTTGGGGTTGGCTGGTGGAAGTTGCCTTTTCATATGGGAGATGATTTGCAATTTCAGCTTGAAGCTGAATGTTTTTATTTTAAATATGAAAAGAGAAGGAGGAGGATGCTTTAGCTCTCTGCAGGGTACTGAGAGCAGCTTATTGTCTTGTGCTTTTTGGAGGGACTGCTCTCTCTCCTGGGCTGGTGGAGGAAGTTACATCAGCATGCATAATAAAGCAGAGGGAGTTTGCAGTGAACTGTTTGCGAGAGGCGCTCTCCGTTCTCACGGTCTGACAAGTAGGTAACTGGGAGGGAAGAATGTTTCCCAAGAGCATTCACTGTGTGTAAAATCCCATGCAAAGAAGGGACAGAAAGCTAGGAAAAAATGTCAAGTGAAGTGATTGGGGTGGCGTGGACTGCAGCACAGTTTGTATTGTCTTGACAAAGTGGATTTTATGGAATCATTTTTTGCATTGAAATCGGCACAGAGGAAGTGTCAGCATGTATCACCGAGCTCCCACTCCAAAGACAAGAGGTGATCATTATTTGAGCATAAAGGTAGGTCGGACACAGAAGCAGACAGAATAACAACAGGGTAGGTGGCCAGAAAAAGATTGTAGGCAGTGCTTACTAATGCTACCAAGAGGTTTATTATTTTGGCAAAATAATTAAGATATCCAGACAACACTTTGACAGCTTCTTAGGTTCTTACAACTTCAGTTTTACTTCCATCACCTTGGCATAGACAAACCTTTCAAAATCATTTTTGGAGTGTGAAGGATTATGCGCCTGGATAAGTGCCTTATAATGCATAAAGATAATTTTTTTTGCAATTTTGTAGTTGGTTTAATAAAAGGTATAATCTCTGAACCAAGAGTTTTAGTTTTGCATTTCTTTATAAAGCATAGTGCCCTCAGGGTGGTACATTGTGTTGTATTCTCCTCTGTTAAAAATAAAGCTGTATTTTCAGCCTTTCTTATATGCTAACTCAATGATTGTTTGATCCTTAGCTCAGAATTGGGTAAAACAAACTGGGAAATAGGCTCGCAGTGTGGGATAAATGGAATTTGTTGTCTTAAGAATACAGGCAGTGTCTTACAGTAGGAATATGTGTTGGGCTATGGGCATGGGCAGGGGGCATGGCTCTGTAAAACAGAACAGTCTTTTCAATGTTAGATAAAAGTAACAGAAGCTGCGTTGTTGTTTATATCCGTTGTAAAATGTGTTTAAATTTCAACTTTTTTTTTTACTGAGAGATTCAATTTCTGAGGAATTTTCTGTTGGTAGTACTGTCTTAGTGAAGGATCATTTAAATCATTATTGGTGGTAGTTTTGGATAGATTTAATTCAGAATAAAAAAGTATTAAAACATTTGCAGTTGCACATAGGGGAACAATGAGTGTATGAGTTTGAAAATTATAAAGCAAGTGTGCCAAACAAGCTAATATCTCAAATAGATATTTTGAAAAGAGCCACTGCTTTCTGGTATAAAACGTGTTAAAAAAGGGAATTTTAAAATGAAGGTTAGCATATTTGCATCTGTGAGCATATTCTATTATAGGTTTATATATTTAGTACTGAAGCATTTCAAGATCAGTTTACACTATGTATAGTAAGATTACATTTCAGTGCAATTATTTCAATAAATGTTTATTTATACCTGGATATTACTTTTTAAGTTTATAAAGCTAACCATTTAGCCCATCAAACCTATTCACAGAACTTAGCACAATTTAAAAAAGAAAAAAGTCTTCAAGTTACTTGAATTGCTTACTCTTTTATTTTTTTAACACCAGCAAATGTTCAATAAATCAGGATTTGAAAGGATACGTGGAATGTTTCCAAAAGGTCACAGAAAAGATCAGCAGCTGTGACCTCAGTCAGGTACACAATGGAGAAGATAACATTTAGTCAGCTTGACATGTCTGTCTTTGTTGTCACCCATGTTAAGAAATGCTCTAGGACTAGAGATTTACGGTCCAGTGGTTTTAGTCTGTAAGTGCCTTGTTCGAAATTGTTTCTGCATCTTCTGTGCGTGACACAACAGTTAATATTCATTTTTTCTCCCCAAAAAAAGTACCCACTGATTGCTTCATTTCTTGTTAAGCTTCAAGAATGCCAGGCAATCCAAGCCAAAGTTATTAACATCTCATTTGACTTTGCATTTTCACCAGTCTGTGGGCAAAACTGTTCCTGTTACGAAGTGCGCTGCAGCACTCCTGATATCATGTTTTGTTCTGAGTTGATGTTTGTAAGTGTGATAAGGTTTTGTTACATAGTTTCTTTTTAGCTTCCTCTCTACCAGTAAGTAAAATTAACCTTTGATACCCCTTAACAGTAAGACTAAATAGGTCAGGCAAAGGACAGCAACGCTACATACGTCTCATTTTGTTTCTTAAATACTTAACTTTTATGTATTTCTGTTTCTTGAGACAGCTACTGTTAGCAATACAATTCTTTTAAATAGACAGGATCCCTTGAGATGTTTCACATACTTATGCATACAGTGTGATAAAAAGGTCAGCTAAATGTTCAAAATGTGTACCCTGAATATTTTTTTAAAGGGCTGAACATAGATTTTAAAGAACTTTTAATATACCCAAGATGTATTGTTTCTAAAACAAAAAAGAAATTGAACTGTTTGTATGTCTTTTGGCTCAGGGGACTTTTCCTTTGGAAAGTATGATCTCAAGATCAAGCTGCTGTGTCCGTTTGAAAGGTTCACAAATAACTTTATTGCCAGCAAAAATGACAGCATTGTGATTAAATCCTTGGGATAAATTTAGGCTGTATGCCACAGCCCCCGGGGGGACAGTGCTGAAATGTGCTTTACCGGTAGCTGCTGCTGGAAAAGTGTGCGAGGGGCTCAGCTCACCAAGGAGCACAAGGAAACATCTCTCTGTTTCAATAATGTAAATCTGGAATGACACAGAGGTAGATGGAATTGCTCCAGATTTTATTCCAGTGTAAAGAGCACCACGTTTTGACTCCTGGAGCGACCACAACATCAGTTTCCCTGCACCGGGCTGGATTGGCTGGCTAATGTGGAAGGATGTAGGCTCTTATTCAGCAGCAGGCCCCTCCCTGTCTGCTTTGTAAATTGTTGGCATCTCTTCCAGGAAGCCTGCCTCTATCCAGGGAAGGAAAGAGTGTGGTGGGGAGTAGTTCTGCCACAGGAGAGGAGCGCTCTTTAAACCAAGGGTGGGCAAAATAGTGGATCGCACTAGCAGATCCCAGCCTGGCTCCCATTTCCCAGCAGCCCTTGCCTGCATGGCGAGGGCCAGTCTCCTTGGAAACCCCAGCCGCAGCTGCGCGGTGAGAGCACAAGGCTGGCAAGTTGCCATGGATATAGGCTCCAGGCGCACTGGCAGGACTGGTGGTGCTCCAGAGCTGCTGGGACCTTGTGGCGGGGCAGTTAGGTCTGCGGTCAGGAAGGAGCTCCGATTCACTGCCCAGATCCGTGCAGGCCGTAGGTTGCAGCACTGCCCTGGCTTCTCGCAGCAGTGACAGCGCAGTCCTCAGCCGGGGCAGAGCCGCGGTCTACTGCCCGCGCAGCACTGCATGGGGCGTGCAGGCTGCGGGTTGTGTCTCGGCCCTGGCCCGGGCTGCCCCTGCCGCAAGATCCCAGCAGCTCTGGAGCAACCCCCTGCTTTGCCCTGCCAAGTGCCCTGCCGGTATGCTTGGGGCCAGTCTCACGACAACCCCAGCTTTGCGCTGTCACAGCACAGCCGCGGCTGGGGTTTCCATGGAAACCAGCCCCAGCCACGTGGGCAGGGACTGCTGGGAAACGGAGTCCGCTACTGGCCGGATTTGGCTTGTGGGCCAGACTTTGCCGACTCCTGCTTTAAACCGTCTTTTCCATCCCCAGTACGTGCCTACCCAGGAATGGCTGTAATTGGGCCACTTAGGTTTTACACCACAACTGCTGCGTATCATCCACAGATTTCTGTTTTCACTGGTCACCCAAATGGGTGCAAACACATGTTTTAGGGCATCATCACCTAAATTATGTGGGATCTGTGACCCTTGGCAAATCACTTTGTGGGCCTCAGTTCCCTTATCTTTACACGGCATGTAAGTCCTGTCGGGAGCATTGTGAGGTTTAATGAGTTCACATCTGTAAAGTGTGGCAGACATGGTAAGTTTTACTCAAGCTTCAATCATCCTGAGTTTGAACTGTCCAGATAAAAAGCACTTTGTGCATTCGCATGGAAAAGTTCTCAATAGAATATACTTTTTTCCTCATGGAATAATTTTTGAATTATAAAGGATTTCAAAACATTTGATCTTACAGAGACCATTATTATCCCTCCAGGAAGCAAACTGCCTTGGCGAAAGAGAGTCTGACTTTTTAACCTCTGTTTTGCTTCTTTACTGAACTGCATTAAATGTTAAAGCCATTGATGTAGTGCTGGCTTTGCAAAAGAAGGAATTTTCATTTAGCATTGGCTGGCTGAAGGCATTAGAAAGAAAATTGCCATTAAAATCCTTTAAGCTGTTCAGATATTTGGTAGTATTAGCTGCAAGTAAAACTAGCCACATGTATCAGACTACACTTGTAGTTTATACTCATGTGAATTGTTTTTTAGTATTTTCGTAATGGACTGGAAAAACTGTAGCAATACATTTCCTTTTTTGTGTATTTGCATATATACACTATTCCCCCCACCCCCAACTTTTTTTTAAGCCACACAAGACAACACTTTGAAGTTTACTCTGGCCCAATTTCAGACTAATCAAATTCTGGGGAGAGCGGAAGAGACCTGTATGGTCTCTTTAACTTATGTTAATCCTAAAATAGAGAAATTTAGCAGCGACCACAAGATCTGCAAAGAGGCAAGGCATAGGGCCAGGGCCCCCTGTGGTGTTCTCTTTGTCCTTCTTAATTGTAATGTAAGGGACTGCCATGGATCCTCTGACCACACCTGGCCCCAAAGTCCTCCATGGAGACAATATAGTAGTACAGAGATAAACTATGCAAAGGGGATTGCTGACTTTGCTGGCCCTTTAATATTGGGCAGTTCAGCTGGGTTGTGGACTAGAGGAGGAGGAAGATGCAGAAAAGAGTCTCCTTTGGACACACTCGCTCAACAGGTAGTCATGCCCCTCCTCCTCCCTCCCCCAGAAAAACAAACCAAAAAAAAGATTTCTGGGGTCTTCTATACAATTGAACGGAATCAGAGACAATGCATTGATACGTCATTTCAAGGCATTTCAGCCAAAATGGGCTGATTCAACTTGTTGCCAACATTTTTTTTTTCCAGTGGGCTTTCCATATTTTTCATGATAGCTTGGATAAAAACAAAGCTACCATAGAACATTTTGACAAGTTGGAGTTACATGGATATTTCATAAGAATTTTTACTGACCTGATTTACAAGGTGGTGTTATTCATCTGTTTCCCTTCAGTTCTTAATCCCTACATTGAGAGTTAAAGCCTGTTGCACCAAGAAGTAGTTTGGGGAATTAGAAAGAGATTTGGGATCTTTCTGATTTGTTTCTTGGAGTCTCACCTGCTACTAGCCGATCATCAATTTTTCCTATGCAAAAGGAAGTTATGATGGTCTCAGTCTAGTTCCTAAAGGAGACATGTTCACAGTGCAAAATCTGCTCTTATTTGGCAGACTCAGACTCAGAATAGATTTGGAAATTGCAAGGAAAAAAAAGTGAGCATCCATCATTGCTTGTTCAAAAATATTTAATGTGGGTAGAACCACTTTGACAACTTGGTTCCAGGTTGTTCATACTGTGCACCCTTGCATGTGTTTTGGAAAGAAAACTCAAGTTCCCAAATGCCATCATTTAAGGGTGATTATTTTTCAGAAAAAAAATATAACAGTTAATTCTTTCTGAGAGGTCCTAACCTTTGGAATTGACTTCATCTAAACTAGCCCAGATAAGCAGACCGTAATGGCATGCTTCAATTTACCTTTTATGGTTGGCTTATTGGGCTAACTAGGAGTGGTAATCTGGGGTAAAACTATGTATTTTTCTTCCTGTGTGTGCTTTTGGGCTTGTAGTTCATTAATGCATTTTTAAAAAGTCTAAGATTTGTCTTTCGTGTGTCCATTTGAATTCCTTCTGTAAAACTAATTAAAGATACTGATTCAACTGAACTGTGTGTAATAGCAGGTAAGAGGAGAGGGGAGGATCTTGGACCACTTGTTGAAATTTAGTTGGATCTCTTTAATGGTTAAACAGCACCTCTCTTTGTCACAGCGTTTAATGCCACCCAGAACATGGCAAATTCCAGCTGAACCCAATTGAATGATCAGAGCTGGAGTAAATGAGAGAGAATCAGTATTCAAACTTGGCTTACCTGTAAACTGAAAGAATCAGGAGGAACAGACTCATAACACTCTCTCATCCTCTGAATTAAACAACATTTTATGTTCTCTTATGATAGTAGCCTTGAAAAGTATGTGTTTTTTTCTGAATGACAGGAGTAAATAAGAGGCAATAAGTAAGGAATAAAGTTGGATAGTATCTTGATAAATAAGCTATCGGAAGCTTACTTGAATATCTTTTAATCTTGAATTTTCTGGTAAGATGAAGAATTTGAAACTTGTTGAAATTTATTATCGAAGTGTCACCACTTTAAGTCTGAAATGAGGAAAAATTTAACTGTTGATGATGGCAAATTTAATATTTAAAGGCAGTTTTCATGATCTTATTTAAGCTTGTATTATTCATCGCAGAGACTGAAGCAATAGTTATTATATCCAGGTGTTTCCTTTAAAAGCAAAAGCTGGCCGAGGTGACTTTTTTTTTTGGCACCTTAGGGTCATTCATCCTCTCCTTTTATTGGCAGTGTAACCCAGCCACACCAGTCTGCTTTGCACATTTAATCTGTGTGCTGGAGTCAGCCTCCTTCTCAGTTATGCCATCGTTTTCATTTCCTGGAAGTAACAGAGAGTTAGGAGCAAACTTGGACGTTCTATTTTTTGATGAACTCTGAGGATCTGGGTGCTCTTTCAGACCTTTTGAAGTCTCTTCCTTCCCTCTCTGTCCTTTTCTTCACTCCCTTTTCTTTTCCTTCCCTTGGCCTGAACCTGGGAAGTTCTCCTCTTCCACCCCCCTCCAATACCTGGCTTTGCTTTTGTCCACTCAAATATGCTTCATGAGCTCAACAGGTCTGGCAGACTTTGCTGAGATAGCTTGTATGTTTTCGGACTTTGGAAGTGAGGGCACACTGCTGATTCTTTCTTCATATTCTCAGATGAGAGATCTCTTAGCAGACCTTCGGGGTGGATTCAGGATTTCCCAAAGGAGGATGTGGGAGCAGTATCCCAAACTTCAGGGATGGCTGTGCCTTCTCCCCCTCCATGGGTGTGGGTGCCACAGGAACCTCTGGAGACTCCTTTTAAGGCCCTAACGCAGGTGGAAATCCCTGTTTCTTACCCCTTTGTGCTCACAGGCACAATTCCCTCCTTTTTCTTTCTGTTCCCCTCCCGTCTCCCACAGCTTCTTTCCCCATTGCCCTGTGAGCCAGGGAAGCTCTAGAGCTGGGTGGGCAAAACATGGCCCACCAGTTGATTCTGTCTGGCCCACAGGCAGGCAGCTTTGGCCTCTGCTGGCTCCTTGCAGGATGCTGGGCAGAAGCAGCACTGCCTGCCTGAATCTGCTTGGCACAGCAGGCCCTGGGTGCACTGTGCCCGGATGATCCTAGAGCAGCCCAACCTGCTGCAGTGCGCTCCATGCTGTTGGCCGCCTGCTGCTGTCACCAGCAGCAGCTCTATCCATGCCTCTGCACTGTGGAAGTTGGGGCTGGGGGAGAGAGCAGAAGGGTTAATAGGGCCGCCTCATGCAACACTGAAGTGAGTCAACCTATGGCAACCCAGAGTGTGCAGAGGTTCCTGCCGCTTTGTCTGCTCACTGTCTTTCAACAGCGGGAACGGCAGCCAGGCCAGTCCCTGGGGCTGCTTGGACTTGCAGTTCCCCCTATGGCTTGCTGCAGCCTAGCCCAGCTGCCCCACTTAGGGGCTGAATGAACAGGCAGAGGGAGGGAAGGAAATGGGAAACTTGTAAGAAAAGGTTTGCATATAAGAGTATATAAAGTGCCATTTTGTAAGTCAGACCATAGGTCCATCTTGTCCAGTATCCTGTGTCATACAGTGGCAAAATGGAAGCTGAAAGTGAGAGTGAATTTATATACTAGCCCTCCTTCCTTCCCAGTAGCTTACCTACTCGGGTAGGGTAAAGCAGGGTACCAGCCCCGGATGCTGACTGGGAGGGGGCGACTGAATTCCACCTCACTCTCGTCAAGAATATTTGCCATGGCAGGGGTATCTCTGCGCTGTCCTGCCCAGCCACAGGAGCCAGGCAGCGTAGTGCTGCACCAAGCAGTGTAGCCGAGGGCAGGGATTTTTAGATTCATAGGTGTTTGGGTTGGAAGGGACCTAAGTAGATCATCAAGTCCAACCCCCTGCCCTGGGCAGGAAAGACCGCTGGGGTTAGATGACCCAAGCCAGGGGCATGTCTAGCTTCCTCTTAAAGACCCCCAAGGTAGGGGAGAGCACGACCTCCCTTGGAAGCCCATTCCAGATTATGACAACCCTTACCGTAAAGATGTTCTTCCTGATGCCACAGCCCTGCACCTAATGTGTACGTATTTGGGGGGAGGGGAGCAAATGGGGTTCATGATTGGCTCCCATTGGGTGCCTCTGATGTTGCCGTAGTGGTAGCTCTAGCAGGTAAGACTTCCTTTCCTCTCACTTGTGCCCCCTCTCCTTATCTACAGGGGCCAGCATATGTCTGCCCCCCACCCTGGGGTACCCAGTGAACTCACTATGCCTTTGTTCATTCCTGTCCCCAGAGAAGGTCCCTTTAGCCTAGTGTTTCTCAATCTTTTAAGTAGCAAATACCCCCTAACTTCTGAAATTTTAGTAAGTACCCCAATATTCAATTTTCCAGGGGATTTTATATTTACAGACTAATATGTACCATAAGCTGGAAGAATGGCTATGTATATAAGGCCATGATATGACAGATGTCTGATCTGGTGTGGGTAGGGTTGCCACCTTTTATACCAGGTATGTACCTGGGCTAGAGGTGATGTTGGCCAAAGCTAGGAGGGCAGAACGCCAAATTATTACTGGGAAATTTAAAGTGCCGTGCAATGTGCAGCATGCCAAATTTTTTGCCATAGTTTTGAGAGGAAAAGAGGGAGAGAGAGAGATGGACAAGAAGGCAGCTGCTACCAGCCATGGAGCCTGGGCTGTTCCCAGCAAGTGGCTGGGAGGCTGCAAGCAGCCCAGGCTCTGTGGCTAGCTGCAGCTACCTAGAGCCAGTGCTGGCTGGAGCCAGGAGACTGTAAAGAGCTGCTCTGGGCTCTGGCATCGTGCGTCTTGGAGCGGATTGTGGGGTGGGCCCTGAGGCAGTACAGCAGAGAAAAGCCCGGTGTTGCTGCCGGCCCCTGCCTGTAGCCAGCCTGGGCTCTGGGCAGCTGCAGCAGGCACGCTGCAAACAGCTGCCCCAGCATCTGCTCCATGCTGGCGACCGCACGCACGCCTCAGAGCAGAGCAGAGAGTGGGGTTAGAGTCTAAGGCAGTGCAACCCTTCCCCGTAAAATTTGTGTTTTGCAGTCTCTCTTCATTTTGCAAGAGAAACAATTCCTCCAAACACCTGATTGGTTTTTTTGGCATGGCTTAATTTACCTGAATTTGTGTTTCTGTAGTAATGAGACTAGCCCTTCTGAAGTGAAGATTCCTAATACTTTGAAAATATTTTGTTTGAGGTGGGAACTTTATTCCCATCTCTATTTATCTTTATTGAAAGTACCACTAAATTTGGAAAGCTTGTAAGAAAAGGTTTGCATATAAGAGTATATAAATTGCCATTTCATAAGTCAGACCATAGGTCCATCTTGTCTAGTATCCTGTGTCATACATCATGTGGCAAAATGGAAGTTGAAAGGGAGAGTGAATTGGGTACGATGAGGGTTTTTTCCACTGTTCCTCTCCCACCTGCAGTCTCCAGCATGTAGGTTACATATACATAATGGGAAGGTTAATCAAATAAAAAATGGCCACCCCATTCAAATTTAGCATGTCCTGCTGCTGACCTTACACTTACAGACCCAGTCACAGTGATTGAAAACCTGCAACTGTAGAGAACAGGAGTCAGCAACGTTTTTGGGCCAGTTGCCAAAACTCCCATAAACTTGGACTTCGAAGATGTTGGCGTTCAAGGGGCAGATGGTGGAGGAGCTGCAAGGTGCCCACTTCTTGTTGTGGCCGTGCAGCCCTGGCCCCTTCCCCGCTGCGCTCCCTGAGGTGCAGATGCCGCCGTAACCAGAAATAAGCCCGGGGGGGGGGGGGGGGCTCCAGACTCTAGCCACTTGCAACTTTGTAGCTGGAGCACTGTCTGAGTCACCGCTTCTGTGTGGGGATAAGGGAGCTGCTCCAAGGACTGGCTGTCCCCTCTGGAGGGCTCCTCCAGACAACAGCTGTAGTAGCCCACCAAGTGCCCCCCATCTCCTGATGACAAGGCATTGGCTGAGCAAAGGAGCTGGGTGCACACAAAACAAATGGCATGGGGGAGGGAAGGGGGCAAGTTTGCAGCCACATTCTCACAAAGTGAAGATTTCTAAACCACAGCCATGCCACGCCCCCCCATGCCCCCCACCATGCCTAGGTGGGGAGGTGGGGGAGAAGAGACAGCATGCTGGGAGGGGAGAGAAAGGCAAGGGAGAGCTGCTGCTGGCTACAAGGCATGGGGACCCTTCCCCCCCACCAAGAGAAGCGCATGCAGTGGGCACATAACCCCTGTTGCAAAGAAAGGGCAGGGGAGCAAGTCTAGGTTGTGCAAATAGCCTGGGCTGCTTGCAGCAGGCACCCATAAGCCTGCAAGCCGCTGTACCAGGGTCTGAAGCCCAGGCCCAGCTTGTTGCTGGAAGCAGCTGCACATATGCCTCAGGAAGCATGGTGGGGAAGGGGCCCAGGCTACACTGCCTCCAGCCCCTGCCCTGCCATGTGCCCTGAAGTGTGTGTGCAGCCACCTCTGCCACAGCCTGGGCTGCTTGCAACAGGCAGCAGGCAGCTTGCAAGAAGCTGCATTGAGGTCCGTAGCCCCGGCCTAGTTCTGTGGTAGCAGCGTCTGCACGTGCACTTGGGGGTGCATGGAGGGGAAGGGCTGGGGTTGTGCTGTCCCAGACCCCTTCCCCACCATGTGCCATGATGCACGGGTGCAGCCACTGTCATGGAGCCAGTCCCCAGTGTACTGACTGCAGTTTCCTGGCTGCCTGCCTCACCTAGTCTGGGCTCCGGGCAGCTGCTGCCTGCCACAGAACCCAGGCACTCGCAGCAGGGCCCGCAGCTTCCTCGGCGCCTGCTGCAAGCAGCCTGAGATGCATGGCTGGGGGCAGTCACCCAGAGTCTGGGCCAGCTGTGGCAAACAGCAAAATGGCCTCACGTGCAGTGCTCTGACACGTGTGCCAGGGGTTGGTGACCCCTGGCACACAAACCTGTCTAAAAATTGTAGAACCCAGTTCCAAAAATTGTGGAACCATGCACGTTCCCTGTACAGCCCCCTCCCAGACCCCAGCAACACCCCATGGGATCTCACCTTCCTCCCTCACCCCAACCCCTGATTGCTTCTGTGGGTCATGCCCGCTCACCACCACACCCGCAGGTCATGTCTGCCCCCCACCTCATCTGTAGATCATGCTTACCCCCCATGCCACCTGCTGGTTGTGCCTCCCTCCTCCCCCTGGTCTGCCCAACTTAACATATCAAGTGGCCATTTTGAAACCATTAAACCTTTCCCTAATGCCCCTGAATGTCTACTTAACCTTAAGGTCTAGGAAGCTCTGATTCAGAGGCTGTACCCCTAACTCCCGTGCCCAATAGCTACTGGTGCACCTTTTCTCCAAGAATTTGTCCGATCCCTTTTTGAACCCAGTTAAAGGCTTCTAAAAGTTATTGTATCAGTTCTTGGAACAATTTAAATCACAGCAGTGAGTAATAAGAAGATTTTGTGGTTTGCAGCCTCCCTAGGGACTGAATTGTTGTTCGTCCTGTAGTCTGAGGGACTTGATAGAGAATCTTAACAGGACACGCAGGTTTAATTTAGTGTTAGTTTTTCCTGACCTCTTTGTGTGCTAGTCAGTCAAGTTTCATTGCACCTTCTGACTATTCCTGTTCTCAGGCACTTGCAAATTGCAATCAGCTTCTACTATGCAGTACAGGGCATAAATTAGTCTTTTGGACCAGGGTCAGCAACCTACAGCTTATGGGCTGGATCTGGTTTGCAGAGTAGCTTTAGCAGCATTTGGCAGCAAGGAGATCTGCCCATGCCTGGCTGCACACAGGTGCCAGATGCTAGGGAAGCTCTCCTTTTTCCATGCTGAAGTCAGGCAGCACAAATCTCTGGCATAAAGAGGCTCTCCCAGCACCAAGCTACAGCCAGGTATTGGGAAGAAGTGGCAGAGATGACTGGGTCCTAGTGCCTCCTAGCACAGACCCCAAGTTGGGTCATTCCAACCCCTGGCAGGAAAACATTGCTGACCCCTGTTTTAGAGGACAGGCAGCATTCTCTTACAGCCAAGGCACTGCTGAGACCTCTGAAAATCTGAGGTGGTCAGCCTGAGAAGGAAGTGTTCTCTGCCTAGATTTAATATGGGAAAACTGAACTACTAATGGTTTTCTTCTTAGGGCCTTTTATCTTCTCCCCACATTCTTCTTTCTGCCGTGATTGCAATGACTGCTTTAACAACCAGCAAGGAGCTAAATGTAGCATGTCTCTTGCCAGCTCTGGGCCATGCTGAAGAAGGGTTCAGGCTTTTGTGTGGAGGCACCGATTTCTCTCCACATAAACTCATCCTTTCTATATATGTCATGAGCTCTTGACATACCACTTCTGGAGGGGCTCCCAGTTTCATGAAGGATTGGGCAAAGCACCCACTCCTCAACCCTCAGTACCACAGTAGCATAGGGAGGAAAAATCTTATGGGTGTCCTGTTCCCCTTATTACAAAACCTGAGCTGATTGGTGGTCATAGATGGGCTAATGTGTGGCTAAATTAATTATCTCTAATAACTATTAGCTATCAGTTATCTAGTTATAAATATGCAAATGCAGTGAAGAAAGAGATGTGGAGACAGAAGGACTCTTAGGAAAGAAGAAATGTTATACAAAAAGAAAAGACAATGGGTCCAAAGAAAAAGCTGAGGTGTCCTAACTACAAAGCAAACATTCATGACCTACTTATCAAACTCAAAATGTTCCAAGATATGACCCTTTTATGACACCTTTGCCTGTATATCCTTCCCTCCAGCTGCTGCTTTCTCAAAGCTGATAAGCAGACACACTATTGAGCAAGACTTGACCTTGAGCTGATTAAGATCTGATTCTGATTTTTTTGTTTTATAATAAAAAGAACATTTCACACTCTGTGGCTGTGCCCCAGAGATTAATAGGTTTCCTGATTCGATTCAGAGATTCAGCTGCCGAATGGACCGAATCTCTTCTAAATTGAATCTGCTACTATAGCTTTGCACAGCCCTACAGGCAAACCTGTCGATCCATGATCCTCAGCCTCAGTAACACAGCACCCTGGAGTGCCTTGAGATCCTTTCTGGGGTGCTGCAAGGTGCCACTCAGTGTTAGCAGTGTTAGGTGTACAAACATGATTCACAAGATAAACTCAGTGATTTTCTGAGTGAGCTGGCATTTTTGGGGGGGTCCCTTGAACCTAACTAGGGGTGCCTTATGTGAACCACTGCTGTAGATGAAATCTTTTCAACTCACTTGCATCGTAACAGTGGTACAGCAGATTCTTCTTATTGGAATGACTTTGGGAAACGATGATTTGATTCTATTAACCGTCTGAGTCCATTAAAAGGAGATCTGTCTGTTAAGAACACTCCTTCCCCACATCCCCCTGGCCCTGCTTGTGCCTCTCACTCCCCCCCCCCCATCCCCCTGCCCCTCCCCCAGCCCTTCTGGTGCCTCCCACCCTCCAGCCCTGCTGGAGGGGGCCCCAGCTGTCAGGGCTATGGGGCTAGAGACCCAGGTCTGCAGCCCCCTTTCCCTGCAGGAGACGGCGGCTGCAGCAGAGCTGAGCACAGCTCCTCACCTGCTGCAAGCTTGGCTGCGGGAGGTGGGGCCAGCTCCCCAGTGCATCACACGCTCCCAGAGGGACAGGGATGAGCCACGCATGGCCACATCCCACTCCCTGCTGAGGCCCCAGCCCTGCCCTAATCCCTGTTTCCCTCCCTACAGGGTTCAGTTCCCCACCCCACACACACCCATACTTACCTGCAGGAGCTGCTGTCTGGGCTGCCTGGGGCCATGTGCATGTACAGTACTTGCACATGGCACCCCCTACCTGACCGCCCTCCCCCATTCCCCCCCAGCCCCCTTCAGGCTGGAACTCTGCCATCCTCTCAAACCTGCAAAATCCCTGGGCTTCTCTCACAAAATGATTTCAAAACCCCCAAATTTTTTTCTAATATGAGCAAATTTTACATGTAATAATATACAGATGGTTTTGGTTTTCCCATATTGATTCAAATAAACAGCTGATTCTATTAACCAGAGAGTCTGTAAAATGGAATCCACTGTATTTCAGCTTTAATGTATCCAGTTAAACAGATGGTTTTACAGTTGACTTGCAGTGCTATGGGTTATATAGAAGCATGAGTAAATTTGAGTTACAACAACAGGATCAGATTAGGATCATTGTGGAGAAGGAGGAAGCATAATAGTGAGCTGTGGGTAAATAAAATTTGAAGGGATTGTATAGCTATGGAGAGCGTGTGCATACCAGTAGTGAGCATCGTCGGTACCTAGTTACATGGGGAACCCAAGCCCATTACAGGGAATGTGGGAGGAGGCAGTTCCTTATCTGCACTGATCCAAAGCAGAAGGAAAAAAGGACTGAAGGATGAGCATGAAGGTTCAGGGAAGATGTTAACTCTCTGAACTGTTTTGCCCAGCCTGACCTTCCCAGTTAACAGCTCATTTGTATCTGGGTCAGAATAAGAGAAAAATAACCTTTTCTCCTTCTGACTGTATAAATCACTAAGGACGTGCTTGTATGTAGGACATGAAACTGCTAACAAGTCTGGACTGGGCAGTGTAATGTGAGTTGACACATGCTGAATGAATAGACCTAAGAGCTCTGTTGTTTTGTTCTGGGAAGCCAGGTTCCTATATAAGTTACTGCACTACTTGAAGAAGAGAGAGAATATTTTGTGTAATGGTTATAATCAGCAGCTTAGCTTTCATTCTGCAGCTGACATGACACATCTAGTTTCTCTAGCATCACCCCATAATTACAGGTTAAATTTGAGACCTAAATTAAGTTTACAACAATTGCTCATAGTAACACATCAATCAGTGTTTTCCAAGAATGATTTAATAGCTGTAGTTTTGAAAATCCCAAAGAATAACACTCAGAAATATGTAGAATGTAGTTAGTATGTGAAACAAAAAACTTGCAACTGTTTGGTTTGATTATCAGTGGAGGTAAGATTTTTGGGACAAAACGGGATGGCTATTTTAAGATGCAGATTGCTAGAGTTTTAAAAAATACATGCATACTTTATTATAAGAGAAAGACTTTAGTGTTTCAACGTACAGCCTTGGATGTATACTACTTCTAGAAAAATGGTATGGTGACAGACAGAAATGTCCCTGCATATTTTATCTTAAGGAATCAGTTTAGTATCCCTTGTCATCACTTGCATGGCTCAGACTTAAACAGTTAACTGTAAATTACTACGTTCACTTAAAAAAAAAAAATAAAGCAGGCGGAAGGGTTCAAAATTTAACATGCAGTTTCCTAAGTGTTATATTTTCCAGTGTTTTACTTCTTTTTAGTAAATTCACTGGGTACCATTTAATTTCCACTCCTGCTCATTCAATTTTTCTCTGTGTAGCTTTTAACAAGATATGTGAAATGGCCTGCTGTTGCTGAAGCAAGGAAATAAGGAAAAGGCAACTTGTGCAAATATTTACCAACACAAAATAAATATGTAATAAAAAGCTATATGCAACTTCAAAAAGCCAGTCTTTAATCAGTATTGTGATATTAACAAGACTTGATCGGTATGTAGCCTGAGTAGGGACAGCAAAGTTTATCCCTTGTAAGAATGCTGTACAGCTGTCAAGCAATAGATGTAACAGATGTCCTGAAGGAATATACCGAGACATCTCTTTAAAGTTACTGTCTTTACATGGCTGAGTATTTCTGTTTTATTTTAATAAGTTTCTATTTCAGTTTTACTAAATTAAATCTAACAATTTAATTCAGCATGATAAATAGTTTTGGTTAAAGAAAAATGAATTATCAGGTCACTGAAAAAAACGTGAAAGTTGTTGCACAGCTATAATCTACTTTGGGACTTTGTCAAGCAGGTGTCTTATTTAGAGACACAGGATACAAGGCAGACAATTGCAAAGGATTTGATGGTCTGTTTTGTCTTTGAAAAGGGCTTGTTTTGGTTGGATTTAAAAGTGAAGCTAGTAAGGGGGCGGGCAGCACATCTTTCACACAGGAGGGTTTCTTTCCCCCCTGCTCCCCTCTCACAAAAGCCTTGGACAAAACTAAGGCTGACTTCTTTCAAAGGTGACCAAAAAAACTCAAACTCTTTCATGTGTGAGGAACCTGCAACTGGCATGAGAATTAGTAATGCGTCTTCTGTTGGCATCTCACACAGATTCCTTGAAAGTCTTTCTTTAGCCCACTTAAAGCAGAATAGAGAATTGAGGGCTGCATTTGGCTTCAAGGAATTGTAGATCCCATCAGCGGCAATGGTCCCACCTCAGTGGGGTCCTTTCTCACCATCTTTGAGGAGGAAAGGATGCATTGGCAACAGCAGGAGTGGAGTATGCTGGACAAGGGTGGAGAAAATGGGGGTGAGGAAAGTAACTATAACAGGACACGCACCTAATAATCACCTCAAATACTGCATCAATTTTCTAGGCTTCTCTTGTTTTTATGTGTTTTAATATAGATTGAAGGCACAATCTCAAAGCGATCCATCTTGTCATCTGGTTTGGAGGTTTCTGTTGGGTCTTTTTACAGTCAGTTTTGTAGATAGCAGCTGACTTTTAAGTGGGCTAAACAAAGACTTTTTGGAAGGCTTTTTACCTTCCTGCCTGTCCTTATAAAGTGGTAGTGAAAAGTCAGGAAGAGCAAAAGTAGAGGATGAAGTGTGGGAATGAGAGAGCAAAGGAAAGGATAAAAGTTTGCTCTTTGTTCTTCATGATTTGTAAACAAAACCACCAGAAGACAACAAGATGCACAATCACCAACCCAAAGTGGTCATTATTGAGGCAGGTGTCACTAAGTGACTTACATATTATCTTTCAACTTTTTTCCTTTGTATGAGAGCCAATATTCTTTCTTGGCAGATATGGTATGCTTGTTATTCTTTGCCCTGGATTAGAGGCAGTGGTCTTGGGATAGGGAACAGAAGACAAGTTTGTTCTTTGCCTTGGTCTCTGATATGTCAGTTTTTGCTCTCTAGGGATGTCTATACATGTGCTCTGGAGGTGGGTGCTTTAATTAGAATGGCTTTGAGAGCTGCTGTAATTAAAAAGCCCGTAGTGTCTTGTGTTTTCAGTGTCCTGCACTTCAAAATGGCAGTGGGGGCATTTTAAAGCTTGTTTGACAAGCTTTGTTTAAAGTGCCCCGCCACTATTTTGAAGCACAAGGACACTGAATACACAAGGTGCAGAGGCTGCTGGAGTATGTTAAAAATTACAGTGTGTCAGAGCAGCATCCTCACTTGTCTACAGGTCCCCTGGGAGCCAGGCATTGCTGATGGGCTAAGATTATTGAGGTTGTCCTGCATGCTGTTCTAGGACCTGTGTTCTAGGATTGGTATTTTTGACAAATAAAGTAAGTTATGCTGAGAATGCATCCAGACTCCATGTCACTGATGTCTCCATGGGGAAGCTAACCTGCCAGTGCATCTAGTACTAGTGCCCTCAGAGTCAGTGCTACTGTTAGAACAAGATAAATATTAGAAGAAGGAATAATAAAGGGTAAGACAATACTGCTCAGGTCTTGCGCCAGGTGTCCCTAATGCACTCTGCTTGCTCTGTGGATGCCACTTTCCAAACTGGCAGTGGCATGTCTGCCTTACTGCAGGACAGTTCACTGTGGCTCTGCACATGCCCTGCCAGGTTTACCATGCTGCTTTTGGATCAGGAGGTGATATGTGCAAAGTATGCTCCCTGGCCCTGTAATTGAATGGTATAGACATGTCTAAGATGGCATATCAGTTTTACCTTGTCATTCTCTCCTGGAGCTCTATGAAGGGATCTGCTTCTCATTATCTATATCTAATATTAGTCCATAAAAGTTATACAGGATTGCAAGAATAGACTGTTCACATCCTGGGTCTGCTCTCTTTCTGAACTGTTCTCTTTCAACAACCTCAGTCGAGAGATTCTGTTCAGTTTGTATCTACTGAAGTCTACTTTCAAATCTACTTTTCTATTTGAAATCTACTTTCACCTGTAGATTTCAAACTGCTGGACAAAGGAGGATAAGGACCATTATCCCTATTTTACAGATGTCGATGCTGAGGGCTGAAGGGGTCATTTAGGAGGCCACTTGTAGAGCTGGGAATAGAACTGAGGTCTCTTGGCTCCCAGCCTGTCCACTGCAGCGCACAGCCAGTTATTTCTTTGTGAAAAGCTGGCTCAGCAGCTAGCTGCTTGGACAGCAACGCTTTCACTGCTCCCTTTCTAGCACGAAAACACTTGTAAAAGCCTGTTTAAAAATGCTGTGGGTTTCTTCAGCCTTGAGCCAGTTCTTCAGAGTAGATGAATTTAACATTTCTGCCCACCATTATATCAGACTGTGATGGAGTGTGTATAAGCATGGGCTTAGTTAATCAGAGATCAGTCAGTGGAGTGGCAACCAGCTGTGAGCTCAGGGCTCCTGGAATGCTTTGGTACCATGAAGATTCTGTCACAGAAACAATGCATTTTGAGGAAGAGGGGAGGGGGGGGGGAAAAACCTTAAAAGAACAAAGAAAAGACTATATAACCACAGCTCTGATTACTTTTCCCTGCCTCTTTTGTAAGCTGGTGGTGCTCCAGGATAAATCTCTGCTTAATTACAAAAAAAAAAAAAATGAAAAGTTTCAACTTGTACATTTCTCCAGATGTATTTTCCTTGTATCACTTAATAAGCCAGTTGAAATGCAGCCTACTCGTGTGTTTTTTTAAAATATATAAATAATAGCCATTTCTTTTAGTTAGTGGGTTTTAATACAAATACAATGGTATAAATTCATCCCCTTGTGTGGACTAATGTACTTTAGGTAGCTGTTTAAGCTTCCATGTTGTTGTTGTTCCCATAATATTGAGAGGTCTGTACAGATGTAAAAAATGTGCATGTTATGTGACCTATGTAACCAGGGCTTAAATTCC
This sequence comes from Caiman crocodilus, assembly GCA_030014935.1. Lineage (NCBI taxonomy): Eukaryota > Metazoa > Chordata > Crocodylia > Alligatoridae > Caiman > Caiman crocodilus. The sequence continues at coordinate 164,848,580 of JAGPOW010000261.1, read as the reverse complement.
TAAGAAGCTTATCAGTGGAAGTATCAGCTCAGGTATAACCTATAATGAGAAAACTGCTGAATAGTTATTAACTTCAGGTGTTTAATTTTTCCTTTCTTTGCAAAAATGAAACGCTAACAAAATGATACAGTGTGGGAGAAGAGTGGATTTTCTCGCTTATCATGCCTTTACCTTGGTAGCAAGCAGGGAGAGGAAAGACCTGAAATATTGAAGGTTTCTCATCCTCTTTAATATGACTATCTACTTTATCATCCAGCTGTTTCCCTCCTTGTGGTTTTACAAGTGTTGGTACCAAACAGAGATGGCATTAGAAGGGGATAGCTCTGCAGTCTGCCCATTGCGAAGTGCAGAAATCACATGGCATTGCAGCCACAGTTGGAATAGCTACATTTAGGAAGCTGAGGTTAGAACACCTTATTCAGCATTGCATTGAAGGTGGAGTCAAGGGAACAGTGTTCATAGTGTCTGTGCTCCTTACAGCTCCCCTTCAAGTATCTGAACCAGTTAGGTAAATCCCATAAAGCAGCACTAAATGGTGCTAAGGCTGAGAGGTGTGGGTCTTTTATAAAATTTGGTTTGGTGTTAGGCAGTAGATAGAGGGGCTTAAAGCTGCAGTGTTATGTGCAGTGGCCACAGCAGGGACACAGGAAGGGGATACAACACTATCTGAAAGTTAGGATGGGACATGAGTGGCAGGAGCTTTTGGTTGTCTGGAGCACATCTCACTGGCTGGGGGAGTACTTGTTTTCTTTCCCCTTCCTTCTGTGACTTTTCGCTTCTCCTGTTGTACTGTGACTCCCTTCCTACTGGCATTCTTGCCTTTTCCTGTCCTCTGCAATGCTGTCTCGTGGTTTTTTTTCCCCCCAAGTCATCTGAGACTTCAGTGTGCCAGTACTCTTTAGATTTTCTTGCTACTCTGCAGTAGATTATTTTGTTTCCCAGCAATGGGGTTTCCATGCTTCATGGCACAGTGCTGGATGTACCATATTTGCATAGGCAACTGAGGTCACAGCATGGAAATAGCTGATTATGAAAGTGGATATCATGGTAACAAGAGGACAGAGGCTGAACCAAAAGCCAGATCCAAGGGTACTTAAATGTGAGCTTCAGGGCAGGATTGAGGACACTGGGAAGAAAGTTGAAGGGAATGTCTCACAGGTTATATTATAAACTAGGACAAAGCCCATGGGTTCAGTATAATCAACCAAAGCACAGGGGCTCCTTTACCAAACCATGACAACGCTTGGCAAACAGACATCTCATCTCCTCTCTTTATTGACGCTGGTCGGTTCCCACAACCTTTCTTGTCCCAATTTGAAGCCAGAGTTGTACAAGAAGGAACAGACCAAAGATGCACAGATAGCATGCCATGCAAATCACTTCAGTAACCAACTGCTGCCACGACCATTTTTCTAAACCACCCTATAAATAAATCCATCTTAAGAATTGTCATTGTGATAAGAGGAGTTAGCAATACAACTTAACACTTAAAAGTTAGAAAATGGCAAAGTAAGGTTGTTTGCATAACCTGAGCTCAGTGCCATGCATGCTGTGTGATCACAGTTCACATTAACAGTGCAGTAAAATTCTGCACCACTGCTTCCACATCCTTGGATACTTGCTATGTCTTTCATATGTGCTTGAGAAACCAAATCCGTGAAAGCCATTTTCTTCCTGTACAGAGTTTATAGCAAGTGAAATTCAGGCTTGTGTGGGCCTATCATACTTGCGCTATAACTTTTCAGGAGTCCATTTTGCCACTGTAGAAAAACTGTCCTTGCAGTGTTCTGTTGCAACTGTATTGTAATCAGGGATCTGGGTTTTCCATTTCTCACGGAATGATGGGAAAAAAATGCAGACTTTCCCTTTTAACAGAGAAATGGTGGATTTGTCATTTTAACCGAGATACCCGTGGATTTTCCACTTTTGCAGAGAACTCGCTGCAGGCTGGCAGAGTTCCAGCCTGCAAGAGCTGCTTGCCAAAAGGGCAGCAAACCCTAAGCCCTGTCCAGAGAGGGAGGGAGAGGGGGAAGGGACAGCACCTGAGACTTTCAATCAGCCAGGGCTTGGCTCAGGTTCACTTTCCCTCCTGGAGCCTTTGAGGTAAGTGGGGCTTGCAGGGGGTTGGGGGAAGCTGGGGGTCCCCTCTGGCAGGGTTGGGGGGCTTCAGGTCAGGGATGGGAGGCATTGGCAGGGCTGGGGGCCCTGTTGGGTGGGTGCAGGTGCGGGTGAGTTGGGCTGGGGCAGGGAGTTGTGGGTTGTGGGAAGAGCCAGCGGGGTGGGTGGGAGTGTGTAGGTGGGAGATGAGGGAGCAGGGAGGTTCTGCAGGAAGCCCCACATGGAGGGCTGGCTTGGCCCGGCCCGATGGCATGTGTACTGGGAGCCATGTGCCATCAGGCTGGGCGGGAAGCTGTACATGGAGATATGGAGTCACACACCAGGCGAGCTCCTGCTTGCCTCCACATGTGGTTTCCTGATGGAGTGCTGGAAGCCTGGCATGGAGTCTGCCTGGCCCAATGGCCCCAGTGCGGCTCCTGGCCTGTGCACCTTGAGCCAGGCCGGCCATGTGAGGGCTCCAGCACTCCAGCAGGAGGCACAGAGCCTGCACAGGCTGATGGCGCGCAGCTCCTGCCTGCGGTGCCATGAACTCCACGTGCTGGCACAGAACCAGCCTGGTTTGGTGTGAAGGCGTGTGCCAGTGGACTGGGCCAGTTCCCTGCCAACACGTGCAGCCCCTAGGACTCAGTCAGAGGTGTGCACTGCCAGGGGCTCTGCCTGCCATGGCCATGAGTGCCCCAAGGGCCCACTGCCTACTGCTGTCAAGCTGCCAGTGGTGGTGGCTGTGCACTACAAATCCAACCCCCCCCACACACTCCACTCCCCCTATGCCCCTTCACAACCCCCCCACAACCTCTCACACACCCCCACACTTTCACAAGTCTCCCACACCTACACCCCCAGCCATACCAAGTACCTGCATGTACTTCTAAAGAAGGTTCAAATACTGTTATATTTAGTTTAATATGTTAAAGTAATTAATTTTGCATAGTTTGCGTTTTCCTGCACATAGTTTTGAATTTTTCTGCACATAATTCCCTGGGGTATATAGAGTGGTCTCAGTAGGAGCTCTGATTTTCCATGATGAAAAACCCAAAATCAAATGCCAAAATATATAGGTATTTAGAATGCATTTTATTATAGTGATTGCGAGGCACTAGTAGGCTTCCAAATTGCTCTAAAACTGTAGATATATCAATAAAACATTGTGTTCAACTGATACCTATATATATATTATAGTGGTCTTTCAGTTTCATCATTGATTTTTGGCGATTTAATCAAAGAATTTGTGTGTAGGGATGGGACAGGATGGGATTTATCAGAGAATTTGTGATTTTTTTTTTTTTATCAGAGAAAATGAGGATTCCTGTTTGTAATACAGATGCAAAAGGAATGTGCTACTTAAATTGGGGAAAACCTGCCAGTTTTTTGAAGAACATAGTGGTAGCTTGATATGAGAGGGATCAGTTTATGCCTCTGCATTACACATTAGGCCTGTGTCATGTTTCAGCTGCTGATTTGATTCAGTGGAGATTTGACCAATTTGGCGGCCAAATCTCCGAATCTGAATTAAATCAGGGGATCCTTTAATCTCTCTGAATCAAATTGGAACCCTCCAAATCAATTTGGAGAGATTCGATGATTTAGGTATAGACACAGCTTTAAATGTTTTTTCTGCATACCTAAAGGTACCAGACACCTTGTGAACACTGAGATGGTGAGGCGGATGGAGCGTCCCATGGGAGCATGGCAGGGTCCCCAGCGTGCTCAGTGGTGGACCTGAAGCACTTCCATTCCACTTCAGGGTACACGGCAGAGCATGTGGGGGACCCCCTGCCCCGTCACTCAGCAACTGGTGCCTCCTGCGTCTGGGGGGACACCCAGTGTCTGCCCACAGCAGATTGCCAAACTGAAGGGGGGAAGGGGCAGGGGCCACACACTTGGTGTCAGACTGAGTACTCCCGGTCCACTTCTGGGTCCACCACTGAGCACGTGGGGGACCCCACTGCACTCCTGTGGGACACTCCATCCACCCCACCATCTCAGCGTTCATGAGCCATGCCTGTTACCTGGAGGTACATAGAAAAAACATTTAAAGCTGTGTCTATGGCTGAATCACTGATTCTGTGATAAATAGGAATCAAATCTTCAGATTCGCATTTGGCTGAATCAAATCGGGACACTGCTCCAACTCAACGAATCACATCGCTGTCCCTTGAATCGGGTCGAATCCAAATCACATATGGCCTGCTTTGCACACCCCTGTTACACATACTGGCCTCCATGCCATTCAAAAATAAGGACAGCAATAATCGTCTATGCAAGTTCATTTTGGAGGTGAGAGGAATTTAGTAGTGTGCCAAGTAGCTTTTGTAAATGTGGCAGTAATGTCCTAGGTCCTTTTGAGTAAATGGTGGTGTACAGATTTGAGTCACTAATAATATTCCTTGTTCATTCCCAGAGGTGCCTAATTTGCCATGTTAAAGCAAATCTGTGGCTTATCTGTCCTGAAGTTCTGCGCATGGCAATAGCTAATGCATAATGCTTCAGAAGAAAGACAAAAACTGTGCCGCATTCCCTAATCAGTTGTGAATTGTTTTGTGTTCCTGCTGAAGCTATTCACTTGTAGAATGGTCCCAATTTATCTGCAGAGCAAAAAGAAAAGTTATGTGTGTTCTCTAATATTAGTTATTGTTTCATTTATTTATTTTGCAGTTGAGCCAAAAGGTCCTAATGCAAACACATGGGAAGGCTCAGTCCTTGACCTTAAAAAGCCCTCACAGGCTAATAGATAGGTCCAACATTGTGTCAAAGAAATGGTGTGAGAGATTTTTTTTCTCTCAAAGTTGTCTGACTCTTGACTGAACTGATGACTAGGCCTGTGTGAATAGGGAAGTATTCAATTCAGATTTGGCTGATTCGGAGGACAGTAATTCAATTCAGAGATTCGGATCACTGTCTTGAACCAATTCAGCTGAATCAGCTTTGGAAGATTTGGTACTGATTCAGAGATATTCAGTGATTTGAATCAACTGGGGAGAGGCAGGCAGGGCCAGGCAGCTTCTCCAGCTGTGCCTGCCTTTCCCTGGGCACGGGGAACCGTGGGGAAAAGCCTCCATGGCTGCCCTGCCTGGCCCCATCCCCTACCCAGCCCCAGCCTAGTCCTGGCAGTTAACAAAAAAAAGAAAAGGAAAAAGACAAAAGCCCTGTACTCACCGGCTGCAGTGGGGGCTCCGGGGTCATGTGGCAGAGACCCACTCCCCACACAGCCCCCGGTCCCTGACCTCCCCTCCCCCCCAGCCCAGCCCTGCCCTGCCTGCCCCAGCATCCTGTCCATTTAAAAAAAACAAACAAAAAACCAGCCCCTCACTCACTGGTTCTTGAAGCAAGTATTGGGGATTTGTGGCAGAGCCCCACCCGCACAGCATGTGGCAGTGGGGGCATGGGTGTAGTGCAGTTCAGCAAGGCATCGCATGGTGTCTGGGAGCTGGGGCCACTGGAGATGAGTGCTGCTGAGCTCCGGCTGATTGCTGGAGCCACCCCAATTCCCAGACAGCGTGCAGCACCATGCCGAGCCACGCTGCACCTGTGCCATGGGGCAGCTGCTGTGCAGGTGCCAAGCAGGGGGGGACGATTCCTGCTGCCCCATGCTGCATGGGCTCTGCCACAAGCCCTCAGAGGCCCTGATCTCTGCTGCCAGAGTTGGTGAGTGTGGGGCTTTTTTTTTTTCTTAAGTGCTGGGAGTCTGGGTTGGGCGGGGGATGGGACTGGGAAGGACAGTCAATGGGGGCTTCTCCCATGGCTCCTCTGGCGGTGCCTGCCCCTGGCACGGTGGGGGGAGTCACGGGGGCTATGCCCTGCTGCTGCTTGCCCAGCCAGCGTGGGGGGCTGCAGTGCAGGCGCAGCTCACTCCAGGAGGAGCAGGGCATAGCCCCCACTCCCAGCACTGCCATGCCTGCATCAGCACTGGGAGCAGGGACTCTGCCCAGCCGGCGCGGAGCACACAGGGTGTGGGGGCTCTGCCTTGCTGCTGCTTGCCCCCTTCCACCTGGAGTGAGCCCCGCCTGCATCCGCCATGGCAGGAAAGCAGCAGCAGGGCAGAGCCTCCGTTCCCAGTGCTCCCGCACCTGCATCCCTCCTCCTCCCCACCCCCGACCCCCCACCGCCACTGGCAGTACCTCCCTCTCTGAGTAACATCCCCTCTCACCCTGCCTTGGCAGCTTGTCCCAGCCCCATTCCCTCCATTCGCCATATCCCTTCCCTCCAACCCAACAGACTTACCAGCTGGAGGCAACTGTGTCAGCTGCCTGTTTAGTCTATGGCCAAATTGCCAAACAGCTGAAGCTTTTCCAAATTGATTCAGATGCTTCAAATACATTCAAAGCTTTTACTTGGTTTCTTGATTTGATTTGTATTTGGATCTCCTCCAAATCAAATCAGCTCCTGAAGCTTCGCACAGGCCTACTGGTGACATTCATTACTGGAGTGCAAGAGAATCTCTCTCTAGTATAATTTGTCTCCTTTTCTGCTTCCCTTTCTTCCTCTTCTCTTGGCTCTTACTGCAATCCAACCTGGATAGGCAAATGCAAATATAGTCAGAAGCATCCAACCCAAGTGTTGCTTTTTACTTTCAGGCAGCCATTTTAAACAAACCTAGTGGAGGGGGAACAGTTATTTTAAAGCGCCCCTTAATTCTTCAATGAAAAGCTGATTAACAGTCCTTTCAGTTATCAGAAATTCCTCCTTTAAGGTGTTTTCCATTCTGGAGAGGTTCCCAAAAAGCTCTGTAAACACATTCCTGACCTGAGAGCAGCTCCAGTCTTCAGGCAGAAAAACAGTACTCATTACATACCTTTCTCTCTTTCCATGTGTAGCTATCCTGCCAGCCTGGCTGCACACAATTTAAAACAATAATGACTTCTATTGAATTAGAATAAATGCAGGTCTTTCAAGAGCAAAAACCCCTTGCCTGTTCCTACATCCAGAAGGTTGAATATTCTTGCTAGTTGTTCTGTGCTTTGATTTCCATTGCTATGTAACACAGCAACCTTTTGCTTGCCTTGATCTTTACAAAGGAGGGGAAGTTGCTTTTAGAGCTTTTCATCCAGAAGGATCCTAAAGGGCTCTCTGAACTAAATTTGTCTCTCTTGCTTTCACCTCCCTCTCTTATGATTCTGTCTCAGGCTGCACAGCTGATGCCTGGGCAGTCCACAAAATCCAGAGACCAATTAATGGGCATGCCACTGAACATCAAAGAACATGCAAGGTTAGATTGCAGTACTGAGTAGTATTCATTAGTCGACTTTATGCAGAATCCTAAGCAAGGGAAGAATAAAAAAGCAATTAGAGCCTTTTGGTGTCATGAGTAACATGTCGTCCAAGCAATTGATGCAATATAAAACTGCCCAGCAGAAGCAGTGCATTTTTTTCCTAGTTCCTAGAGTCAGCTCACATTGTGCTGACAAGATTACTGTCTGAATCATTGCCAGGAAGGTGTTTTTGGGATCTTGGTTTTCTTATCATTCATTCACGCAGACTGCAGCAAATAGCACCTTTAAAGTAAAAAATCCGAATAGTATAATAGATTGGTTATTTTGTTTTTTGCTTAATTATTTTCACATGCTTGTGTGGCAATTAGTTTAATTGTCCTGATACATCTGAGTGCTGGACTGTAACTCACCAAAATATTGTGTGGGTTTACTTTTTGGCAGTTACTTTTGGCAGCTGAAGCCGGGCTTTTACTTTAACAAAAACACAACTACAGCGTCGTTGTTGCTTATGTTTGCACCTTGTTCACAGGGACTGAAAACAAAATGGAGGTGTACACCGTTCTTAGAAGGACGATGCCCATATGAGAGCCTGTTTTTCCAGGGTGTTTTACCAGCATTACAGCTGGGCTGTTGGATTTGTGCTGGCATAAAAGCAGCGTAACAAATATAAGGCAGGGAAGAATCAGACCATCAGAGTTCTGGTTTGTTAGAATCATTACATCCTAGTAAGCTGTACCTCTATATCAAAAGGCACAGCAAAGGGGCTCTAAACTGTTAGGAAATGATAGCTTTTGGCCTTTGTTATCCCATTTTGAAAACACACTAATAGTTCCATAATTTCTTGTGCATAATTCCTTTCTCTTCTCAGCTCTGGGATTGATTTTAGCTCCCTTGAATCTTCACCAGCACTTTTTACTGTTTGCTTGAGGATTCATCCATTTGTTCTACACCAAAGCTGTGCAAACATCTACAACTTGATGCTGTTTGGTGTGATTGCACATTAGTGTTCCTCATGGTCCATAAAAGGAAGCCTTTATTCTTTTTCAAATGGCCAATTCCTTGGTCTTTACAACATGGCATCTATAAAGGAACAAGGAGGAAGGGTGAAAGGGGGTTCCCAGCGCCGCCCATGGGAAGCTAACTGCATTATGTGCTATCTTAAACTAAATTCAGGTATTGCTGGAGAATGAAATACAAAGAGGAGTTGACGTGAATCAATGGGCTGCACATTTTTCAGCCTTTCCAATGACATAATATATTGGTTAGTTCCAGCCAAAAAGCTTTCTGCACTTGTTTCATTGTCGTTTTCTTACTGAGCCCTTGAAAACTTCTTTCCTTCATTTGTTTTAATAGAGAAGAACAGGGGAAAGGAAGAGAGAGGTTTCCAGGATAATCTGAGGCCAACACAAGTAAAATTACTATAACTGAGGTCTCTGAAGCCTTAATGGGTCACAGGCACAGCTCTTAAAATATTTCGGCTAGAAGCAAAATTTGACTTATTTTTTAAGCATCTCATTTAGCCTTTTATGATTCAAAGTAAAAAAGTAAAGTAGAGAAGTTAAAACAGTTATCTTGCACATACATGTATGTGCACAGAGTGTTGGCTGGCTGAAGCTTCCTGTCCTAGCTGCCGTCCTGTTAATGCTGCTAGTATTGGAGGTAGGAAGAGCTAGTTGGGGAGGAGAAGCAGTAGCACACAGTTGTCAAAGGCTCATGGAACTGTCTTAAAACCAATCATAGTAATTTTTAAAACATTTATGATTGTTTTCCTGGTCTTCGTGGCTCATTTTGAAATAGCAAAATCCTCGGCTAAACAAAATGAAATAAGGCAGCGTGAGCTCGATCTGCCTTGCTCCGTGCTCAACTTGTAAAGTGGTAAAGCTATACATGGAGCTGTATCTAGGGGACCTGAAATGTTTCCCCTTTTTACATGGGACCACCTGATTCGTGGCAACACCTGATGGGTCTGCTTTTAAGTGCCTGGTGACAAAGGTTTACTAGAAAACCTGGAGGAAGTGGGGGGAGGCATATCTGAAGTTGGTTCTCCTGCAGCAACCCCATGACATGACACAGGATTTCTGGGGCCTGCCCCGGTGTTTTGTTCACTCCCCAGCCCTCCTAGCAGGGCTGCGGGGCAAGAAGCTGTACCTGCCATGGCAAACATCTCAGGGAGAGTGCAGTTCCACTCAAACACTTCCTCCCACTCCCTTCCTCCATACCCCACCCACCCGAAATTACTGGGCTTAGCTACCCAGTAAGGGTGTGCAAAGTGGGCCCTATTCGATTGAGATTTGGCCCGAATCAGAGACAGTGATTTGATTCATTAATTCAGATCACTGTCCCTGATTCGATTTAGCCAAATCTGACTCTGAAGATTCAATGCTGATTCAGAGAATCAGTGATTTGGACATAGACACGGCTTTAAATAATTTTTCTACATACCTCAAGGTACCAGTGTGGCTTGTAAGCACTGCAGTGGTGGGGCAGATGGAGCATCCCACAGGAGCATGGGGGAGTTGGGGGAGCCTCCACGTGCTTGGCGGTGAACACAGAAGTGGACTGGAAGTACTTATGGTCCACTTCCACGTCCATTGGGGAGTGCGCTGGGGGGCCCTTCTGTGCCCCGCAGCTCAGCGATCGGCCATGGGGAGACCTTGGGTGCCCTCCCAGACCCAGGAGGCACCACTTACCGAGCCAGAGATATGGGGGGACCCCCCCATGTGCTGCCCAGTGGACCCGGGAGTGGACCGGAAGCACTTCTGGTCCACTTCTGGTCTGCTTCCAGGTCTGCTGCCGAGCAGGCTGGGGAGCCCCTTGCGCTTCTGTGGGGTGCTCCATGCACCCCAGCATCACAGCATTCACGAACCACCTGCTACCTACATGTATGTAGAAAAAACATTTAAAGTTGTGTCTATGTCCGAATTGCTGTATCTTTCCAAATGGATTCAAAGGGTTCCGATTTGATTCAGAGAAATTAAAGGATCTCCTGATTTGATTCAGAGATTCGGCCACCGAATCGGGCTGAATCTCTGCTGAATAGAATCAGGGATCAAAGCTTTGCACAGCCTTACTACCCAGCGTCTGTGGCTTGGCTGTACGTGCTGTAACAAAGACTCCTTGGGGTGTGCATTCTGGTGTCTCCTCTGAGTCAGGGCCTGGGGTTGGGTGCCCCACTTGCCCCCCTCGTTATACTACTAGGCATAGGATTCAGTATGTGGATCTAGTTGCCAGAGGCTGATGGCAGCCCCAAAAGTAGAACTGGGCCAGTTTGTGACAGCATATTTTCCAGTGACTTTGGCCACAGCCAGAAGTCATCAATGCTTTGGAACCACGTAGTCACCCCCTCATGCGGCAGGACCCTTGGCTCTAACCTGCTGCTCAGTGGAGCACTGGGCCCGTACCTTGGCCTTTGTTCTGTGTAGATGGGCTGGGGGAGGGAGCCTTACTCCTTTCAGCACGCAACAGGCAGCAACTGGAACAATCATGACAGGTCAAATACCATCAGGATTGTGTAATGCACTAAAGACTCTGACAGCACTTTTTAAAACAATTCCTAATCCACCTTTGATGGCACAGAGACTCAGTCAGGTGAGCAGACCGCACAAGTTTAACAACTAGCGAACTACCTTAGGCCAGCAGTGCTCAATATTTGCTTTTGTGGGGTGTATGAGTGGTGTGGGGGGGGGGTTAGTCCGTGGGCCAGATCTCACATGCCCTGAGCCTGCCATGCCCTAGCTAATCTAGACCCATGTGGCATTTATAGATGTGCTCCAGGAATGTTGGGGGGGGGGGGGGTGGCTTTAATTAAAGTGCCCAGAGCATCATGTGTATCAGCATCTCTGTTCTGAATAATGGTGGTGGGGGTGCTTTAACTACAGCTTGTCAAATTAACTTTAGTTAAACTGCCACTGCCACCATTCTTTAGCACATAATTGCTAATACATACGATGCTGGAGTCTGCTGGAGCACAGTATTACCACGTTCCAGCAGACTTGATTAATTGAGCCTATTCCATAACTATGCACTGATCCAGGCTCAGTGCATGTGTGTAGGTCCCCGTGTAGCCTGATCCAGTCATGCACAAGTATAGACATCCTGGAACTTCTGACTTCCAACTATGGACATTACCAGTTCTCCTTTTCTAACTACCTAGGTTAGGTCACGCCATAGCACTAATCTCAGTGGTGCTGTTGCCCTTGGATGTGATGACTGCAATTTCAAATTCCTCACTAGGGTGTGAGTTCATAGGAAGTGAATGCTGACTCTGTAACACAATATATAGGACAGTACTGTGCACCACCATAAGTCTGCAAAGTCTCATTGAATTCAAAGATCCCATGCTTTGCATGAGAAATTACGTCAAGCTTTCCCCAAAGCATTTTGGATGGCTCTTGAGGTGAAAGTTGAATATCTGTTGGGATTTTTTTCAAAAGGGGAGGGAACGTGGCCAGCATGATCTCTGAACAAAACAGCCCTAAGGCCTAGGGCAGAGTCGCTCAACCTTCAGCCCATGTTGCACTGTCATCCAGCATGTTGGCCTCTTTCATGGGTCTGGAAATGGTCTGGAAATGTGGTAGAGCATAGTTTCATAGTTCATAGTTTCATAGTTCATAGTTTCATAGTAGTTTGGGGTTAGAAGGGACCTGAACAGATCATCAGTCTGACCCCTTGCTACTGGCACTGACATTAATTCCTGCTCCCCTGCTGACAAATTTCCAGACCTGTGGGGAGCCCCACAGGCCAAATAACATTTTTTAAATGAAATTTTTAAAACCCCTATTTGGATTGTTTAATTTTTATGCCACCCTTTCCCAAAAAAGCCTTAGGGTGGCTTACAAAAAGCACATTAGCTCCAGGTCAGAAAATATTAAGGAGGCTCAGTCAGTGTAAAACATAAAAATGTGATGATCTAGAGGTGACTACTGACATGTCTTATAAAGCAACAAGTTCAGGTTGTGGAAGATGCACTGATGCCTACATTGATATAATTTTTAAAAAATAAATTTAAAAAATCATTCATTATTCTGGCTTACTAGAAAGTGAGAGCAATAGAAAGAGAGCAACTTAGGAAACATAACAGAGGGCCATGAAGAACAACAGACTGAAGTGGGATGCAGTAAAAATTCATTTATTTTCCTGTATTTTCCTTAAGATACACTCTTCTTCTATAAATAAACAAACAAAAAACACTTTAGGTAAGAATTCTGAGTCTTACACCCTTTACTGAATTGTATAATGATCATGTAAGCTGTGATCATACACCATTATAGTAGGATGATACTGCAACGCTTCAGAGGGTAGATGGCAGCTACTTTTCTGTATATGCTTATCATGGAGAGACACACTAGAATGCCCTGGCAGTACTATACACTGCACTTAAAACAGAATATATTTACCCGTTGGATAGTTCAGTGTATCATAATTTGAAATTCTGGAAACCTTAAGCAAGTGCATTTTTAATCCATGTATTTTACACTTTTGCTGTCTGTACCAACTTAAGTGCTTTGTTTATCTGTTTTATCTGAGTTGTACACCTATACAATGATAAGTATTTATTGTGCTAAAGCCACTAAGTGATGCAAGAGCTAGGAGAGCAACTTAATGCATTTTTCAGGTGCTCAGACCAGGAAACATTTCATGAAAATGGTTAAAACTATAACAAGCCACGTGCATGCATACTGTGTCCAAGACCAAATGGTGTTTATAGATGTGCTCCAGGAGACAGGGAGTGGTGGGGGGTGCTTTAAGTAGAGTGGCTCTGAGAGCCGCTTTAGTTAAAGTGCCCGGAGCATCACATTATCAGCTTCCTCATGCTGAAAAATGATGGCGGGGGGGGCACTTTAACAGAAGCTTATCGAACAAGTTTTAGTTAAAGCACCACCATTGCCATTTTTTGGGCTTGGCCCAAACCTTCCAGCATGGTATCCCTTCCAGCTTTCTACCTCCGTCAGTCTTCCTGAAAGTGGTCCCACATAACAGAAAACCTGTCTTTTAATCAGCTTCTGTCACTTTCTCTGCCCGCCGATTTCTGACAGAGAACTTCCAGGCAGTAACTGCCTCCTCTTTTCAGCTTCGGGGCAGGGAGTCATTCAAAGCCAATGCAGGCAACTGTCAGTTCTCTGTATCGTGGCGTACGCGTAAGGTCTGGTCAGGTGCCTGATGAATCTGCTTGTACAGTCTTGGAACCATCGCATCAAGACCTTCAACACACACATTCAGGCAAGAGTATGGAGTAGTGGAGGCTACCCAAGACTACCATCCCCCGTTTTAGACCATTGAGGCAAAATCCAAAGGTTAGACCGTGTACAGACGTTCAGTGCCTCTGGATGTAGCTTTTGCCAGACAGCAACTGATTAGCACTGCAGCTGACTGCCTAACACCTCAGTGCAGGCACATTAGCCTTTCTCCAACCAAGGAACGCCCACAAAACTGGCAGGAAATCTGCTGCTGTAGCTGAATGGAGCCATGCACCACTGATGGCCCTTGATTGTCACAGCTTCCAAGAGGCAGTTGCTTTACAAAAAGTGTCTGCACTACTTCCAGGGTGCATTTCAGAGCACTGCTGAGAACCATGCCCTCTTACTCCCCACTCCCGTTCCACAAACGAGGTGAAAATGAAGTGGTGAAGCTGTCAGAGGGACCTTTCTAACAGTGCTGGACATGCTGGAGAGAGAGCTCAAGAGTGGTGCCATCAGGGGGACATTCAAGGCGAGATTAAACTCTCCATTTTTTAATTTGGTGCAGGACTAGGTGGACGCAGGAGAGGAGAGGGAGAAGCTGCAGCGGGATCTGGGCCGACTACACGAGTGGGCGGACAGGAACAGGATGGGATTTAACGTGGACAAGTGCAGGGTGATGCATCTGGGGAGAGGCAACCCCCAGCACACATACTGGCTGGGA
>JAGPOW010000261.1:164731732-164834252 GCA_030014935.1 Caiman crocodilus | reverse complement strand
TGGGGTCCTGTGACCCTGGCACTCGTTCCTGCCATTGGCAGGGGGTCAGACTAGATGGCCTGCTGTAGGCCCCTTCTGACCCTAGATACTATGATACTATGACGCAGCTGTGTTTCTTGAGGATGCTCTTCAAGAGCACTGTGGAAGTGATGGAGGCATATCTGAGTGTTGTCTTCACTTCAGAATAGAAGCTTTAAGCTGAACTGAAGATTCATTTGAGAATAGGAATGAAAATACTATGTGCTGTCTACAAAACTGTAATGAAATACTTAGTTTGGCAGGAGGTATATGACTGGTCTCTTGCATGTACATCTTTGCACCCTTTCTGCAGGTGTGGGACACTTTGCATTTCAGTATATATAAGGGCTTGGCAGATTAAATAGTTCCTTTGCCCTCTACTTAAGGGCTGTCACAGGAGCTGTCAGAGGTCATTTGTCTACTGGACTCTTCTCAAGTGGTGCAATAGATGAGGAATGTGGGGAGGATTTAAGGAGAGAGAGAAAAGGTTAAACAAACTGGATACCTTCCTGCTTAAATAAGCTTGAAATGTTTCAATGTCGGCATTTCAAGTGCTATTACTAGATTTCCAACAACCCATTAAGATGAATAAAGGTAATTTTGTGACTCTGAGCTGTTGTTCTAGATGGTTTGCAGACTCATCAATGCAGTTATGTTGCTGTGCACTGTCATCTTGATCACTGTATCAGCTGGAAACGTAATGTTTTGAAGGGTAGATTTGAAGAGGGTAGATTTACTGTCTGAACCACAGTAGTGTAGCATAAAGACTGGGTATAGTAGCAAATTTTGCAGCTGACAAATTATGGAATGAGTGAAGTTCTCATTAGGCTTCAAATTCTTGGTTGTAAAAATGTGCCCAGTCTTTTCAGCACTGTGAAAAAGGAAAAGTTGTTTGTGACTTGCTTTAGCATTTGAGCACTTCCATCATTTTCAGGAAGTACAGTTTTGTTTGATGTCTTTTATAAGACAAACTGCATCATAGGGAAAGATGTTAGATAGACTTTCAAGTACCAAACGCCCTTCCTCAGGTCTGAGAAACCCAGAGGTGAATTAAAAATTTGGGGGATCCTGAGCCAAAAGAGTGTGGGGCCCAAAGATGATTGCCCTGCCCAGCATCTATGATAGAAAAATTGTCAGTATGAAGAAGGCACAAATCTAAGAAGGCACTTCATTTATTATGTTTCAAATGACTGGAGTAATTTGAGCTTTAAAGGTGGAAAAATCCCAGGAGTCTAGTATACTTGTACGCCATTATTTCCACTACGAACAGCCCATCCCTCCTCTCCTCTAGTAGTGGCAGTGGTGTGAGCTGCTTTGTCTACTCCACACCTGTCACTGGTAGTTAAAGGAAGAGTAGCACTACCTTGGCTGGCAGCTCTTTCTTCTCCTTTCCCCTTTGCTGTGGCGTCTCATGTGTGTTAGAGAAGTGCTTCTCAAACTATCTGATGTGGTGGACCAGCAATTTTTTTTCCAGTGGGCCAGGGACCACTGCCCGGTTCAGCTGGTGGCAGCCACTACATGTAACAGTGCTACACAAATGTGTGACCAGCTGTTTCTTTCTCTTTCCTCACCTCACATGATGTGACATCACTTGGAGTGTTGGATCATACAAACTGTGGCGCTATGACATATCAACGTTATGCTTCTGAAAATATATTTCTTTCTTTCCTGGCAACTCACTGTGGACCAGCGAGTGGTGGCTTGTGGACCGGCACTGGTCCACAGACCACCACTTTGAGAAGCACTGTGTTAGAGCTTTGAAACTCCCAAAATACCTTTGCATCATCCTCAATTCTGTACCTTTTGCACTCCGCAGTATTTGTTCTCCTCAAGTTAGCTTTTGCTTTTCATGTGTGCGTGTGTATGTGTTCTTTTGGTTGTCCTTATATTGTCTCCAGATCTTCTTCCAGTCTTCCCTATGTGTTTTTTTCAGCATCTTGCTTTTCGGAAGTGGGACTTGTAGTGGTGTTTTCCTTGTGAGCATCCCTCTTTAGAGTTGCTCTATACATGCGCGCACACACACAGCATTTAACATATTAAGACAAAAAGGACTTAATTCATTACAGAGATTAACTCAACTCAGTTGGTTAGAGTATAGTGCTAATAACACCAGAGTTGCAGGTTTCATCCCTGGTTAGATAAGATGGTCTTTTGAGGTCCAGCCTTATTTGTCTATGAAATCTCATTTCGAAGGGCATACACTTTCATAGGCAATCACCCATAAAAACTTATGCCTTTCCAAATGAGCTGGTGTTTATGGTGCCACCTGGCCCTGTCTTCTGTCTCACTTAATACTAACACAGCTAACTTCCTCTCTTAATTCATTGTAGTTTTCAGAACCTAAGAAAGGGGATAGGGACAGCAGCTCAGTTTATATGGGCTGGAGATAGGGGCAGCAAAGAGGAATTGTGCAGCAGTGGAGGGGGAATTACTGGAGTCTAGTGCCTGTCGCTCTCATTGACCATTTTTCATGCTTGGTGAGGCTGGAATCTAATCTACACTACCAGGTTTTGCTATCAGATCTCCATTTCTGCTAGCAATACTTTGAGCATGTTCTGATTTCATTGCTGGTAATTTTTGTATAATCTAGGCCAGTGGTCAGCAGCTGGTCGATCCTGATTGACTGGTCAGTTGGGGAGCCTCTAACAGCCGGGGAGCCTCTAACAGCTCCCTCAGACTGAGATTGACTGTCAGAGGCTCTGCAATCGGGAGCGGTGGGATGTATGTGGGGATCGCCCAGGATGTAGTCTGGGAAACGCCGGCCATAGGAGTGGCAGGCTGCACGTGGCTAGGTTGAGCCGTGCCCCCTGCCAGCAGAGCTGGGCTGAGTGAGTGGGACGATCCTACTCCATGCCCCTTGCCACTGGGTGAGTGGGGCCCTGGCTGGGCCGGGGGAGGGTCGGAGCCCAGGCGGGGCTCAGGGTGCAAAGCTCAGTGCACAGCAGCAGCCACCTCGCCCCACTCACAGATCAGGGGTGCACATGCCCCCCGGGCCTCCGCCAGGGTGTATGCAGCAGCAGGAGCCCACCCGTATGCCTGGACAAGCTTCCCAGGCTCCAACCCTCCCCTGGCCCTGCCTGGCTGGGCCCCACTCACGCCTGCCCCTGCCCCACTCCCTTCTTCACCACAGGGGCCTCGATCTGTCCCCCCTTCTTCCCAGACTGACCTGCTGGGAAGGGGGGGAGCAATTGGAGGGGAGGGGTGGTAGATCCTAACTTGCCCTTTACTTCAAAAAGTGATCTTCACCTTAAAAAGTTTGGAGACCACTGATCTAGACATTAAGCCTTAATTATTTCCACCAGAAATACTAGTAAAATATTTTCTCAGGAAATTCTTTACCTTAATTCTACCCCTGATGTTCTTGTAGCATGCACTGAAATCCTTGAAGATATGTATTATTTCCCCTGATTTAAGCACTCCAGGCTCATTATTTATACTGTATTATTATAAGTGTAAGATAATATTTCCACTTTGCTGGTTTTAAGCCATCATTGCAGGCATAACGATATAGGTAAGACAGAGCATATCATTCTGTGAGCACTTTCTTCCTTTTTTTTTATCAGAAATGTATTTAAAAATGTGTTTAAGAATTAAAATGCAGGCAAAGGACCTTTCTGCAACATGGGTTCAGAAGATAGCGTAGCTCAGAGCAGTGCAATTTTTCTGATGTTTAGCGTGCCAGTATTTCATATTTGGATGAATGACTACATTTGCTTGACTTGTGCAAATCTAGTTCAAAGCAGTGGCTGAGTTGTATTAACCTGTCCAAAGAAGTAAATGGAGATTAGATTGAGTGAGTATGGACTACCACTTCAAAAATGACCAGGACACTTTTCTAGCTACTGTATAAACCTAGTGCAAGGAACCCCTCTGCCAAGTGTGATATTGTGTTACGCATATACAGATCAGAGAAATGTTGCCATCCAAGAGTACACAATTGAAAGAATACTTATACTGAAGTATAATAATTTTTTGTTGTTTTGTAATGTCTCATGACTTTTTTTACTGACAGGTTGCTTTTCTTTTCTTTTTTTGTTGTTAAACAGGACTCTGAATCCCTTGACATATATATACAGAACACGCTCTCTTCATTGTATCCGCCTTTCGAGGCTACAGCAGCCACTGTTCTGTGGCAACTTTTCAGCATAGTTGAAAAGCTATATCGAGGAGATGGCCTCAGATGTCTAATTGATTTCCTTGTCCCTGCCAAGAGAGTCTTGCAGTGTATTCAGCAAGAAACCTGTGTAAGTATACCTGCCCTGGTGAAGAAACAGAGGTCTCCTTTGTTCCTGGCTTGGGAAAAAAGATAAGGGGAAATTTAATCTCTTAATTAGGGAGCTCTTTTAAGTCAAGCAAATAACATTTTGGATAACCAGGGGGAACTGCAAATTCTAAATGTACTAAGGAGAGCAAGGAAAGAGAATTATTTACTAACCTCTTGGATTAGTGTCTACAATAGGAGTCAACGTACACAACCTGAACAGGAAACTCACTGCAACCCATAGCAACACTTCGGAAGGAGTACTGGAAACTGTGATTATTTATAACTCACGCTGATTTAACATATTCCAGTATGGGCACTGGAATGAGAGAAGGTTCAAATAAGACTTGAGTTGATTACAGGATGAGGAGAAAAACAAAAAAAACCCTCACAAGTCTGAAAAATATTTGTTAAAGAGAGTAGATACTTCAGGAGAAAAGTATTTTGCTCAAGCTAAGATTTAAAATGTTAGCCAGTGATGTACCTGCAGGATTGTTCTGGTTAATGCTGGTAACATTACTTAGAGCTTCATAGGTCCCAAAATCTAAATCCTGATGGGGGAATATTGGAGTATTGGGCTACAGTGTTTCCTCTAGTTGATTGACCTCTGGAGGGAAACAACCTACTCCCTCACTTGGCATTTCTGTCCAGCAGCTCCAATATAATATACATTTCATGTAAGAGAGAACTGCCTATGCTTATAAATCCTGGGCAGAAGCTCCCTCTCCCTTCCACCTTCCAGAAATACACTTTCCCTCTAGCAGTCCCTTCGGGCAGTGATTCTCAACCAGGGTGCCACAGCACTCTGGCTATGCCTTGAGATCCTGTTACGCATGCTACAAGGTGCCATGCACTGTTAGCACTGTTAGATGTGCAAACAAGGTTCGCAAGATAAAATCAGACATCTCACATAGGTAGGGACTTGCTGAATTTGTGGCGGAAGTGGGGTGTGCAGTAGCTCCTTTAATCTTGCAGGTTTCCATGTGTGCCTCTTAGCCGTTGATTGGCAGAGGATCCCTGCCACTTGCTGCTTTCCTTTCACTGCTCGCTTCTGATCAGCAGGGAGGCAGAAACCATGGTTTTAAATATGGCATTGTTTTTGCCTCCCATTGCTGATTGGCCAAGGGGCTCCAGCCACCCCGCTGCTTGCTGCTGGCCAGCAGGGAGGCAAAAACAACGCCATCTTTAAAGCTGCCGTTTTTGCTTCCCTGCTGATCAGGAGTGAGCGGTGGGGCCCCTCTACCAGTCAGTGGTAGGGGGGGTACACAGAGGGTCCTGCAAGATTAAAGAAGATGCCATGCACCCTACTTCCACCACAAATTCAGTAGGTACCTACACAAATATCCATTGTGTTAATAATATTGTGTGGTCTTTTTGAGTTCTTCGTAACAAAAAAAATTGTTTGATTATTTTTTCATAGTCAAAAAAGAGTGAAAGCTAAGAACTAGCATTTTCTGAGGGGTGCCTCAAGTCTAAAAAGGTTGAGGACCACTTGCTTAGGAATTAGTGCAACCTGAGCAAATAAATGGGTTTCATGGTATGGAGTGAACATCTACTGTTTTGCTCCATTTTTTTGCCCATAAGTGTGGCTCTCCTCTGCTCCTGTTTCATTGGTCTAGCTCACCATCTTCAAAACTGGAATTATCTTGGAGTCATGCACTTTCTCTTATATCTATTAGCTACACTACGATTTTTCTCTTTCTTACTGGGCACATCTACACAAGATATTTATTGTGGAGTTACCTAATTAGCTCTGCAATAACATCTCAGCATCTACATGTGAGGCCTTATTAGGCCACAGTAAACTAATAAATGCTGCCATAGGTTAGTATTTTTGAACACAAGCACTATCCTATGGCACCATTATTTAGTGCACCGCCGTACACATAGACATTGATGGGGCTGGCTGGGGAATGAGGGTGCTTCAGTGGGGGGCTGCTTGCTGGCTAGCCCCACCCTGGAGCATCCTTGTGCTCCGGGGGCAGCCCCTATTCAGCACACTGAGCTGGGTCAGAGCAGCCCTGGGCTGCCAGACTGATCCCCTGGACCCCTGCCAGCTAGGGCTGCTCTAATCTGGCTCAACATGCTACAGTTTTGGGCTCATGTGTTACATGGCATTAAGGAGCAATAAACTGTGGCATGAACTGCTCCAGAGTTTATTCAAATTAATTTCACATGTAGATGCACCCACTGTGGTCTAAATGTGAAATACAACTATTTTGTGTCAGGGCAGCTTTCCTTTGATGCATGCAGGCCAGCCTTACCTCAGTCCTTGGAAAAAAACATGGAGCAGATCCTCAATAAATCCATTTCTAAGCACTTGGGGGAGAAAAAGGTGATTAGAAACAGTCGGCATGGATTCATCAGGGGCAAGTCATGCCTGACCAATCTGATTGTCTTCTATGATGAGATGACTGGCTCCATGGATATGGGGAGACCGGTGGAGGTGGTATACCTTGATTTTAACAAGACTTTTGATACAGTCTCCCACAACATTCTCTCAGAGAAGCCAAGGAAGGATGGGCTGGATGAATGGACTGTAAGATGAATAGAAAACTGGCTGGAGTATCAGACTCAGAGAGTAGTAATCAATGGATCCATGTCTAGCTGGCAGCCAATATGAAGTGGAGTGCCCCAAAGGTCAGTCCTGGAGCCAGTTTTGTTCAATGTCTTCATCAATGACCTGGAAGATGGCATAGAGTGCACCCTTAGCAAGTTTGCAGATGACATCAAGCTGGGGGGAGAAGTAGATACACTGGAGGGTAGGGCTAAGATTCAGAGTGATCTAGACAAATTGGAAGATTGGGCCAAAAGGAATCTCATGAGGTTCAACAAGGACAAGTGCAAGGTCCTGCACTTAGGACAGAACAATCCCATGCACCAGTACAGACTGGGGGCTGACTGCCTGGGCAGTAACTCTGCAGAAAAGGGCCTGGGGGTTACAGTAAGCTAAATATGAGTCAGCAGTGTGCTCATATTGCCAACAAGGCTAATGGCATACTTGGCTGCATTGTTAGGTGTGTTACCAGTAAGCCAAGGGGAGTGATTATTCCCCTCTATTCAGCACTGGTGAGCCACATCTGGTTTTGGGCCCCTCACTACAAAACAGATGTGGACATAAATAGTGAGGGGGCTGGTAGGACATGACTTATGAGGAAAGACTGAGATTTATAAGGGAACTGGATTTATTTAGCCTAGAGAAAAGGAGACTGAGAGGGGACTTAATAGCAGCCTTTTACTACCTGATGAGTGGTTCCAAAGAGGATGGAGCTAGACTGTTCTTAGTGGTGGCAGATGACAGGTGGCAGATGCAGCACAGGAAGTTTAGGTTAGATAATAGAAAGCATTTTCTCACTAGGAGGGTAGCAAAACACTGGAACGTGTTACCCAGAGAGGTGGTAGAATCTCCATCTTCGGAGGCTTTCAAGACCTGGCTAGACAGAGCTTGGACTGGGATGATCCTGGTTGGAGCTGGTCCTGCTTTGAGCTCCTAGATAACCTCCTAAGGTCCCTTCCAACCCTAACTTTCTATGATTCTATGCAAAACAGCTATCCAAAGACAAGATTTTTAGGAATGTATACTTCTAAAAGGATTAAGTTTTCCTTCTTCCTTCCTGTTTTTCAGGCTCAGTAATATAAACATTGAAGTAATTCAGTTTTCCATGAACTCTTTATTTTTCCAAAATCATTTTGTACTGTTTGATAGTCAGAGAATACTAAGTGTTTTCTCTGTCTTGTCTACTCTTGAGTAATTTCCTTTAAATTTCTGTTGTGTTTAAACTTGGCATAAGAGTATTACATTTGCTGTCCAACTGTCCTATTGTAAGTCCGATGTTAGTGCATGTTTTGTTTCTCTTCCACTGGTTTTCCGTGGTGGTGTTCCCTCTTCTGATTTGCGCTTTGAAGCATAGAGATCTGGAGGCATTATCTTGATCTGGAAGCATTGTCTGTTTGAAATGATAACTCTTGGCCAGTCCATATTTTTGGTATGATTGGTGGGCTACCTAGGTTTTCCATTTCATACATATATATTTGTGTATATGTTAATGTAATACTATTTCTTGCCATCATAAGCTGCTTCCATACAGAGCAGCTGTAGTCATGGACTGGGAAAGAAGACAGCAGAATTTTATCCTAGTCACTAAATCCCCTAGCTAATTCATGAGATCTAAAGACTGAAACCAAAAGGCCGTGTCCACATGAGACACTGGCTGCACAATTGTTACTGCACAGTCATTTAGTACTCGCATACCCAAGTACCCGCACGGCTTCCTGGTGACATTGGCTGCGCAGTAGCTCATTACTGCTGTACGGTAGTAACAAGCTACTGTGCAGTAGTAACGAGCTACTGTGCAGTAAGTGTCTCGTGTAAACAAGGCCAAAGAGTAGCAGTGACTGCTGGTATGCAGGAAGGAAAAGAAGTGAATGTACTTACCAAAACTATTTGAACGTAAGAAAAAGGTGTGCAGTCAGTCTAAGGATTGGCCTGTGTAACAGGATGGAGGATCTTCTGTGTATGCTCTCCATATTTTAGAGACCTGCGCGCAGCTACTGGAATTGCTAAGTGTGGTTCATTAATCTATCCCAGGATATTGGGTAGAATAGAAAGTCTCCCACAGCAGGAAGCAATAGAAAGGGGGACAGAGGAGATCCTGGAAGGGAAACTACTGGAACAGCCAAATCCTGGCAGGAAGCTTTCACTTAGGGTGCTAATGGCTGGTGTTGTGAGATTTACTGGCAATTCTGGACTTTCGATCCAGGTCTTTGCTACTTCTGAAGCTACAAGTAAGAGCTAGATTGCTGACCAGCTGTTCTCCTGTCCTTAGCATGAAATCAAGCAAGACTGCCATACTACAGCTGCATCTGTAGACATATACAGTGCTCATCTGAGGAAGGAACTGAATCACCATCCTGCTTAATCGGTCCTTAGCTGGTTACTGAAAGGACTCCAAAATAGAAATGACTTGCGTCATGGATAGTTTATGCATTTGGGTTTCTTTGTTATGTTTCAACTGGAGGGTGTATTGTTTTTTTATAGAGATTTTTTTTCCTGAGGTGTTGTGTTGTTGTATGTAAATTTTTCCAATAGATGGGGAAAATGTTGGGGGGAGGGTATGAATCTTTAGCATTTTAGCAGTATCTTTATTTTTTTATATTTGTGTTAAATCATGTGGTTTTACTATAGGAGATAAGTTGCCGTTAACAAATTTCTTAAGAGATTTATAGTAGGAAAATTCCCATGCAAAAATCATTATAAAGGCTCTCAAATTATTATTCTGAACATGTTTCAAAAACACGCGTAAACAGACCCTGGAGGTTCAGATTTAAATTTGTACTTTTTAAGAAATCCAAATATTTGATGTGATGGAAATGCCTACTTAAGATAGCCAAAGTACCTACCCCTCTACGTCTGAAAAGACACCAGCCTAACCTCATCCCTCCTTTGCTGGTAATGTATCAAAATCGTACGATAAAAAAACCTAAATGTTGTAATTGGTTTTATAACTGTGTATGTCCCAATCCTAAGATTTGTGCTTTGTCATTGTAGTCATCTTTGCTTTTTGTGATGCACGTGTCATATTTCACAGTATGAGGCACGCTAGTTAAGTGTCTAATAGTATTTAGGTAATTCTTCAGGACACGTATTTAACATTGTACCAGCTGGAGAGAAAATGGGAGAGAGCTGTAGCAGATGAATTATGTCCTGCTCTACTCCCTCATGTGAGTTCCTGGCTGCTGGAATTGCAGGGTCTAATCCTGAAAAATACTGAGCACTCTGGGATACTGTCATGACACACTGCTTAATGAAGATTGGGGATGCCGAGATACCAAGGGAGTCTTTTATTTTATAGACCATTTATTTGTAGAGTCATTTATTTCCCCTGGGGACTGCTCACAGTTTTATATAGTATGAGACATTCCAGTTTCTGTAGTCAGTGATAAGCTGAAACCATTAAGGATAAATGTAGCGATTGGCATTCCTTGATTTCTCACGGCTCCCATTTCATTGTTCCAGTTCACCATTTTCAAAACCGGAATTATTTTGGAGACACATGATCTCTTTTATCTCTTTTATATCTGCTAGCTACACTAGGATTTCTCACTTTCTCACTGCGCACATCTATCCAAGACACGACTGCACAGTGGTTACTGTACATTTATGTAGTACTTGTATAAAAGCAGAGTTACTGTGCAGTTGCACCAGCAAATGCCTTTTTAATAACACTACTGCACAGTAGCGTATTAGTACTGTTTGTGCTGTAACATGCTACTGCACAGTATGATTCAGCTACTGCGCAGTTAGCGTTTTGTGTAGACGTGCCCACTATGGTGTAGATGTGTAATACAGCTATTATGTGTCAGGGCCACTTTCCCTTGAGGCATGCAATACAGCTATCCAAAGACAAGATCTTTAGGAACATATCTCCCTAAAAGAAATGTTTCCTTTTTCCTTCCCATTTTTCTGCCATAAGGACAGAATTCAGGCAGTTGTGTTTCTGTAATTTAATTTTTGTTGTTTCATTGGAAACTCAGCTCTGAATTTCTTAGATTTTTGGTATTCTTTTTATGTTTGACTAAAAAGTTCTTGGGAAAAAGAATGTGCATTCAGAATACAGGGAACTTGAATTCACCTAAGCAGAATTCTTGCTTGGAAATGTCTGAGGTAATTTAAATATGTCTAAACATTAGTAGAAATGCCTTTTTCCTGCAAACCATCTAAGAGGGGCAGTGTGCTGATCTTCCAAGGCGGGGGAGAATGCTGCCTTGGTCATCTGGCCACAAGATGCTGCTCGCTGCAGTTTATCTTGCAAGATATACTTGGGGGTCAGTAGAAAATAAGCTCAGACTATTCCCCAGCCCCAGGGGGAGGGTCACTTTTGCATGATTAATTCCTTCTTGCTTCCTACAAGCACATGTAGGCACTTGTAAGGAGTGAAAAACTACTTCTCATGTTGTCCGCAGTGGCATAATAAGTCCTGTTTGGTTGTCTTGTGTGTGGGTATTTTCTACCCAAAATGATAGAGTGAGAATTTGATCTTGCCCTCAGTTATATTGTACAGCAGAATCTCTGCGTGTATCTCTCATGTATATGGGGAAAGCTTAGCCAGACTGTGGTGTTTGTAATTGGGAAATCCTTCTCACCAGAGGGGTTCTGTTGTTTAGAGAAGAGTGACTTTTTTGAGGAGGCAAAGCTTTGTGTTTCATAACTACAGCGTCATATATTATAGGTGCATCTACACATTTGATTAATGTGCATGAATAAACTCTAGAGCATGTTGCTCAGGAGTTTATTCATGTGCAGCACATGGAGCCTAGTCACAGCAGTCCGGGCTGGCAGGGGACCTGGGGCAGCCTTTATTTCACAGTGTTTTGTCACCCTTGTGAATAAAACCTTACATCACTTACATTACCTCCTTGCTGGCTATGATTCAAGTCTGATTTGGTCACCTTTACGCTGTACAGTTCCTCATTCACTTTCTAGTAGTTTTATCACTTAATGGCTTCTTATGGTGCCCCATTTTGTTTATCTTCAGCTGACACCATAAACTAGCAATTAAAAAGGTCTTTTTCATGACTTCATTAGAGCTGGAAGCCCAGCTTTCTCTTTAATCATGGTAAATATTATCAGTAATCTTGGTGAGCCTGTTATCTTTCACAATGAGTCTGACCATTTTTTTTATCTTTTTGTTGAGTAATGTCTGGCCTCATTTCTTTCACCTGGTATTTCTTTAAATCTAGGAGGGGGGGTGTGGGGGTGTGTGGTTGTTTTTTGTGTTGTTTTTTAAGTGACTTCTACTTGTGTTTCATATTCCAACATTCAGATTGCTTATCAACATGCCAAAGGTGGTTTAATGAACTGTTTTCTACTATGTGATTCGTAGGAGTTTGAAGACAGAAATTATTTGAATTTTTTCAAACAAGATTCTTCCTCCTACAGACTTGTCAACCCTCTTTTTTGTGAGCCCTTTTGTGTCAGATTTCACCTATGTTTAAAAAAACAAAAGAGTTGTTATTTTAGTACCAACAGTTCCAAAAACATTTATTCTTTCCTGCTTATTCTGATTCTTTCCTGTTCTTATTCTGACTGCTTTCCTGTCATTTGCTGCACCTGGACATTGGTACGAACACAAAAGTCACACTAGAATACCAGGGCTGTGGGGGTTTTTTATGTTGTTTTCTTCTAAGGTCAGAGGGCAAAGTTGTCTGCCCCTGCAAGAGCGCACCTGGGGAAAGAGTAGTGAGACTTTTAGTGTACCTAAATCAAGCACCAGCTTCATGGTAGAAACCTAGAGTTTCTACCAACCAGTGTAAACTTTTATTGCTTCATAAATCTCTATAATGCAGTTTCACAGTAGCCTCCGCTCCCCTGCTCAGCCC
The DNA here is from genome assembly GCA_030014935.1 of Caiman crocodilus. Lineage (NCBI taxonomy): Eukaryota > Metazoa > Chordata > Crocodylia > Alligatoridae > Caiman > Caiman crocodilus. The sequence continues at coordinate 164,821,594 of JAGPOW010000261.1, read as the reverse complement.
CGCTTAGGACTGAATCCTAATAATTGTTACCACTGAAAATATAATACTTACAATGAAATGCAGGTTACTAGGAACTCAGTATCAAGCTATTGCCCACAAAATAGATTGAGATAAACAAGGATAAGAAACATTGTTTCATTGACGTCTGCTGGTAGATGATTTGGTAGTGACTCTGCTCCGGTTTCCAAATTAAATGTAAATTTTATTACCTGTGTGCACTGATAGTTATATTTTTAAAGAAGCTGGAAGACAAACACAGGTAGCTTCCTTCTGCTCTTTTATTTCTGTGCTTTTGGAGCCAGATACTATTCCACTTACTGGGTGCCTGAGAGGATGTAGACACCAAGGGTGTGTACAGAAGTTGCTTTGTTGCCATTTAAAGTGCTTTATTGGCATGACTTAACAGAAGTGCACAGCTTTACAGCACTTGAAAAATGGGTACAGTGCTTTAAATTAACCCTTGTTAAATGAGGTTTTAAATCTGAATTCCTGTATTTTACAGCCATTTAGGAACCTACAGTACTGTATGTTGGTCAAATTTTTGACCAGTGGAGAAGCCCCAGGAGGCTGCCGAGCTCTCCTTGCCTCCTAGCCTGGGAAGTGCAGGGAGGCTCAGAGGCCACCTCCTCCACAGCACCCCCAACAAGCAGTGCAGTTCTGTCATGTTTAAGAATGCGGTAACCTTTATAGTGCTGTAAAAAAGCCCTCTAGATTACAGTACTGTAAAATGTGCACAGTGCACAGAAGAGCACCCCTAAGCATGATCTCTTCTACCCTGTTCAAGTCCTGAAAACCAATCAGTGCATCTACTTTTGTAATATACTGTCATCTGGTCCTTACGACTGAATCACAAAAAAAGGAGCAAGGTGGGTGGGTCCTCCTCTTCCTTTTGCATTAACAGTTTTCATGGACTCAAGCAGGTCATCATACTAATGTGCGTAACAGATGGAATAGATGCTGGCCCTTGCTGTCCAGCCCATCTAAGCAGAAAGGGATGTAATGCGAGTAGGACTTCCTCACATTGAAGACACTGGGATTACTCGTGTGACCAAATGTTTGGCAGATTACAGCCTTAAATCAAGATAACCATATCAGTGCTGTGTTGTCTTCAGAGTAAGCAAATTATAATGTGAACTGTGTCAGAGACAAACTATGTTGATGTTTACAAGTCTAGTTTGGATTCAGTGTCTTATGTTCATGGGACATCACGAAGAAGGACTTGGCACGATGGCAGAAGTGGAGATGACTGTTAAAACATTTAAGGGTTTTTAGTCGTATTGAATTTCAGCATCTTTTGATTGGGGTGGGGAGAGGTAAGAAATCAGTGCATCTGTTTCTGTTTGACACTGGCAAGTTACTACAGTCTAATTAAAGTCCTGCTCTCATTGGGCGTGTCTGGATGTACGTGTACATTTGGTTCCCTGGGGACAAGTAACAGCAATGCATTTTGCGCTGCAGCTACCTGTCCCCAGGAAATGCCTGTGCCACATGTGCTTTGGCACCTGGCAAATTACTCCAGGGGCAGTAGGGGAGACTCAGGTCAGCACTGTGCTGGCCCTAGCAGCCTTACCTGGGGGCCTCCTGCAGCTGCAGCCATGGTGAACCTGCTGGGTGGAGCAGTGTGGCCCAGCTCCTCTTTAAAGTAGTGCAAGTTGCCCAAGCCTGCGCTCCTTTGGTGGTTTTTTTCCACGGATATCCAGGGGTCAGAAAAACCTGCAGAAAAAAAACAGAGCAGCACATGCTTAGGCAGCGCACCCTTGCAGCATGGAGAACACCAGACTGTGTGGTATGTGGCACTGCAAACGAGTTTGTGCCACCACATACCACATGACCATGCCCATTTGGGCACTCCCATTGATGTCAACCACTTTTTCACTTGGCTTCAGTGAGAGTAGGATCAGGTCCTGGGTTGGAGCGAGTGAAGAGAAGGGAAATTTGCTCACATTTATGGTTTGTGAACTGGAAGTTTCTCAGGAATGCAACAATTCAGGAAATGACTTGAAGATTTACAGTCTTCGGGCTTCAGTTTACAAGGCACTGAAGGATTTATAATCCAGTGTTTGTCCACTGACAAGGATCAGAATAGAGGGATTTAGTGACTATTTAATTGTAATCACATAATGGACAGTCCTGTCACCATAGAATGTCATGTACTGCATGCAGTTATTCATTAGTCAGTTACGCCTTAATGACAGAGGGCTCTTTTCGCCAACTGCCTCAGCACGTTGCCTTTTTTGTGTGTTTTTGTTTGGGATTTTTTTGCTGATAGCAAAATTACCAGGCTGAAAAGGCAAGCCTTACACTGCTGCCACTGTAAAAACAACATAACCTACATAGCCTATGTATATATAAAAGAAATGAGATTTTTTTTTATATCATTATATTCAGGAGCAGATTAGAGACGTAAGGGACTGGAATAATTTAAAATGAAGCTGTACAAAACTCTGTAGAAAGAGACTGTGAGGTTCAGTCTTTGGGATAAAGACTCCCTGTGATAAGTGGGTTAGATAACTGGGTGTTTTCTGTCTCAAAGTCTGGTAGTCTGGAGCTTTTCTTTCTTCAGAACTGCAAAGAGAGGGGGATGCTCACCATGAGCTTTGCCAGGGTGGGCCCACAACTGTGAAAGTGCTTATGCTGGAGATAGAAAGAAATGTGTCGTTGAAAAAAGTGCATTTTGAATTATGTGCCTCTGACTTAAAAACTAAGTCCTCTTTGACCCATGAATAGTGAGCTGTGCCATTACCTAATCTGCACCCGCTGGATCTGTCTTACCCTGAGGCATCGATCATGGGAAAACTTCACAGAGTAAACCCAATGGCATTTCCTGACCCTGCTGCCCTGCTTCTGCATGTTTCAATGGAGCAGAGCAGTCCATGAATCTGTCGCTTAGAATTGTACAGGGCTTGTGACTTCCAGAACTTACGTGTCTTTATGGAATATTTGAGCACTTCGTAGTAGGGGAAACCATGAAAAAACATTAGGTTTCAGAAAATGCTGTACAGAATTTGTCACCATCACTGATTTCCCTATCTGAAGAAGAAAGCCCCCATGAATCTGGCTCAGAAAATTGGGTTGCAGCCTCTGAATCTATATGATGCAGGAGAGGTCTGTTTATTGCTAAATAAACTAAAACATAATAGGAAACAGTTGGTACATGTGCATACTGTATGTGAAAATTAATGTGCATGCATTTTTAAGTCTCTAGAGTACTCTGGAATTGAAAGGGATTAAGCTGTGTTGGTATTTTAGTTGTAAGTACTTGGATTCTCCAAACTGAGACAAACTCAAATTTGGTTGTTTTTTGACATGACAAACTCATGTGCAAGTATTTCTCAAATGCACTGTCAAAAGTTGGTGCAGTCTGTCCAGAACAGCACTTAGCAAGACTGGACATTTAAGCAGTGGATTGCAAAAGCAAATTAAAAATGACACACCAAAAAACAAGGGTTCAAGTAGATTTAAGGCTTTGTTTTCAGTGTGGGGTCTGGGAAAGCAAACATTTGCTCTAGAACAGGTACGGTTTCAAGTGGCAAGACTCAGGCCGATCTATTTTCTAGTTTTGCTTTAGGTAGTGACTCAGCAGTTCTGATTCACTTGGGTTCAAACCCAAAGCTCTGAAGCAAAAACATATGTCTTAGTCTGACATCTTTCCAAGTGTCCACTTGAAACCAGACAACCCCCCCACCCTTGGTTTCTGATGGTTTTCAGCCAAAGGTATAGGTCTTTTGAGGTTCACACAGCAGTCTGGCCAAGCATGCTCCCAAAGGTTCATCTAAAGGGGTCTCCTGCAAACCTGTCCCAGATACTAAAATAGTAACAAAACCTGAGGAGCTGCCATACAACTGCAATGCTGCTACAAGTAGCCCCTTGTGCTTATGATTTTAGATGCTTCTTATACTAAAGATATTTTATATCTGTGGAAGGAATACTATCAAAGATATTTCAGCTATGAACACATCCATTGTGTAACAGAAATCTCTTCCCTGGAGCAATAAGACAGCCTTTGTGGCTTTCCTATACCTAGTTAGATGAGGTTACTGATTAAGTCATTAGATTTGTGTTTACTGAGGCAGACAGCAAACAGACCCAGAGGGACTCTGTCTCAGGTCTGGACAGGTGCTGTGCATCTACAAACTATTAATTATCTTTTTTCTGAGCAAAACATTATGTTACTGTGTTGACAAAAATGCCACCACCTGTGTTTTATTTAAATATTTGTTTTTATCAGTGTGTAGAGTGCTTGTTAATGTAGCAGATAAATCCTGCTATTACTCAACAACATGCCTGGCTCTACATGTTTTTATAACTATACTTCAGATTTGTTGAGATAGAAAAATGTTCAATTGAATTGAACAATTAAAAGTTAGTTGGGAAAATTCATCATAGGATACTTTATATTATCTGTCAAGTTGTTGGGTTTTTTTCAAAGAGAGGAGAGTGAGCTGCTTTTCATTAATTAGCTGTATTCAAGCCAAAAGACTAAATTCAAAGGGGAACAAAAAAATCCAGAACAGAAAAAAAATTGGAAATGAGAGAGGCTAACTACAATTATGAAAATTAGAAGCACAAAAGTTCGTGATTTTCTCTGGTAAGCTACAGAATGGGTAGCAGGTTAAATCTGGCACCCAAGTACTTCTCCGTTAACCCTTCATATGCAAGTAGCGTCCCAGAGTCATGAACACCCAAGCACTGAAGCTTTTGATTCTCCACTCTCTTGCAGATTGTTTGATTGTTTATAGACATGCAGAGAGAAATAAGACAACCAAGGAAAGTGTTTAAGAAAAAGAAGGAAAAGGATACAGGGAATTATGGATAAGTCAGACTAACTTCAATACCAAGAGGGATCATGAAGCAGATCATCAAGACATCTATTTCTAAGGACCTAAAAGAGAACAGGTTATCAGGAACAGTGCATGAAGTCATTAAGAGTGAATAATATCTGACCAGCTCGATTTCCTTCTGTTACAAGGTGACAGACTTTGTGGATGGGGGAAGAGAGCAGTGGTGGGGTATACCTTGATTTTAGAGAGGCTTATGGACACTGTTTCCCATGACCTTCTCATTAGTAAGCTAAGGAAATACAGACTTGGATGAAAATACTGTAAGAGAGATCTCTAACTGGTTGGATCATCATGAACAATAAGTAGTCCTTAATAATGTTAAGTCTAGTTGAGAGGAGATACCAAGTGAGGTTTGTCTTGGGTCTTATTCAGGTTGTCTTGGGTCATCATTGTTTAATATCTTCATTAAATGATTTTTGAGGATGGAACTGAGTGTATGCTTAGCAAATTTGCAGATGGCTCCGTGCTAAGTAAAGTTGTAGACTTGGAGGTACAGCTAAGATTCAGAATAATGAGAAACTGGAGAAATGGCCCAAAATCAGTTAAATACAGTTCAACAAGGACAAGTGCGAACCCCTGCATTTAGGATGGAAAAGTTGAATGTACAAATATGACTTGGGAAAGCCTGACTATAGTACGGCAGAAAAGAGCTTTGGACCATAAATAGAATCTGTGCTAACAGTGTGCTATTGTTGCAAAAAACCCCCCCAAAATGATAGTATAGTGGGCTGTATTAATAGTGTGTCACTTACAAATCAAGGGAAGTGATCTTTCCACTCTATTCAACACTGGTTGGGCCTCAGCTAGAGTACTTGTGTCTCATTTTGGGACTTCAAGAAAGATAAGATGCAGACAAACTTAAGAGCATAGTAAATGGCAGCAAAAAATATTAGGTGTCTGGAAACCATGACTTACAAGGAAAGACTGAAAGAACTGGGATTATTTAGCTTGCAGCAGAGAAGACTTGGGGGTAGGGGTGATGACAGTGTTCAAGCACCTGAGAGACAGTTATGAAGATGGAGATAATGGTCTAGAATTGTAGCTGAGTATATTTAGGATGGATATTAGAAAGAACACTTTTAGCTATGAGGGTGGTTAAGCATTGAGAACAGGTTATACAAATAGAGTGTGAAATCTCCATCATTATACATTTTTAAGAGCTGGTTAGGCAAACAAATGACTGGGATAGTTCACATGGGGATGATCCTGACCTAAAGTAGGGAGTTAGATTGGATGAGTTCCTGAGAAGTTATGCCAACGCTACAGTCATTAGGTCTTGTAGATCCCTTCCAGCCCTACTTTTTTATGATTCTGTGGAAATAACTGTATAGCATATGCAAAATGCTGACATTTTTATTTGCTTGTTTTGCATCTTTTTTGCCTGTAGTGCAAATGACTGCCCTGGTACAGAGAAGCGGAGATGCTGCCCCCTGTTTGACAGCCACTTAGCAGATGCTTTTGTGGAAACTAAAATGCCTTTTAATGACTAGTGAATGATGACATGGATTTTAATGACATGGATCCTTTGATTACTGGAGAAATACATTGTCAATTTAGAAATATTAAATGCCTTTTTTGACTAGTAAATGATGATGTGGATTTAATGACATGGATACTTTGATTACTGGAGAAGTATATTGTCAATTTAGAAATATTAACACCAGGTCTACATGCCATTATTATCCTAGTGTAACTACAGCAAATGGTTTTTTAGACTATTTTTACCTAAACACTTAGAGTAGTGCAATTATAGTACAAATGCCATTCTATCAACATAAAGGTCCCTTATATTAGCATAGCCTATTCCCATAAAGCACCTTTTATGGGACATAACAGGAGTAAGGTATAAAGCACCTTTAAAACTACATAACCTGTATCCACAGTGGAAGGAGTATACAGTTTTCCTGTGAAAATAATCCAAAAGCTATCAGGGCAAATTCAGTTTAACTTACTGATCAAAGAAATATAGACTTACAGCTCTGATTCTCCATTCCCTTATACTTCTTTTACACTGCAGTATCTTTGTTATTGTAGTTACTTCTGGCTTGCTAAGAAAGGAGAAGCAAGTCCTGTATTAATTAATCACAATTCTAATCTAGTGTGAGGTATGGTGTAGTAGCTACATGAATAATTCTCTAGATCTATAAAAAAGAAAAAAAGGTGGTTTTCTTTTTATTTTTCCTGTTGAAGAAGGTCCTTTGTTTTTTCCTACCATATTTAAATTAGCAAAGAATTCCATGAGACATCTGTGTGATACCCAAGACATTTATATCCTTAAAAATATTGATCTTTCTTTTATACAGTTTTCTATTAGATAAAATGAGTGAACTCCTGATTCACTGAAACATATAACTTTAGTGATGCCAGGATTTCTTCCCATCTCTTTCCGCCTGTTCCACCAATTGTCAGCAGTCTTAGTTTTATGGATTTTCCCTACATTTGTAAGGAAAATAGCAGTTCCTGCTAAGCTATTTGACTCTCTATCTATGTAAATTCTCCATAGGGAGTAGTATTGCATTTCCTCATTATGCTAGAGTCTATTCTAGGGGGAGTTTAAGTGCAAATTGATCTTAGAGAAATAGCCATTATCATGTTTAGTAACAGGCAGTCTATCAAGACCATTCTTTAGATTGAGTTGTTAGGGAGTAATGTTTCCTTGGTATCAAGATAGACTATTTTTAGAGAGCTTGTGAAACTGACCACACTAACAATCGAAAACTACATTCCAACTTTCCTGGCCCCTTACTGCTTTCTTTCTTCTTACGCCCACTGGACCAGGGCACCTCATTGTCAGTCTGCCCACATTGTTTTTCCTGTGGTTTGGAAGTGGCTTAAAAATCCTTTTTATTTTCTTCTCAACAGTTTTTAAAATGAGTTCTGGATGACTGGCTTCCTCCTAAACTTTGCATCCCCTTCCCTAGTCTCTGAGGAATTCAACAATTTGTTTTAAAAAACTGTTAGCTGAGGAGCTGAGAAAAAGGGTCTCTTTCTGGGAGTGCACGTTCCCAAAGACTGTATGATGATGTCAGGATAAAAACACAAATTCCAGCTTCTTTTTTTTGTTTTTCCAAAAATAATTAAACGTAGCAAATGCATTGAAAGGCCGTAAGACTTTCACAAACCTTTTGTCTCATACTATTACCTGTAAATAAGATTAGCTGCTGTATCTGCTTTGTTTGCACAGGTAAGTTATCACTTTAGACTACAATCTCTCCCTAATAAACTAGGTAACACTGTAAATCATTAAACAGTCACAATTATTGTGTTGGTGCCCTGTTTCCAGAGTTTTAGCTGTTGCCATTTTCATGTGGTACCTTGAATTTTTAACTCTGCATTTGTTATCATAGAATAATTAAGGAAATAAGTTGTGATTGTATTCAGCATGAAAAGTGACTAATTAAATTAGAATAACAGCTGGGAAACAGGCACCAAATGAAAAAAAAAGCCCCAAAACACTAAGAACTGCAACTCATTTTGGGTGAATTATAATTGGCTTTTCTTTAACTGAAAGCACATTCTGACTTCTGTGAAGGAAGTGTGTATGGTAGGGGGTGTATGAATTATCCATTTTATACAAGCATGTGTGTGCACACTCATACTGTGAAAAAACCCATTAAGAGGTCTTTGCGGAGGGAGTCTACAAGGCTACTTTTATGGCACTTTTGTTCACATGGTTCCTTGGAAGACAGGGGTCAGTCCCCTACAGCAGGGTCTGACAACCTTTTATAAGTCATGGGCTGGAACAGCCAGTCCAACACAAGTTGCATGGTTTCAGTGGTTCATTAGCAGTGGGGATCCAAGCTGGCGCTAGGCAGCTGGGAGCTGCACCCTTATCACCACTTCTCCTAGCCCCCCCCTGCTCCCCAGCTATAGCACAAGCGCAACTTCCAATTTGTGGGGATCTGCACCAGGATCAGGCATCTGCAAACTGGGTCTGCGCTGCTGCTGCTTTTTCCTGCACTCTCACTACAGCTAGGGGAGGAGGTAAGGGAGGAGAAGTGGCAGAGTGCAGCTGCAGGTTGCAGATGCTTGGCCCCAGTGCTGCTTCCTACAGGCTGGAAGCTGTAGCCATATCATGGCTAAAGATTGTGGGACTGGCGGAAGCGGCAGTGGTGCAAGCTTAGGTCCCAGCTATTTCGCCTCATCCTGAGCATTGGAAAAGCTAGCTTGCTGCTGACATTGCAATGAAACTACCCCTCCCATTTCATATTGGAGCCATGATAGCAGAGAGAATCTGCAAAGGTGTGGGCACAGGTAGAAGTTGCTTGTCTGAGCTGTGCTGGGACTGGGTCATGCGACCCTGAGGGCTGTATCTGGCCTGCAGGCCATATATTGCCAACCCTTGCCCTGAACCCTGTGGAACCGAACATCGCATCAGCTTCAACATCCTGTTTGGTTCCTAGAGAGTTTTGATATGCCGCCTCAGCTCTGCTCCAGCCCCTACAGTCTCTGCGAGCTCAGTTAGTTTGAGGAGGCCCAGTCGTTAGAGCAGACCCTGTCCTCAAAGAGAGATCCACTCCCCATACAGAGCCTGTCAGAGAATTTTCTCTTTCCAAGATGTCCAGAGACTGTTTCTACTGTGAACTAATATCTACCATATTAATGCTAGCCACAGTCAACATTAATGAAAAATGTAAACAAAATAAACTAGAAAAATTGAGCTTGGTTTCTTCCTCCTGATCCCCTTTTATTTTAAACAGTCTGTTTTTGGAACATGCATTATTTTGTTCTTGAAACGCACATACTTTTCGGTAACTTGGTTTGCACCTGCAACAGGCCTTTCAAACAGACATCTTTCTTTGCTCCATTGGTTTTTAAGCTGTAATACGAGACACCAGTATGGGAAGCAGGTGTCTTTTTCCTTCAGTAAACCATTGTACCAAGGCTTCTTTTTATGAGGGAGGGGCAATATGCATCTCCTGTGCTGTCCTAATTTAGAATAGGGGTTTTTTATTGTTATTGATTTGCTGCTGATATCAGATTAATTGAATAAGCCTTTAAGTTCAAAAAAGGTTTTTTTGAGAGAACTGGTACAGTACCTGCAAATGGTGACTCTAAATGATGAGAGTCCTTTCTCATTACTTATCTTGGCAGAGAGAGAGGGGGGGAAACGACATTGGGTGAATAGAAATCGGAGACCAATATATTTAGTTGCTGGCAGATGGAGGTTTCACTCAAGTTCGTTGCTCTCCCACTCTTCCAAACTTACCTACAAACAAGTGATTCTTTGTGCACAGTGGACTTCAGGCCCCTTTCCCATCTCTGCCCCCATCCTACCCCTCCTTCATGAAGGTGTCAAGGGCATACGTCTTGAAGGCTTTCCTTGTTTCAGTGACTCAGAAACCTCTCAATCTTCTCCAGTTATCTTTCAGCTCACAGGTTTATTCTTTTTTATTATGCTACCTGCATATTCCCAGACAGGTAAGGCCAATTCTTTCCCATGCATTTCTGTACTCTGCCCTCATCATGCAAACTTCTTTTTCATGCTCAACAGAGCAGGTGGAGTATGCTGGTTTGGTTTTGAGTCCCTCTGATGAGGCAAACCAGGTGCCTACCTTTCTCTCCCTCACCCCCCACCCCCCAAATCCTAACTTGAGTTCTGTGTAGAGGACAGGGATGGGGTAACTGCCAAGTATGACAAACAGCAAGGGTTTGGGAGAAGGGGGAGAAAAACAAGCACCACGCTTGTACAGTGCTCCATATTCTGTGGAACAGGAATCTGTGAGCAGGGTTGCAAGGAGATGCACTTTCTTTCAGTCCCAAACCCCAGAGTTTTCCATTCTTTTTCCAAACTCGGTAGTTTTTCCTCTCCTTGAGCAGATTCACTTCTAAAACCTTCCTGCCAAATGCTCAAAACTAGATCTAGCTTATAAATTGAAGTGCGCATAATAGTGACCCATGTTACAAGATTTATGGTATCTCATGTTCCACTTAAAGCCTCAGCTCCTAAAGCCAGATGAATAGTGGAAAATCTGTTTGCTTTTCAAGTAAGTGCCTGAAACATTACCTGAAAAACAAACTAAAACAGACCAAGCAAGCTACTAAATAAAATTAGAACAATAAGAATCCTAAATGTGTTGTTTCAAGCCTTGTGGTTTTTCAGACAATCTCATTGTTTTGGAGCCAGACTTGCATTTTTTTTTTAATTCTGGGCATTAGCAACACCACATTTTTGCCTGGCTGATTCCCTGGGAGGACTCTGAATATCAGCTGAAGTGAGCACTAGAAAACTCTAAGTAGAAAATGTTCACAAAGTAAAGTAAAATTACCCTTACCGCTTAGGAAGTCATTGGCTCAAAGTTGCCTAGCAGGATAGTAGCAGAGCCAGAAATTGAAAGCAGGTCTTCCGAGTCACTGGTTAGTGCTCTGTCTGCTGACCGAGGATGCTCATCCCTGGCCCACAAGCCAGATCCAGCCCATGGCCCTGTGTCATCTAGCCCAGACGACTCCTCAAGGGTCTGGAAATTTGGTTCTAGGAGAACAGTGTCATCATTCCCCCACCACCAAACTTCTGGACCCGTGGGGAGCTCCCAGCCCTAGCACGGGATTGGGGGCCCAATCCCAGTCCATAGGACCAAGCAACGATGGTGTTAAGCCCCAGAACTCAATCTCAGTATGGGGGGGGGGGGCATAACCCTGGGACCCAATCCCAGCATACTGGGGCAGGAAGGGGCAGTGCTAGGCCTCCAGGACCCAGTCCCAGGATGGTGGGGCAGGAGGGGGAAGTGCCAGGCCCCAAGGGACCAATCTTGGCATGTGGGGTTCAATAAGCACCTGCAAATCTTGGCATGTGGGACCAATCTTGGCAGATGGGGCTCAAATTGGCCCTGCCTCCTCTTCTGCACAACTCTGCTAGTTGTGCTGCCATGCTTCTGGTGCCGCCACTGCTTCCGTCTTTCCCTCTGGTGCTGCTTTTATTTGATACCATGAGACGCACTCTTTTATGAAGCTATTATCAGTTTGAAATGCAATTAGGCTTTGTGGTATGATATAGCAGTAAACTTGTTGCTTACTGTAATGGAAAGCGGCATGCTATTGATGTAATCCTTAACATGTTATCTAAAATTTCTGAGAGACATGCTGTCGGCGTCTTTACAGCCCTGCCTGATTATGGTGAACTTGATGGTGTTGGTGGGGCAGGTTAGTCACCTCAGAATATGACCCTGTTTCTTTTATGGGAGTAATAAAAAGCTGTCATCAAAAATAAAGATTTTTTTTTCTCAGACATTTTGTTTTCTCTCTTGCTTTTACAGGCTAAATACACTGGTCTAATTTTCTACCATGAGGGCTGGCCATTGTGTATCCATGAAAAGGTGGTGGTCCAGTTAGCGTCTCTGCACAAAGTCCGTCTAAAGCCAGGAGATTTCTACTTTCAAATAATTTCTGCAGGGAAGCAATCCGTGAAGCTCGTTTTAAAATGCCTCTCCAGACATGGGCGTGGAATAGAAGAAATCACCGTGCCTGAAACCATGTATGGATGGATTTTTACAGCAGAATTTTTAGAAAATGTAAATTTTGAAAGGGAAAACTTCCCCTTGCAAAGCTGTTTACTGACTGCAGGCCCAGCTGTGTATCGAACCCCTTGGGAGAATATAGTGAACCCAATCTTTGTCCCTACAACTGAAACAATCCTGCATAATTACTCCAGTAACCCACTCCTCAAACAGCTAATCAGCAGCAAAACTGATGTTAAAACCATGACACAGACCATGGAAAGCAATAGTTCACATGATAGTTCTACTTCCAATGATACTGGCTCTACTGTTATAGAAGCACCATTTTTTGACCCCCATGGAAACCAAGGGAGTGGTGTATCTAGTCCTGTTCATGCCCCTGAAAGCAGGATTGAATTGGAGAGTCCTCAGGCCCCAACTGAGGAGAGCAAAGAAGATTACATAAATGTTGGTGTGTTTTCTGAGGATTGCCCCAGCACCACAAACATGGCGTTACCACAGTCCGTCAAGACTGCAGAGATGACTGAAAGGTTAGCAGATGAAGCGTTATCTCCCAGGATGGAGAAAAAGAATAGTGCCAAAAGCATTGCTTTCTGCACAGATTTGAGCAGCCCGTGTCCAAGACGACGACAGCTCAGGGATTCTTTGTATTTTGAGACAAGACGCTTGTTTAGGAAGTCATACATAGAAGCTTTGCAAAACCCCATGAATCTTGGTTCCAGCTCAGAGGAGTCCATTGCAGAAGAGGATACTACACACCAGCTAATGGACTCATCTGAAGTCAGGGATGAGATGAGATTCTCTGAGAGCAAAATGAGTGAGAAACAGACCAAAAAGGAAAGTTCTCTTTCTAACAGACTTACACCAGAGGAGGAAACAAGAGAGATGATAAGACCTGATTGTTCCCAGGCCTCAGAAAAAGTACTCATACGTCACGAAACTCTCTCAGTAGCAGACTGTAGGGCTGGCCCACGAAGGTCTCGGTCTTTAGACAGGTCACATAAAAGTTCACATAGTAAAGAACAGAGACCCAGGGTGTTTTCAGATGATTCAGCAGGTGGAAACCCTAAAAAGCTGTTAAATGGGCATGCTTTAAGACTGGGGAAACTGGACTCTGATGGTCAATTATTTGCTGGTATGAAAAGCCACAAGTGTCACAAAGAGGATGAAGGTAAAAAAACAAACCAACATAGATTTTATTTTTATATATAAAAAAACTCTGTTTCTGTTTTAAATCAAGTTGGCTATTGTGCTGAAATTGTTACTTTTGTGTGCTTTCTATGCTAAACTTTGGAGCATATGGAGTACAAATGTAAGTTTTGTTTGGTGATTTATTACTATTATTTTACATTTTCTTTCACTTCTTTTTAATACTTTTAACTTCAATAGATTTACATTCTTTTTTTCCCTTGAAATATTAGCATTATGAAATGATGTTCAGGATAATTCATGTACGCTGCTTTCAAAATCAGTGGATGGGAAAGAACAGAAAATTCCTTATGCATTAAATTCTGCTATTGGTAATCCCCCTGCATGTCCTTTGTCTGCTGGAGTGTCTCAAGTATAACCAAGATCAGAACATGGCTATAGATTCTAGGTATATCCTGAAGGCCTGGAATTTATCCTATACTTTTATATATATAATTGTTTTATATATCATTAAAAATAACTTCAGTTACTTTACGTAACAACTCCTTTTTTAGCTTATTAGGGGAAAAATCAACAAATGTGTTTCTTTTAATTTAACCTGTCAGCAGAGAAGTTAAAGCATCATGAAATGCTGTGTTGAAAAGCCCATGGATACATCTTTTCTAATGGTCATTATTCAGAGGCAACCTTTGCCCACCTATATAAGCTATCTGAATCTGTTGTTGAAATTAGGGAAAGCTTCTTGTTAATTATAGCATAATCCTGAATTATCCTGAAATATCCTGCAGCATATTTGTAGTGATTGTTCTTACATTTTCACAAGATTGCTTCTCATTGATGAAACCAGCATTTAAAAATACAGAATCTCCCTAAATGTATAGTCTCCAGCATTTCCTTCTCTCACATTGAAGAAAAGAGGCTAACCACTTTGTGGACATTGCCTTCAAACATGAATCAAAGGAAAATAGAAAATATAATTCTGTTGACTATAACATGACATAAACTGCTAAGTAAAATTTCCTATGGATTTGAGTTTAGAGTTTTCCTTAAAAAATGTAGAAATAATTTTGCCTAGTGATCTTAAGATTGATAAGGCAGGTGACTGCCAGAAGGGTTTTACTACTTGGTGTTTTGAGTTTTCTCTCTGCCCCTACTCCCCCCCACCCTGGCCATGCCACTGTTCAGGTATAATACTTGCAGGTTGAAGGGAGGAGGTATGGACATAGAAATGTCTTTTTGCAGCGGTAATTGGTTAGCTCTAAAACAAGATTCCCCTTCATTTTGCATTTCTTTCTTGCTGAGGATCATAACTTTTCTTTGCTTTTTTTTAGGATTTGACCTTACACCACAGTTTTGGGGAGACATTTCTGGACAGAGACATTTTTTCCCCTCAGTTCCAGTTTGGGTAGCCATAAGCATTAGGGATTTCACCTCTTCCCAGAAGGGAGCTTTCAGTGACGAGAGCTCATGCTTGCTCATGTGCTTTTGCTGTCCTGCTTTGTGCTGTCACAAGAAGGACCTGAGATGATATGGGGAAAAATCTGAACCACGTGTGCCAGATAGTCATAGAATCATGGAAAAGTAGGGCTGGGAGGGGACCTCTGGAGTTCATCTAGTCCAAACCCCTGCCTGAGGCAGGGTCATCCCTACCCAAATCCTTGTCTAACCTGTTATTAAAACTACACAGTCAACCCTTTTGCACTGCCATAAGGCATAGAGCCTAACCTACCACAGTTAAAGTTGAAGGGATGGTGGTGGCCAGTGTCCTGCTGCAGCAGGGGTTATTAAAATGTATTTAAGAGGTCCAAGGAACAGGACCATGCCCCATGCTAGAGAGGAAGGCAGAAAACCCTTACAGTTCTTACCAAATCTGACCACGCAGTAAAATTCCTTTCTGATAGCAAATGTGGGCGTATCTACATGAGATGCTTAATAACACTCCAGAGTAGCGTGCTGGGCAAAAACCATGCTAATAAGCTACTTTGCAGTAGTATTAGGTGACTGCACAGTAAGCATTACCTAAAAACCATGTGCTGGCACTACTGCACAAGTTACTGTGCATTTAGTTAGTACTTCATTAAGCAAGTGCTAAACTAAGTGTTGGATAACTACTGTGCATTAATGAATGTGTAGACGTGCCCTGTGGCAATCAGTCAGATTGGAGGGACAAGACCTTTTAGACAAGAAACACTGGGTTTTAGCCCCGGCACAAGTGCTGGTACATCTTAGTCAAAATTCCCAGCCTTGGTTGCAGTCAATACCCAGTACTTCCAAAGAAGGGGAACCTTCCTTCTCCCTCGCCCCACCTAACACCCATAGGAACAGGATAGGGGGGGAAATTGCTTCCTGGACCGTGTTGGCTCTAGCCCAGTTTTCCAGTCTATCAGGATGCTTCTGAATTGCATTTCTGTCCTCTAGTGCATTTGCAGGCCCTCCCAGGTTCATGTTATCTGCATATTTGTTCAAAAAGCTCTTATTCCACACTCCAAATCATTAATAAAGACACTGAACACCAACAAACACATGCAACTGTGATGTTTCCATATTCTATAGGTGATGGGACTCTTGGATTTCAAAATAATTTATTTTAACAAACACAGTGATGGGACCAGTGATGACTGGGTTAAAGAGAGAAATATGGCAATGAGTAGCAATGGTACCAGTGCATGAAGGCTAATAGATTTCACTTGGCTGTACAACTGTGGTTTACAAACCTGGCAATGGTGGGCAAAAAGACAAATCCTGACCCAGCATGGCACTGCTATGATGGGGTGCAACTCTGACCAAAAATTAGCCATCCATCAATCTGCTCTATGTCAGAGCCCTGTATCTATGGGGAAGCTGTCAACCTTCTTGACAAGAGGGAGGTGGCGGTGAGCTTGGGCTGTTCTAGGGCTGTGTAATGCAGCACAGCTCCAGGTGAGTGAGAAGACAGGTCTCTTCTCTCTTCAATCCTAGAAGGTTTGGGAGGTTCACTGGGAGGTTTTCTACTACTCCTCACTTCTTTTGGCCATACTTTGGAAGGAAAGGGATATCTCTTTGACTTAGAGCCTTGTCTTCAGTCTTTGACTGAACAAGGCTGTATCAGAAAGCATGGCCCATTCAGTCTCTTTGGCTGGCAGTCAGCTGGAAAAGTGTGCCCAGGACTGCTGGGCTCAGAACTGCCTCGCCTTCCACTAGTTAGTCACTGTATAGCAGATGAAAAAACAGAGTGGCTTTTTGCTGCACTGAGCAAATTCCTGTGTAGGTGGCTCAGAGTGTGGTGCTTATTCAGTTCTGTATCTGCTCTTTAGCTGCTGAGGAGGGGAGAATGGAATTGTAAACCTTCCTCTCTTAGACTTACAGAAATAGAAGACTTCTAACTCCTCTATCAGCTGGAAGAGGCTCTGACCAGCAACAGAAGATATTACATGATAAGTGAATGCTTTCAACTAATCATGTGAAAGCAAATATTGAAATTATACTGCAATAAACTCTTGTAAAATATGTGTGTGCACTCTATGCCTTGTTTTTCAGAAGTGCAGTTCCTTGGAAAGTGTAAGGCTCTATGCTCCATGGTGTTGAGCAATGGTGACCCTCCAGTGCTTGGAGGATTCCCTTTTCTTGCAGCATCAGGTTATTATTCACCTGGAATGATTATTTCACCCGGCTTAGGTTTTTCAGCTAAGAAGACCCCTGTCATGAGTATCCCTACAGGGAGAATACAGCTATTTCTCAATCCCAGAGCCTCTGTAAACATTTAAATGAAAATGTCAAGAACCAGATTTCCATCTGGTATCAATCAGCATAGCTCTCTATGGCACCAGCTGAGCATCTGGCCCCTGAGTACAGTTTGTTCCCAACTGACACACTTTTCCAATCTCTATGTCAACCAAAAAAAAAAAATCTATTACAACTGTAATTTTCTAAGTAATGGGAAATATATTATGTCATCTGGCTTTGTGATAAATACACAGTGCAATGATACAGCAGAATTTAATCCAAGGACCTCAAACAGCATTCAAAGCATAGTTCCATTTTAAGGTAGAGAAACTGAGGCACCGAGCTGTTAATCAACTTCCGTGAACACCTTCCTCTCCAGATCTTCCCACTCCGGTGTGCTATGCAGTAGGTAGCACTTTCTCTCTTTCTTTTGCTGATTAGGTATCGCATGTTCAGTCTTGGAAATTAATCAACTAGAGAAGCCATTTGCAGCACAGTTGCATCAAAGAACATTATCCTGTAATTAACTTAGGTTTGTTATTTAGCAATATTAGCATAAAATAGTGATGTTTTACCTTTGATCATTCAGCAAGTTGAAGTGTTAAAACGTGGCAACAAGTATATCGTAGTTTTATCACTTTGAATTCATGTTTTTTTCTCTGTTGCTAATAACTTTACAGATGTTTGGAATCAAGAGTTTTCTACTTTATTTTCTTTTTCTTTTTAACAAACTTTGACATGAGTGAGGTCAACTTGTTTGATACAGTTGCTTCCAAATGCTGCACACTTCCAACATCTAGGATATTGGCCTCCAAACATTTTCCCTAGGGACCTCTCTGTCCCACAGGCCCTTTCCTTCCTCATCACATTGTGGTGTACGACAGGTTTGCTCATGTTTCAAGCAGCTCATTCTCCATGTCTCTCCTTCTGTTCAATGCTCTGGTCCCAATCCTGAGCCATAAGAATGGACCTCTGTACTTGCATGTAACTCAGGACAGGGTCAGGCTTTCTGTGACATGAAGCAACTAATTTGATTGGAGAGAAGGGAGCTGAGTGGACTCTGTGAGAAGAGTCTGGGCAGCATTTTGAAACCATGGGACTTTTTGGCAGTGTTATGCTATTGCTTCTCAGAGCTCAGGGTCATGGGGAAGAGGGGCAGGTTGAGGCCTCAGCCCTAGCCCACTCCCCCTCCCACTATTGGGGCCTCAATCGTCCCATCCTCCCTCAACAGTGGGGTGGTGAGGGAGGGGCAAAGCCTGCGCAGCTGGGGTGGGGTGGGTGACAGCCACAAGTGGCTCATCCAGGGGGCACAGGAAGGGGGGGTACACAGCCTGGGAGGGCATGGGGGTGGGGGGTGCATGCCCCCAGATCTACATGCAGGATACAGCAGGCTGGGGCCAGATGTTCCTGCCAGGCCTGGCCCACGCTGTGCTCAGCAGCAGTGCTGGGAGCAAGGGCTGGGGGGTGGGGCTACAGCCACAGCCCACCCCATGGCCCCACTACCAGCACTGCCACTGCAGCTAACTGGCCTGAGTGCAGCTCAGCCAGGAAGAGCCTGGCATTGCCCCGGCCCCAGCCTGCCCTGTGTGCAGATGCAGGGACATGCACCCCCCCACACCCACTCCATCCCCTGCCCTGCCATGGCTGTGTAGGACTTACCCCCACTCCCAACCTGTAGCCTCAGGTGCTGCCCCGCATTTGCGGGGGCACGTGCCCCCCCGATCTGTGGGCTGGACTTTGCACCCTGAGCCTCGCTGCACATGCCCCCTCCCAGGCCTCTGCCCTTTCCTCCGCCCCGACTGACCTGTTGGGTTGGGGCAGGCAGGCACGTGTGCATACTCACATGTGCTCGGGCCCCCCCCGGCCCAGGATTGACTTGAAGAGGCTCTGGGATCCACTGGTCGATCATGATCAACTGGTTGGTGACCACTGACCTAGAGAGAATTTTTAAACAATAAGTTTCAGGTTCAAGTGTTGGTATTTTCAAATTGTACCTACAGCCATAAGGGTAAGACACTTTAAAATAAGAGAAGAACTTGGACCTTTGGGAAACTGCTATGAATCTCCAAATCAAATACCAAGACCTGGCATGTTGAAAATGGGATGTGCCCTGGAAAAATGGCTGAAAGTTTCAATGAACAGAGAAAAGTGTTTCTCTGTTCATTTCTGCACTTGTACTTATGTGTAGTACAAGCTGTGCCACCCTGTCAAAGAAAACCAGCATCAAGGTAGCATTAATGTTGAGAAATTGAGCAATAAAATTACGCAATTTAGGGTGGAAGTTGTAAGTTCATTCCCTCTTTTTCTGCATGTTTGTGGATATTTTTTTCTACAGAAGTAGTTTGTGAACACTGTAGCTGAGGTGCAAGCTACATATGACCCCCCAATTTGACAGTAAATAGCTTTCCCTCTGCTTGCTCTGTTATCAATAGAAGGTTTTAAAGAAGAGGTGGGTGAGCTTAGGGTGAAAATGGCAACTGAAGTGGCTGAAAAACTTGGTCTCATGGGTGAATTGAAGATATAAGTGAAGCAGTTGGAGAGGAAAGACATGTGTTGCTGATCTGCGCTGTTCCCTTAATTCTACTTTACAAAGTCATGTTAACTTAATGAAGCTGTTTATTCTGTGTTTTTTGCTGTGGTGTTTTAAAAGTGGTCAGTGAGATGTTACAGAAACATGCACATGCATGAATGTAGGTATGTGCACGTGTGTTTGTTAGAGAGAAAAGCTTGGAGTTCATGGTGGCTGTGGTTCTTTAGCCACAAAGCCCAAAAAAGCAAAATGCCCAGGGTAATTTTAAAAATGGCATGATTTAAAATATATTCTTTGCAGAAGATTTTTAATTTTTTTTATTTTGCATTTATTTCCAAAATACATGGACAGTACAATCAAATATTCCCTGATGGATTATTGTTGCAGGATATGAGTTTTCCTTTATGTATTTAAAAATCTGAATGTAGTCTTGTCCAGGGAGTTAAAATGATGACCTTTATATTATTAATATATATTTTCTATAAAATAAACCATTTTAAGGCATAGGCACACTATGAGTTGAAGTTTCCACGTGTATGTTGTTGTAGCATTAATGCTAGTGTTTTGCGTTTAATTTTATTACATATATAAGCTTTTTCATAGGCAGACTTGGTAGCAAGATTTACCATTAAGATTACAGGCTCTGTTTTCAGTTGCTTATGAACTTTGCCAGATTGTAGCTATTTGGGCTGCAGTTTCCTATACTGGATGGCTGTCCCAAGTTGATGAAGAAGAGGGCAGGATAGAAAAACGCTTAAAAGCAGTTCAGTTATTTCTAGGAGTGTAGCTAAGGAAAAATTTGGTTGATCAAAGCACCATCGACAAAAAAAGTCTTAGTACTTTTTATTGAAAAAATCCAGCATGCCCATGCTTTGGAGTAGTTCAGGTCCCTTGAGCTATGTGCCTTTTGCCATCCATGTGAAACCTGGCTCCAAATATGCCAAAGTATCAGCCGCTGAAAAATATGCTCAGTCTGCTCGGCAGTGGTTTGTCAGAGGTGAACAGCATTATCCTCTGATGGTTTCATGCACCTGCCCCACATTGCCCTCACTCAGCTAGTCTTCATATACACTGACCTCATGCAACCCATATGCTCTGGACCATGGCTGCGGGACTTGAGCAACTGATCTTCCTGTCTGCCAAGGGCCTGGCGTTGGGCATTACAGCATGGAGCCTGTCTCTTGTGCTTATAGTGCTCCCTACTGGCAGTGGGAGGAAGGAGGAACAGTCATGCAAGAGAGCTAGAGTTATGGGGCAAGGCTTGCAGAGGGAGGGGAGGAGAGGTGGGAAGAGTGGGGACAGGGGGGAACAGATACCAGACCTGCGGGAAGGGTAGGATGACAATGATGGTGGAGAAATGCTAAGGAGGGGGAGTGAGTAGGGACAGAAGGTTTCATAAGTGAAAAAAATCATCGAATTTCTGTGCACTGAATGAGACAAGGGCCCTGTATATGACTGTGTAGTTCATGGATGTCCCATCGAGTGGCCTGCAGGCAACATCTGGCCCCCAAGGGGTTAACTTGCAGTCCCTGGTCTACTATCTGGGCACCACTCCCTCTGCTGCTTTAACTGCTGCTGCTCCTTCCCTCCTCCAGTTTCTGCTTCCTGCCCCCTGTCCGTATTGGTAGGGGGTGGGGAGAGGGAAACGGGACAGTGGAGCTGAGGATATCTTATGGCTGGATGGCTCAGGGGACATGGGGACTGCACACAGCGTGGGGGCACCGGCACGGTGCAGTGGAGTCCTGCCAGCTGCACAATGCGGCGAGGCGTGTAGCTACCTGGCAGCGTAGCATTCAGGCTTCTGGGTGACTGGCACAGTGCAGCAGAGTTGTGAGAGGGGGACGGTGCCTGCGGCACAACTCGGCATGCAGCCCCACAGAGGGACGTACGGCATGGGGCTGGTGGCTTCTGGCCCCTTAGAAGTTGGACAGCCCCAGTGTGATTTAGGACTGTTATAATGAAATGCACAAGGGGGCTGAATTCATGTTGTGCGAACCACTTTAATTCTGGCATTTCCTGACCTGGTAATTTGAGTATTCTTTTAATGTAGTTATCACATTATGTTTTTTGTAGCTTCCTGTTCTATTCTGTTTGTAACTGCATGTATAAAATTCAGTATTTTCTGCTGGTGTTTTCATGTTGATAAGAAGCTGTCCAAATGGCAGTCTTTAAATATGCAGAAAAGCAGAAAATAATATGACTGATTCTCTTTCATTTGGCCAGATTATCCTCACAACTCAGCAGTAACAGATGCGAAAAGCAGTTTCCAAGGTGATGAGTGTAACACAACTACAGATGCCTCTCCCTTGCTATTCCACTGTGAGAGTGAGCTGCTGTCTACCAATGCTGGAGACATTTGCCACAAATTACCAAATCAATCACTCGACATCAACCAAGAACTACTGCAGTCTGGAGTCCTATCTCTGTGTGGTATGTAATACACAGATTACAGTGTGATTAATGAGGTAGATGAAATGTATATGAAGATCCCTCATCACAGAGATCTCCAAGATAAACTGATTGTTATATAAGGAATTTATAAGGAACTGGAGCCAGATCATCAGCTGGTATAAATCAACAACTCTCTTAATGGAACTAGGCTGATTTACCCCACCAGAAAAACTTGCCCATCAAAATTAAGAGTGGCTTTCTAAGCCTGCTTTTATTTCATACAGGAAGGATTTTCATACATATTCTGAACGCAAGCTTTCTTAGTGATCACAATAGTAAAACTTAGGGAATGGAAAGTTATTACTGTTCTCACTTATAAGTTTCTGTCAATTTTCAGAAACCTGTGTGCAGGCAGGCACTTTTGTATTTCAAGCTCTCAACTTCCCAGTCAAATCTCCTCGTTTTTGTCTCTGTTTGCGTAGGAAGCCGAGACCGTGGTGGGAGAGCAGTGGTGCAAGTCTGTACAAGGCACCCCATTTGGTTAAGTGAACATTCCATACCTACAAAGCTTGCTGGCCTGCTGATGTATTTCTACAGCATTCCCAGGTATGAAGTGAGCTGGGTTGTTCTTCTTCCAGGTGTTGACAGATGTTCACATCTTACCAGATGTTAAGGTGGTAGAGTCTTGCTGCTCTGTAATAAGCCCTCTTCTTAATTTAAGACTTCAGTCCTGAAATCTGCAACACCCTGCGTTTGTCGTTCTAGTCGTGGGGCTTTGTGTAAGCACTGTTGACTTGCATGCTGTAACTTGCAGTATATCAGGTCGTAAGCATGCAAACAGGTTCCAGCATAAGCTCAAGGTTTTAGATAATCCAGTATTTTGTTTAGTAAAATTGGTTTTGAGTGAAAATTGTCAGTTTGGGTTGGCCAAGATGCTGCTGCTTTTTTATTTTTTTTCTCTCGCAGGTGTACCATGATTTGAATTTTTTGTGACATGTCAGTACCCCTCTGGTTCAAGAATAGTTTCTCATTACCCCATCAAACTCTCTGGCTCATCAAATCTCCTTTTGAATCAACCCAGAAAGCAAGATGACAAGTATAAGTTGCAATTAAACTATATAAACTACTGAGATTTTAAGTTGCAATGGCATTAGTGTGTGTTGGAAGTTTGCCCTCTGTTGTCTGGCTGCAGACTAAACACAAAAGAAGTTACATGTTTAGTAGCATTATTTTTTACTTCCAGGTCCAGTACCAGAAGCAATACTGGGTCTGTATTTGGACCCAAGGTCTCAAAGGCATCTGGTTAAAGCACCTCGAATGTAAAGCTTCACACATTATATCTAGGTAGCAGACATTAAAATATGGGGTGTGACTATCTAAAAGGCTTGCTTACAAAGATTGGGCTGAAAATGTAGCAAAAAGTGTCCTTTTAGTCTTTGTTAGATATGATGTTTGATGAGTTTAAAATATATCACCAGTGAAACAAAGACATAATGTCAAGATATTCTGGAAATTATATCTGTTGCTGAAATCATAATTTTTTTCTGTGTTGCTTAAATTTAACAATGCTCTTTTACAGTCCAATTTTTACAACTGGTAATGGCATGTAAAGGTTTGGTTCAGCTTAGATTGGTATTGCAAAGGAATTTTTATTTTAGTTAATGAAAAATCCTATTCTATGAAATAAATGACTGATACAGTAAAGGGGTGTAGGTTATAGGCGTGTTGGTCTAAGGACATAGGCAGACAAGGTTTCTTGGGTGAATCTGATATCTTTTATTAGACCAAATAGTTATTAAGCAAGCTTTCAGGAAGAGCACACACCAACTGCTGAAACTTCCTTAGCCTGACGAAGGGTTTTTTAACCCAAATGCTTGCTTAATAACTATTCTCCAACTATTTGGGTTGGTCTAATAAAATATATTAGATTCACCCAAGAAACCTTGTCTGATATAATAAAAACACTTAAGTGCATATTTAGCTTTTAAGTATTATGCTTAACTCATTGATTTTAAGTTAAAAGTGTTTCTTAGTGCTTTGCTGACTACTTTCCT
Source organism: Caiman crocodilus (assembly GCA_030014935.1). NCBI lineage: Eukaryota > Metazoa > Chordata > Crocodylia > Alligatoridae > Caiman > Caiman crocodilus. The sequence goes on along the minus strand of JAGPOW010000261.1, from coordinate 164,797,473 downwards.
GATGTAGAGCCTGAAAAATTTACCTACGTCTATTAGACGGTATATAGATCAAGGCATTGAGTGTACCTCTGAAAACAATCAGAGACGGTCTTGAGTCCATGGTAGAGATGTCAATTTTCTTCTATTTATATTAAAACAATAGGAAATTATGGACTTGTTCCAGACCTGTCATGATAATTCTGCTTCTTAGACACAGAAACTTGAAACTTGGAAATGCTACTGGTTATTATCCTTGTTCATTACTCATTCATTTTCATATTGGTCTGCCTTTTGGTTTCTATACATAGTAAGCAGTCTTTAAATATCTGTTCTCCAGTTTGCATTTAGTGATCATGTAGGTAAATTTGATTTATGCACATAAATCTGTGGCTACAAGTTAAAGGGCAGTTTAAGGCTGCTTTGCCAATTTGGCCCTTTTATGAATAACACTGGTTATATTTATTTTCTGAGAAAAATACAGGGTACAGAATGGTATCAGGAAACATTTTAATGGCTTCTGCAGCTATTTGTAGAGTGTATCTGTGTGTTTCCTGCAGCTGCTGTCAGCATTTCCGGAATTTGACTATCCTAATCTTTGATATCACAGATCTGCAGCTTGATCTACAGTCATTGTCACTGGCTGTAAACCTTCCCCCCCTAGTTTTCTTTTGTCATCTTCAGTTTGTGAAGGGTTTAGGGTCCACTCAGTGTATATGTGTTGTGTTAAAAATAGATCTAAGAGCATGAAAGTCCACCTGGTTACTCTTACAATTTGGTGCTCATTTCTTTCTGAGTTCCAGTGTGAATGCTCTTTCACTGCTATGAAACCGGAGTCTGAGATACATTCCATCATCTGTATTGCTTTCAACTATGATGGAGATTATTAGGAGGATCTATAAACAGCAAAACACGAGGAAAACTGGATAGACTTCATTTTCCATAGGGAAATAACTAGAAAGTGAAGACCTCTAGCAGGCTCCCAAGCATTATTTAAAGGGATACTGCCCGATTCCTGTATAGTACAGATAATGAGACTTAAATAAAAACCTCTTAATGTATCTTTTCTCTTTAAGTCATGGCGTATTTTAGTCAGAAGCAATTGCAGAACACATGTTAACAATCCTCAACAGAATAAAAATGGAACTTGGATAGGAAATGTGGTGCTATTATTTACATATTAGTGCCCTAATATCAGGGGATTTACAGAAACAAGTTAAGTAAGCAAATCCTTTCTAGAAAGATGCTTTCAGGTAAAAAGTAGCCATGAAGTTAGCAGCAGATTTATTGAATTCTCTCTCTGTCTTCTGTCCTAAGGATTTCCAAACATATTCCTTCTCAAGGTACAAAAGCAGTGTAACAATGAGAAGCACATTGCCCTTAAATATATGTCTTCAAAAAACTCCACATAGCTCTCAGGGAAGAAGCCCTAGAAGTGGTTAGTAGGGGAAGTGAATCACTGAAGCTTGGTGGATCCCATACATCAGCCAACCTCTGTGGCTTACTTATGTAAAGGCAGTTGTGTGTATAAATGTAGAATCAGGGTCTTAATTCATATTTGTCCTGCTCTCAAATGATGTGGAAGCCTGCTTTGCCAGGCATCTCTGAAGAGCCTCATTTCTCTATGTAACAGGTCCTTTGATTTCTGATTTATAAATTTCTTAATAGAAAATGCATATTGCAAAAATGCTGCTCCTAACACTGTTCATGGATTTTTTCATTAGCGTATCATTGGATAAAAAGCATTAACAGCCCTGGGAACAGCAGTCAGAACCTAGCACTACTTCTCCATCTTCAGGGGAGATCATTCACCTGTGGGCTCCAGTTCCAGTCTCCCTTTTATACTTAATCTTATTCTTAATGACCCCATGAATCTTGTATTCCTGTCTATACAGTGAGCCAGCTTCAAAAAAGGGGTAGAAAGTGCCCTACAATCAGGCCAGCCCCTAGCCTGATGGTTAGGGTACTCTCTTGGGAGATGGGAAGTGAGGGTCCGTGCTCGCTCAGGCATGGCTCCAATTGCCTGGGTGGGTGAATGCTTTAGCCACTTAGATGCTGTCTAAAAGGTCATCAGTACCATCACTGTTTTTCATCTTATCAACTGATGTTTAGCCTGCTCAGAGCCTGGTGCATTTAGCTTCACAGCGATGCCTGGGTTGTGATTCCCAAACAGTCTTTGGGCAAGAGAGTTAATGCTTGGCTTATTTATTCCCCTTGGGCACATGCTGTAGCTGAACTTTTAGGAGCATAAGTAGGTTTTCTGTCAAAATCTTGTGTGTGTGAGGGGGTTAAGTACTGTTGCTGTGAATTGCTCCCTTAGACATAGGCACCTAAATTCTGCCTTAGTCTTATTTTAGGTGTCCAAGTCCCTTTTGTGAACCTCACCCACAGTCTCTTTGTGCATCAGTCCTTCCTTTGTAAAATGGGGGTACTGGCACTTCCCAGATTTTCAGGAGATTGTGAGGGTAAATAGATTTAAATGGCTGTTAGGTCCTCAGATACTATGATGATTGGGTGTATGTAAGTATCTAAGAGGGAATCTAGGTATGTTACTTCTTGCTTCTGTAAACCCTTGTGGGCACCCACTGAGGATGTATTACCTGCACAGCCAATTCTGTAGGGCAGAACTCCCCTCTGATGGCACGGGACAGCTGTCTAGGAATGATGGACAATCAGAGATGGAGCTGTAATGATGAAAGAGTGCAGAAGGATACAGGGAATCTGGAGGTAGTTTTAATGGCAAACTGATTGCAAGCCCTCCATTCCTGGATGGCATAACCTGAAAACCATTCCGAGGACACTTCTCAGAGTTTTCCCTTCTTTAGTGTCCTACAGCCAATTTGGGGACTTGAGCTGTTGGTTGGTTGGTTGGTTTAAACCAGGGGTGCTCAGCCTCTGCCCGATGGGCCAGATTCAGCCCATGACCCCATGTCACCCAGCTTGCAAGGCTCTCCACGGATCTAGACATTTGGCAGCAGGAGAGCAAATGGCACTGCTCCTTTAAAAGCAAATCTCTAAGCCCATGGGGAGCCCCCAAACCCTGTATGCTGGATCCTTGCACATGGAGGTTTGGGAGAGGATAGCACTGGGCCATCAGGACCCAATCCCAGTGCACAAGAGTGCAAAGGGGTGGTGGTAGAGCCCTGGGACCCAATCCCAGCACACAGGGGTAAGAGGTGCCAGGCCCCTGGAGACCAATCCCAGTATATGGGGACAACAGGGGCAGTACTGGCTCTAGGGCCCCCTTCTGGCACTGAGGCAAGAGGCAGCAATGTCAGGCTTCAGAGCCTGATCATGGTGTGCGGGTATGATCCAGCCTGAAGACCAGCTATACTCCATTCAACTGCCCTTCAGGGCCAAAAGTTTGAGCACCACTGGTTTAAACAAAAGGAGCTGACTTGGTGGTAGTTGTTTCCTATATGAGTTTCTCCCATTTTATTTCTGAGTGAAGATTAAAACAGCATTTCAAGATTGCCCTGTGTGTTCTAGGTTGCCCCATCAGTAACAGATCTGCTTGGATACAATTTTAAGTTAAGCAAATAACTTCAACAGTATGTAAATACAGCTTAAGAAATAGCTATCTGTTTATTTTTAGGAAGGAGGTTCGTGACCTTGGACTAGTTATTTTAGTGGATGCTCGAAAATGCCAACCTATTCCTTCTCTCTTCAAAGCTTTTGCAGCAGTACAGGTGAGTTTGAGTTGTAATAAATCATAGCTAAAAGTACAAAATAAAATACTAAACTGTTTAAAGTATTACAGTAATTTATATAGTAGGCTTGAGGATTTCTTATCCCAGGTCCTGTGTATGTATCCATACACACATTCACACATACACACACAAGTAAGTTAATAAATAAATAAATAATGGTTCCACAAAGTGTTTACAGTCTTAAAGCTAACTGATTGTACTAATTAAATGAAATCCCCACTTGCTGTACCCCAACTTCCATTAGCCCGCTCAACTGGATAGAGCAGTTCCACAGGCCATATCTGCCCTGCATATATGTTTGAGACGCCTGCAATAATCTTTTTGTTAACCTCAGATTGCTGCACCAAGTGAAACAAATGTCAAAGCAAATGTTATGTAGAATGTCCTGATAACAGGCCATTTTCCCTCTGTCTTTAGTGGCATGAATGATTTTGTCTACAATGGGTGTGTTACTCGTTAATACTGCACAGTAATGTCACAAGGCATGAGCTGTGATGTGATGCTGCTATCCAGGAACACTGGTTACTGCACAGTCATTTACTCCTTGGTTATGCAAGTATTAAAGGACTGCATAGTAACAACTGCAAAGTGTCAACTTGTGTAGATGCATCCAGTGAAACTAAAGATCTGTTAGTGCTGGATCGGTAAACAGTTATGATCAGAAAAGACACCTGCAGTAGCATACCTAGGGGTGCATGATCAGAGTACCAGCCATTGGCATTGATTTTTGAAGGGTGCAAGCATAGCAGCCACTGCCAGCCTAGCTGCAGCTGCCGCCTGCACCACTGCTGCTGCCTGTGGTGGAGAAACTGCCTGTTATGCCTCTGGACACTAGCATATAGGTCTTAGTAGCTTCTAAACTGTTTTTATTACAAGGTGTCTTTCTGTAACAGTGAACCTAAACTAAAAAAGTACTTGTAAAATACTGAAGAGTACTTGTAAAAAACTCCGCAGCAGCTCATGTGTAGACCCTGCCCTGACTGGCTGAGACATGAGGATGCTTCAGTGAGAGGGCTGCCTGCTGACTAGTCCCACACTGAAGCATCCCTGTGCCCCATCCAGCCCCTCTGCAGCACGTTGAGTAAGGGGGAGCAGTCCTGAGCTGCCAGGCTGGCTCCCCTGGGCTCCCTACCAGCCAGGGTTGCTCCAACCTGGCTCAACGTGCTGCATATGAATAACCTCCAGTGCCTATTGCTCTGCAGTTTATTGCTCCCAGGCACACATTCAAACAGTGCATCCAGGAACAATAAACTCCGGAGCAGTAAGCACAGGAATTTATTCACGTGCATTAATTTCACATGTAGATGTACCCAGTGTGTGCATGTTTAGTACTCGTTTGTCACAAAGGGGAAATGAAAACGTTGAAAATTAACTGAAGAAGTGAACTGTTCCCTTGCAGGAGATGCTGTGGGCCATGTTTGATAAAAGGCAAGGTGGATTTTTACAGGCAAACCAAAGTAATATACAGGTATAGCACAAGCTTTCGTGAGCTATAGCTTACTTCATCAGATGCTGTAAAAAGGCATGTTTGATAATCAACAGTGACAGAGTGCAGGGTGTAAAAACGTGGTGTTTGTCCTTTTTTCAGTAAAAACAAACTGCTGCTGCTGCTGGCTTTGAATGTTTTCTTTCCACACTCCTAGCACAGTGGGTTTGGGGCAACATGGCAGTGGTTCCTTCTGCCTGCCACCACTGCCAGCCCCAGCCCTGCTGCCCAGGCACTCTGGCCTCTCTGCCCCACACCCATCATCGGAGGTGAGACCCATACAGGCAGGGTGTGCAGCCAGGTGGCTGGGAAGGGGCCATAGATGAGCACTGAGCAGTGTTCAGGAGTGGAACAGGCAGGTGAGGCTGGGATCGCAGTGTGGGATTGCAGGGCAGTGACAGCACAGCCCTGCAATGGGTTCTGCAGGTAGGGGCCCAGGCCTCGCACTATCACAGGGTATCTATGCAGTGATCACAGGGTATCTATGGAGACTGGCTGGGACCCATGCAAGCAGGGCATGCAGCCAGGAGGATGAGATGGGGCTGCATGTGGGCAGGGAGCTGTGTCCATGGCCAGGTCCTAGTTTTTGAGGTGGTGACAGCTTATTTTAGGGCAAAATTATTTCTGTGAAAATACAACCATGGCAAGTAGCGTAGAGAAGGAAGAAATATGCTCTGGAAAACTTTCCATCAAATTACTTACTCTTTGATTTTTTTTTGTAAGAGAATCTCTACAAATCTTTGCAATCAAGTTCATAAAGAAATGCAAAACACTATTGAATTCATTTAACTGTTGTATTAAGTGTGTTAGTGTTTTCTTAAGTTTTATATATATGAAATGGGGCAGGTGTGCCCTGAGGAAATACATGTCATCACAAGATACAGAATTGTATTCCGGAAGCCAGTGAGTTTGTTTTGGCATGGTTTTCACAAGATATTTGTCTTCAATGAAAGCAGTGGAAGTAAAGAATTAACTCAATATAGTGTTGTGAATTAAATGTACAGGTCTGATAGTTTTTCACTGACATTGTAGAAGTTTTGTTCTAAAGTTGAGATCAGGCATTTTCATTCATAATTGTCTTGAAGTATGAATGTGGGAGTGAAAGAATTGCAAAACTCTAGAACTCTTGGTCCAGAGAAGATGCCTTTTATTAGACCAACTAAGAAACTGCAAAAAAAAAAATCTTTTCCTGCAATCTTTCAGGGACACACGCCCTTCCTCAGGCTCAAGAAAAATTAAAGATGGTAAAAATAAACATTTTTGTACAGAGGAAGCTGAAGGTGGAAGTCTGTTTCTCTAGGTCCATTTTTTGTTTTTGCTTTTTTTTTTTTTGGTCTCAGACCAAGACAGCTACCAAATACATCCCTGAAACATGGAGTGAGAGAGTGGCCTATTGTTTCAGTTTGATTAGCTCTCTTCGTTTTTTTTAAACACAAATGCAGGACATATACCTCAAATGTGGAGCTTTACGGATAATCTTTTCCCAGGCACTAGGAGTAAAAAGTGTTGAACATTTGAGTATTAACTGTGAAGATGAAACAATGGTTGTTGTCAGGCTGGAAATTTAGCAAATGTATTTCAAGCGTAAATGTGGCTGCTTGAACCAGTGCCATAAACCACATGAAAATGCAGAAGCACTCCACTCTGGTGTTGAGATTTAGGGCTAAAATCTGAGGTGGTGTTTTGTGCCTCTGTGCAAGAGTACCAAATGGTCCAGAACATGTTGATCAGTGTAATGGATGGCTAACCAGAAACCCATCCGCATCTCCTGAAACCTTTGACAAAGAGCTTAGAAGTAGGGAAGGTACAAAGGTGTCCTGAGGTTCTTAAAGCTGCACCAAACTGATATCCGAACATAATCTAGCTCCTAGAAATCAGATGCCCATTGACTTCAGTGGGGTGGATGGTACCCTGATTGATAAGTAGATCATTTAAAAAATGCACCTGCAATCTTTTCTGAGATCTAATATCCTCTGCAAAGGCCACAAGAGAGCCAAAACAAAATTAATGCCAGCTATGAAAACAGCATAGGTTAACTGCAAGGAAAACATAACTGCATTTGTAGAATAATCCAAGTTAATTATATTTAAAAAATAAATCAACCTCAGTTTTATCTATGAATATCTGAACAGAATTTGATCATATAGCTTTACTCATTTGGGGAAAAACATTATACCAAAAATTACTATCTAAAGTAGGGGTGGGCAGAACATGGCATAGGGACCAGATGTGGCCTTCCAGGCCATTCTGTCTGGCCCGTGGGGCCCCTAAAAATTTTAGAAAATTAATATTAATCTGCACTGAGCTGCCTGTCATGCAGCCCTTGATGGCTTGCCAAAACCCAGTAAGCAGCCCTCTGCTCAAAATAATTGCCTGTACCTGATCTAAAGGTATCTCACATCCTATGTTGATAACACTCACCAATTGAGCTACATTTATTTTAATTTTGAAAAAAGGTTAAACGTCAAAGGGATCAGAAAACATATTGTGACGTATTTTCTATGTGCACCTTTTGCTTTGCTTTTCAGAGTGTAGTACCTCACTCCATTCACAGCGTCCTGATACTGACCGACAAGGAATCTGCTTTTAAGCCTGACAAAGATGCTACAATTCAGGTAACATGAAGAGCTGATTCAAAGTGATTCAAGCATGCACAGTATTTTGTGAAGTCAAAATTCTCTACAAAAAGTTATCTTGCCAGAAGTAATTTAGGACACTTCATTTCACTTAGAAGAAATTGATTTGTTTTGATTATTTTTTAGGGACCAAGTTTTCTGTTTCTTACAGTGAATAATAATTTATTCTACGAGTAGTTCCTATTCACTGGATTCTTATTGTGTAAATTGCTGTATTGAAATCTGTAGTGTATAGCTGCAAGGTACTTTTGAGTTCAGATTTACGTTGGATATTTATGGCCACCTCGCCATCTTACCTGCATGCCTTGTAGTCATTAGTTGACTTCTATTCCCATGAGTCAAGGAATATAATGATGGTAAAATTGGTTCCTTTATAGCCCAACTTACTGGATAAACCAAGGCGATAAAATGTATACAGTAAAAGCTTTGTTATCTGGCATGAATGGGGCAAGGGGGTTCCGGTTACCTAAAAATTCTGGTTATCCAGGCTTGCACGCAGCAGCATGGGGTGGTAGGTGGCAGCAGTGGAGGCTGCTGCTGCATGCAGTCCCCTCTCTCTGTTTCCAGCCAGCCAGGCAGCGCCTGTGCAGCCCACAGAGGAGAGCCATTCCCCTTGCCCTCCCCCCACCCCCTCCCCCCAGCCCTGCTCAAGAAATACTTGATGCGCATGCCAGAAATTCCGGTTAATAAGAGTATTCCAGTTAGTAAAATGCCAGTTAACACAGCTTTTACTATAATTGGGTAATTATCAGTGATCTTGGTTTTCTCTGCTTAAAAATCCAAAGTTTTCTGATAAAAAAATCACAAATTCTCCAATTTAAAAGCCCCAAATCTGCATTTTTCCACTATTAAAATGAAGCCCCATTATATATGTATATAGGTATCAGTTGAACACAATGTTTTATTGATATATTTACAATCTTAAAACCATTTGGAAGCCTACCAGTGCCTCAGCCATAATAAAAAACTACATTCTAAATGCCTATATATTTTGGTAGTTGATTTAGTTTTATCATGGAAAATCAGAGCTCCCTCACTCCCTTCGCTCACAAGGATACAGGTTGAGCTGTGGTTGTTCCCCCCGCCGCTGCTTTGTAGCACTGAGCAGCCCTGATTTGCTGGTGTCCTAACCTCCCCCCCAACCCCCCCGCACTGCTGGTGCCCCTGACTCCCAACCCACAGCCCCCTGGCCTTGCCAGTGCCCTTCACATACTGTGCCCCATCACTCCCCAAACACCATGTCCCCTTTTCCCTCTGCCCCTGTTTTCCCCACACATCGTCTATGACCCCCTACACATAACCTATGCCTGCCCCCCACCCCTCTACCCCATAGATTTACTTGGAGGGAACTGCAGGAGTTGCTCTCCACCATGTTGCTTGGTTGCCACTTGCATGTGTGTGCATGCCCGTGCACGTTGCACCTCCTGCATCCTGTTCTCACCAGTCCCTTGGAAGCTAGAACTCCACCAGCCTGCAAAGGGAAACCTGCAGTTTCCCAAAGTTGTCTCCGTTAAAGGAGAAAATCCACATTTTGCCAATTTTTTTTCTGCAGCCAACAGCAAACCCAGATCCTTGGTGATCAGAAACATGCGCAGGGCCTGAGGTTTCTTGTGACTTATTACTTCTGCTATAAATCTGATATACAAAAATGATTAATAGACTGCTTTTAAAATACAGAATGAATGGATATTTGAAATGAAGGTAAAGGTAAGTGAAAGTAAGAAGCAGGTGTGAGTCTGTTAAAATGAGTGGGCACTTACACATATGCCCAACACCTGCTCTGACATGTGCTAATTAAATTTAAATAAAAAGAAACAGAAATATTTTTTCAAACGAATAGAATGCCATGGGCAAGCTCCTCAGTTTGTGTCTATCAGCATAACCTGATGATTTCAGTTATGGAGGACAGAAGAAAACTGACCTCTACAGACCTACAGTGATTTATACTAGCTGAGGAGCCTGATCCCCGTTTTGCAAAAGATTCTGTAAAAGTGTTTGCATAGTTGGCACAATGAGTTTGTTTCCTCCTCTTCCCCCTGCCTCCATCACACCGATTTGCAGCCTGAATGAAACTGTTCACAATTTTTCTTGACAGTATGAAGTTTTTACATCACTAAAGACTCTGCATAAGCTCATTGACTCTACACAGTTAACAGCAGAATTTGACGGACATTTTATGTATAACCACAATGACTGGTTGCGTTTCCGAAGGGTAAGGGGTAGCTCCTATTAATCATTCTCTTTTTTATTTTTCCCTTTTTAGACTATTTTATTAATTGCTGTTGCTCTAGGAAGGAAAAAAAGAAAAAGTGTCAGAGCTGGCACACTATATATACATATTACAGAAATTTCCCTATGACTTTGCCACTCTGCTCCCTTAATCTGTCAGACCTTGCTCTTATCTGGGCAGTTGTGGCTTCTCGGGTGCAGTGGACAGGGCAGCCTCAGAGCAAAAAAACTCACCAAAAACTTACCAGCAGCCTTGGGATTGTGATTGCAATTGCATGGCAGCTAGAGGTCACTGCTGGCCCTGTGTCCTGGACACCTGACTGCATCTGTACATTGCTGCTCGGTAGGCTTATCATTATGTCTTGATTGTAGCATTCAGAAGGATCTCCACTGTAAATTATATTAAAATCATTGAACCTGTTTTAATTTTTGGTCTAAACCAAATCTGAATCACCAAGTGGTCAACAGGCAGAAAGCAGAATAAATTTGTTGAAGTCAAGAATTGCCCCTGAAATTGTCCTGTGCAATCAATATTTTGCTACCTGGCACCGAGCTCAATGGCACCATGTTGATTTGTATCAGTTGAGGATCTGTTATTTTTCGAGACTCCTAATATTGACCTAGAGAGTAATATTTGTTTTAAGAAAACAGTTTGTGAGGCCTGGTTTGCATACATTATGGATGCCATTATACCAACATAAGGGTGCCTTAATTCCCCTTCCTATACAGGAATAAACTATACAAATAAACCTGTCCATACTGGAGAGGTTCTGTCGATTTAACTCCACCCCTCTGCCCCATAGATTTGCTTGGAGGGAACTGCAGGAGTTGCTCTCCACCATGTTGGTTATAAAACAATCTTGTTACAAAGATATAGCAACTAAGTAGACAACTAGACAAGCCTTTATCATGAATACCATATAAGTAAGTCTTTAACATATAAGTAACCCTTTAGGGCACTTTGAATTTAAGAAGCCAAAGCTATTTATTTAGACTACCTTTCTTACGATTTTTTTTTATCTGTTGTGTTTCATTACTGCAGAAACTAGAGCCTTTTATTACAAACTGCAAAGAGGCCATCGTCTTTCTACAAAACTCAGTGTGTTCGCTGAGCATCAACAGAGCCCTCAGTACCGTGCAGGTAAGAATTGGCTAACGTGACAAGTTCTGATTTTTTTATTTGAAGAGGAGAATGGAAGCTGTGGTTCTACGCTAGTCCATTCGAGTTACTATCGTAGTGCTGGAGTGATGGTATACAACTGTACGGGATTTTTTTAAAGAGAAAAACTGAAAAGGAGACCTTTGGCTCTCACCGGGATCACATTCAAGCTCAGGGTCAAAGTTTAAACATGTATGCACCCACATAATTCAGAGCCAAAATGGTAGAACTCTTGCAAAATGAGCACTTCTGAGATTTCTGCTCTGCCTCAAGAACTGTGGATAATAGGCCTTTTTGTATTTTACTGCAACACATGCTAATAGTCCATCCGCTACACCCAGAAGTGAGAGCCATGTTAGCTAAAACTGTGTCATCGTGTCTGTATGTAGAGCTAGGTCAATTGTAGATGTTTTTGCCAAAAATCATTGCTAGGACTGGCTCAGGTGATAGCAACCTTGCAAAACCCTGGGCAAAAGTGACAGTTATGGACAAGGCACCAGCAGGATTCCATTATTCCTCTGTGGGCAGACTTAGATTTGTTCTTCTGGAGCCAAGTTACCCAGACACACACTGTTGAGGTCTCTAGTAAGATAAAATAAATGGTTTTCTCTTTATAGGAGGTCAATGACTTAATCAACAAGCACAAAACAATGATGAAACTTGTTCTGGAAGATGTTCTGCTGGTAACATTAAGGTTAGAAGGTGGGACGATCCTTGCGAGACTTAGGAAAGAAGAATTCTGCAACACAGAAGATTATCGGTAAGTGTTTGCTTTTGCAAAAAGTGCTGAGTCATAGACTTCATTAATGAAATAAGGGGGAAAAAAGCAGTGGAGAAGAGCAGGAGAGAGAAATGGCAGCAGAGGGAAGACTCTAGGGTACATCACATTGGTTCTCAACCTTTTAAACTCAAGGAACCCCTCAGAAAAAGCCCACTCTTAGCTTTCACCCATTTCTTGAATATGGAAAAAGAGTTGCAGAGAACTCAAAAAGACCATGGCAGGAATGAAGCAGAATAGAAGTGATAACTGTTTGATATTTCAGAAAGAGAAACAAGTTTTAAATCTCTCTGTCTGAAAAACGGCTTGTCAATTTTAATGTAAAATTCCAGGAAAACTTCTTCCTTTGTGCTGGCAGTTTGATGTTTCATGTTTTCAAAATCTGATTTTCCAGATACTCTCTTTAATGAATGATTTGGCTGCAATCCTAACTCTTGAAAAATTTGTAAACTTCATCATTACACAATATTTAATACTTCATGTTAGGTAAAACATCAAGGTGGGTAGGGCATAGAAGGAAATGAACAAATTATTGCACATATTGATTATGCAAATCTACTCTGTATAGCTAAGCAGCATACAGAGTATTTGTAGCAGTTACAAGGCCCTGATCTAGAAAAGCACTTGTTAAGCATTCTGAAGACAGAGGTAGTAATCCATATTAGTCTGAAATGATCAGGCAGAAAGTGGAACAGGGTGGGCTCTTGTAGACCAACTGGTTCAAAGGCATGCACTTTTGTAGGCAAAAGCCTATGTCATCAGATGTCATCTGAGGAGAAACCAGTGTTTGTTAATAATCCCTTAGTCTTCAAGCTTTGTTGGGTGGAGCCTGAGTGCAGCTGTAGGGTTTAGCTCTCTGAGCTCCAGCTGATGGTAACAGCTTACTTTTATATGCAATGGCCACAACTAAAAAAATTCCCTAGTGACGTTTAGCTGTTCAACTGGAATAGTCATAGGTGGTTTGTCAAGTACCCAAAGATCAAGATGCCCAAGTTGTTATTGCTTTTGAAAGCCCTACGTGGTATTGAGTAAGATATTTTTTTCCTTTGATGCATGGAACACACAGACAGCTAGTATAACATATTGTTGTTGATTTGTTGGCCCAAACCTCCTCTGTAGCTCCATTATTCAACAGTTTTTGTGGTTTTCTAAGAAATAAATCAGACTCTTCTGGCGCACTGTGTTTATGTTGAATATACTTGACTGTACTTTTTCCCCAACAGAGATGCCATGGAGTCTATAACAAGATTGTACAACCAAGTAGATGAGGAGGTCCATAGACTGGTTCTGTTATCTAATAAGTGTTTCCAGCAACTGGAAAATCTTCGGGAAGTAAGAAAATTTGAAGAAGGCTGCGATCAGGTCAGTACTATTGTTGAGTGTTTGTGTAAGCCAGCTGAAGGTCTAACCTTCTGTTTCACTACTTGTAGGGCCCCTGAAAGTATACCAGTAGTGTGAAGAATGCAGTTTTCGTTGTTGTTGGTATTTAGCAAGTGTGCAGAACCAGTTGGAATTCAGCACAGATCCTGTTCGCCCTAGCATGAGGAGGTAGAATTCAAGGGTATTGTGAATATAAGCTGAAGTGTGGGAAAGAGCCACATGATTTCACACACTGCATAGATGCCTTCCTATCCATTTAGCAGAGTGATAATAGTTTGGTTCTCTGAGTCAGTGAAACACCTGTAATATATCCTGAGGAAAGGAAATTAACATTTTTTTAAAAGCTTTTAAAAATCAGTGCGGAAGCATTGGCCCTTGCTAATTATTGAGGTCTTTTAACAGATGCTGTTCGTGTGCGCTAGGAAAACTTTCATTCAGATTAATGAAAGTTTTGCCTTCATGAGACTTGTGGGAAGGGGACTTAACGTGTGTCACAGACATGCATATATGTTACAATTGACTCAAATGTTACTGAATGCAGAATATAAAATAACTAGAGAAGCTGTCTAGCTAGTGCATTCCGAGGAAGTAGATATGTTTTCTTAGTTGTGAAATAATGGATTTACAAAGCCCGTTTCATTTATTTTCCCAAGAGTTTATTTTTTTAAGTAAAGTTGCTTAACTTCTGTGTTATATGCACATTAGGTACATTTTACTCATTGATTTAAAACAAAACAAAAAAACCCACCTTATCTTCTACATAGATAAAACTCTGGTTTGAAAATGAGAGAGAAAGATACCTCGGCCCATTGGAACAAGACGGCCTTTCACTTGAAAACGTGAAGAAGCAGCAAGAAGAATTCCAAGTTTACAGTGACAAAGCCATGGTAGGTGTTGTGCTGAGGAACACTTCTCTTGCTTTATTTCATGTGTTGTTTATAGTATCAGTAGCTTCACTAATTATGGAGAAAATGCAGACTAACTCAGTAATAGACTTGAGAATGTTCATTAATTTCATGGGTTGTTAGTAGTGTAACCAGGCTCACTTCCCAGGCCTGGGAAGTTTATTGTCTGTTTGAACAGGAAGAGCTCTTTATTGCAAACATGAAGAAAACAAGCAACAAAAAGGGAGAGCTGTCCATATGTAAGAACTATGTTCTCTGTTGTGCAATGCATAACTGAGGAATTTAGAAGAGTTTATCAATTTGTGGCCGAAACAATGAACATTATAGCTGACATAAGTAATTAAAGTACTGAGAAATGGTATATATGGTGCTGAAAATGGAATGCTGGAGTTTGCTCCAGAAAACTAGGACCTGAATCTGCTAGGACCTCAATCCAGTCATTGAAACAACTGGGAGGATTAATTCTGACTTCACTGGGCATTGAGTCAGGCCCTCAGAATCCAAGTGAAACACTAGGGAAAAAGGGGAAATTTTGTTATTTGCTCTGGCAGCCTGATTTAGTATTAATGCAGGCTAGCCTCAGTGCCATCTATGCAGGTCTGCTTCTACAGTAATGGTATGTGCATGCATGTGTGCACACATGCATGTCCATACACCACACGCCTCCAGGTGTACACATACACAGACACATGCACATACTGCCCTGAGTGGCTGGGCTGCCCCCTGGTTTCCACCTTAATCCTGCCCTACTTGCCCCTCTGGCCTCTCAGGATCTCACCCCGCTGACTCACCTGCCCTGCCTTGATAGTATAATACAGCTGAGGAATCTGCCAACAGATGCTGATGAGGTCTGGGTGCTTCACCTAGTTCTGTTCATCCTCAGGCTCAACTCCCTGCCCTGAGCAGGACTTCTTTTCTTCTTGGTCCTGGCCCAAATTGGCCAGCTTGACTCAAGGCTCAGACCTTGCTTCTCAGTCTGTTTTTGGGGCTCCAGGCCTTGCCAAACTCAGTGTTTCCCTATGGGGTTCCAACCCATCTGGACACCAGCTCCCTGACACTGGGCTTTATCGGCCCCAGTCATGACGATATAGACCAAATTGCTTTAGGAGTTATAATCATGGTCTCCAGCTACCCCTTTACCCATCTTTATGCCTCACGGATATTACACTATCCTCTTGTGCAACAGGTCCTTTGACCCACAGGGTCCCTGACCCCTGGACCACTCTATCTTGGTCCACCAGGCCCCTGCCCCTGCCTCTCTTGCACTGGGCCCCTTGTCCTGTAGTATTCAGTCTTCTGAGTCCCTGCCTCCAGATGCTTCTATCTCCCTCGCTAACCAGCTTGGCTTTAGTCCCATGTAGCCCACTGGGCCCCAGCCTCTTCTGCTTCAGAGTGCCTGCCCAGCACCCCAACCATGGTCTTCACACCACTGCCGGAGCCACTACCCAAATCTCCGGTACTTTGCCAGCTAATATCCATACACAAACATTTCTTGGGACTCCCAGGGTCCCAACAACCCCCTACTCTGTATCTGTTGGCTCCTTGCAGCTTCCCCTGGTACCTGTGTTGCCCAGGTTCACCTCTCAGGCAGCCCAGGCTAACAGAAGTTCTCTCCTCAGCAGGGGTCATGGTCAGACTGACTTCTCTGGCCCCCTTCTTCTTCTCTCACAGCTGGGGATGATCAGGTTCTTGTAACCCCTCAACTCCTGCACCAAAAAGCCAAGCACAGATTTGTCAGATTGCCCGTCAGCCGCTGTGATTCATTTGGTTCCCACACAACCTGTTGTGCGGGTGCTGCCTGTCTGCATGTTTTATGACGTTCCAGCCCTTGCTTGTTCTGCTCTTGTAGACTCTTTGGCCATCCAGACTCTTTCCCACATTCAAGCTCTTCCCTCCAAGGTCCATTTGATTCATGGCCTCAAGTACTTTCTGGGAGAGTCCTCATCTTTGCACTTAAACACCCTACAACCACTTGGTCGCACACTGCCATCTTTGAACAAGTCCAAAAACGTAATACCCCCAGCTTTCCTTTTGAAAAGACTCTTAACAGCCCACCAGTTTGTATCATTGGGGAGGTTACTTATAAACACTCTTTTTTCCACTCACAATCTGTCTGATCCCAGCCCCTGATCCCCCTGAGTCATGATGGCAGGACTCCTTCTTTACTCTTATAGATAGATTGGCTTGAGGCTTGTTTACTGTTTTCCTCTCTGCCAACACTTCTTTGTCCTCCTTTCTTTCCGTATCACCCCTACCAGTTTTCAGGGTGTCACCCGTCCTCCTCTGGGTAGGAAGAGCTGCTTTCACCATCACCTCTCCGCTCTGCACCTTTTCCTGAGCTTGCGGATACTAAGGCTGTCTGTCTGTGGCAGCTTCCCTTTTGTTCATTTCCATCAGGGCACTGCTTTTACACTTCAGACTAAAATAAAAAGCCCATGCTAACTTCATAAAGGAGAAGGCTCAAAGAAAATGTTCATTCATTTCCACCTTTCATTTACCTGACCGCTAGTAAGATTTGTTGATGTAGCACAGTGTTAATGACAATAATGAGAAAGTATTCAGATGACAAGAGAACCAAAGTGCTATGCAAGATGTTTTATTTTTTTCTCAATAGCAATACTATGGGAAAGGACTGCAGCTGGTACAGGAACACTGCTCATTGAACTTGGAAGAAAAGGTTCAGGCCTTCAAGAGGTATCTGAGTAACATCAGCACTGAGACTGAGAAAAGGAGGAATGAGTTAGAGAAGCTGGTCACCTTGTACGAATTCTATGAGACGGTAAGAGAAACAGCCTCCAGCTGTGTATTAAGGATAAGTGTATATTTACCAAAATAATAGCCAGGCAGAAGGGACAGTTGGTGACCATCAAAAGCATGCACAAGCACCAGAACAATTAAAAGGATCAGCAGAGTATAGATATGAAAATGTACATGCAGCTGCAAGCCCCGGACAGCAGCACCAGGTGAGCTTGCAGCTCCTTCCCAGAATCTCACCCTGTGCATGTACATGCAGTTGCAGGAACGGCTACCAGGACATACCTCAAATAAAAGTACTACCAATTGACCAATTCAGACAGAAGCAGCAGCAGCGGAGTTAGACAGACCCTTTTGGCTGTACCACAGCCTAGGTCTCTTCTCCTTCTTGTAAATATGTAGGCAGAGCCCTTGCATTTTGTTGGCTGTATACTGTTCTGAATATGTAATCCAGGAGAAGATAGATCCTGCTAGCCAGAATTCTCCAGCATTCAACAGCAAATCTCCAAATGAAATAGCAGGCAAAGAGCTTGAAACAGTGGTTTCTTTGTTGCTAGAACATGGATTCTCAACTAGGAAGCCAGAGCACCCTGGGGTGCTGCAAGCACCTTACAAGGATGCTGTGATGCCCAGCTCCCATGAAAGGAGGGAAGTGCTGGCTCCTCCATACGCTGGGCACTGTGAGCCCAATCTAACATCTCACCAGCACACCTTGTGGCCCCTTCCACTAGTTTTGGGAGCATAGGAAGAGCAGGGGAAGGAGCTGAGCTCAAAAGCGCAGCTCCTACCCCAGAGCAGCACTTGTCCCAACTGTCCCCATGCTCCAGTCAGCATGCTGTGCTGCAGGCTGACAGAAGCAGGGCAATGCTTTTTCAGCCTATGTTATTTCCCACCACTCATCCTGTGATCCTGGAGCTGGTTGTAGGGGGGTGGTCCTGGGGAGCGGTGGCTCTGAACACTGGCATTCAAGTATCTGAAGGAGCAGCCTCAATAGCTGGGACCATTCTTGCTTCCTCAGGCAGAGACAGGGTCAGGGAAGGGGCAGCCAGCAGAAAGAACAAGGCATAGCAGGGTTCTGCCCCGCTGCCTTTTTCCCAGCGTCAGCCTCTACAACAGCATCTCCTGCGACAGTGACGATCACCTGCTTCCACCTCTTGCATGGACAACTGCCTCCTTCAGGGGTCTAGTGACCCACCCCAAGCCCTCCAGTCTGCCTTGTTGGGAGCCCCAGCCAACACCAGGCACTGTGCACCATCCCTAGCCATGCTCCCAAGGTGCATCATCCCCTGCTGCTGCCCAGCCTGCCACCTTGTGAGATCCTTTTAAGGGTGCTGCAGGGTACAAGGAGGCAAAAAAATAAATTAGTCTTAAATGAGGTGCTGAGCTCAGAAAAGTCATAGAGAAGAACGCCTGGAGTCTAAATGGTGTGCTAGAATGTGAGGGGAAACAAAATGAGAAAACCAGTGTGGAAACCCCAGTACCTGCACAATTTTGCTATACGTATATGACCCCAGAGCAATCCACCCCACTCTATCAAGTGCCCAGTAAACCACTAGTGTTGCTGTTTAAATAATTTTTTTACTGCAACATCCAAAGGCAGAAGTCAGAATCAGACTGTTATTCTGGGCACTGGAGAAACACAAATGAAGGGGATGCAGCTTACAGTTAACAAAAACTAAGCTCTATTTGAATTGTGTGTCCAACTTTACCAACTTGTCTTTTCAGGATGTGAAAACACAGCCCTAGTTTCTCAGAGCTGGCAGGGCATTTCCCTCCTCTCTTTCCCTCAAAGGAGAGGGAACTGCTCCTTTTCGGATGTGGTGGGATCACGCTACATGCTAGCTGGGTGGAATTCCTTGGTCGCATATTTTTATTCAATAAAAATCATAACATTAGATACTGTTTGCAAAATGTGTTGTTTCAGCCTAAAAAGATGTTAGAAGATTTTGTTGTGATGTTTTCTAAGCTAAATATAATGAATTTACACGTAGGTAATTTTGAAAAAAATTATAAAATTCATGACACAGAGAACAGCATTCTGTGTCTAGTAGAACAGAAAGTTTAATTTGACTTGAAATGTTGCTTTGAAGGAAAAAAAATCCTTTTGACTCAACCAAAAATGATTTTTTTTTAACTTTTTGTATAGATAGCTCCACTTCCTGCTGCAGAAGAGAATGTAGTGCTGTATTTCCCAAGTTTTGCCAGTGGTTACTGGAGGAGCCCCAAAAAGCAGGCCCCAGTGAAGAAAGCAGCCACAAGGGACCTTACTCTGAGTTTTTAAGTGGTGCAAATCTACTGATATCATCGGAAATACTCTTGATTAATGTCACTGGACACAAGGAGAAAATTAGGTCCTGAAGATTTTCATTTTTCTGCCCTTTGTTTCTTAACATCCAAGCTATCAGCATAGAATATCAAGGCATCTGAATAAAACAAGGTCTATTTTCATTAGATAGCTAAGCTATCCTTTGAATGCCTTTTCTATGTCATCTTTAAACTTTAGCCAAATTTTTTCACTGAGATCTGGCATACCTTTTGTATTATAATGATTGCTTGGCTTCTGAGATTAACTGAAAATATCATATATCTGTCACAGGATATCCAATTTTTTTTTTTAAATGCCCTGCTCTGTGGGCAGTCTGCCCAGCTCTTGCCCGCCCTGCCTTGATGTTAGCTGATATACAGAGTGTGGGAGGCTGCCCTGGTCTTACTACAGTGACCACCAGGATTGTGGTCCTCGCCTTATGGGCCAATTGCATGGCTCGATACCTCTCCTACACCATGCCCTATGCCTCGCAGGTGGCATCCTTACAGATGTTCAACCAGCTGCTGATGCAACCCCTCATGAAGCCTTCCGACCCCTCGGCCCCTCTCAGCTCCACTCTGGGCCTTCAGCCCTCTCAGTCTCTTCACACAGCCCCTTCCTGAG
The DNA here is from genome assembly GCA_030014935.1 of Caiman crocodilus. Lineage (NCBI taxonomy): Eukaryota > Metazoa > Chordata > Crocodylia > Alligatoridae > Caiman > Caiman crocodilus. The sequence goes on along the minus strand of JAGPOW010000261.1, from coordinate 164,777,531 downwards.
CTGCAGTGTCCCGCGGTCTCCCCCTTGGCCCCTTTCTGGTTGCCAGAGCCCTCGATCTCTCCTCTGGCCCCTCTCTGGGCCCTCAAAGCCATTGGTCTCACACAACCACTTCCTTGGCTACCAGGCCCCTTGGGTCTCTCTCCTGGCCCCCCTCCAGGTTGTCAGCTCCTCTGTTGGTCTTTTGTCCTTGACCCTTTTTGTTCTTCACTTTCTCGGCTGCTCTTCAGGCCCTCGGATCCGTCCAGCCCTACGCTCTATTCCCAACCCATCACTGGACCGCTGGCCCCTTCTGGTCCCGCTACACTTGCTGGGCCTCACTATAATCCTCAGGCCCCACTACAATCCTCAGGCCCCTAGGTGAGCTGCTGGACCCATGTCTCCCTATCTCCTCACTGGGCCACTGGACCCACGTGGTCTTCATGCTAAGTGCTTTTCTGTTGGGATGTGCTCCCCTAGTCTTCCCCCTCCACTAGGTAATCCACAACACAGTGGGAGCTGAGGCTTTCCAGCACCTTTCCCTAGAGTGTCCCATGCTTGGCATTTCATGGAAGCTGCCTTCCCACAGGCAGTCCCACCACATTAACCAGCCCCAGTAAGGTGCACTTCTTACCCAGGACAGGTCTTCAGGCCTACCTGATCTTACTTGTCTCTCTCCGGACTCCTCCTAGATCTCCTATACTCTTCCTGGGCTGCTAGCCCCTGGGCCCCCGGCCCTGTCTCAATCTCCTATCTTTAGCCCCTAGCTCACACTTGGACCCATTTCCTTGATTCCTCTTCCTTAGATGGCCTAGCACCAATCATCAACATCCTGGGCTGCGTGCCCCTTGACCCCTTCCTCTCTGCTGTGGCCACGCAAGGACCTAGGCCCTGGCCCTGCTTCAGGCCAGTCAAGAGCTCCAGGCTTTCCTGGCTCTGGCAGTCACTGCCATGGTCTTCTCACCCTTTGGCCTCTTCTGGGCTCTGGCCCTGCACAGGCCAGTTGAGATTCCCAGGGTCAGTCCTCCAGCTGTCAGCCCTTATGTTTCTGTGGGTGCATCCCCTTGGGTCTCTCCATAGATCACTTCCTCTCTCTCGGGTTGTTCAGAGCCCACCATACGTCTTCCTACATAGCCTCTTCGTTCTCTGGGCTCATCTGAGCCACTCAATAGGTCCCTCCATACTCTACCATGCTTATTGAGTTTACCCAGACCCTCCCTCTCAGGGCTCACCTGGCCTCTTATCAGGCCCCTGTGTAGCCAACCCCTCTCTCTCTCTGGGCTCATCTAGCTTATCAACAGGCCCCAGACACTCAGCCCCCTTCTCAGGGCTCTGGACCCCACACTGGGTCCCCAGGAACCTCCTCCATCCCCTTAGTTCCCACCCAAACCTCCTGATGCATTTTCCTTACTGGAATTCAGGAGCAGCAGCCTTCCTGCTGGGTGATGTTCCTCCACCACCTCCCAAGATGGTACTGCCGGCCATGCTCTCTGGGTCTGAATCATAGAAAATTAGGGCTGGAAGGGACCTCAAGAGGTCATCTAGTCCAACCCCTTGCTCAAAGCACGACTAGCTCCAACTAGATTATTCCAGCCAAAACTTTGTCTAGCCAGGTTTTGAAAGCCTCCAAGGATGGAGCTTCTGCCACCTCTCTGAGTAATCTTTTCCAGTGTTTTACTACCTTCCTAATGAGAAAATTCTTCCTAATATTTAACCTAAACTTCCCTTGCTCCAACTTGATACTATTGCTCCTTGTCCTGTCATTTGCCACCACTGAGAACAGTGCAGGTCCATCATCTTTCGAACACCGCTTCAGGTAGTGGAAGGTTGGTATTTAGTCTACATAAGAGGGGACTGAGAGATGACTTAATAAGCCCAGTTCCCTCAGTCTTTCCTGTAAGTCATGGCCCCTCAGTCCCCTCACCATTTTCGTTCCCTTCCGTTGAACTCTCTCCAGTTTGTCCACATTCTTTCTGTAGCGGGGGCCCAAAACTGAACACAGTACTCCAGATGTGGCCTTACCAGTGCTGAATAGAGGGGAATAATCACTTTCCTTGACCTACTGGCATCACACTTACCAATGCAACCCAGTATGTCATTAGCCATCTTGGCAACAGGGGTGCACTGCTGGCTCATATTCAGTTTATTGTCCACTGTAACCCCCATGTCCTTTTCTGCAGAGCTGCTGTCCAGCCAGTCTGTCTCCAGCCTGTACTGGTACATAGGATTGTTCTGTCCTAAGTGCAGGACTTTGCACTTGTCCTTGTTGGCCCTCATGAGATTTCTTTTGGCCCAATCCTCCAATTTGTCTAGGTCACTCTGAATCCTAATCCACTCTCCAGTCTATCTGTTACTCCCCCCAGTTAAGTATCATCTGCAAACTTGCTGAGGGTACGCCGTATGCAGTCTTCCAGGTCACTGATGAAGACATTGAACAAAACTGGCCCCAGTCTGTCTTCTGTCCACCTTACAATCCATTCATCCAGCCCATACTTCCTTAGCTTGCCTGGGAGAATGTTGTGGGAAACGGTATTAAAAGCCTTCCTAAAATCAAGGCACAGCACATCCACAAGTCTCCCAGCACCTATGGAGTCAGTCATCTCATTATAGGAGGCACTCGGGTTGGTCTGGGTTTATACCCTGTGTACTCTCGATCAAGCGACTCCCTTGGTCAGGCCTAGCCTCACCTGCCAGCCTTCTGAGTCAGCTGACTCTGCAATTAGTCCTGACCCCGACCTGCTGGTGGCTCAGCAGGTTGCCTGACCTCTTCAAGGGGCAGGCACATCAAGTGCCATGCCACAATATCTTGTAAAAATCGCTTGCTTTGGAATTTTTTTTTAAGTAAATTGGTAGAAGACTGCCAGTAATATAAGAATACTTTTAAACCCATAGTTCGTTAATTTAGTAATAGCAGCCGTGATCCAGCAATTCATTTTAAGCATGGTAATGTTTCTTTTGATATCAGTGAAACGACTCACAAGCTGAAATGTAGGCAAACACCTTAGTGCTTTGCTCTTGCTTTCTCACCAAAAGGATGCAGGCTTAAATCCCATAGAGACCACTTCTTGAAAGGAAAAAAACAATCTGGAAGTGAAATGCAAAACCAGAAATGAGCACTTCAAGTTCTGTTCCCAGCTGTGTCACAAATTTCTGTGTGATGTGGAGCAATTCACCAACCTTATTCTCTCAAATGGGATTAATAACACTTCTCACTTCAGGAAAATTGTGAGGCTTAATTCATTAGTAGGAATACCCCCTGCTCTTATAGAGTGCTTGGATGTCTTCAAAAGAAGGCATTATAATAGTCCAAGTTTTTGCCACTGAACTGTACTTTTTCTTTTCCTGATCCAGGCACAAGGGTGGATATCACACTGCAATGAGTATCTTGAATGCGTAACTGCCAAAACGAAATATTCTCAGTCAGAGTTTCAGTGTTTGCAGAGCTGCTACCAAGAAGCTAAGAAGGTTTCTTCAGAAAACTTTAAAAAAATGAATGAGCTGGTGTTGGGCTTGGGAAGCAAAAAGGAACTGAAACAATGGAATATTTTATGGCTGAAATGTCAGCAAACAAGGCACCATTTAGAAGAGATGCTTTCTGAAGCTCTCAAAAGTTCCAGCAAAGAATCTTCTTGCAGAGTCCCCAAGGAAGCTGGAATAAAGATTAACTATGAGCCAAGCCAGTTGTCTTCTCACCTCTCTTCCAGCAGTGATGATGGCATCTGGGATTTTAATGCTAAACCACTGCATAACCCTCCACAGGCCAGCCTGCCCTCAGGAGTACCATCTCTTTTAGTTCATAAGCATGCAAATCAAAATATGGATGTGTCTGTGCAATTCAGTGCATCTCCACCACAGACACTAGCTAAACTCTTCGGTGAGCCTCATAGGACTAGTCCAAACTTTGAAGATACAGACAGTATTTCCACCTCAGGATCAGCTTCCTGCTATTCCGAGCCAATCCAGTCACCAGTTATTTGCCACAGAAGGCATCCACTAAAGAAAATCATGAAGAAAACGCAAAGCTTTGATTTTACCCAGCATGAAAGCAGCCATAGTGAGTTGCACCGCCATGGATATACGGGAGTTTATATTAAAGGGCTAGAGGTAGCCAGCAACATTGCTGCTGAAAAGAAATACTTGCAACGCTTGAATATAAAAAGCCCTTTGATTAGTAGAAACCGAAGTCTATCATCACCCTCAAGGATCCACCATACAGAAGAAGAAGAAGACAAGAAGAGAGCTGGAAGGTGAGAAATGGCTACCACACAATCCATTATTTTGAGTGAGGAACAAAAAAAAAGTACTGGAATCTCCCACATGGTGTCTGAAAAGTTTGAGAAAGACATTTACATGCAAAATACAGGCACATCATTGTTAGTGTAAACGGAATTTACTTTAGGTCTAAATTATCGGTTTGGTTGGGGAGAATGGAAGTATTCAGAGTTTATAACCATAGTGGAGCAAATCCTTACTGACTTGATCAATCAGTATCCTACTTGAAGTCAATCAAATAAGCACTAAAGGCAAACTGAAGCTATAGAGAGATGAAACAGTTGTATGTATATCAAAGGATACTGACATGTGCTGTTATGATGAAACTCTTGAGTCCTTTGTGATTCTGTAGCAATACAAGTATAGCAGAACTACTCCAACTTCAACTCCGCATCCTGACTTACACCCTGAACAAAGATTTAGCTAACTTGTATCACTACAGGACCATGCACAGGAATACAGCTATGTTGTGCTCTCAATCACCAGCTCCTCTTCCCCTTTTAAAACAGTTAAGATGTATGTTTGTCCATGCCTAGAGACTTTGAGCATCTTTACACATGCTCTGGAGTGGTGGGGGAGCACTTTAATTACAGCAGCTCCTGGGAACCGTTCTAATTAAAGCATCCGTAGCATCTTGCGTATTCAGCGTCCCATGCTTCCTAGTGGTGGGGGAGAAGCTTTAACTAAAGCTTTTTTGATAAGCTTTAATTAAATCTTCCCCGCTGCCATTTTGAAGTGTGGGAATGCTGAATACATGTGATGCGAAGGCTGCTGGAGCATACTATTTAGCGTACTCGAGCAGACTCAGTTAATTGAGTCTGCTCCAGCACATTCTCATTAGAACGCACCGGCGCAGGCATCGGGCACGTGTATAGATGCTCTGTGAGTCAACGCAGAACTATACACGTGCTTAACGTTTTTTCCGGAGGTACAGTTCCACTAAAGCCAGTGAGACTGTTCCCTGAATGTAAAGTCACCAGCAAGCAGATTTTTTTCACAATTGCCATCATGCGAATATAAATATTCCATTTTCTTTTTACATATCAGTGTATGGGGGGTTGTATTTAAGAATTCCCCTTCTGTATGGAAAAACTGATTCTATTGTGCTGGTATTATACAAGAGCCAGAAATTGAAACTGACCCAAAAAAAGCAAAAATTCAGCATTAAGTTTCATTTCGCTTCACTGAGTGAAAGGGGCAAACAGCACTGTAAAAAGCAAACAAGATTTTTAGAAAAATGTTTCCATTTTAATAATCTAAATAGTGATGGTAAAATTGCTTTTGATGCTTTGAAAAAATCATAATAGTGTTCTATTAGGAAATGATAATTAAAATATTTTGCTGCTGTTCTTTAGGATGAGGTTTGTTTCTCCTAGAGTCACTGACAAAATACAAAGGAAACAGTGTTAAAAGTAACTTTAAAATGCAATAGGAATTTAAAGACAGTCTTTAAGTCCATTTTCATTTTGAAATTCAGTTTAAATTTTGCTTTTGTTTTTATTTTGTTTTATTTTTATCAGGCGTAAAGCTGGCTTCTCTTTTTGTTCAGGATCCTCCCTCGCTGGGGAATCCTATCATTACAGCATTCTATTTTCCCACAATTGGCAGGAAAAAAATGAGGTGGGAAATTAGGATGAATATTTGCATGATTTATTTAAAAAAGGAAACTGCAATAAAAATCTGTTATCAAATCTGTGTATATTTTTTAAATCCTGTACAATATGGATTCTGAACAAAACGCAAGGTTTATGTTTTTTTTAAAAAAGCTGTCAATCCTTGTTGTTTAACTGTTTAGAGCTATATTCTTCTACTCTTACATGAAATAGCATCATACTCCATCTTCAGTCCCACTGAAATTAGTGTGATTAGAGCGGATGAAAAGAGTATCGGCATCTGTCCCATAATGCTATCTACATAATCATATATTTTATCTTTATAGGATCTGTCTGGTATAGATTTTGATGGCCCCAGTTTAGCAAGCCATTCAAAGATTTCAGCAAGAAGTTGTCCTTGGGCGCATCTACACGTGACGCTACGTTGCTGTAGTGACACGCTGTGGTGACGTAGCATCAGCAGGCACAAAGTGTATTGCCAGTGCTACATCACTGTAGTGATGAAGTACCTTGCTATAGCGTGTTGCTGTGGCAACATAGCTGCTAACAATAATTGTGTGCCACCAGGATGATGCAGTAACAGCTGTTACTGTACTAAAGCAAGTACTAAATGACGGCACAGTAACAACTGTGCTGTGGGGGCACATGTAGACATGCCCCTTAAGTAGGTAGTTAGGTCCCATTGATTCTAATAACCATAAAATTGTGTTAGAGTGCTGTTACAGCTGTGATGGTCCAGGAATGACATGAAAGGCAAGGATTTTTGGGAGGTGGTCTGTTTTCTTGGACAACCAACGTAGCTGGAATAAAGTTAGACGAGCTATTGAATGCAAGGCATTCATCATCAGGTGACCTGAAGTCTTATATGAGACTGTCCTGCATTTGAAAGCTTATCTAACTTTATTTCAACCATGCAGTTGGTCCGATAAAAGAGATCACTCCCAAAAATCCTTGCCTCTCCTAAAATTAAACACAAGCTTAATTGCCTTCCTGTACAATAGTAGCCTTAACTGGTATATATTTCAATACCTTGTTAAACTGGGGCCTAGACACTTCCTGAACCATAAGTAACTTTCAGTTTGTATAACAGAGGAAGAACAGACATCTTGTGTGATCTTTTTTGTATACAAGTTGATGTTTAAAAATAGTTTGTCTGGTTTTGTTTATTAAATCTGTAAATACTGCTTCTACATATGGTAAAACAAGTTGTATGAATCTAATAATGTAATGTCCTTGCTTAGAACGTATATATACTGACTTTTAGTAGTCACAAAAAGTATGTTACACTGAAAGTAGTTTGTGGTTTTACTTTATCTGACTGCTTTCACTCAATAGCAAGAAGTTAGAGTGGATCTAATTTTCAGTAATGTAATTTTCTAAAACTCTTTGTTTTATGTTAGGGCTAATAAGAATACATTCCTCAAAGGGTATGACTTTGGTCAGACTAACAGCGTAATTTCTCTCCCTTTTAAGTGCCAATTCTGCAAACATCCATGTGGAAGTTTGGTTATATAATTTCTAGCCACCGTCCTTAATTTAATTATCTAATTATTCTGGGTTAAGTCCTGGGACCACAGACCCCACAGACATTTGTAATGTTTTCCCAATCTCAGTGGTTTTGAGGGGAGTTGCCAAATCTGTGGCCAGTCCAGTAAATCTTTGCAAGAAAAATTAATCAATGGCAGTCATCCAGTGAATACTGTTGCTCAAATTATACGTTTTGTGTACATGAAAGGTAACTGAATTAAAATGCAGTAGCTATTCCTAGATTTCCTAAGTGTTATTTCTTGTTTAGCTTCATCCACTTTCAAAATGGATTAAAATAAATCAGAAGATGGTACAGCAGAACATAGATACTTCAGAGGGTTAGGTTTTTAAACCCCCCTGTGAAGGTGAAGGTTTGAGAAATATCAAGAGGTGCATAAAGCTACAGCAAACAGCTGCACAGGACTGCAAAGATCTCCAGCTGTTTACTGTAGCTTTTGCTTTAAGGGCCTTTCAAGGGTACTGCTTCTCCAGGCAGTTACCTGGAGCCATGGCTGTGTGCTAGCTGAGTGAAAATGCAGCACTCAGTGACATGATTGAGGTGCACCACCTTTTGCAGGGGAGAGGAAGGGAGGGGTGGCACGCAAATAGCAATTGCTGCAGTGGCAGCAAAACACACTGCCACCATCAACACTGCAGCAGCCATCAGTGTCCTGTGACATGGCTGCCCCTGGTGCAGAGCTGCCCTGCTATGCCCCTAGTTACCCTTTAACGTAAAAGCTGCAATGAAGAGCTAAACAGCTCATTCTTAATTTGGCAACTTGCTGTGAACAAAATGGGTTGCCAGTGATCCCTACATGAATATCTAGGTTCTGCTGTACTCTTACTCCAAAATAAAAACATCTGCATGTGGGGTTGGAAAAGCTCTAAGTGTTTGCAGGATTGGCTCTGTTAAGTGGGTCACTTTAATATCTTTGTATTGTTTTATGTATTTGTTAAAGCATAAATATATAAAGTTTTGCTTATGATGTTCAGTTTTTGAGTTACAATAGAATCCTTGTTGTCCTATGGCAGGGGTTGTCAACCGGGGGTATACATACCCGCAGGGGTACTTGAGAAGGTCCTGGGGGTATGCACGGATGGGCAGGGAGGGAGCGCCGCCACGCAACATCCTGTGCTGCCGCGCAGGCGCTGAGGAGCAGGGGAAGCTTGCACGTGGCAGCTGCCACTGCTCCAGTGTCCAGCCACACACCCCTCCCCTCTGCTCCATGCCTGGCGACCAGGAGTAGACTGATCCCAAAAGGTTGAAAACCCCTGTCCTATGGAAAAAAATCTTCTCAAATTTAGAAGGGAAAAAACAAACAAGTTACCATACATACTACCTTAAAACCTATCAAAATCCCAGTCAGGCTTTTAATCATCTTACAGAATTCTATGCGAGGCCTAATTCTAATTTTCCTTTCATCTCCTTTTGTGCCCACACAAGGCCTAGACTCAGCCTGCCTCTTACATGCTTTGTGTCCTTAGTTTTGCTGGGGTAGAGCTAGCTTGAGCACTTCAAAATCTGAAACTTCATTGGAATATTTTATTCTGTAATGAAAGAATGAACTATTTTTTTCAGATAAATTTTCCTTAACATTTTCATCCTATTTTTTTCAACTAAGTCTGAATAATGCTTCCTTCAAAGCAGTGGCACTCTGCCTGTTTATCTTTGCAAAGTGCTCAGCCAGATCATGACCACCTTTATGCTTTATGTTGAGCAGTTACACATGTCAAAAGCCAGGTCACATCATAGTGTTTTTCTGAGACTTTCTAGAGGAACCACACTAGAGGAGTAAAACGTATTTTTATAGCAGATCAGCATTTAGATCCAGTTCCAGATTTGGACTCTACTTCCTCTAACGTTTATGATCACTCAGAGTTCAGGTTTTGCTTTGGTTTTTATCAAGTTATAAGCCACAAATATTGGACTCAGATCTGGATTTGGATTCAAAACTCAATGTTCAGACCTAGGGTTTTAGGTTCAAACTCGGTTCTGATCTTGATACTGAAGAGTTGTTGCAAGATGTATTTCCCCTTTTGGATAAAAAATTGTAATTGAAGCTGTTGTAGTGGTCTCCTTTGTAAAGATTTAAGACCTGGCCAATTTCATAAAGGAAAAAAATGCATAGTTTGGGCTGGTTCCCTGAAAGGATTTTTAGTGACATTGGCTGCAGTTAAAATAATTTAATAGCAGTTTGTGTATTGTCATTAACTGTATTACCTTATCTAATGTGCTGTAAATCAAGTTTATTTAGCAATAGTTCCCATCATGGTGAATGTACTGTAGAGGTTGATTCTTATTTGTTTTGTTCCTGCTATTGTTAACAATCCCAGAATAATGTTTCAATTTTGTTTGCTGAAATTTTTGTAGGAATATTACATATGCGACACAAGAAGAAGCCCTAAAGATACCAGAAAGTCAAACATTTCTCCATGTTTTATGATTAGAGGTTCAGAATAATTTCAGTGCCCTGGAAATAAAGTTATTCTAAGTTAATGAAATACCACTGGAAAAAATATTTTACTATAGATTTATTTCTTGCCTACATAGTCTCTGAATGAAAGCACATGCTTTTTCTTAAGGAAAGTGTTTGCTTTGATCTTATGTACTATTTGAAGTTAATTAGAAATGATTGATTAATTGCTTCCTTGGTTTGCTCTTTTGTTTCAGAAACTTGTTTCATTAATTTCATTAAATCTTCCTTTAATGATAGAATTCATCATGCATTTAAATGTTTCTAAACTGAACGTTCTTTCTCAGTGGAAGTTCGCAGTTTGTCAGAATATATACTGTTTGGGGAAATTCAGGCCAATTCAACTGTATGTTAGCAACATGCTTGGGAGGAAGAGCTGTATTTCCAAACAGAATGCAAGAAAGGAAAAGGTCAAGACTCTTGCAAATGTAACACAAATGTCTTCAAAATTATGAAAATCTCTCCGAAGCTGAAACCTCTCACCTCCATCCTTCCCCTCCCCTGCTTTTCTGGTTGTTTAGTTGCCGTATTACAGCTGCTGTAGATAGTTGGGAACCAAATTCTGCAGTGTATTACATTCAGAAAATTTAATTGCATCGGGGGTTTCTATATTTGTAATTTAAGGGCAGAATTTTTTCCTATTTTTTCCTAATTTTTTTTTTTAAGGGCATGCAAGAATGAAATAAAACTCCTGCAAGATGTTATCTGTTGCTATATTGGTACGGGTATAATGGCAATCAATCTAACAGGCAGTACTTACAGAATTACTTTCCCAAAGGACAAGTAGAAATGAAGGAAGCAATGCAAATAAGTAGAGTTACTCAGTTTTCAGTGAATACGCCTTGCCATAATCTGTCAGTGTTCAAAACAGCTCTTCTATGTCTTCCAGCAGTAAAGTGCATCATATAATGGATGAGATGATCACAACAGAAAGGGAATATGTTAGATCCTTAGGATATATCATCGACAACTATTTTCCAGAAATGGAAAGAATTGATTTACCTCAGGATTTGCGAGGGAAGCGGAACATTATCTTTGGGAACCTGGAGAAGCTCTATGATTTCCATTGCCAGTATTTCCTAAAAGAGCTGGAACATTGCAGAGACCTCCCACTGCGGGTCAGCCACTGTTTTCTCAGACATGTAAGTCCCATTTCCAAAAAAAAGCATACATTTCTGGAATCAAGTAATTTGAACGGAATACAAATCCTCATATAAAGTAAATCATGCTTCTTGCTTTTTTGTTTCTCATATCGTGAACAATCAAGCTGTCCCATGACAAATTTAAACTGTTGTCTGTCTATGAGATCTCCTGTGTTCTCTCTGAGAGTGTTATCTATTATTCCTATGTTTTCACACTGCTCCTGGTTTTGATGTCTCAAAATATGTCAGGCACATTCGTTCTCCCAAGTGTTTTGGATCCCTCCCACTGCAGGAAGGATCGTAAGGGCTACCTTACGAGCAATATACCTTCAGAATTTCCAGTTTATAGAAAGCTTAACTCTGTTTCCTTTTATGACCTCATGAATGGATTCTGTCTTTGCATCGTCTTCAGTCACACTAATAAAATATCTTGGCTACTGTCAAGGAGTGAATAGGGGTACATGACTTCTTTTCTGGAAGTAGAGAAGTATAAATGCTGTGTCACTCCCATTAGCCATGGTCCACCTGTGAGGTATGCATGCTTAAGACAAATCAGTTTCTATAGCCCACATCGCAACAAGGAGTGACATGGCCAGCATTCACATTCTGCTGCCCTTTGACTCCCAGAACAGCCAGATACCAATTTGCAGCTAGGATGACTGGCACGAGACTGTGGGAAGGCTTGAGTTGGCATCTCTGGAGCTACAGTGAGATGCCTTACACACTTTGCCATCATGTTCCTTACCCACTGAATATAATAACAGAAACAAAAAGTAGGCACGTCTAATATAACCACTGTTCCCTTGTAGTTTTGATGTTACATGGTACTAATTCAACTGAATATTCCTCCCGGGCACCATGTTTGCATGTGTGCCCAGGACCACAGCACACTGAGCTGGGGCAGAGCAGCCCTAGCTGGCTGGGGGCCCTGGGGGTCAGCCCACCAGCCCAGGGCTGCTCCAGCCTGGCTCAATTTGCTACAGAGGGGCTGGCTGAGATACAAGGGTGCTTCAGTACAGGACTAGCCAGCAGGCAACCCCTGCACTGAAGCACTCTTGTGCCCCAGCCAGCCCTGTCAGCATCTACACATGCATTGCGGCAGTATAAATAACTCCACTGCAGAATAACACTTGTGTCTGGCAGTACTATCCTATGGCAGAGTTAATTAATTTATTCTACCCTAATTGCACTGCACATGTAGATGGTGACATTTTACTGTGGAGCTAGATGTCTCATGTACAGCACCCAGTGTTGCTATACAGGGTTGTATCCTAAAAGCCTAAGGGATTACCCCACATAGGCTTGCCTGTGATTTTTGGATTTCTTCACCGTTCCCTTGTTGTTTTGATATTACATGAACATCTTCACTCAGCTGAACTATGGAAAAGAAAAGTTTTGGAAGCGCTGATGTTTTGCAGTGTGGAAATACTGCGTTATTTCTCCAACAGTATGCCCAATTCTAACCCCCTCCCAGCATGGGACAGAGAGTTCACTGTCTCATCTTCTAACAGGGACTCCACAACAGCATCACAAATCTAGAGTGTGATGGAGCCCTTAGGAAAGCCATTAGGTTGTGGGTGCGGCCTCCAACTCTCCTTGATGTCCGGGACACCCAGAACCTCTGCGGATTCTAGGAAAGTCATGCAAATGAGCTTCCTTGTTACTCCAGTAGCTGTCTCAGCATGGATTTGCCATAGGGTAAAGTGGTGATTCACAACCTTTTTAGACTCAAGATTCCCTTACAAAATGCTATCTCTTAACTTTCACTCATTTATGTTTACTACAAAAATAATAGTATAGTTTTTATCTTGCAAAGAACTCAGAAAGACTACAACAGGTCAAAATGTTTTCAATCCTGAGGATTCCTATTTGAAATCTCTGGGTTTATCTTGAAAAGCATAGTTGCATACCTAGCAGTACTAACAGGTGTGGCACCCTGAGGCACCTTTGAAAGGATCTCATGGCACCCCAGGGTCATGTAGCACACTAGTTGAGAATCACTGGGGTAAAGAGAGATGATGGCTTTACCATCCCATGGCAGGGTTCAAAGAAAGTACAGTTGGATTGAGTTTGCTGAAGGAGATTTTTCAAATGCTTTATAATGTATTTTTGCTGGGCAGTGTTGCTTTAAAATACATTTTCAAAATAATATGTTATCTTAAATTTGCCATGACCTATGTTTCCACTGAAATAACTCTTATGAAAATGCCATGGTAATAAAGCAGGCTTAACTGTCAGGAAATGAGAAAGTTAGAGTTGCATTGTGTACCTCAGCTCTGCACCTGTGTATGTGTATTACAGTGTAACCCTTGACTCGCTGAACAAAACCTGATCACAAGCTATTTCTCAACTAATACAATAAAAGGCCAAGTTAATGGTATCTTTGCAACTTTATTTTTGTCATTTCCTGTTGTACAAGCTCTTAACCATACAAGGTTCAAGTTCCTTTGATGCAGTGTTTATGTCAGGAAATGTCTTAGATTATCAAGGGAAAAAGGAAGAACGAAATTCCTTAGTATGTGATTGTGGGACTGAATGCCACTGGAATGCTGCAGTTCTCAGATTCCACATGGTCCACCAGGAAGACACCAGCAAATACTGCTAGTTAGGGTCATTATCAGGGATATAGGTTTTCCGTTCGCTGCAGAAGATTTGCTGCAGAAGATTCCATTTGCTGCACAGATTTTCAAGAGAGAAAATCTGTGATCCTTTTACTTTAAAGAAAAAACACAGGAAACCATGAGTTTCCCCTTGCAGGCTGGCAGAGTTCCAGCCTGCAAGGGGCTGTTTGGGGTATAGAGAGTGGGGCACAAGGGAAAGGGGTGCCAGATACATGTGTGTGCACACATGCACATAGCAACTGGGCAGGGTGGTGAAGAGCAGCTCCTCCAGCTCCCTCCAGGTAAATCTATGGGGGCAGGGGCACAAGCCATGCAACAGTGGGGCATGTCCCCCCCACCCAGATTTCTGTGCCCATAGTGGGGTGTGAGGCTACTGCTGGGCTGGACCACCTCTGGGCAGGAGCAACCTTGATGGCCCACTGGGCAGGATCTGGCATAAGAGAGAGCACCGCACTGCCATGGCAGCCAAGGTGAGGTGCCCTCTGCCCACCTGGCAGCAGCAGGAGTACAACTCCACACCGTGGCCATCACTGCCATGCCTCACCTTGGTGGCCATGGGAGTGTGGCGCTCCCTCCTGCACCAGGTCCCTCATGTTGGGCCGCAGAGGTCATTCGTGCCTGTAGCTGCAGCCCAGTATGCCCAGCTGCAGGCCCTTGTCCACTGTGGGTACAAAAATAGGGGGTGGGAGGGAGGTCTTCCTCACACACTGGCAGGTAGGGGGCAGCAGGTCAGGAGTGAGGGGCACCGGCAGAGCCAGGGGGTTATGGGCTAGGAGTGAGGCACAACGGGATGGGCAGGGGCAGGGCACTGGCATATCAGGGTTGCTCAACACCACAAAGCAACAAGGGAAACAGCTGCAGCTGGACCTGCATCCTGATGAGCAATGGGAGCAAGGGGAGCTCTTAATTTCCATGATAAAAAATCCTGAATCAAATGCCAAAATGTATAAGTATTTAAAATAATTTTATTATAATGATTGAGGCACTGGTAGGCTTCCAAATCACTCTAAAATTGTAAATATATCAATAAAACATTGTGTTCCCCTGATTCCTATATATATAGTAGCATTTCATTTAAATCATGGGAAAATCCAGATTTTGGGTGTTTTAATCAGAGAATTTGGGATTTTTAAACAAAAAACCAGGAATCCTACTCATTATTATACAAAAAGATGTTGATAATATAAAGCAAGGGTGTCACACTCACCCTGGGTCCCAGGCTGGATCTGGATGGCATGAGCTCTTCCCGGGCTCAACCTGGAGCCAGCCACAGCTGTGGTGGGTCTGAGTTCAGGTCCAGGCGTGCAGATCCATGTTCAGGAAGCAGTGCAGGTTGGGGACTGTGCAGCAGCTTGGGTTCAGGGGTGAGTAGCAAACTGGGCCAGGTAATCAGATAACAGCTGGGTATCTGCACAGGCCTCATTTGTCCCCTAATGTCAGTGGCCATGAATATTGGGGTCCAGGGACCCTGAATTCTGTGGGTCACACTCCAGTGGTCAGACTCCCCAACTTCTGGCAGTCCACTAGACTACCAAAAGGCTGGCTAGAATGGTTAGCAGGCCAAATTCAGTCCAAATTGAGCCAGGCTGGAGCAGCCCTGGGCTGGTGGGCTGACCCCCAGGGCCCCCAGCCAGCTAGGGCTGCTCTGCCCCGGCTCAATGTGCTGTGGTCCTGGGCACACATGCAAACATGGTGCCCGGGAGGAATATTCAGTTGAATTAGTACCATGTAACATCAAAACTACAAGCGGGCCATATGTTTGACACCCCTGATATAAACCAATGAGGTACATTATCTTCTTAGCTGCACACTTTTGCTACACTTTCACTGTGCATCTTACCCAAACTCCAGCAGACATCTGGGCCTTCCATAGCTATATATTTGATAATGCAAAATTATTATACAAGGTGATTTCTATGTGTCATTAAAAAGCAAAGCTAGGACACTCAAATGCACTTCTTTTCAACCAACACTAATCTCTTGCCAAATTTTAGCTTTCTGTCCCTGCTATTTCAGTGCTAGGCCTTTATTTAAGAAATTCATTTTTTGCCTATTCTAAAGCAGCTGAATTTTTATTTAACTCAAGTGTTTCCAGAAAAGTTCACTTTGAAGGAGGGTCTAAGCCTGGAGAACAGAAGCCCCAAATACGAAAGCTGATTTTAAAAAATTGAGACATGTTATGCAACATTAAAGCAGTCATCATCAGTGGTTCCTTGAGGCACAGCATGAATCAAAGACTATTCTCAGCTTTCTTGGTCTGACCTGCATGCTGTCAAATGTCTTTTTTACAGTAACAGCATCTCTACTTCACATCCATGTCTGCATTCTAAATTTGCTCTATGTTTATAAATTCCCAAAAGTGTGGTTCAAACCAGTTCTGCAGCATTCCATAATTGTGTTCAGGTAACATTAGAAGGAATGGTTCAATGAATAAGAAGGGTTTATATGAATAAGTCGTCAGATTCTACATGAACTTCCTTTATCCAAGGGAATCTGTGCAAGTAGTTTTAACAGCTGAAGAAAATTCCAGCTGTGGCAGTAGGTGATTAATTAATAGCCTCATTGTTTATAAGTAAAGAGTTGGTATGTGAAGGGAAGCATTTTGTTATGAAAGATTAATGGAGGCTGCACAACTGGAGCCATAGCTTTTAAATTTCCTACTAAACCAGACTGGAAAAGCCAGGTGTTCATTACTCACAAAGCAAGAGCATTATGAAGCCTTGTATTTGTAAAGTTGAAAAGCAGTCTGTGGCGGTTATCACTAACAAAGCAGCCAAGTTATTCTATCCTGCTTGTCCTCTGCAGTATGTGCCACCTTTGTTTCCAAGGTAATAGAGAATGAAATCCCTCATTTTCCTTTAGGTTGTAGAAAAATCAACCTTGTGGGTGCTGACAGAAGTGACATTTATCACACAATTAGCCCCCTGAAATTGCTGTATAACCATGCTGTGACAGAAGTGCATGGCTGCGGAGCACTTTAAAATTGATTAATCACGCAACAAATTAACCCTCACCTAATGAGGGATCAGATGAAGGTGCTCCAAAGTAGAGTGCCTTAGAAAACATCTGTTCCCAAGGGTCAATTTGTCTACATGAAAAGGGCTAGGCTTATGCTGACCAGCTCTGCGTCCGGTGCAGTCTGCAGGAAGGGAGTGCAGAGAAGGAAGGGGAAGGGAGCTGCGAGCTGGGATTTGCCCAACCTGAGCTGGAGAGGTGGTGGGTGGGTTGGAGCCCCCCACACCTTGTGCTCCCCTTCCCCCTCCCCTCTCTTCTTCAGTTCAGGCTGGGCAGACCACAGCTTGGGTGACTGATGTTTCCTGAGTCAGGGGGGGCACTTGCCCCTCAGCAGCCAGTCAGCGACTGGAGGTGCGCCCTCATCCAATTACACCAACTGTCCTCCAACCCAGAAACAGCATTCCCTCTAAGCTGGCTCTAAGGTGGAATGCTGCCTGGAAGTGCCAGCGGTATTCCCGGAAGGGCCGGGGATGTGCCTGGAAGTGCCACCGGCACTTCTCCTGGCACCCCCACTCCCTGACCGGCACGCTCAGGGCGGGCACCAGTGCTTCCGCCTGCCCCCCCACCTGCTGCCTAAGCAGGGGATGCTGGCTGTGAGGAGGCACACCAGCACTCTCAGGGGGGTGCATGTGTACCCTCATGTACCCCCTATGCTTCACCACTGAACCACAGCTTCCCCTCCTCTCTCCCCCTCTCTTCCTGCTGACAGCACCAGAGCTGTCTGTTGAGTCGGGGTGGGGGGTGTCCTAACTCATGGCACTTTATGCAAAGCACCATGAGCTAGAGTAGGGACCTGCACATCTGTCAGTGCCCTGTGGCTGCTGGTGGTCACTATTAATCATTTAAATTTGGATGCTGTCCTATAAGGACCCAAGGAAACATGAGCTGGAGGCGCAGTAAGTGACCTTTTTTCTCTACCTGATTTCAAGGAAAAGCCAAGGTCTATCTGGTCCTTTTTGTGTTGAGAATATGGAGGGATCATATTTTACAGAACGTGCAATAACTGGTCTGTGTCTTGCATAGTCCTTGTAGTATATCATGCTACTATAGCCAAAGCACTTTGCAAACACTGGAAGAGAGTTTCTCTGGAAGAGAAGGTAACTCTCTGGAGCAGAACTGACTGCATCCTAGACCCTGCTATATATGGTTGCTTTCAGTCCCTCTCAAGGACATACTATGATATTTTGCTTGTATCTTTCTGTAAGCAAAGAGGTAGACCATCTAAGTAAATAGGAATGTATGAAGGGAAGTTGCTGTTGTCATTTATTCTCTGGTCTCGGAGACTGTCCTAGACTCTCCATTTCAGACTGTGTTTTGAGCCTGGTGCCAGTTTCTGCTCAAGGCCTAGATAACTGGATTGCCTTAGTCTAGTTCTTTAGTATTATGGTAGGATGGAAGTGGCAGTTGTTTATTTCTTAGAGCTTTAATGCCTTATATCCTTTTCAGTGTTCTGAGTTAGTAGTTCTCAAATGTTTGGTGTTGTGTAGCCCTTGTTAAGTTTGTCATACTTCTGTATACGCCTGTAATTTAGGGTTACAGGTAATAAGAAAGTAATACTCTATGTCCCTACAGGCACACTACAGCCCCCTCCACCCCTCACTTCGCAGCCACTCGGCATCCGCCTGGTCCACATCCGCCTCTTTCCCTTCCTGTCTGCCACCTCCCCCTCCCTACCAGCTGTTCTGGAGTGCACCAGGTTAGGGAGAGAGGCGGGGGGGCACTGCCACTATGATTCCCACCCCCCTGCCCTCAGGCAGGAAGGTATGGGGAAGCTCTGCTGCTCGGGCAGCTGGGGCGTGTTTGCTGCCACCACACACTTCCCCGGCAGCGACTCAGATTAGGACCTGTGCAGCCCGGGCCGCGCAGCCAATCACCGCCCACCCTCTCAGTGGCACATGTATAGTTGCTCAAAAGCTTTATGGACAGACAGGCACACAGATAGACAAACTAAGCCTTTTATTATATTAAAATGGATAAATGTGGGAAAGTACAGTCATGCTCTATCATTTATAAACAGCGTTGGCTCGGTATGGTGCAGCGTGTGACTGAATTCTACAATATCTGAAAAAATCCCAAAATAGAGGTCAACCAGTAAACTTGGTTTATTTTTTCTTTCAAAAAAAAGCTACTGTTTGCTCTTTTGGTGGCTTGTGCAGATCTTATTATGAGGGGAAGATCAGTTCTTTAAACAATTTGTTTAATCTTTAAACAATTTGTTTGGGTGCTTTTAGTTTAAAGGAAGGAAGAAGCTAATTAGTTTTGTAAGAGGGAAATGAATGTTTGAACTTCTAAAAAGGACTGTTTATTTCTACTGCTGTTCCAAAGGAAATGCAGAAAATGATGTCTCCTAATCAGTTTATGCCTTACAATGAATTGGGAAGTTGCCCCTTCACCAGAAGATCTAAAAGGGGATTTCTTCTGATATATTAATATAATTCAGTTAATTAGGAAGATATCCTCTCTTGAAGGATATAGTGTGCATATGCTATCTATGTGTATATCTGTGCCATACCAGATGTATATCCATGTATGCCATGCCATACATGCTTTATAGCATCTGAAGTCAGAACAATTTCTGATGGTTCTACATTAACCCCATGACTCATCATGCAGGTGTTTCTCATTAGAGTGGCAACAAAATAATCCTGACAGTCACTGGGTTAACTCTCAAGAGTTAATAATGTTGTTTAAATCACCCTGGCCAATTAAACATTTAATGCTGAAGAAAAAACAAGCCAGACAAGCAACTGAAATGAATACATTCTACTAATTACTGGATGTGGCAGGAGTGTAAATTATAGTGAACTAAGCCTTCTGAATATGTTGTGCTGGTATGTTCTCACTTTTGCACCAACTGGAACAGTTATTTGGAAGTGCATTGACTTTGGAGTGAAAATCTGAATGTCATTTTTTTATGCATAAAA
Source organism: Caiman crocodilus (assembly GCA_030014935.1). Classification (NCBI taxonomy): domain Eukaryota; kingdom Metazoa; phylum Chordata; order Crocodylia; family Alligatoridae; genus Caiman; species Caiman crocodilus. The sequence continues at coordinate 164,757,967 of JAGPOW010000261.1, read as the reverse complement.
TCTCCAATGTTTGGAAAGAGCATTGATCACTGGGGAAACATAAAATAACAAAAAATAACAACTCCTTTCCCTTCACCTTTTCAGGAAGAACAGTTTGGGATGTATGCCTTATACAGCAAGAACAAACCACAGTCAGATACTTTGCTTACAAGCCATGGAAATGCATTCTTCAAAGTAATTATTGTGCAGCTTTTTATTTAACATGAATGATTTTAACATCATTTGCTTGATGTGAATATCTCCATCAACTAATGTTTGCACATCCTGGTAATATTTCTACAGAATAAGCAACAGGATTTGGGTGATAAGATGGATTTGGCTTCTTACCTGCTGAAACCTATTCAGAGAATGAGCAAGTATGCACTGCTCCTGAAGGATATGATTAAGGAGTGCACTAAAACTCAGGAGCAGGAACTCAGTGATCTTAGGTCTGCTGAGGAAATGGTGAAATTCCAGCTTCGCCATGGAAATGACTTGCTTGCTATGGATGCCATCAGAGGATGTGATGTGAGCAATTTTCAGTCCTTCCTTTATTCTTTTGAAGTAGGTACTTGACACTGAGGCTGCCCTTCTCAGTCAGAGACAGCATCACTGAGGGTGTGACCAGGCATGACACTTAGCCCGGTTTGAACACTGTTTAAATCTCAAGCATCCAAACATACAAGCCAATTTAGAATAGTTTAAACCTCCTGGAATGTTTCAAAAGTATACTTGGATAATCAGGTATTATTTTGAACCTATCTTCCTTTAACCAGTTAAGTGTTATGTGCAGACACCAAGCTTGCCATGATTAGTGTCTGGGTGCTCTTCTAGGCACCCCAACTGCGCTGCTCCTCACTCCCACCACCACCGCACCCCAGCCACTACACACCAGTTGGCTACTCTGGCATGCAGCCAGGACTCTACTGTCCCAACCTGTATTGCCTACACTTGACCCAAGCATAGGTGATATGTAGAGGGACACGGAGACATGTGTCCCCCTTGAGATTGGTTGCTGCTGATGCTACCGCCAGCATCTGCGGGAGGTTGCCACTCACCACCCGCACCCGCCGCCCCCAACACCACCACAGCCACCTGTGGGCTGTCCTCACTCAGCCTGCCCTCCCCGCTGATGTCACCATGGCCGCCTGTGGGTGGTCCCCACTCGCCATCACCAAGCCTCCACTGCCAACACCGTCATCGTCACCTGTGGGCGGTCACTGTGCCCGCCTAGCCTCAGGAGGCACGAGTCCTTCATGGACTCAAACCATGCTGTCGTAGGCTGATATGGGCAGGGGAGGGGTGATTAGGTGGGCAAGTGGGTATCTGTGCTTCAGGGTTCCTGTGGTGTGAGGTGCTCTGGGGGGCTGTCCAGTGTCTCCACAGTATTTAAACCTCATTTTTCTCAAAGCTGATTGTCATTTTCATTCCATTGTTGGCAATTGACCAATTTTTGTGACATCCCAGGGTGATTTGGACTGGAGAGGTGGGTAGAGGGGGTACCCCTGCCTCTGCTTTCCTGGGGGCCCGCTCACGATCTCGGGGGCTTCTAAATAGCAATTTTCTCCAAGCCACAGGTCAATTTCGTTCCATTCCTGGCAATTGATGGGGAGCTACCTAAGGCAATTCCTTCATTCCTTGGGCAGCTTCCCAGAGCACCCATCACCCTGGACACCAAGGTGTCCCCACCATCCACCTGGCCATCCTTCCTCTCTCATCCTAAATCACTCTGGGATGACCCAAAGCTTGGAATGAAATTGATAAGTGACCTGGAGAGGAAGGCTGTTTAAAAGTGTTGGAGACTTTGGGCAGTCCCAGAATACCTAGCTCCCCTGGAACACAGAAGCAGGCCCACAGGCACCCCCTCCCCTCGCCTGGCTATCTCTAGGGAAAGTCTTAGGGTAGAACCTCGAGCAAGGGACCTTGAGCAACCCCCAAGAACACTCAGTTCCCTAGGAAGGGAAAAACAGAGGTCCAGGTAGCTCCCTCCCTAACCAACTGGCCATCTCTGCACCTCCAAATCATCCTATGGTGCACCAACCTTTGGTACGTTGCCAGGAACTGAAGTAAAATGATGAGTGACTTGGGGGAAACTGCTCTTTAAAAGCCAGGAAAGCGCTGACATTCCCAGAGCACCCAGTTGTCAGGAACCCCGAAGTAGGGATCTGGTCAGCTGTCTGCATTCCCACACACCCACCCATTCATATACATCTGGGCACCCCCAATCAGGATACTGCAAGACAAATGCAAGAATGGGTTTTATTTAATTCAGTTTGCTCTTTATTGCACTCAGTAAGTAGGAGGATCAGAAAATTGCAATTGTAAGCAATTGACATCATTTTCTTCCTTTTCCTTCACATCCAGCTAGTCAGGGTCGTCTTCCTCTGTTCAGAGGATGCTGGGGAAACTGGGCACTCACCACTGGGAGGCATGTTGGGCTGGGTATTCACTACTACCCCCTGGTAGCAGTCTGACAGCACTGAAATGCCTGAAAGGTGACTATTCTACTTGGAACCCTTGGCAGCGTACAGGCAAATATTTCTCAACTGGGACAGTTGTGAAGCAGTTCCCAATCAATGACGTTCCCAGAAAGGTTCAAGTGTTATGTCTGTCCCCACCCTCAGGAAGGGAGGAGATGTATTACTATTATTTGTATTGCAACCGCATGTGGAAGCCCTAGTACTGGACTAAAACCCTACTGTGCTAGGTACCGTAAAAATGCAAAATTAAAACAATACCACAATACCACTGAAGTGACATGTCTTTCCCTCTCTCTTCCTTCATGTGAGGAAAATCAACTCTTCCTTCTATAACCTTTTAACAGCTTTGTTATTTTCTCCAATCAGGTCAATTTGAAAGAACAAGGACAACTAAGATGCCAAGATGAGTTTATCATTTGCTGTGGAAGAAAGAAGTACTTGAGGCACGTCTTCCTTTTTGATGATCTTATCCTGTTTAGCAAGACAAAAAAGATTGACGGGGGATATGACATCTATATGTACAAACAGTCATTCAAGGTAAATGCAGCTCCTCTTTTTTAAGAAAGTGTCAACAGTGCACAATTGTACCTGCCATCTGTTTAGGTTTCTGGGTTTAATGCAAACTACTATCTAACAGTGGTGGGTGGAGGCATTGTAGCTCTACTGCACATTGCATTGCATGTTTGCATGGGTACTTATTGCATGGTTTTCTAGTGTTTGAAGAAAATTATTATTTTTAAAAAGTTGAGAGCAGTGAGGCAGAAAGTGACAATTTCTGTGAACAAAACATATGCTCGCTTTCATGTACCTTTTGTCACAAGTGCACATATATCTTACTGGACAGGTCTTGCCAAAAACAGGATATTTCCTGGATAAATACACAAACTCTTAGCCACCATTCTAATTATGCCAACAAGGCTTTTAAGATGGGAAGGCATGAAACCATGATTTCTAACTATCATCAACACCATCAGAAAGGGTCTTTTATTCTTTCAGACCCTGATTCAGCAAAACACTTACAGATAAGCTTTACTTTAAGAACATGCTAATTTGCTTTGCTGAATTGGGGCCACAAATGGCCTTTACAGTGCAAATTAGACCTGGGAAGTTAGAATACATACCATGACACCATGTACCAGCCAAGGATCTGCCCCTAAATATTTAGCAGCAGCTGAATTCCTTAGTGAAGTTGCCCACTAAGATCTTAGTGCAGTGGTGGGCAACTATTTGGGCTGGAGGATTGTTTAAGGAGTTCTGCTGAGCTGTTGAGGATGGGGCGGGGGTGGTGGAGTGTGGGGAGAAGCCAGTGCATCCTGTCTGGCCACCAGGAGCCTAGGAGGAAGGGCTGAACACCACGCCACTCTGCTTGGCTGGGGCTGGGCTGGGCCAGGCCACATAGCTTGGGGACTCATCCACCCTCCCCACATCCATCGTTCCTCTCCCTTCCCCCTGTTGCTGCTGTGGCTGCACAGTCCTGGCCCCATGGTCACTGGCAGCTGGGCCCACATGAGACAGTGCAGTGTAGTGCGCTGAGTAGCCCTCCTGCCCACCTGCCACAATGAGCCACTGCCACCACTGTATCACACCAAGGAAAGCAGGCTGAGCCGGCATGCCACCCCCCACCCCCCCAGCCACCCCCAAAGCCAGCACAGACTAGCAGCATCACAGCAGCAAAGCCTCATTGTGGCCGGTGGGTGGGTGGACAGGCTGGCTATTCTGCATTGCACCCTATCCCATGCAGGTCTGGCTGCAAATGGCCACGGTGCCAGTATTGTGCAGGCACAGTGCCAGTGAGAAACTGGCTGGGGTAGGGGCGGGGGGAGATGGATACCAGGAGCAGAGAAGTCTGCACGCTGCACAGCCCAGCCTGGCCTCACCTGTGGCAGAGCGGAGTGGTGCAGGGTGCACCCTCCTTCCTCAGGCTTTCCATGGCAGCCAGCAGGCCCACCCCCGCTTTAGTGGGTGCGTGCTTCTTATAGAAGTCAGCGTTGACAGCCCCATGCTGTTCTTACAAAAGGGATCTCATGGAGAAGTCTAGAGTAGCTGACCCCTGGGATAGTGAAGGTTCAGTCACAAATGTAAATACTAAGTATATTTGTAGATGCACCACTGATACAGGAAGGTGAAGCCATTTTTTAGTTACAAAATCAACCATGCGAAGAGCATCATTTGATCAACTTGTTCTGAATGCAGTTGACTGACTTTTTTTTTGTGTGCATATTACTAGACTGCTGAGATTGGGATGACAGAAAATGTTGGGGAAAGTGGCCTGCGATTTGAAATCTGGTTTCGGAGGAGGAGGAAAACCCAAGACACATACATCCTCCAGGCAAACTCAGCAGAAGTTAAAATTGCTTGGACCAGTATCATAGGAAAAATTCTCTGGAGGCAGGCCCTAAGAAACCGAGGTATAAAAACTGTGTAATTCCCAATAAGAATGAAGGATTTGTCAATTTGTTCCTTGCAGGTCAAAAAAGGCAAGACTAGTAATCAGTGCACGGGATTGCCTGAAATCAGCATACGCTGCAAATTAATAGGGCACTGGAAACCAGCTACTGTAAACAGTGCTCCTAAATTATTTAGCCAACAAAATTAAGTTGTTTCCTTATACTTAACAAACTTTGAGAGGGCCCTGAGCTATGTTGTTGCACAGTAGGCAAGCCTTTGTTTTTAAATGTCATGCTGAAATAGTAGCGCATACCAGCCAATTCCCCAGGGAACCTGTGTTGAACATAGATTTGTTTTTTATTGTTGTCACAGTACATAGTGCTGCTTTTAGCAAATGTCTGAATTTGTTTGGTTTTTTTTAAAAAATAGACTGGGTGATAAGGGGCCTTGCTTGAGGACTGGGCTTTCCTATTTTCACTAGTTGACTTTCTGGAGGTTTCCAAGGTAAACTGTAAGGTTTCTCACCTCTTAATTGAAGGGCTCTCAGAGGTCACATCTTTTAACAAATATATGCTGAGTGTCAGGTATTTCGGTCAAATACTTGTAAACAAGCAAAAAAAAAGGCAAAATGGTTCCAACAGTCTGTTTTCTTTTGTTTTTATAAACATATGCGATCAATATTTCAGCTTCACTGCATACTTATCAGGAATGTCATAGTCCTATCAGCTCTCCCATCAGTCACCTATAGGGGAAAAAGGAGTCAAGAGGTGCTGAATGTCTAATGCAAAAATCAAGAGAGGAAAACTCCACAAATAAACTCTTAAAAAGCAAAAACCAGACAAAGACAAAGCAAATCATCCCCTTGTAAGGCCTTTTTATACACCAGAAAAAAGCAAAAGAGCACAATTTCCCCTTTTTGGGGTCATCATCAATTTAGCAGTTGTAAACTTGACTCTCCCCTCCCCCCAAAAAATATTAGACAACAGTAGTAATGCCAGTAATACATTCTACTTGGTTGAGCATTTCTGGGGAGATAAAATGGGGCAGACATCTGTCAGATGAGCTGTCTGAAGTAAAGCTTCAGTTTGAGCAAGCAACAGCTCCTCAAACACACGCAGCATCAAACAGGATTCCTATAACTTTGCAAACCATGTGAATACTAGAACATCTGCTGGGGTTTTTTTCCTTTTTTTCAACTATAATCAGCTTAACTAGTGATTAAAGAAGAGTGTTAAAGGGAGAAATTGTGCTCTTTTGATCATAGATGAAAACCAAACAACTTGTCAAACTCTACCCCATAGGTTGTTTTTTTTAGAACTGACAGAGTCATTGAGCATTAGGGCTGGAAGGATCATTTAGACTTATTAGTTCTCATACATCGTTAACTCCTAACCAAGGCAAACCCTGGCAAATCTAAAAGTATCCTTTAGCTTCTGTTGTGTGCTGTCAGTAATGAAAGCTGTTGCACGTGCTTATACAAACTAAACTCTCAACTCTACTTAGTGTTATGCATTACTATCACACTGCTCAATAAAACCAATTTGGGGGGCAGTTCCAGGTTGTTCAAGTTATAGACCCCAATGGAAAATATCTCAGGCACTTGTGGTTACTAATTTTTTAATCCTCCAGTTTGACGTAGGAAATCACCTTTTTTCCTTCTGTTTTCTTCTCAAGAAAGTATATGAGTGTGTCTGTATTGTTTCCAGGGTGAACCAAAGATGGTTTGTCAAGAAACAAGCCCCGACCACTTGCTTTCATTCTGCCCACGCTGCACAGCCTCCCGTCCTTTTTTCGCATGAGCTTCAAAAAATTTCAAGATAGTTCTGAATGAGTTAGTGAACAGGGTTTGTTTCTCTGCAGCAGACTCTGGATCATTGCTGAAAGTGAATAGACATGCCCTATTTGTTATGTTTTGCAGGATAAATGTTTAATTTCCAAATCCTACTTGGCTTAGTTTATTACAGATTTGCTATATCGTGTTCCTTTCGTCCTGGTCCCAATCATTGCAGCCTAGGGCACAAAATCTAGTAACAGTGGAAGGATGGGGTGGTAGTGGATGTGTTCCTAGCCAAAAACAATAGACCCCTACCTGTCAATGTAATGAGATTTAAGACTAGGACACTAATTGGGCAACTTATAGCACTTTGATGCTGTTTTCTTTTTTCTTTGTTTGTTGTTTTATGGACCCTCACTTCAGAATTCCTCTCATTCACATCAAAAGGAAGGTTTTTTAGTGGCCTGGCAGCAATGATAAACTCTGAGCTGAAATGAAAGGACTAAATAGGAACAAAGGAAGAGGGATAAGAGAGAGTCATTTTAAATCTCTCTGGATAGAGCATGCATTCACGCTACAGCTTTAAGAACATTTTTTCCCCTTGTGGAGAAGGGGGACTTGTATCAACAGGGCCTCCTCTGGGAGCTGGGTCTTTCAGAGCTATTCTGCTAGGGAACGATTCCCATACATCTTTATTTATTTTCATTATTTAGAGCTGCTGCATGTGTGTATAGTCAGTCTAAATTTGGTTCTTCTGTTCAGTAAACATCTCAGCAACAATCACATCTTGTTTAAAGGGTGACTAGCTGTACACTTGAATCTGCTTTATTCTCCCGCTAGGTTTTTAGGACAGTTATCCCTTTATACTACCAGCCTGAGACCTGGATATGCCAATCAGGACTGCTCACCTTCTATTCAGCTCTGTGGAGTCCAACCCACAATTTAGAGGAAAAATAACTCTGTTTATACTGAAGACTAGGAGTCAATTAATGACACCAAATTTATCAACACAGAAAAAAAAATCTACTCATGTTTAAATCATTTAGCCAAAGGAGGCTGTTCGCCACAGTAAACTTTGTATTCAGTTTACAACACGTGGATCATCTGTGTGCAGTTGCTGGAAGCAAAGGCTTGAAAGATAATCAGATGCAGTAGACAGAGTCAGTGAGGAGTGAGACCTCCTGAGGATAGTTTTTGAGGACCTGACCTTTCTGCTATAATGAAGTCTTGGAAAATCCTATTTCTGTCCCGCTTCATGAAGACCTGTTATTGGTTTGAGATTTTAAGCCTTTTCACCCACACTGGATGCTCATGAAGGCTGCCAAATTGATAGCTTTGGAAACAGAAGTTCTGCTTGTCCGCAGCAAAAAAAAACCAACCCTGTGTCTCTCTGGGACAGGATCCCAAAAGACCCTGTCCCAAAGGAAGGAGCACCTATGCTGGAAGTACAGACAAAGCTCCCAATAAGTGCTAGCTATGATGGAGGTTTTGGTAACAACAGCTGTTTTCCACATGGACCTGTAACTTCCCCTACTTTTTAAGAAATGACACTGAACAGTCCACAATAATCAATGGTTTTATTTTGCTAAGTGTAGACAGGGTTTAAAATGGTACACTGAAAGGCATTACCAGTCCCCTGCCCCATCCAGCCACCAGGCAAGTATACAAGAAGTCTTCCCTGCCCACCAGAGTTTTCTCTGGACTGAGCATGCAGACAGCTCTCTACTGATGTCCCGCAACGGACAAACTACAAAGGAAACTACAGGGTATGGAGAGGGAAGTATGCTGCCCGATTGTGATGCATGCTTAGTAAAACAGCACCACAACAATCTTACAATCTCAATGCCCAGGTACCATCCTTCTTTGGCACAAACATTTGTTTCTACAATATTTGTTTTCACAAAGGCAGATTGTCTGCAGACAGACTCAGGACTGAAAGGATATCTGCTCTACTGGCCTCAAAGTAGCCCTGACTTATCTTAAAATACCTTAAAATATGCTGCCCTGGTGATTGTAGTCTTCAGGTTCAGAGATTTGTTCTAAACTTGAGTGCAGACATATGCTCTGAGCTATATTTTAGCAGGAGTGAGAGTACAAACTCTACTTTGAATTGTAGAGTATTTGATTGGCAAATGGTGATGGTTTGAATCTATACTATGCTATCACTGATGAGGAAAGCAACACTTCCCTGTTTCTTCTCCCAAAGGAATCCTGTAGACTGTTAGAAGATGGTCAAAAAGCAAATACTGTTTTAAACAGCTGGTAAAGAATTAGCGCTAAAGATGATGAGTTTGGACTGGGAGCTAGTGAAAGAGAGGAACACCTGCGAGTTAATTTATTTTTTTTTAAAGTCAGATTCACTCAAGTTTCCAATGTCTGGCTGGCTTCAGAACTGGATTATTTTGCTATTATGTTTCCCTCTAGCAAGGAGCAGGTAAATTTCTACATCAGAAGTTTTGCTAACATGTGTACATTTTTTCCACTTCAGAGCTCAGAATGCAAGAAATGGTGTCTATGGGAATAGGCAATAAACCTTTCATGGATATCAAACCCAGTGAAGCAGCCATAAGCAATAGAGCAATAGATTATATCATGAAGGGAACAGGTATTGTCTACTTTTCATGTTTCTTAGCTGTTCTGTTTTTTCACTTACCCGCCTGCTAGAATTGTTGTCTTCATTAACAATTTCCTACTGATTAAAAAACAAAAGGCTATCAAATATAACATTTTCCCAGAGCTGATCTTACTTTTTTATCAGTGATTCTGCCTGTAGGAAGTTTGCTTTTTGCATCTTGTTAGGTTCAGAGAATTTAGCAAATACAGCCTGAGAACTTCACTTGATTTCTATGTCAAGAGGGCTGAGAAAAATGCAGTTCCCTAATTAGTTCACTAAGGTTTAAATCAAAGAAGGAGGTGATCAAGTATGTAGTAATTACATAGTTTGTATATTTCTTTTTCAAAATCACATTTTCCCTTATTCTCCTTGTCCTTGCCCAACTAATCAGAGGTTCTTTTTTCCCTTTTTTCTTTTTCTGTAGAGTCAAGATCTCGAGCATCTATAGCAGTTTCTTCATTTGACCACTCCACACCTTATAAGAGACCACATTCTACCATCTCTAACAGTAGTACATCTTCCTCAAGCAGCCAGTCCTCCTCTTCCATTCTGGGATCACTGAACCTGCATGTGTACACCAGTCCATCTCCTCCAAGCTTGCTAGGACCACCCTTCTACCACTGGTCGTACGATATTAGAACCTGCATTGAGGAGGATGAACTGGAGCAGGAAACAGGCAGTCAACCTTCAATGAGTGAGTGTACCTCACCTTCTGGGTGAGAAGGGATTTTTGACATAGTGGGTCATTCAGGTTACAATTCAAATTTTGACAGACAGTTGCAGTGGTTTGGCTATGCGAGAGCTTTGTGAATGTTGTCTCTAAATTGTACAGGAAACCCTCGGGATTCACAGTTTCAAATATTCACAAATGCAGAACCTGCATTTTAAATACACGTAAAGAAGCTCCTTGGGAGCTCTGCACTTGCTGTTGTCGGGCTGCCGCTGTGCTCCCACTGTTGCCGCTGCTACACTCCTGCCATTGCTTGCGCAGCCGTGCCTTCCCCCACCCCCGCCAGCCACCGGGGCACTGTGGTCATGACGCAGTGCCTTATTTGTGGATTTGGCCATTCACGGGGGGTACAAGAACGTACCCCCTGCGAATGATGAGGGTTGTCTGTACTCCCATATCACTCGTGTTTGCCATGTTTCCAGTTCTAGTAGCAGTCACCCCAGCTTTTGCTGCTGTCCAGAGCTGTTACTGGGGGCAGGATGCTCCAGGATACAGTTAGTTTAAATTTGTTATTTTCAGAACCATAGGTGACTCGTAGAGGGGGCATGCGCCCCCCATGAGATTGGCCACCACCGCCACCTGCGGTGCGGTGCAGGCAGTCACCGCTTGCCACCCGGCCCCCCTCGCTGCCAACATCACCGCCAGCATCTCCGGGCAGTCCCTACTTGCCACTCACCACTCCCCCCGCCTCACCAACGACAACACCGCCAGCGTCTGTGGGCAATCCCTGCTTGCCCCACACCAGCATTACCGCCAGAATCTGTGGGCAGTCTCCACTCACCGCCAATGCTGCTGCCTACAAATGGTGCCCGCCCAGTCTCAGGAGGCGCCAGTTGTTCATGTTCATAACTTTCTAAATGCACATGCCAGCTGAATGAAGCTCTGGCTCTTGTATCACTGCACTGACTCTGCCTTTCTCCTATGATGAGTTTGCTCTACTGCTTTGGAGCCAAGAAATCATAGCCGCCTTCCAGATTTCAGTTCACCACACAAGCATCATTAAGTATCATTCAGTCTAGGGGGCTGTATGTTTATACTCAGCAGTGGAAAGAAAGCTTTGAGGGCCTTGTTTTTTTTATTAAGGCATGTTTATATATCAAAGAACATTGGTCTAACTGAGGCTTTATAAAGGTATAGGCACACTGGAAGCAGAGTTTTCATTTTTGGTCAATTACAATACTCAAATACTGGAAGCTAAGAGAGCTGTTTCCTTTTAGTGTGTAAATGCAGTTTCTGTTGGATTGTTGGCCTCCATGGTGTCTAACTTACATATATTTTTTTCTTCCTGTGTGTAGTCACAGAGAGTTCAGAGTCCTCCCAGTGTACATCAGGTGAGAGTGTAAGTGGCTTCAGTAGCTCGGCCCATTTTGGCTTGTCCCAGCTCCCTACAGAGGCATTCTTGGATGAAGGTGCTTCCAACACTGACTCCAAACCTCCTTCCCAGTGCACATCTCCCACTCTGCTTGAGAAGAATCCTAGATCAAAGCACAGCAGCCCATATGTCACAGATGTGAGTATCTTACTTAGCAGCGAGACCTACAAGTTATCGCTGATTTTTTTTTTTTTTTGTCTCACAATTACCAGTTGTCTTACCGGTTTAGCAGTGCTGAACTAAACTGCTTGTCAGGCCCTGATCCTGGGGGCTTTCCACTCAGTTCTGGGGAACTCCTAATGTTAAATCCTGTTGGCAAGTTATACCTGTGCACTTTATTGATTTCCTTTAAGCTGTGAAATTGCAGCTTTGTTTACATCTGCAATTATGATTTTATTGGGATGGCATAGGAGTGAATGAGAGCAGGATTTGGCCCATAGTCTTATGGTTGAATACAAAGGTGTTTTTTTTAGACCATGATTCACAGTTGTGGCTAATGAGCTTGAGGTTCCAAAAGCTATCACCATAGTTAGTCGTTACTGAGCCCAGGAATAAATCAGTTGGATCCTGCTGTTTGATAGTATAACACGAGCTACGAAATCCTGATGGTGCTATCTATAACCAGGAGTTAATAAGCAGTCTAGGATTGACAGCTCTATGTGTCTAGCAGGCACCTGCTGCAAGAAGCCCCTTTGGTAGCTCTCATAGAAGAATTTCCAGCTGCAGGCAGGTAACAGAGTGGAAACCCCTGAGAATTAAACAGCCAGTCTCTTCTGATAAACTTCCTTTGACTGGCACTTCAGATAATCTAGCATCACTAAACAAGCAGTACATTGTTTTACCTATTCCTCACAATTGCCCTGATTGACAAAGGCAATATACAGCCACTGCACACCTCCCAGAAACCAGAGTGCCAGGGAGTATCTGGAGCCAATATGTTTCTGTCAGTGAGTTGCCTGTTGGTCAACAGTACCTAATAAACCGCCAGTTATAAGAGAGAACAACCCAACAGGATGCGCAGTCATCACATCACCTTCAGTGTCTTGACTATGCCTTGGTTATACACACTAAAGATTAGAGTTAGAACCCAACACTTCCTGGTTTATTGTGTTTTACCAGCACTGGCAAGAGGGTTGTGAGAGGTTCACAATGAAGAAAACTTATAAAGCTGAAGCAAATAGGAAGTCAACTACAAGTGTTACTAAAGCTAGGATTATTCAGCAACCACTTCATTCGCTTTGTGCTTGATACCTATAGCGGTTAGCTTTGTTGCTTTATTTTTGTCTGTCCTGAAACATTTACCCCAGTGGCATTAATGGCATCCTGATTTTCTTGGCCCTGAGCAGCCTTCAGATTTCAGTGGGAATAAAAAAAAATGACAGATGTTGCATATGCCCCCGCCTTTCTAATGCACAGCTGGAGATAAGTGTGTGCCCATCAGGATTTGTACATAGTCATCCAGCCTATCCTGCAGTATATGAAATGAAATGTTGGAATATTGGGCCATAGCATGCATACAAGCTATCAGTCCTGTGTATACTCAAATATATTCTGAATAGCTCGGGTCTGAAATGAGCAAAATTAAACCAAGCTCTTACTTCTGATAAGCCTGTTGACTACGTAGTACAGTCAGCTTATCCTATTATACAGTGATGTTGGTTTTAATTAGATTTCCTTCCCTTTTCTGTCAGAACAAAACCTCTCATGTATTAGGCCTCTCTACAGTGGTTTGACTGACAGGCATAAATTCAGTAAGTAACTGGTTTTCTCAGATCAACCCTTGTACTCAAATGAGCAAGCTAATAAAAAAGACTTAAAGCTGCCATGTAAAGTTAAAATAACCAATTAAATTGGGGCATGAGGGACTTCTCAAAACTGATCTGCATGCTCTAACCATATAGACAAGCTTTAAATTGCTAATTGCATTTCCTCTTACTAACAATGTTTTCTAAGAGATGGTATAGGTATGGAAGAGTACTGTTTCTTTCTCCTTGTAATTCACATATTTTTCCATTGAATGCTGGGGGTTGCCCACTGATGTAAGGTGTTTTATATAAATAATCAGTAAAAGGGGAAATTGTATTAACATTTGAAACATGAAATTTCAAAGTCATTTCCATTTCATGGGAAATGGAACAATTTCCCAATAGTTTTCCCATAACAATGTTAGGGATGTTAACATTTTAATAAAGCGATAAAAGTACAAACCTTTTTTAAAATCAGTATCTAACTGATTTATTTCTTGAAAATGACATAGTCTTATTGCATATTGGTTCTCTACATGATTTCTAAAGAGAATGGAGGTTTTCAGGGACTAGCACCATCAATTGTTAAAACGAGTTCCCCACTGAAGTTTGTTGACAGCCTACCTAAAACTGGCCCAGGATAAATGCCCTTTTAGGATGCAGACAGAAGTGGGGGTCTCCAGTGTAAGTGACAACGCTTTGCAGGGAGGGTTCTGGATTACAGGGACCTCCTGAAGTTTACTGTTGGTTCCAGGAAGGAGGGGAATCTAACCGCTGACTGTAGATGGCATGGCCCTTCACGGCCCCTCCTCTCTGCCAGCCTGTCCCTGTTTCATAATGGGAAGTGGGGAAAGGGAGCGAAGGGAGTTCATTCCAGGGCTTCCCCAGCTGGCATTGGAGGGCGAAAAAATCCCAGACCCAACTCCCTCTGCTCCCTTTCCCTCCTCCCATTCTGCAGCAGCAACTGGCTGGGAGGCAGTGCAGACACAAGTTACAGAAGATGCTCTTTTTTTAACTGTCTTCAGCTGAACTGTCATGCAATACGGGTTCAGATTTTCACCCAGTCAGCCATTTTTTAAGCTGTCTGTAGCTGTGCAGTTGTTCGGTCGTGGCTATAGACTGATTTCTGTGGCCAGATTGGGTGAAAATTTTCACTTCTGTCAATACCCGTAATGTCTCGGGTAAGGAACAAGAACACAGCTAGGTAAGTGAACTCCTGGCCAGTTCTAACCCCTGAGCTGCATTTGATGCAGATTGAACAGAGCCAGCATGTGCCTCTTATTGTATAAGTCTAGTGTTAGGTTTTGTATGTTTGTCAGGAGTTGTGGGGGTTAGCCTTTTCTCCTAATCAACTAGTTCATTTCGATCTTTTCCCTCATGTATGCAAAATCTGCACTTTCAAAGTTGAATTCTCAGCTGTATTTTCACATAAATACACCAACAGATGTTAAAATTAGTCAGTGCAAAATGGCAGCATTGGTGAGAAATTCAGCAAATAGTGCCACAGTCCCCTGTCTCTCACTCTGAGCAAAGCCAAGAGCAAATTTGCTGAAGTAGTTAGATTTACAAAATCTGTTAGATTGTAATAATGAAACCAGTAACATAGCTTTCCTGCGTGGATATACATGTTCCTGTTGAGGGTTAAAGATTCTTTACATGTTTAGGAAGAAATGTCTGAAGAAATGTTTCAGGTTGGGGACCGACTGGCTAAGCAGCAGCTCTGCGGAAAAAGACTTGGGAGTTACAGTGGACACTAAGCCAAATATGAGCCAGCAGTGTGCCCTTGTTGCCAAGAAAGCTAATGGCATACTGGGCTGCACTGGCATGTGTGTCACCAGCAGATCAAGGGAAGTGATTATTCCCTTCAATTTAGCACTGGTGAGGCTCCTTCTGAACTACTGTGGCCAGTTTTGGGTCCCCCACTACAGAACGGATGTGGACAAATTGGAGAGAGTCCAGCAGAGGGCAACAAAAATTATGAGGGGTCTGGGCAACATGACTTATAAGGAGAAGCTGAAGGAACTGGATTTAGTATGGAGAAGGGAAGACTGAGATGTGATTTAGTATTGGCATTCAACTACCTGAAGGGTGGCTCCAAAGATGGAGCTAGACAGATAACATAACAAGAAGCAGTGGTCTCAAGTTGCAGCAAGGGAAGTTTAGGTTAGATATTAGGAAAAACATTCTTACTAGGACGGTAGTATAAAGTGCTTAAACCAGTTACCCAGAGAGGTGGTGAAACCTCCACCCTGGGAGGTTTTTAAGACCCAGTTAGAGAAAGCCTTGGTTGGGATGGGATGATCTAGTTGGGGGTGATCCTGCTTTGAGTAGGGGGTTGGACTAGAAGTTAATATCCCGAGGTCCTGTCCAACCCTCGTTCTCTGTGATTCTCTGAAAACTTTCAGCACGAGTCTAGCTGAAGACAACTTACTGACTATACTGAAGTGGAATTCTGAGAATGCCGACCACTGTTGAAAAATCACCGTTGCTATTAAACCAGTTTTATGAACCATTTACACTAAAATGCATGGCTCATTTCAAAAGCACTTGACAAGTGTTACTTATACATCAGTTGCTCTGAGTGATCTGTTTTGTATTAACTGAATAAATGTTTCAGTCTGAAGCAATTTAAATTGGTCTTGCTGTTGATTGCCACTTTTCATCATAAATAATAATAATAACCAGATGTGCTAACCTCCGTAAATTGAATGCTTTGCAGTTTCTACCCTGATCTTGCCTTTAAAAAAATTGCAATTCTTGATAGCATGTCAAAAAGATTCTATAGTAAGCCTTGAACTAATAAAGAATGTAGGAAAAGAAAGTTAATACAATAATCATTGTTTTGACAGCTATGAGTCATTGGATCCTGAAGACATTTTCCAAGGCCCGACACTGCTGTTCCACACCACCCTGTGTTCAATCTATCATGAAAAGCCTCAGACATGTTTTGTGGATTCCATTCTTGAAACAAAACCTGTTGCAGGATATTTTTACAGCTGCAAAAGTAAACGTCTAACTATTTGCTTTAAATCAATCAGAGAAGGGGGAGCTCTATTTTTCTTTGTCATTTTTGCAAAAATTACAGAGTTGTCAATTTGCACGGTATGAGCCAAATTCCACTCTGAGACAAGCAAGCCGGCAGCTTCATCTACTGTCGTATCGAGGCTTCCAAGGGCATACAACTTGACCTTGTATGTGTGTGAGACAACTCAGAATACTATTTTTCCTCCTGCTCTAACCTGGAGCTTGTACATAGCAGATGATGTAGAGGATACTTTATTTTGTGCAATCCTGTAAATGTAGGAACCAGTAATAAATGAACTGATATCTGTACAAAAAGAAAAGTGTACAAACTGCTTGAAACTTTTGTAAATAATTATTTTATTGTCTTACATTTTAAAATACTGGTTATTAAGACAGATGCCTTTTTATTTACTTGCTAGTGTCGTCTCCAGAAGTTTGCAGAAGTAAACTTTGTAATAATAGTATTGTGGACTTAGAATAGGGCATTTGTTTCTAGGGTTTGAAAACAAGTATTTGTAACCATTTTCAGATATCAGTTATGAAAGCATATTATTGTTCATCTGCTGTTGGAAACAGTTTGATTTTTGTTACTTTGAACACTGCCCTGGTTTAATACTTTTTTTTAAAAAAAGACATAATAAATGAAATAATTTCTACCATGTTACATTTATTTCATTGTCTGTGTCATTTTTATTGCTAACCAAGCTCTTGATTGTGCTGACCCTTTAAGATAGGTAGAGAGGTAGATAATATAGCTAGGTAAACGGTCCATCATGGAAGAAATCACGAATTTGGAGCTACAAGATTGTAGCTGGTAGGTTGTAACAGTGCCATCTAACACAAATAAAAATAGCTGAGAGTGAAATCTAGTCTACATCCATTCTTTGCTCTTGCCCACGTGCTCCCTGTGCCCCTGTGTGGGAGCCCTACAAAAGTTTCTGTCTCTGCTTGTGCTGTGACCTGCAATGTTGACAGCCAGTACAGATTCCTGAAGGGGAGTTTTATCCCTTCCCTCTCCTTTGCAGGTATGTTGGAAAAGGTCCAGCCTTTAATACTTATTTGATGGACATGATGGGGAGAACCTTGCTTCTGTTCTCACTGAAGATGGGAGGGAAGAGAGATGTTAAACTTCTTCTAAGAAAATCCTTTGAGATTTCAAAAATCTTCCTATTCATCATTTAAATGAAAATAAGAACATCCAGATTTTGATAGTTTGAGGCTGTTCTGCATCATGTAACCTAGACCTACCTAAAATGAATTGTTTTTGGAGGGAAGGCATATTGTAGGAAGGCAGTTCCCTCCCCCTAATCTTGTGGACAGTCTTAGTAGTCCACTCTTCCTTATGCCCTATGCATTTCCTTGGCTCTTAATTTTGAAGGGATTAGTGCTATTCTAGTTACCCCCACCACCATGACTTCCATCAGTTGACCTACTGAGATCTGTGGATTTAATCCAGAGGCCCTTTATATGATTTGAATTGGTCTTTACTCAAGCAAAACGCCCCTTCACTTCAAGTGATAATTTGAGAAAACACTTCAGAATCTGGCCCAGAAGTAAATCACAAGCCTCCATAGCATGCTGAGTATCAGTTGCTCTGAAGTCACCATCTACATAAATCAAGGTTCTCTATATCTTGCTCAGACTATATACACCTGGTTGTCATTGTAATGTTTATGAATTTGGGGTACCTCTGAATTGTAAATATAGTTTTGAGTAAAAGTGCCTTTTTAGCAGCTACCTCTCTTTCCTAAATGAGTCCTTCAGCTCCAAGTCTTAAAAGATTACCCACAATATTTTAGTCTCTAAGGGCACCTATACATGTGCCAGACATCTGCTCCAATGCATGCTAATTAGAGCATGCATTGGAGCAGACTCAGTTAATTGAGTCTGCTGAAGTATGTTAATTAATATGCTTCAGCAGCCTCCACATCACATCTGTTCAGCCTCCCTGCACTTCAAAATGGCGGTGGGGGAGCTTTAATTAAAGTTTGTTGAACGAACTTTAATTCAAGGGTGGGATGTTGAATACACATGATACTGCAGGTGCTTGAATTACAGCAGCTCTCAGAGCTACTCTAATCAAACTGCCCCACCCCTAACACTGCAGCATGTGTAGAAATGCCCTTAGGTAAAATATTTTATCATCACATTGGTTTTTAACCTAAGATTATTTCAGAATTTGCAGAAGAGAAATTGTTGAGAGCCAAGTGTCAACTTTTTGAAGTGCTTGCATTAGAGATTTTCAAGAAGCTGGGTAAGTATTGGTCGGTGATGGTTTAGGACAGAGATATCCAACTGGTTGCTTGTGGGCTGCATGTAGCCTGCGAGCACTTAACATGTGGCTCATGGGCTCAGCAGCTGCATCTCCCGCTGCCCCATGGTGAGGAAGGGCCTGTGGGGCTGTAGGAGGCATGTGTGGCAGGGAAGCCACACGTTGCGTGTGGGGGGCCATGCTGTGTTGGTGTAGCCCATGCGGTGGAACAAGCCCTGGGGAACCACCCCCACAATATATTGTCTATGCATCCTGGGGGCTGGATGCTGGCACTGCCTGTCGCGCCAAAGTTGGACACCCCGCGTCTGGGAGCACCAATGCTTGGAGTGGGCTGTGAAGAGCAGCAGGTAGAAAGTCCAGGAGACTCTCCGCACATGGGACAAGCTCTGCAGCTAAGTGGAAGTCAGACCATGCTTAGCAGCAGGAGAACTGCTGTGATAACTGGCTTGGTTATGAAAGAAAAGGTGCTGGAATAAATCTGTGGAGGGAACAGGATGACAGAAAGGGGGTGCTTTAGGTCGCTAATCAGGGTGTGTGATGCATGGAGTTGTACTGCAGACTGACTGCTATCTGGTTATGTCTTGCAGCTGGGCTTTGCTGTTGCCACATGGGATGAGGAAGGGACTTTTTCCCTGTCTGGTGCAATAGGTGTCAGAGGGGCTCTTTTTGTTTTTGTTTTCTTTTCTTTTTTCTCCTCTTTCCTCAGAAGCATTGGGTGTTGGCTTCAGCCAAGGCTTGGCGTTTTAACTAAGGCGTTCTGATTCTCCTACTGGGATTTAAAATGAAGTCAAAGGTTCCTGGCTACTGGGGCTTGCTCCTCCACTCAGGGTCCTCTTCCTATGCTTCTTTAACAGCTACTGCTCTTGCAGTGGTGGACTTTGACAGTGCCCTTGTTCCCCTGCTTTACCTGTAGCAGGTTAGTGCATGAATACCTTATGCCCCCAGAGGCTGGGGGGGCATGGCGAGCTCCCACAGGCAGCGGCAGTGGCAGGAGCATGGCAGCAGCGAGCAATGAGCTTCCGCAGGCATCTGCAGTGCTGTCAGCAGCAGAGTGGGGGCAGGTGGCGAGCGCTGACGCGTGGTCAGCATCTCCCCGCAGACACAGCCGGCAGCATTGGCAGTGGCCAGAGGCAATTGGGGACTGCCTGGAGACACTGCCAGTGGTGTCAGTGGTAAGGGAGGGGTGGCCAGCGACAACCGCCCACAAGTGACACCTTTTTGCATGGGGTGCATTGCCAAGCTCAGGCGGTACACATGCACCCGCGTGCACCCTCTACGTATCACTAATGGGTTAGTGCAATTTTTACATTTTAGTTATTTTGCCTGGTACTTGTGCATGAGATGTTTGCAAAGTTTTAAAGAACAAGTTAGACAGATACTTGTCCAGGATGATATAGGTAGGCATGATCCTGCCTTGAACAAGACGTTGGACTAGATGACTTCCTGATTGATGTCCTTTCCAGACCTACTTTTCTATGACATAGGACCAGAGAACAGGGCAGACTGAGTGGGAATTCAAGTGAGGGATTTGCCTGTACACTTTTTTTTTTTTCACCATTCACTGTAAACTTGCTGAATGAAAACGGGTAGAAGAGGAAGAGGGAATTTTTTTCCAGGAAATAGCAGCAGAGCAAGAAGGAGCTAGCAGGAGAAACAGCAAGACAGCTGGAAGATACCACAATGCCAAACCCCTGCCTGTCCCTGTGTAGGCTCTGTCTGGGCATTGCCACTAACCACTGAGGCTGATAAGATAAATTATACCTATATACCTAGGTTATGATCCAGCTTTATAAGGGCTTCATCCTGAATGTTCCTCCCAGGGACAGCCAGATTGAGGAATGGTTGCAGAGTGAGAAGTGCTGTTAGGGTAGCTTGTTATGTTTAGTGCTTTGAAATTAAACCTGCTTATAGTATTGATTATATTTAGCTTTATTTATGCACTTAATAAATTTTTAGGGTTGGAAGGGACCTCAGTAGACCATCGAGTCTGACCCCCTGCCTTGAGCAGGAAAGAGCGCTGGGGTCAGATGACCCCAGCCAAGCGCTTGTCCAGTCTCCTCTTAAAGACCTCCAGGGTAAGGGAGAGCACCACCTCCCTTGGAAGCCCATTCCAGATTCTGGTTGCCCTTACCATAAAGAAGTTCTTCCTGTTATCCACTCTAAATCTGCTCTCTGTCAGCTTCTGGCCATTGTTTCTAGGTACCCCAAGGGGCGCCCTGGTAACCAGCGTATCTCTTGTTCCTTGATGCCCGCCCCCGCCCCCTCCTGTTCTCCAATAAATTTGTAGACAGCCACAATTTCATAGATTTCATAGACATTTGGGTTGGAAGGGACCCCAGAGGATCGTCAAGTCCAGCCCCCTGCCCAAGGGGCAGGAAGTCAGTGGGCATCATAGGATCCCAGCAAGCTAAACATCCAAAAGTGTCTTGAAGGCATTCAAAGTGGCTGCCTCCAGCGGCAGTCTATTCCAAACCTTGGGGTTTCGGACAATAAAGAAGTTCTTCCTTATGTCCAGCCTGAAACAGTCGCAAAGGAGTTTGTGACCATTCAATCTTGTCATCCCTTGGGGTGCTCTGGTGAATGTACGTTCCCCCAGATCCTGGTGAACACCCCTAAAAAACTTAAAGGCGGCTACCTGATCACCCCTGAGCCTGTGCTTTTCCAGGCTGAAGAGTCCCATAGCTCTCAGTCTCTCATCATAAGGTCTGTTTTCCTGACCTCTGATCATGCGCGTGACTCTTCTCTGGACTCTCTCAAGCATCTCCACATCCTTTTTGAATTGTGGGGCCCAAAACTGGATGCAGTACTCCAGTTGTGGCCTCACCAAGGCCGAGTACAAGGGGAGAATGATGTCCTGGGATTTGCTTGAGAAGCATCTATGGATGCAAGCCTGTGTTTCGCTTGCTTTACTAGCCACAGCATCACATTGAAGGCTTATGTTCATCTTGCGGTCAATCATGACCCCCAAGTCCCTTTCATTTGTAGTGCCAACCAGCATAGCGCTGCCAGGCCTATAGACATGCTGCAGGTTTTTCCTCCCAAGGTGGAGAACCTTGCATTTTTCGGTGCTAAACACCATCAGGTTCTCATCTGCCCATGTCATGAGCCTGTCAAGATCTGCCTGGATCACCCTCCTGTCCTCAGGTGTGAATGCTTTACCCCAGAGTTTGGTGTAGTCAGTGAACTTGGCCAGCCCGCTTCTGACACCAATGTCTACCTCATTGATGAAGATGTTAAAAAGTAAAGGCCCTAGGACAGACCCTTGAGGGACCCCACTGGTCACAGGGCTTTTTTTTTTTTTTCCTTAAAAACATTTTATTAGAAAACCAGACCATAACAAAAGTCTCAAAATGACCTCCGAGAGAGGCCTTACAAAAGGATAATACAACACTCCAAATAACATACTAAAAAGACATCGGAATTGATATCATATTGCACGTCATCTCATTTTTTTACACAGTGTATACAAAACTTCCCTGAGTATTGCACGTATCATGTTACAGGGCACCATGACAATTGACTTCCGTTAACCACCACCCTCTGGGTCTTGCCGCAGAGCCAGTTCCCCAGCCAGTGGATTGTGGTGAGGTCGAGGCCGCAGTTGGCCAGTTTTGCCAAGAGGTGATCATGGGATACCAGATCAAAGGCTTTTTTAAAGTCAAGATATAGGACATCACAAGATCACCTTCTCTTGCAGAAGCTGAAGAGATCGAGGTCCCTCAATCTCTCCTTGTAGGGCCTTACCTGCAGGCCCCCTAACATATAAGTAGCCCTCATCTCAAGGTTATCCACATCCTCCTTGAAGTGTGGTGCCCAAAACTGGATACAGTACTCCAGCTGCATCCTTATCAATGCCACATAGAGGGGAAGTATCACCTCTGCACTGGTCCAAGGATCTAACCTTGGGAGACCCCCACTGCCCACATCTTACCAGGTTGATACTGACCCATCCACCACCACTCTCTGCGTGTGTCCCATAAGCCAATTCGCCATCCAACCGACCGTGTAACCATCTACAATACAGCTGCTTAGTTTATTTACAAGAATGGATGAGACACCATTGAAGGCCTTTCTAAAATCCATGTAAATGACATCTGCCTCAACTCCTCTGTCTAAGCATTTTGTGACCTGGTCATAAAAAGAAATGAGGTTAGTCAGGCAGGATCTACCTGCTATGAATTGATGCTGGTTGCTCTTCAGGAATATTTTTCCTGTTGGACTCCCACAAATGTGATCCTTAATATTTTTTGAAGGCTTTTTTTGAGGATAGAGGTAAGACTAACCAGCTTATAGTTACCCAAATCCTCCTTCCTCCCTTTCTTGAAAATAGGGACCACACTGGCTCTTTTCCAGTCCTCTGGGATTTGTCCTGAGTGCCACAACTGCTCAAACAGTCTTGCCAGTGGTTCTGCTATGACACTGGCTAATTTCCCCAGCACCGTTCGATGAAGATCATATGGGCCTGCTGACTTAAACACATCCAGCCCCTCCAAGTGTCTCTTCACTAGGTGCCCATATATAATCCAACTGTGACATATGGATATGTCTTTTTCTGTGTTCAGGAATACTGATGTGAAAAATTCATTGAAGAGGTCAGCTTGGTCACTCCTATCTGTCACCAACTGCCCTACTCTGTCCTGTAGGAGTCCTATGTTGCCATGTGCCTTCTTTTTGCTCCCTATATACCTGAAGAAGGACTTTTTGTTGACCTCAATTTTTTATGCCAGCCTGAGTTCCATTGCTGCTTTGGCTTTTTTAACCTGACTCCCTGCAAGTGCAAGCCAAGTAAGTATACACCTCCTTGGTGGCTACCCGCTTCTTCCACAGTCTGTATGCCTCTTTTTTTTTCCCCCTGGGCTTTCCTGGATTTCCCTGCTCAGCCAAGAGGGTTTCTTAGCCCCTCTGCCCTGTTTTATGTGCAAAGGGATTGTTCTCTTCTGTGCCCAAAGGATCGTTCCCTTGAGGACCACCCTTCCTGGACGCCCATCTCACCAATGCTCTTGACCTTCAGTGCCTCTCTTACTAATCTCTTGAGCTCATTGAAGTTAGCCTTTCTAAAGTCTAGCACTTTTGGCCTACTGGTTATCTTTCCCACCTTTTGCTGGATAGTGAATTCCAACAATTGGTGGTCCCTATCCCCTAGGTTACCCTGTATCTGCGGACCTCCCACCAAGTCATCCCTTGTAGCAAACACCAAGTCCAGTAAGGCATTTCCCCTAGCATATACTTCTTGTGTTGGGTGAAGGTCCTATATGCAGATTAAGAACCTACGTGAACGATCAGATCTAGCTGATTGCTCCACCTAGCAGATGTCAGGGTAGTTTAGGTCACCCATGACAACCATGTCCCCTAAGTGTCCTGTCTCTGAGAGCTGCCTTGAGAACTCCAGGTCTAGCCCATCCTTCTGGTGTAGCAGTGTATTTAATCATTGCTTAAGTTTTATTCTTATTAAATTTTTACTTTTTTTATTTGCTGGCTTTGAGGTGTTTTTGTAGAGCTTGTAGGTGCTCATTATATTATATCTTTTTTTTAATCACTATGAGAAGTTATTTTAACATAACATAGCAATGGCCTTATTAGCAGCTTCAATTAACTAAACTTGGCACTAATCAGCTAAATCAGATGGATGAGGGTTGGATATATTAATGAACGATGATCAGGAAGACCAATAGACAATGCCCAAAGTAAGGCACTGGAAAAAGGCTGCATAAAAAGGTGTGCTTGTGATGGGACTGTTAGACAAAGGAATATGTTAATGGGATAAAAGATGGACAGTAAGCTGACTGAAGAACGACCAGTCTGAAGGCAAAGAGTCATCAAAAGGGTGAAGTTGAAGAAAAGCATAAAAGGGGGGAGCAATAAAGTTAGTTGTTGTTGTCATCATCATCAATCTAGCCTTCAACACCTGTCTGAACCATCCCAGTCCACGATGTACCCTTTGCCTCCAGGAACTGAGTGGCCATTGTTTCTATTGAGCAAAGTAACATCTGGGATTGGGTGCGATTACTGTAGTGAATGTTTTTCTCTTGCTGAATATAGAAACTGCTAAGATAATACTTGTTGTATTAATAAAGTTTGATTTTAGGACACCAAGTTGTCTGCATTTGTATTTGACGTTCCTTTTAAGGGTTAATTGTGCCTTCACAATCTGTTAGCACTGTCTGGGAGACAGTGGTGATAACAGTGCCCCGGTAAGTTCTTTCAGGAATCAGGCAAGGGAGCCACAGGAGGAAATGGATAGGTTCAAAAGGTTTACAAACATAGGGCCTCCATCAGCTCAATGCACAGAGACCTCCAGTATCATGGAAGAGGGACAGCCAAAGAAGGCATAGGAAGACAGAAAATAGATACTTTGGAACATGAAAGATGGCAATTTGTCACCTCTGGCAACACATAACACTACTTTTCCAGACCTGTGGCTGTCCAGCTGGAGAGCAGCTATGAAGCCTTGGCATTGGATGAGAAGGAGCCCATGCCAGTGGCAGGAGAGGCCAACCCATGCACCCCTGAGGGAGTGGGGAAGATTGGGCCCACTACTGCCAAAAGGAAGCAATGGCTGGTGGTGAGTGGAGACTCCCTCCTGCCATGGAAGCATTCATCTGCCAGCCTGATCATCTACACCTGATCATCAATACTCAGTCACCATCAGGCCAGCATGACTCTTGTGTATGAAATCAACCCTGCCCCTCTAGCATATTTAGAACTCCCCCAGGCATGAAGGCCTTGAGCACAGGAAGTACCCCATCACCAATCCTTTTCTTGACATCCTGCCTTTCTATACCCTGCTTGTCTTTCGCCCAGAAGAAACAAGAAGTAGACCTCGGACCGATTCCTCAAAGTTTACTGCAAAAGAACCTGGGATATGTCTTAGAATAGCATGCTAAAAAATAAAAAGCAAAATGTCAATGGTTTTGGTGTGGACAGGGAAGGGTGGCTTGCCATAGGTTAGTTGCAGTGAGGACCAAAGGATCTACCATGAATATCAGTGTAGTCATTCTGTAGATTTGAATATGAAAGCAAGGTAGACATGCACCCTTTTAGACTAAATAAAATATAGAGAGAGAACACAACCTTTTGTGAATGTCAAGTTCATATCTTTGACACATCATTATTGACCTCCCCTGGAAAAGGATGACCATCTCAAGGTACTCATAGGGGACAAACCTGTCCTGGTTGCAGACAGCCCCCCAACATCAAATGGTGTCTCTCAAACAACCCAACAACTCCTATCCTTACCAAGGCACCAGACCTTGTAATAGATCCAAGTGCCTGTTGTGCCCCCAAATCAATGCAGATTACATCATCCCTGGATTAAATAGCAAAGAGTACAACATCCAAGGTTCATTCACCTTCAACTCCAATGTCATCTATGCCATTGCTTGCTTACAATGCCAGTCTGGTGTCAGCATTGGACAGACAGGGCAGGGTGATCTCTATGTGTAAGAATTACTCCTGATCAGACATGTGAAAAACACAGCTGCCTGTGGTGGAACACACTCACCTCCCCGGACACTACATCGCTGACTTCAGGATGCTGTTGTCAGGCAGAATTTTTGTTTTGTTTGAATGGGAAATTGCGGAATAAGAAACCAACAATAAACTGAACTGTACTAAGTATGGTTTAAAAGAGACTATGGATGCTTAGCTTTTGTGATCCTTTTGTTCCTATGGGGTCTTTGCTTGCATGCCTCTCATGGCACTCCCCCTCCCCCCCTTTCCTTTACTCCCATGTTCCTACTTATTATATTCTAATCACTCTACTTTATACTCTGCTCTATGCTGTCCTTTCACAGCGTCTGATGAAACAAACTTGGGTTCATGAAACCTTGTGCGTGCTCTCTCTCTCTCTCTCTCTTT
>JAGPOW010000261.1:164681455-164731632 GCA_030014935.1 Caiman crocodilus | reverse complement strand
GAGGATGGGGTGGGAGACAGTGTCAAAGGCCTTGCTGAAGTCCAGAAAGACTACATCCATGGTGACACCTGCATCCAGTGCTTTTGTGACCTGATCATAAAAGGCAATCAGGTTGGTCTGACATGGCCTGCCCCTAATGAAATCGTGCTGGTTGCCCCTCAGCATCACCCCTGATGCCAGCCCAACGCAGATGTGCTCCTTGATGATCTTCTCAAAGAGTTTCCCCAGGATTGAGGTAAGACTGACAGGCCTATATTTGCCTGGGTCCTCCCTCCTCCCTTTTTTAAAGATGGGGACCACATTGGCTATCTTCCAATCATCTGGCACCTGGCCTGAGCACCATGAGCTCTCATAAAGCTGTGTCAAGGGCCCTGCAATAACCCCTGCTCGCTCCCTGAACACCCTGGGTTGGAGAGCATCTGGACCTGCTGACTTGAGCATGTCCAGCCCCTCCAGAAGCACTCTAACCCGGTCCTCCTCAGCCTTAGGTTTGGAGGCGTTCCCCTCGAGTCTGTCTTGAAACACGGTGGGGGAGTCCCAGTCCCTGCACAAGAAAACAGAGGTGAAGAATTTGTTAAAAAGGTCTGCCTTCTCCTCTGGCACAACCACCAGATTGCACAGCACATCTTGCAGGGGCCCCACATTTCCCAGCGCCTTCTTCATCCTCCTTATATATTTGAAAAAGGACTTTTTATTATCTTTGATCTTGGATGCTAGTCTTGGCTCTATGTCCACCTTAGCTTTCCTAACAGCCCCCTACAGGCCCAAGCAGTGGAGGTATACTCTTCTTTGGAGATAGCCCCTGCCCTCCCTCCTTCCACTGGGTGTACGCTGCCTTTTTGGCAACCAGGCATTCCTGAACATCCTTGGTGATCCAGGGAGGCTTTTGGGCACTCTTGCCCCCCTTACTTCCTGTTGGGATCATCACCCCTTGGGCCTTGAGTATCATCTCCTTAAGGAACAACCACTCATCTTGGGTACTGAGTTCCCCTGCCCTCAAGAACCCCAGTGCCTCTCCCACCAATCTCCTCAACTTGTTGAAGTTGGCCCTTTTGAACTCTAGGGCTACCGCCTTGCTGCAGGCCCTTGTCACCCTGCGCTGGCTGATGAATTTTTCAGCAAGTGATGATTGCTATCACTCAGGTGGTCAAGGATCTGGAGCCACCTTATGAGATCATTGCCTGTGGCCAGGACCAGGTCCAACAGGGCATTTCCCCTGGAGGGACTGTGCATCTCCTGGGTTAAGTGGAGGTCCTGTATCTCGGCCAGGAACCTCCTGGAACAGTCTGACTTGGCTGACTACTCCTCCCAGCAGATGTCCAGGTAATTTAGATCATCTATGACAACTACATCCCTTACCTTAAGTGCATCTGCAAGCTGGCCTGAAAATTCCCAGTCCAGCTCCTGCCCTTGGTTGGGGGATCTGTAGTAGACCACCACCATTAAATACCTCTCCCCATGACCCCCTTGTATCTTGACCCAGAGCACTTCAGCTTGCCCCTCCTCCAACCCCATTTTGCTGGCAGAGGATGTGTATTGCTCTTTGACATAGAGCACCACACCCCAAAGCCTTGCATAGCTGTGCCTGCCACCCCCCGTTTAGGAAGACTATCTAGACCCATTTCTTACCTGGGCACTCCTTGCATGTGTCACCTGGCTTGCTCGGGTGGTGTCTCCACATCTTCCTGCGGCCCCCTCCCCTCCCACTTGTCCTTGCTGAATTTCATGCAATTCATTTTGGACCATTTATCTCGTTTATCAGGATCATTCTGTATCCAAGCTGTACTCTTCAAAGTATCTGTAACTCTACCCGACTTGATATCATCTTCAAATTTGCTAAGTGTGCATTCAGTCCCATCCTCCAAATCACTATTGAAGATAGTAAGCAATTCTGGGCCCACATTAGGTCCCCAGGGAACTCCACTCAATACCTTCTTGCAGCTAGACATTGAGCCATTGATGACTGCTCCAACCAGTTATGTGGCCAGGTTACAGAGTTTTCATCTATAACCATAGCTCCTTAGTTTTGTAATGAGAATGTTCTGGGAAACAAAATGAGAAGCGTTGCTAAAATCAAACTAGGTATATCACATCCAGTGCCCTCCTGCCAGCCACAGAGCCTATTTTACATTATCATAGAACAAAATCAAGTTGGTCAGTATGCTCTACTCTTGATGAATCCAAGTTGGCTATTCCTGATTCTCTTGTTTTCCTCTAAGTGCTTAGATTCCTCTTCTTCATCATGTGGGAAACAGGTGATAATACCAGAGGACTAGAAAAGCACTAACATAGTGCCCCTCTTTAATATATATATATATTTATGAAGTGATGGGAGACAGGTGAGGTATCAGAGGACTGGAAAAGGATGAATAAAATGCCTCTTTTTAGAAAGCCAAAAAGGAGGACCGTGGGAATTGCAGATTGGCTGATCCCACCTCCTGGGAAATTACTGGAGAATATCATGCAGAAGTATATTTGCAAGTATCTGGAAGAGGAAATGTTGAATACAGCCAAGCAGCATGGATTTACTAATTGTGCCAAATGCACTTGATCTTTTTCTTCAACAAAATAACTAGCTGGGTAGATGAAAGTAATGCAATCAGTATAGTGTATCTGAATCTCAGCAAGGCTTTTAACTATGTCCCACACGACTTTCTCATGAACAAATTGGAAAAATGTGGGCTAGACAAAGCTATTCTAAGGTGGATAGACAAATGTCTCAATAGCTGCAAGCAAAGAGTAATTATAAATGGATTCATGTCAGAATGGCAAAAGGTTTTGAGTGCAATTTCACAGGAGTCTGTCCAGGGCCCAGTGCTGTTCAACATGTTTGCTAATGATGTGGATCCTTAAATAGAGCTTTTTTTAGCAGATTTGTGGATGGTTACCAAACTGGAAAGTAGGTGGCAGAAGCATATAAATGCAACATGAGTGATTACTGGATGGATGACAGCGCTACAGGGAAGGATTTAGGAATCTTGGTGCATCATAGGCTCAATATGAGTTCGTAGTATAGCACAGCTGTCCAAAAGACAACTGTAGTTTTGGGTTACATCAATAGAAGTCACCTTTTTGGCACCAGTTAGGCCTCATCTAGAGTACTATGTGCAGTTTTGGGCTCCACACTTTAAAAAGGACATGAAAAAGTTAGAGAGGGTTCACAGGTGAGTGATTACAAATTGTAAGCACTACTTGCTTGGAAAGTAAGCCACTGAGGAGAGGTTTAGAGAAATATAAGCATGTTCAGCTTTCAAAAAAGGCCATTAGGAGGAGACATGATAGCAGTTTACAAATATCTGAAGGGCTGCCATTAAGAAAAAGAATACCTCTTTCTTTTTTCTGCT
Organism: Caiman crocodilus; assembly: GCA_030014935.1. Taxonomy (NCBI): domain Eukaryota; kingdom Metazoa; phylum Chordata; order Crocodylia; family Alligatoridae; genus Caiman; species Caiman crocodilus. Next base: position 164,728,288 of record JAGPOW010000261.1, on the reverse strand, counting down.
GCTGTAGAGAGCAAGACATGGGCCAGTGACTTGAAGTTGCAACAAATTAGATTTAGAGTGGATATCAGAAAAAACTTCTCCACTGTTAGGACACTGAGGAATTAAAATAGACTGCCTAAGGAAATTGTGGAATCTCCATCGTTGGAGATTTGAGGAAGAAATTGGATAAGCATTGGTTTGGGATGATCTAGAAGTAGCTATGCCTGGAGTGCTCTGCAAAGAGCAACCATTAGAAGCGCAGGAGCCCTCCTCCCTCACTGCCTTTTCTCAGATTGTGAGGAGAAAATGAAAAGAGCTCTGCTGCATAAAGCAGGTGGATATGGAAAAGAACCATGCTCAGCAGCAGGAAAATTAAGCAGAGTCCAAGACTGGCTTAGATGTGAAAGAAGATTAAAGTTGCCGGGATAAGTTTATGGAGAGGATACAGAAAGGGGAGTTCTGGCTGTCCAGTGATTTGACGAAATATATATAATTTATGTCTGCTGTCCCCAGGGTACAGAGCAAAATGGAGAGTGTTTGGTATTTCTCATGCTTCTGGGCTTTGTTGGTTGCCCCGTGGGGCCAGAGACGATTGTTTTGTCCCCTTCCTGTTGCACACGCTGGGTGTATCTACACAAGACACACTGGGTGTGTCCCCTCCTGTTGCAGACAAAATATTAATTAGGGCGTAATAATATAATTTATTGCAAAAGGATCATTCTGACCTGGAGATGACAGCTACAATGAGATAAATGGTGATTCACCAACAGTGTTCTTATCTATTAGTTTTTCATCTCTTCAGTAAAAATAGCATTTATAAATGAATTCTTTTAATTTCAGAGTAGACTTGACCCTGAAGGATCAGGCTCTGGTGACCTTGACAGAGACCATGAGCTTTTAAGAGTAAGTATTCACTAACATTCAAAGCACACTGGGATAGCACTAGCTGCCAATAGCAGCCATGATGTTTCCTAGGCTAGGGACAGATGTTCAGTGCACATAAAGTGGTTTGAAAATGGCTGAAACCGGTTTGACATAAACCTGCTTGAATGTAGCATCAGACTTAACTGATTTGGATCAAACTGGTTTCAGGTCTGTCCCAGACCCCTTCCTGGTTTAAGTTAAACCAGATTTCCCCAGCATCCTGGCATGCTCCCTGGACTGTGCTCTCTGCTCCACAGCAGAGCTGGCACCTCCCCTCTGCTCGCTGGCTGCAGCTCCTGCAGAGACTGCAGGCATCTGCCTGGCTTCCCCCTGCTTTCCCCGCCCTCTCCTCACCACTCCTTGTTAAGCAGGCTTTCCGCTCTCCTGTCTGCCTTACACAGACACCTCTCAGCATGAGCTGGCACACCACATGCTGGCTGCTGGCTGTGCTGTGGCAGATGGGACAAAGGCAGAGAAGATTGTGTCCTTTTTGTAGCTAATCAACAGGTAGCTGGTAATGTTCCTCCTTGGAATGTTCCCTTTTTTGGAAAAAGTTGTTTAAGAAGAGCTTGAATTCATAAGAAGGGCTTTATTTAAGATGGGTTGTTAAATGAACCCCTCCTTAATCAGAGTGTCCTGCTGGGGCATAGCCATGCCCTCTCTTAGCTCAGCACTGTGGAATGGAATGGAGGGCTGCTCTAGTGCCCCCTGGCTTCTAGCCTGAGCCACTGCAGGCATGTCCCTGCATTTCTGGGATTCTGGGATGTCTGTGCAATTGCAAACCAGTTTAGCCTAGCCAAGTTAGACTAACCTGCAAAGATTGAATCAATTCAGGCTCAGGCTTCTTGAATGTCTGTCCCTAGCCCTAGTGGCCCAACTACCTTTCTAGTCAGTTCCTCGGGGCAACCTCCTTACTCTCCTGCCTGCCACACTTTGACATAAATTTATTTTACCTTGGGAGAAAATTCCTGAAAGTCCCTTAGTGTGCCCACTGGGTCCCCATTTAGCCTAGCCTTACATACTTGCTAGGCCCCAGTCCTGCTTGTGGCAAAGGACTCAAAATTTGCTACTGCTCCATGCCCCACTGACATGGGTGTCTCACTGAAACAGTCCTGTTGGCCCTATCCACACTTTCAGGCACTTGAATTACCTTAGTGGCATTAGTTGCAGCCTTCAGCCTCCCCCATAGCCTCATGCCTTTCAGATCTTACTCTCGTTCATTTACTAGTCTGCCAGGCCCTCTGGTTCTAGCAAAGCCTCTCTGAGCCCTAGGCCCTATCTTCACTAGAGCCCCTCTTGGCTCTAGCTTGGCTTGCTCTGCCCCTGTCCAGGCTTTGGACATCTCGCCCCTAGCCTCGCTCACTCTTCCCCCTGCCTGCTTGCTCTCCTGCTGTTTTGCAGGAGTTAAAATCCAGTGTGCCCCAGATACCCTGCTGTATGGCTTCCAATTCACCCCTACAGCTACAAACTGGTCCTCTGGCTAAACTAAAACTGACATGCCAGCCACCTGCCTAGTTTAAAACTCTCAAACCCTCTCTGGGTCATTATACTGCTGCAGAAGCCTTCTCCCCTCCCTCTGGCTCTCTCCTAGTGCATGGGGTATCTCCAGGCCTGAAGTTATCACTCTTTGACAATCTAGGCTAGCAGGAGTATCTCACTCTACAGAGTTCAGGACCACATTGGTTCCTCTGCCCCAGGCATCTGGGTTTGTATACTCTGAACTCCTCTTTCGGTCAGGTGTGCCCCTGATTGGCCACAGGTATGCTCCCTGGGCCTAATGAGCAGCCTACTGCTGTTCTCCTGGCTGAGCTGCAGTTTTTACCCTCCTGCCTCCCTGGAGCTCTGTCCTATTGGCCTCTTGTTCTATAGCTTGCTACGAGGTAGTTATTTTCAGCCCTTTAGCTCCCTAGCTGTCTCTTCTGCAGCTAGCCCAGGTTCAGTGCTCCTGTCTGTTACTTTCTCCATGTTAAAGTAACAGAAGCCTCTGGCTCCCTGATACACTTAGTTACACACTGAAGCTTTGTATATTTTTATCTAGATTTTTAAATTATCCCAGCTTTTGAATCATTGTGAATCAATCGTATCAAATAACAAACGCACATTTTCTACTGTATATTTAATACACGGTATTACAAATGCTTTTCAGGGAGAGCTAATGTAATTTAAAGAGCACATGACTCTTTACAGGAAAATTTTAAAAGAGGAAGGGAACTCATGACTTGGAGGAAAGCAAGAGAGAAGTGTAGAAAAAGAAGGATACCTAAATCCAAGTACATTCGTCCAGATCAGTCTTCCTCAGTTGTAGAGTGTTGTGGAGACAGGCAAGGTAGGATAGACCAAAGGGAATAGCATCAGTGAGGATATTAGGCACATGAGAGAGAAAACTAGCAAAAAGAAATCATGTATTTTTTTTAAAAAGAGGATACTTTAAAATCAGATTGTATGATACTTGGAACTAAGCTAGTACAAATGAGACAGGTAGGTGAAGTTGACACTGCATACTGTGACAATGTTTTCTCACACTTTTTTTGATTTATCAAGGGTCTCCCTGGGCCACCAGGCCCTCCTGGATTACCTGGTCTCCCAGGAAAACCAGGGCCAGATTCAAATACAGGCCCCCCTGGATCACCTGGGGAAGATGGGAAAAATGGAGCTTCTGGTGAACCAGGCCTTCCAGTAAGTATATACTTGCCTGTGTATGTTGGTGCTATAACTGTGCTTTTACAACCTATATGGTTCATAGAAAGCTGCCCCTTGCCAGCATTTTAAAATAGTCGTAAGTTGAAGAGCCCATGGTTTGAGCAAATCTGAAATTCGATGCTGAACCAACAGGCCAGTTTTCTATGAAGCGCTGATTGTATTGCATTGCTGTAACTAGAGCTGTGTGCAAAGGAGTCAGAGAGATGAGGTGAATCTAGGCCAGTATGGGTCAGAATTAAAGATGAGTTTACTGTGATAGTTCCAGGAAAAAGAAGCAGTGAAAATCAGTTATATACTTCAATGAGATGTTATGACATAAAAGCACTGTTGAACTTCCATCTTTTGGGTTTTTCTCCATTCAGTGTAGCTCATCCAGGCATGGAGGTTGGGGGCTGGAACCAACTTGTTCTCCTGGGAACATATATTAGGCTGCCGCACACCAAACAATATAGATCTACTTCCCAACAGAGTGATACACATCTCCAAAGTGCAATCCAGATTATAAAGGCAGCAAAGGAGGACATGCTGAAAGCCAGCCATTAAGAAATAATAGATGCAGAGAGTCTAGACTCCTGCCCCCATTTTGACTACAAAGAGGAATCAGGATTTGTCCCTAAAATAAAAATACAAGAGTATAATCCTTATTGAAATACTGAATATAATTCATTTAACTGTGATATGCTGAACAATAGTTTCTAATACAGCATTCAGAACAGGTCAGATTGTACTGACTCACATTGCTGCAAGCTTGAGGAAGTCCATTGATAAATCCCACAAAATAATCTGTTGCCATCTATCAGTGCATTGTTTGCTGAATTCACCTACAGTTAGTACAAGGTTTGCTTACAAGGTGCTTTACAATGTTTTCTCTCTTTCTGTTAAACAGATTTTTAGCATCAGGAAAGCAGCTGGAAGAAAAAAGCTGACTGTCATGCAATGACTTAAGTGCTTAAAATAATATACAGGCAGATTCTTTGGGTAAATGTGGTATCTTTTATTAGATCAACTAAATAGTTGGAAAAATTGACCTTTGCAAGCTTTCAGGTACAAACAACCTTTAATAAAAGATATTACATTTACCCAAAGAACTTTGTCTGCTTATGTTCTTAGACCAATACAGCTACAACCAGCACCCCCTATAAATAATTTACATATTTGGAGCAGTCCCACTGACTTTAGTGAGACTACACAATATGAAAAGTGTGTGTGTAAGACTTTGCACAGTCATGGTTCATAGTCTCAGTCCTGCAAACCTTTTCTTTTGTGAGTTGCCTGATTGTTAGTCATTACTGACTTGAATTGTAGAGGCTATTCGCAATGAGGAGGGGCATGCAAGATTAGGTCCTCTGGATCTACAATGTGGTGCAACACCTGTTGAAGTCAATGATAAATAGGAGGGAATTCTGCCCCCCTCCTCTTGCTGCTACATGTGTTGGTGGGCAGGAAGGGGGAGAGGGTGCAGTTTAAGCCCCCCTCAAAAGCATTGGGTTTTGTCTGCAGTCAGGGCTGGGGATTTTGACTGAAGTGTACCAATGCTCTTGCTGGGACTTAAAGCCAGAGGTTTCTGGCTATAAGGTTTTGCCCCTCTTCTCAGGGTCAAACTGATCACCATATTGGGGTCAGGAAAGAAGGAGGTGCATGCCCTTGTTGGATATGAGAGAGGACCTAGAATCTAATCTTTTAATCACTAGATCTAAAACATGGGAGGGTCTACCTCTTCCTCTTCCATTTTACTTCTAGCAGGAAAGAAGGGCAATTCTGCTTTCCTGTAGAATCCCAAATGATGCAGAAATACCAAAAATTGCAGTAGCTCAGCTGTATGCATGCTTTTTAGGAGGATAGCATGAAGCAGGATTTAGCCCCCAAAATAGCTTTTTGTTATAATAAATAATAAAATTCCTAACTCTAAGTTACTGTTAAGTATATTGTAAAAACCATTGCCCCAGTTCTCTCCTTCCAAACCATGTTTTACATCAATGTCATGTTTTTAGTTTCAGTGTTGTTCCTTCTAAATTCCACTAATACCCAAAGAGAAAAATTAGATCATGTCCTCTGCACTTTGTATCCCTGGGTAAATGGCTTTTTCAGCAGCAGTTTCAGAACTACAGCTCCGATTCAGCAAGACACTGAAGCACCTATGTAACTTAAGCATCTGAGCTCTTAAGCATGTGTCCTCTTGAATGCCATGTGCTTAAAATTCTGTTCATGCCGAAGTACCTTGCTGAATCAAGGACTTGAATGATTTAACAGTGCTTTTTATGGGTCTTGGAAATGCTTGGATAAAAACCGTCTTTTATAAATGGAAATACTGCTTTTAGCAACTGCTTTAGATAGTATTTTTACTGATCAGATTACTTTTTTTAAAGTCTACATGAAGTTAAATTATCTCAGTATATCATACAGTGACATTTTAATGATTACATTTCTTTTAAAATGGTTTAAAAATACTATGTTATTTACAAGGTTTTCAGTGTAGAGTGGTAAGCACTGGAAGGCTATTCAAAAGCTATACAATCCATCCACATCACTAGCAATAAACATTTGGATCATTTTCAGTTCTGTGGGTAATGTTCATTATAATCAATAATTAAAACAGTTTTATTGCAAATTCAAGTTTCCCCCCACATCAACAAACCAATGTGTTTAGGACACACCACAGTGCAAAATAGATTTAAAACATAATGAAAATCAATCTAGTTTTTTAATAAAAAAACTTTATAGGGGAAGGTCAACAAAAAATGGCCTGTGGGCTAGATCCAACCTTCCAATTAATTGGAGTTGTAGAGGACCTGCCAATTGATTGTCTTGGGCCCACAGTGCTCCACATGGGGCTAAGCCACGGTCTCTCCTGCCCGGGGCAGCCCACACCCTGCTCCCGCTTTGGGCAGCAGGCAGTGTTGGGGAGCCTTGGGGACACATGCTGGGCAGAAGATGCTGTTGAAGCTCTGCACACTGGGACAGGAGCCACACGGCTGCAATTTCTCCCCCACCTGGCTGGGTAGCTGCTGCCCAGCACATGCCCCCACAGCTTCCCTGCACTTCCTACTGCCCAGACTGAAAGCAGGGCATGGACTGCCCCAGGCAGGGGCAAGCAGGACTCAACCTCATGCTGAGTACTGTGGGCCAGATGCAATCAATTAGCAGGAGGAGGAGGAGCTGTTGGAGGCAGGGGGAGCTGACCAGTACCCAGGTAGCTGCAACTGCACTGGGAGCAGCCCTACCAGGAAGCTGTACATGCTGGTCCAGGACCAGGGTGGGCAGAAGCATGGTGCATACTGCCCTGGGCAGGAGCAGGCAGGGCTCAGCCCCATGTAGAGTGCTGTGGGGGCATCTGTGAGATGGATGGGGGAGGGGAGGACTGCACCTATGCCTGTACTGCCTGGGTGAGCTCTGTTGCATGTGCCCCCTTCCACCCTCCCCTCCCTCTCCCCACCCCTAGCCAGCTCCTGACACCTAGCACATGAGCAGCCTCCTCCCGCCCCTCCCACCACATACATGCACACACCCACACACAGCCCCCTCACCCCACACACACCAATGCTGACACCCCCACACACACCCCCCTCACACACAATGTACAAGAATAAGGCTTTATTTTTGAGCTATTATGCAATCACCTCTATATGCAGTACTCAAAAAAATATGAATCAGGACAGAAATTCTTTTTAAATACAATTGAAATATGTCATAATAGAGGTTTGATTTTTAGTATATGATTTGTTTTTCTCTATAATTTGTTAAAATGGTATCTTCTGAAAGATTTTGTGTGCGGCCCTCAACAGCACACCAAAACTCATCCAGCCAAAAAAATTGCCTGCCCCTGTTTTATACTGTATTGAATATAGCAAGTCTAAAAAGTAAAAATAGAAAAGAAACCAAGGTGAGGTGGATGTAGAAAATGAGGCTATATTAGGTCAATTATGGCCAAACTAAAACTCCAGATAAAATTATCATTTGTATCTAGCCTCCCATAGCTCATTTGTAGACTCTGAGATGAGTTTTCATCATAGATGTCATGCCTACAGCTTTTATTAAGGGAAGAAAAATCCTGACCTTGAAAATCAAGGCCATCCACTGACTTAATTTACACTGGCACTTCCCATACTTTTTGTGTGGCACTGGCTTCGCTGCACCAGAGGCAGCAACAGTGAACATGCTTAGGTAGACTAAGCATGTGCACGATGTTGCCTAAACCTATTCAGAAAATAGAATTGTTCTACATTACATTAAATATATCTTTGAAGCATGATAGGTTGCAAAGGTAAACATTTGGGACTTAGGATCTACGCCAGTATTAAAGATGCCTGTTCAGTTTTAAGTCATCTCACCTGGTTTTCAATTACATAGTTACCATTTTGTTTTTTTAAAAGCCCAACCTCAATCGTTTGCTGCTGATTAAGTGTCCAGTGCTGCATGGTATATTTGGAAACTGTCCTCCCCTCTTTGAATTCTGCCATAATCCACGTCTCCTATATAGGATACCACTTGCATTTCTGCACCCCAGACATGGCTGTAGCAGGTTTATAACCTCCACAAGTAACATATAGAGTGGGGTCATTGACCAGAAAGGTCCTTCCTTGACCTCAGAGGTCAAATCCACTCCCAGTTTCCATAAGCTCTACTGTTCAGCACTCCTGGGAAGGTTGTTGCCTGAAAGAATGAAAACCGCTGATATCGTAAGCATCAGTGTGCAATCCTCCATGCCTTATGAGTTTCACATCCTTTCTCCATAGCAGGGAGGCACCCGAGATTTGGACTGGCAAGGTTTAAACAGTTGTTAATGTGGGTAAAACAATGTATCTATCCATAATCCTGATCATGGGAATAGCTGAGTCATTTTACCTCAGCACATTGAGAGGGATGGCATAGCCCTGGCTGGCAGGGGACCCAGGGGTTCAGCTTGCCAGCCCAGAGCTGCTCCACCCCAGCTCAGCCTGCTCAGCCCTTCACTGTATCACCCTCATGCCCCAACCAGCCCCAGTCCCCGTCTACACATGTGGTGCAGTGCACTAAATAACCCCACCCTGTACTTGTGTCAAGCAGTATTATCCTGCAGTGGAGTTCATTCGTTTACTGTAGCCTAATAGTGCTGCGCTTGGGGAAAGTGATAGTTTACTGCAGAACTAATTAGTCAACTCTGCAGTAAAGTGCACACGTAGCTGTCCCCACTGAGTCATATTTAAGTTTGCTGGGTTTTGTTTGTTGTTAGAATTCTGTCATTTATGCACATAAAACTGTTTGGGGGTTTGCCTTGTTTATATGTGGGAGAGAGAGTGTGAGGTGACAAAACTTTTGTCTCCTATAATTTGTAGGGTCCCACAGGTCATCCTGGGCTTCATGGAATGGTAGGTCCTCCAGGAGTGAAAGGAGAAAAGGTAAGCTAAAAGCCTAAGGGCCTAAATCAGCATGAAATCCTTTTCCACTTTCAAGCTCTAAAAAGCCTTGAATGGTTTTATCTATAGCATACTGTTGTCTGGCTTTAATATGTGGCTTTTTACTGAATCCAGCTCATACAACTTCTTAACATATCTCAAAGGGCATTTTGAATAACTGTATTCTGCACTGATGTGTACAGCCCAATTTTGTTTTCAACATGTTACATTCAAAATCCATTGGTGAGCTACTTGCTGTACCTCTCTGTGGCAGGGCACCTTTGGTGCCTGCCACTTTAAGAAGTTGGAACGGACTGTGGAGCAGCCGGCAGCAATGCAGCCTAACAAGGCGGTCACATGACTGCGGGAGTGCTCCTGGATTGGTGAATGGGGCTGAACAGCTTCCATATAAACAAAGGCCCTCAGAGCTGAGTGGACAGTTGCTGCAGGGAGCCAGAGAGAAAATATCACCAGCCAGAGCTGCTGCTCCCAGAACACCTGGCGGTCAAGGGTAGGAACTATGGGGATGGAGGAGGTTCCTGGTCCTGGGGAATGACCTAAAACTACACCCTGCTAGGGTAGGATGGTGTGCCGGGTTTGCCTGTGGCAGCGTGGCGTGGTCCCTAGGAAATGCCACACCAGTGCCTCCCTAGTGAAAGGTGAGTATGGGCGCTGTATAGCCTCAGCCTTCACAACCTGGTGGGGACAGGTGAGGGGTCCAGGTGTATCATCAGGCGTGAGACCCAAAGGCTGCAAGGCTGAGTAACCCAGTGAGGGAGCAGAGTAGTGGGCCCAATGATAGCATGCGAGTAGGCCGCGTGAAGTAGGGTTCACATGCATGAACCTGAAGGACTCCGCATGGGCTGCACAGAGTAGGGTCTGCATGGGTGGGCCTGCACATAAGCCAGCTTTAGCGATTAAGTGCGCTGGGTTTGGAGGGGCCCAAGAAGGCGGGCCCGTGTGAGAGAGAAGGCAAGTGGCCCAGTGACCTAACCGGAGAAACCCTTGACTGGTCAGTACAGGGGGCCAGGACCAAAACATTTAAAGACCAGACCATCCACCCTGAGGGATGGCCAGAGCCAGGGGCCTGGACTTCTGGTTGGCCTAGAAGTGAAGCCAGGGCCTGTGCAGCTAAAGGTGCCAGAAGGGGCCACTGCCAAGAGGGACAAGGGTTTAGGGAATTTTGCAGCCCAGAATGAGGACAGAGAGCAGGCTGCCTGCCGAGGAGGGATCCAGCAGGTGGGGACCAAATGTCAGGCGGGCATAGAGTGAGGCCTGTTGTAGGGCCAAGGCCACATAGTGATGCCATCTGCGAGGCATGGGACACGGTATAAGGGGAGGTTCAGAGCTATGTATTACACTTTTGGCATCAGGGAGTATATGGGCAGCCCAATGCCAAAGAAGGAGAATTCCTGAATCACCCAATACTTTTTAAAAATCTAATAATTTTTTATTTCATCTCACGATTTTGGGTAGCCTGACTTATGATTCCGAATGCTTGGATTTTGCCATGTTGGAACACACCTGAGAAATTATGGGCTCCCCTACAGAGTTTCAATATGGGCCCCAGAGACTTAAAATAAGTCTCTTGCTCTAGAAATAGGGGCTTGATACTGTGTCCATTATAAACACAGGGGTGAAAGGGACCCAAGGGATCATCTAGCCAACCCCTGCACAGAGGTAGGATTCTTTATTCCTACATCCTTCCAGACTATCATCTTGATGCCCATCCAGCCACTTCTTGAATGAGATTCAACAGTTTTCCTTAGCACCTTGTACTTTTGTCCCACTGTTTCTACAGTTGGAAAGTTTTTCTGAGATTTCATTTAGATCTGCTCTCCAGGTGCTTAAAGCATATTCAAGGAAAAGTTCCCACATACTCCAAGAATGAAGGATCAGGCCCTATGTAAAGGCCCCGACAAGAATCAAACTTTCTGGGTAAAGTAAATTAGAGTGAAATGAATCAGATTTTAGAAATACAACTGGAGAGGGAAGGGGAAGAGTTGAGGAAGCAGGCATTAGTTGAAAGAAGATGCAATCTTTATAACAAGCATATTCCTCAGAATGATAGGTAAACATATAGATTTCTCATCCCATTTTCCTCATAGCATATATTAGATGACAACTGAATTATAGATGAAGCTCTACACACTTGCAGCTGCTCACAGAATAAACCGTGTGCAGCAGCCCAGCCAGTCCCACTGAGATCAACCTTGTAGTGAATTCTCAGATTTAAATGTGGATTTTACTATTGCTAATATATTTTTTTTCCAAATGTATGATAAATCTTGGTTTAATATGTATTATAGTATCCGGCTATACCTGTTACCCTCCTTGGCAAAAGGAAGACTATAACACCACTTTACTTGAATATAAGATTACCCTGACTAGAAGACAACCCCCTAATAATTTGGTTCTTTGTACAATAAAAGCTGTGTTAACCGGCAGGACTGTGGTAAGAGGAGTGCTGGGTGTCGGGGGGCGGGGGGAGGAGGTGGCAGGGGGGTGGCAGAGCAACAGCAGTGCAGGGTGGTGGGTGGCAGCAGCAGCTGCTGCATGCGAGCTTCCCCCCTCTCCCCGCACTGGCGTCCAGTCAGCTGGCCGGAAACTCCAGGTAATAGAGCATTCCAGATAGTAGAATACCGGTTAACGCAGCTTTTACTGTATATCAAATTTTCATTGAATCAGCTATTAGGTAAAAGCACCAAAAGCCCCGCTAAAGCACCCAATCTATGCAGACACTGCAGAGCCGGGTCAAAATAATGTGCAGCTTCTTCTTGTAAAGTGCTTTTTTCTTCCTACATCTGCAAGCAGCCTTTGTGCTCTGGTCCCTGATCTTCCACAGGACGTTCCTGAAGCAGGAGATGAATTGGTTGAAATGAGCTGTCTGAGTTCCCCGCTGCTTGATCAAGTGACCAGACAGCACTGCCTCTCTGGTTAGGGTCTTGACCCCTCTCATCATCAAGAGGAGTACAGTTACTTTCCGCCACGCCTTCTTGGTTAAAGGGCAGTACCGGAGGAGGTGATCGAGTATTTCCACTTTCCACTGGCAGGTTTACCTGAGACAGTTTGGTGGGCCTCTCTGCCCCTCTGTTTTCCCACGTCCAGGCGGGGAGTGCCTGGGGCGGAGCTTCCTGCCAGTTCAAATCTCCGTGCTCCTTCTACAGGTCCTCCTGGAAGATTCACTCCCACACAACCTGGTGGTTGTTGCTGGGTAATAGGTCTGTGGTCAACAAAATGTCTCGTGCTCTTACCACCTCCAGCATCTTACAGTGGTTTGTCAGGTTGCTGATGTTTTGTTTTGCACATCGTATTTATTCTGGAAGCATTTCGGGACCTCGTAGGACCATGGTGGCTCCATAGTCCACGGGCTTGTGTTGGGCAGCGTATACACCTTCCAGTGTCACAGCAGGTGCCCTGCGTTGACAAGTAACACAGTTTCCATAATCGCAGTCTCTGTTTGACCTTGGCCTCGGTCTTTTCTCATGCTCTCTGCCTGGTCAGTTCTCGGTCGATCTCCACCCCAAGGATTTTCCCCCTGTGGAGGATGGAGACCCCCAGTGCCAACAGGTCTCTGAATTTGCCCATCCTCCCAGGCAAGTGCTTTTGCTCCTGCTGAGCTTGGTCCCCACCTCTGTTCTATATACCTGAGTGTGTTGTAACTCTTTCAACTGACCATTTGTCCCTGCATATGATGTTGAGATCATCCATTTTTTCCTGGTTACTCCCAAAGATGTCTACTCTGCTGATCCCAGAGTCCCAGCTGAGCTAGTGGGCTGGTGGTTCCATCATACAGATAAATAGGATTGGGGATTGTGGGCATCCCTGCCAGACACCAAGCTCCACTTTGATCAGGGCTGTCAGGGACCCATGCTAACACCCTGCTGCTCACATCACTGTACAACTTCTTAATCCATATGGTGAAGGCCCCATCTTCATCATTATCTCAAACAGGAATTGGTGGACCACTCAGTCATAGGTCTTCTCCTGGTCAAGGTTCAGCACAGCTGTTTTCAATTCTCCCTCTCCCTGTTGGTACTGTAGCACATCTCTTAGCTGCAGCAGGGTTCCATGGATCTACCGCACAGGCACTGTGCATGATTAGTGCTCATGGATCACTGCACCTGTGACAGACTTAAAATGCTCAGCCAAGACTTTGGCCATCTTATAGTTGAAGCTCAGAAGCATTATGGATCTCCAGTTTTTTTAGTTTATCTCTTGCTTCCTTCTAGTAAAGAAGGATTATGAGACACCCAGATGGCCCTCCTGCAGGTGCTCTTTACAGACCTCCAGCAGGTCCAGGCCCACCTAGTCCCAGAAGGTCACATAGAGACCTTGGGCAGGCTGTCTGCCCCAGGGGTCTTACTCTTCTTGCAATGGTGGAGAGTTCTATTGATCCCCTCCTGCATCCATTCCTCCACCAGCTTCTGACTCTCTTCCTCCCCAAGGACCTGGGTAAGCTCCAGCAGGCATCCTCCCTGGCCTCAAATCCTCTGAGCGCACAGTGTACAGCTGCCAGTAGACGGCCGCTGCTGTCTCCAGTATCCCCTTGTTTGACCAGTGCTCCACACTCACTCAGTCTACCAGACTGGTCATGGCTTCCTTCTTGCCTTCTTTAACCTGCGAAAATAAGCTGGCCGCTCCTCTCCCTCCTTTACCCAGGGGGCCCTTCTTGGCCTGTTTTCTGTACCATGTTTCAGTCTGGCTCTACCTCCCACATTGCCTCCCTTACTTCCTAACCCCCAGCTGCCTGTTTGTGCAGGCTCTGCAACTTGCAGTTTAGCTGTTTGCATTGTTTCCTCTGGAATCAGGCTTCCTTCCTTCCGGCCTGCTGGACGACGTCTCTTGTTCTTTCTTTCATGCTGGCCCACCGCTGCACTCCATCTAGTTCTGGTACCTGGGTCTGAGGGTTTCCCACCCTGCATAGTGCTGCCTGCACTCCTGCTGCATCTTTTCATTGTCCAGAAGACTCACATTCAGAGTTCATATTCCTCTGCCTTTCTTGGGCTGCCTCATTTCCGCTTTCACTGTCAGGAGGCAGTGGTCCAAGAAACAGACAGGTGCAGATTCAGGTTTAGGTACTTTCCATGCCTTGGGGAGAAGGATGAAATCTATGCAGGATTTTGATTGACCCAAAGGGTCTATCCGTGTGAAATTTCCCCTGGGTCCTTGGGCTTCTTTGCTTGCATCTCACAGACTGTGTTCACAGATAAACTGCTTCAGCAGCCTGGAGGATCTGTCTAGCCTTTTTTGTCTTCCAGTTGTTCTGTCTCCCTCATTGATGATGCAGTTGAAATCTCCTGTCGTCACCACTAGCCAGGTGCTGGGTACCACAACTGTCAAGTTTTTAAGAAAGGTGTACTTTGTTGTTCTGTTAGCTGGTATATACACATTTAGGAGGTTAAATCTTCCTCTCCGTTTCAAAGTGGATTTACAATCACCTGCCTGCAATAATTTCTCTGTGTTGCAGTGGGCGCACGCTGTCTCCTCTCAGAGGGACCACAGTCCCTGCTGCCAGATCACCATTGGCTCCAGACCAGAATGAAGGTCCATGCTGCCAGTGTTTCTTAAACAAAACATAGCCTTTAGGACTGGGCAGACCATGTTCCTGAAGACAGATAATATCCACTTTTAGTTGCCTGAGGTCCTGCTCTAGTGTGTCCTAGTTGGTGGGACAGTATTGTACTTTGTGTCCAATGTGTCTCACCACCAGCTGCCCAGAGCCCCCATTGGTGTCCCTTCCATTAACTGACACCCCATTTGAAAGGTTAGGGGTGGATGTTGTGGGGCCATTCCCAAAAAGTAGTACAGTATCCCAGCATATCCTGCTACCCGGAGGGAGTACCTTTGAAAGCTATATCAGCCTCTAAGGTAATGGAAGAATTGTTTAAGATTTTGTGGTGTGTGAGGCTCCCTCAAGAAGTACTCACTGATCCTGAGACTAATCTTACATTGCGAGTGTCTGAGGAGGTCTATAGGACCTTTGGATTGAAGCATTTGAAACCATCGGTTTCATAGATTTCATACATTTCATAGACATTAGACATTAGGGCTGGAAGGGACCTCGGAAGACCATCGAGTCCAGCCCCCTGCCCAAAGGGCAAGAAGTCAGCTGGGGTCATAAGTTCCCAGCAAGATAAGCATCCAATTTTCTCCTGAAGGTGTTCAATGTAGGTGCTTGAACCACCTTCGATGGCAAGCTATTTCAGACCATGGGGGCTCGGACAGTAAAGAAATTCTTCCTTATGACCAGCCTGAAATGGTCTTGCAGGAGTTTATAACCATTCAACCTCATCATCCCTTGGGGCTCTCTGGTGAACAAACGTTCCCCCAGATACTGGTGGTCACCCCTGATAAACTTATAGGTGGCCATCAGATTACCCCCAGAGCCTGCCCTTTTCCAGGCTAAGGAGCCCCATAGCTCTCAGCCCGTCATCGTAAGGTCTGTTTTCCTGACCTCTGATCATGCGCGTGGCTCTTCTCTGGACTCTCTCAAGCTTCTCCACATCCTTTTTGAATTGTGGAACCCAAAACTGGACACAGTACTCCAGCTGTGGCCTCATCAAGGCTGAGTACAAGGGGACAATGGTGTCCTGGGATTTGCTTGAGAAGCATCCATGGATGCCATTCTCAAACTGATGGAGTAGACATGTGCTTCAAGAGGACCCTGAAGAGTATGTGGAAAAGGTTTGTAGCTGAAGAACCCCAGCAGTGGGAACAAATGATGTAATCCTTATTGTTTGCCATTAGAGAAGCCCCACAAGCTTTGCTAGGGTTTTTACCTTTCACACTTTTAAATGGTCATTGACCCTGTAGCATCTTATAGTTGATGAAGGAAGATTGGGAAAAATAGCTACACCAGACTAAGAACTCACTGAAAGACATTCTTCAACTAAGGGGAAAACTGAATAAGGTGTGGGCTTGTCCATAAAGGCAGTGTGGGGGAAGCACAAGCCCGCCAAGAAGCCCAGTATAACAAGAAAGTCTGTGAAAGTAAATTTGAGGTTGGACACTGGGTTGTCCTATTGCTTCTGGACAATTCATTAATATTTTTTGGCAAGATGGCAAGGGCCCTATGAGGTAACACACAAAGTGAGCCCAGCGGATTATGAAGTTTATCAGCCCAACAAGTGAAAAATGAGGCAGTCTAGCATATAAATTTGTTGAAGCCCTGGCAAGAGATAGGCATTATGGATTGCCACTCTATTCAGATAAGCCCAAGCAGGGACCCTTCATGCAAGACTGGGAGAAGTGGATGAAAGAAGTTGAATTAGGATCTCAGCTGACTGAAAAGCAATGGGTACAAGCAGCTAAATCAGTGAAAAAATGTCCAGATGTGTTTCAGGAAGCCCCAGGAGAAACCAAAGGTGCCATGCATAGCATTGGGATGCCCGCAGGCTAGGTAGTTCAGGATTCCTGGAAAAGAATCCTGGGCAGCTCCACGGCAAGGAAAAACTGAATGGAAACCATGTTGAGAGGGCCAAGAATCCCATAGTGAAAGGCAAAGCCCAATGGTAATCATACCAAAACCAGATGGGGATATTCACCTTTGTATAGATTTTAGAAAAGTGAATGCACTGGTGAAATTTACTGCTTACCCCATGCCCATGATTAATAAGATGGTAGAAAGAATAGGGTAGGCCTGCTATATATCAACATTAGACCTGACAAAGGACTACTGGAAGGTGCCTTTGGCACTAGAAGACCAAACGTTTTGGACTACAAGTAGTGGAGGGAGAGATCAAAATTTCAGGGTTCCCAGTTGAGGCATAAAGGAAAGGACATCAAGCGTGGGAAAAGGTGACAGCAAGGGTATGACAAGTATTATGGTTGTGGGTGACTGTCCTTTGCTAGAAAAGTGGCAGCAGTTCAGGCAGTGCTACTGCTGATCATTCTGAACGCTAGAATTGTGTTTTACGTGTCGTGGTGGCAGTTAGTGAAAGGACAGAGGGAAATACCTGTGTTCTTTTTGGAAAGCAAAAGAATAAAGTCTAGCCAGAACAGAACTGTATAAAGCAAGAGAGGTGGGAGTGGGACCTACCTAAATGCAGCAGTTTGCAACCAAGCAGCACCTTTAATTTTGCTCTTTTTGCTATGCACCCTGCCCAGTGCTGTGTGACCAAGAGGCAAAAACCATGACATTATCTGGCAGCCACTCAGTGGCCGGGTGGGAGCACATGGTGAAAAGTGCAACATTAAAGGTGCCACTCCGCTGCAAGCTTCTGCTGTGATTTAGATAGGGTCCCTAGATGGGGAGTGCCAGACAGTTTGTGTGTTTACACGACCCTATGTGAGTGCAGTTTGTAAAGCAGCAACAGAGTGGGAAGGGAAAGCAGCATGTGTTAGCCAATTTTTTGCAGGTACAATCTGGAGATGGTAATGGGGGACTGCAGTTATGTTTTCCCCCTGGCTTGCTCCTTTGCCTTTTTGCTAGGAATAAGTAAGACTAGTGGGCATCCGAAACCAAGGGCTTCCAGATATGGGACTTGCACATAGGATGCCTGTCATGGATTTAGCCCAAGACTGATGAGCCTGAGAGGGGGGATATTTGTCCATTAGAGCCACACAGACTTGAGAAATTGATCTCTGCTCAGTTGAATTTGGAACTTAACTATTGGGTCCAACTGAATTTTGGAACTGATTTGGCTTATTTGGCCTTTGGAATGAAATACATATATAAAAATAAATGTTATGGCAATGGGGGGGCATGCTTTTCTCCTAGCTGCTTCTCAGCCTTTTGGCTAGGAGCAAGCAAGACTAGGAGGCACGTGAACTCCAAGGCTTCCAGGCCTGAAGCTTGCACATAGAAGCTGCTAAAACATAAAAAAGCTTCCATCAGTTTGTTTGCCCGTATGAGCCATGTGTTTTATACTAAAGCTTAGTGTTGACTGCATTTAATCAACTTCATGGTTGGTTTCCATTACTGAGCACATGCTGCTTTTGGCAGCAGCTTAGTGATAGACAATGCATCTAATGAGGCTTCCTTTTATGCAAATGTAAGATGAGGCAATTTTCCCCTCGTGCTGATTGGGATAAAAAACCTTGTCTTGTATTCAAGTAAATATGGTGGGTAACGGAACAATATTGAAGAGCCCATCTGTGGGATGGAAGTTTTACATGCTGTCTGTGGTTAATTTTAAAATAAATAATTCATTTTTACTGTTATTCTTTTGCTACTGCCACTTACTCTTTCTGCTCACCCCTTATGAAGGCAGAATTTCCTTTGACTGCTTGAGTAAGGACTGCAGGATGTGATCGGATATGTTAGCTATTACAGTTAAGTCAGTTAGGCCCACTGTGATTTTTAATACGAGCTCTTTTCGTGCTGCAAGTTTCTTCCTATTCTGTAAACGGGATTTGAAAACAACAAGATGGGAGGAGAGACGCTGAGAGAGAGACACGATTCTGTCTCTGCCACAAGAGCTGAATAGGAAAGAACAGAAACCTATTAATCCACTGCAGAGTGCCTTGGCAGGCTGGCATTAGTAATCTACGTGCACGTATCGGAATACATGACTTCAGGAAAAATCTGGTAACTCCCTCTCTCATTTTCTTTTTAATTAAGGCCACTGTCTCTTACAAGTAGAGATTTATCAGAGATCAGATACGTGCAAAACTGAGACAGTGCAGCCATAAGAACTTCTCTAAAAATCTTGTTGGGTTTGGCCGTACTTACAGCGTGCTTTGAACCGTATCCCGCTCCTTCCACGGGATGAGGATTAGACATTTGATGCTTTGATTCTATGTTCCAGAATTGTAAAGCCTACGCCAGGGGCCGTCAGGCGGGGGTACGCATACCCCCGGGGATACTTCGAGAGGTTCCATGGGTACATGCACGTGGGCAGGGACAGAGCGCCACTGCCTCACAGCAGCAGGACTGGGGCAGGGCAAGAGCAGCAATGCCCCTCTGCAGGCCGGTCATAGCGAAGAAGCTTGCATGCAGCGGCTGCTGCTGCCATCTACCACCCCATGCCACTGCTCCATGTGCAGGTGCCCCCCTCACCACGACCGGCTGCAGCTACCCCCACTGCAGCTCCTTAACCAGCCGCCAAGGGTACATTGCTCAAAAAAGGTTGAAAACTGAATTAAGGCACTAGAAAACTAATTAAGGTACTAGACCAGTGGTGCTCAGCTTTTCCAGTGCACAAGCTGGATGAGTGGGACACAGCCAGACTGTGGGATAGATCCAATATGTGGATCCAGGTCTGCACACCAGGTCCAAGACTCCATGCTGGGTTTAGTACCAGGTGCCAGGTCTGTGGATTGGCTCTGCATGCTGGCCTAATCCAGCGTGTGGGGCCATGTCATAGGATGCCTAATGGGTCAAAAACCTGGTGGCGGGAGAGGGGTAGCAGGGTTAATTGACACAGAGCTTCCAGAGCTGTGACAATTAACACTGTCACCAATCCCCTGCTGGCAAATTTCTGGACCCTTTGGGAGCCCTATGAGCTGCGTGACTCAGCTTTGTGGGCTGGATCTGGCCTGTAGGCTGTACTTGGAGCACCACAGTATTGGACTGCTTTCTGTCTGTGAATCATACTGGAAATTCAAATCATGTTTCTCTGTTACCTACTCAATTGTGGGTTGCTTTTTTTTAACTAGCAGCTTTTATTGTATCATGACATCAACAAATATGTAAGGTATTCACCAAAATCTGAATTAAGCAGAGTGTATGCCCAAGTTCTTGCTTCCTAACTAATTATATCCTACCCAAATAAGTGAGATTTGGTTTTATTTTACAGGGTGATCCAGGTCTTCCTGGTTCCATTGGTCCAAAGGTTGGTTGTTTCTTTATAACAAGTTCATGTTATGTTCAGTTTATCAGAATTTTATACCTATTATAAGTTTTTTCAAAGCAGTTGAAAAAAAGTCAAGATAAAGTATCTTAACAAAATGAAATGTCCCTATTTTTTATATTTTTGCACGGAGTTTAGGAATAAGTAGACCTGAGTCCTATTCCCAGCTCTGGTTTCCAAGCTGTTGTGTCAGGATCAGGTGACTTGTTTGGTGCAGACTTTAGAACTATACCACACCTCACTTTCCTATCTATAATATGAGCATAGTATGTAACTCCTGGATATGTTATGGAGCCTAATGTATTTGTATTTGAACCGTGTTTGGAAGGAAGGAGCTTAGAAGTCCCAAAGAGTATTATTCTGCAGCCTCATTAAGTCAATGATTTTGATTCAAACAAATTATATTTTATATGGACAAGTAGATGTGCTAACTTCATGTTGTGTCATGTTGTGCCATTTCCTTTTGCTTTAGGGAGATGCTGGAGATATTGGAGCACCAGGTCTAAAAGGTAAAGCAGGTGCTGATGGACAGCCCGGGAAACCCGGACCACCAGGACTCCCGGGACCCCCTGGCCCAGCCTATGGCTTTGGATTTGAGGTAACTGTCGTATAATGATTAATTTTATGTACAAGGCCATTAGCTTCAAAGGGAGGACAACATGATTGTTACTTGTTGATTCTGAAGGTAGAGATGATAATTCATGTTAGTCAGAAATAAGAAGGCAGAAGGTAGTGCAGGTGGCCTCTTGGGGCCTATAGAGATTCAAGGCATGCTTTTTGTAGGCAAGAACCTACTTCATCAGCTATCACCAGCACTCCGGTTTTGTGAGGGGATGGTTCACAAAGGCTTTAAAACTAGATTAGACAAACATTTTTCCAGGATGCTTTATACAGAAATGATACTGCCTTGAACAGGGGGTTAGCTTCTGAGGTCCCTTCCAGCACTACTTTTTATGTTTCTTATTTACAATGAATTTGATCACAAAAAGATTCCTTTAACTTTACACTAAAAATTGCTTGTGACATTTTTGTTTAGGTTTAATTTATTTCTTCCCAGCCTCCAGGTACATGGCTTACTGTTATTTCTCCGAGTGGAATTTGGCCATACATTTGATTACAATATGTTGGTAGTTTATTTCTCTAAGTAACATGCATATGAAAGTTTAGCGATCGGCTTGTCCTCCAGAATTGTACAGACATCTCCATCTTCCTATAATGGGGTCACATACACATCCAGAGAGGATAAGAGAATCATAGAAAAGTAGGACTACAAGGGACCTCCAGAGGCCATCTAGTTCAATTCCCTGCTTGAGACAGGTCCTTCCCTATCTAAACCATCCCATAAAAGGCCTTACCTAACAATTTTCCAAGTTCTGAGTGGCCAAGGACCACAGGCCTCCAGATTGTACACCATGCTATTTGTCCCTCCTCACTGCACTACATGGGCACTTGCCATTTGAGGAGCAACCCCAGCTGCACTGTACTGGCACCTCCTTTTTGCACAGGGTCTCCCTAAGGCCCCGAGCCCTGCTGGCTGCCCTTCCTTGCTCTCAGGGGAGAGGACAAGCAGCAGAAGCTGGAGGAGGGAGAGGGAGCCTGGAGACTACAGCAGCAACACAGGAGAGCAGTGTGAAGAGAATGGCAGTCAGCTCAGGAGCCCAAGGGCTGCAAGTTAAATTCTCAGGGGCCACATGTGATCCATTAGCTTCCAATAAGACAGTCCTGGTGTAATCTGTTCCTAAAACTACACAATCAGTCCTGTTGTACAGATACAAATCAGAGAGAGATATTTAGCTGTCTTAGTTTAAAGTCAAGGCAGGGTAGAGATGTACCTTATAGACCAACTAAATCGAGATTCAAAAGATTTTGTAAGCAACAGCTTGTTTTGGCTTGATGGGAAGGGACTGCAGGGAGTAGTGCTTCTAAATGGAAAGCAGTGCTTAACTACAAAGGATAGGGAATGGGGGCGGGGGGTGCGTCCCAGTAGTGGCCATGACACCCTCTGGTGGCTCTGTAACCTGTGCCCTGCTCTGCCTCTAGGGTACCTTCCCTTCCTTCTTTCCTGCCATGCCTTGATGTTCTTAATGTACTGCAAGGGAAGTTGCCTCAATTGTCCTAGAGCGAGCCTTACTCTGTCAAATAGCCAGCAGGTCCCTCCTGAACAGCTCTAGTCTCAGTCCTGCCTTTAGGCTGTGTAGGCATTTTCAGCCTGCCTAGGGCACCTATAAGCCTTAAGGGCTAATTACATGTCTCTGCCCCTCCAGAACACCTGTAGCATTAAGGCCTCATTGCATGGCTCCATCCTTCCCTACACCATGCTTCATGCTTTGCAGGTGTCACCGTACTGTCCCTCTCCTGTTAGGACTTTGGCCTTTTCCATGTCCACCCTCGCTAGGCCTTCTAGCCCAGGCCCGTTGTATTGGACCTGGCATCTAGGCACCAGCTCTAGTCTTGCCCAGGCTCTGGGCCCTTGGCCCCTGTCTCCAGTGCTGAACCCTCTAGCTGCAAGCTCTGCCCTGCTCTCAGGTCCTCTTGCTTCCTCTGCCTTGAGCCTCTCCTCAGCAGGGCTCAAGGCAACCATTTACCCCTAGGGCATTAATGGGACCTCCAAAGACCACCCCTCACATTCCTAACCCAAATCATCAGTATAACTTAATCAAATAGTAAGCCCTCTGGCTACAAAATAAATCTTCCTTTCTGGGCAAAGAAATACTATGAAAGCAAAAGTATGCTGCCACTTTAAGAAGAAAACCTCTTTCCCCTCAGAGCAGCCCATACTCTAGGGACCATCTCCATTCTGGGCTCTCACGCCTCCACTCTGGTTCAGGGTCCCTCAGGTAGCTCTTCCTCTCCGGGGAGCTTCTCTCCTTGGTAGAAGCAGGGCCGGACTGCTTCAGCTGTATTCTCCATAGTGACGCTCAGTAGCTGCGTCCCTCCTGCTGATATGGTGCCTTCCAGCAGCCTCCAGGATCTTCCTGCTGGCTCCACTCAGGGCCTGTGCTCATATGCAGTCTAAGCCCAGCCTGTTCCCTAGTCATGTGGCCCCTGATTGCCTCTGTCCATACCTGCCACCTGTTTCTCTGCCCACCTGCCAGCCCTTAAATTAGCAGGAACACCAAGTTTCCTGCTGCAGGAGAAAAAGTGACAAAATTCAGTTAACTCAGGGTTAATCTCATGTTGCATTTTGGCCTTGAACCAAGTGAAATAGAATTCTGCTTTTAGTGTTCAGACCTGTTATACTATAGGCTAAAACTCCTGTGGCACTAATATCATAGTGGCTGTAGTGTTTTATTTTTATGTGTAAATAATTTATAATCTGGGCTTAAATATGCAGCAGTACCTTCCAGTGGGTATGTTTCCACATGACATTAATGCAATTTGTGCCAGAGTTTATTGCTCCTGGTGCAGTGTTTACATGTGTGCCCAGGACTGCAGCATGTTGAGCCAGGGCAGCGCAGCCCTGGTGGCTCAGTTTACCAGCCCAGAGCTGTTCCCTCCTGGCTCAGCATTAGCCAGCAGGCAGCCCCCGCACTGTAGTACCCTCGTGTCCCAGCCAGCCCCTTCACAGTGTACACGTGCATTTTGCCACACGTAACTACTCTGCTGTAGGATAGTACTTGTGTTAGGGAGTACTATCCTACTGTGGAGTGAATTAGTTTACTGTAGCCTAATAGCACTGCACATGTAGATGATGATTCTTTACTGTGGAGCTAATTTTAGTTAGTTCTGAAGTAAAGCATCATATGTAGATGCATCCAGGATGCTTTAACAGTGAATTGCAGGTTCTGTGTTAGATGCCAGTTTTCATATACTGTCATCCTAGATACAAAATGCAGCAACTCCATAGTGAACTCATGCTTTGTAAGATTCTCTTATTAAAAAAAAAACAACTTCAAGCCATTACACTTTATTGAGGCATAAAGAGCAACTTCCATTTTAAAATTTGAGTTTGGCTCACCTTAGGTTCAATTTCACCGTTCATTTGAAAATATTTTATAGCAGTTGTATCTCAGAACACTGCAGTTTACTTTGTGCTGCCCTGCTGGCAAGCATACATGAGAAAATCAGGGTTTATACTTCTTATTTCTGCTAACCAGAGTAGTCATTTAGCTTATATATGTGGGTTTTCCTCTCTCTCTCTGTACTTATTTATGAAGTGTTCATCTCTACTTTTGCTTTTTCATTCAGGAGATGTTTTCAAACTGTGGTGCTATGTTCTTTTAACCTCATAGAATGTAATGTAGCACAGCACAGTAACAAAGAAGAATATTATATGAGAAATAAACAACGTTTGCTTGAAACTGGTGGCCACAATGGGTGCGTCCACACATGCAGGCACATGTGCTTGCAGCAGCTCAGATAGAAGCAGTGCAAATTTGAGCCAGGGCTTTTTGCTTCAGTGCACATGCCCAGACATGCACTTTGGTGTGGAGCAAATTGTGCCACTTATGGCAAAATAACCCTGCCTGGCTCCTCCGGGATCTGCAGCCAGGGGGAGCTAGAGGCTGGGGCCAGCACCTGTGCTGTCCCCAGCGGTATAAAAGGCTGCTCTGGCAAGTTGCTCAGGGCTACTCACTCTCAGGAGTTTCTGGGACCTGGCCAATTGGTACCTGGGGACACTACCGCTTGTGCCAGCTGGACTGCTGAAGCAGCCCTGAGAGTTCCCTGCTCCCTCTACTCACCGCAGCAGTCTAGCACTGGGGGCTGCTGCCTGGCTGTGACCTATTACCACTTGCAACAGCACGTGGCCCTAAGGCTGCACTCCTGCGAGACCCAGTTGGGGTCTGCATGGACATTAGGGGCATCTGGGCCAGCTGCAGTGGGCTGTGGCAGCTGTGTGGCACTACTGCCATGTGTGCCACTGCTTGGCCACCTGGGCACCTGTCGCCAGAAGATGTTCTCAGCGTGGTGGCCTGCTTTGGACTATTAAAGCAAGTTCTTGTGGCCCCAAGTGGCCAGGAGGTAAGCCACCTCCAGCTGGGTCCTGGGTGCAAGCTCTGAGCAGGCTTCTCTGCCTGGGTCTTCCCACTTGCCACACTGTCAGGAATTCAGATGTTCCCTATTTAAAAACTGCAAAATCCCTGATTAAAAAATCCCCAAATCAGTCTTTGGGGTATCTTAAAATACCCCAAAATCCATGTTCTTCTGCAAGCAAAACAAAAGTTCACTAGACATTGTGTGTGCGTGCTTGTGCATGTGTGTGTGCATGTACACACACACACACACACACACACACATATACAGAGAGAGAGATCAAATCAGTTAGGCAATGTTTTATTGATATATTTACAATTTTAAAGCAATTTGGAAGCCTACCCATACCTCTATCATCATAATAAAATCAATTCTAAATATCTATACAGTTTGGCACTGTTTTTTGGCTTTTTTGTCATAGAAAAATCGGAGTTGCTCCTACCCGTTTTGCTCACCAGGATGTGCGTGCTGAGTAGCACTGATACGCCAGTGCTCTGCCCCTGCCCTAGCCTCACACTCGCAACCCACAGCCTGCCCCCCTACCCCAGTCTCCTCATTCCTGACCCACAGGGCCAGATATGTGGGTGAGGGGTCTGTGGGGGTGATTTGGGGATATGTGGATTGTGGGGGGACATACAGGGGGGCTGATCAGAAGGGTCCCCTGCCCCCCACAGAGTGAAGCCTCCACGCAGCTCATGGGCTGCATCTGCACAGGGCCACAGTCCCCCAACAGGGGCCCACAGCCACTCAACAGGAGCTACAGCCCCCCACAAAGGGGCTACAGCCCCTCAACAGAGGCCAAAGTCCTCCAACAGGGACCCCATGATCCCCTGCAGGGGCAACCCCCCTAGCCCCTCAGGGCCCATGGCCCCCCACCCAGCCCCAGACCCCAATCACCCTCCATTGCTCGCCCAGCCTGTCCCAACCCCTGATGCCTGCACTGCCCAGCCCCAGTGTCCCCACACTTACCGGCTATAGCAGCATCCGTTAATACAGTAGGGGGCAACAGGGATCAGCTCTGGCTGCCTGGCATCCAAGCTGGCATTGCTGCATTGCCAGGGTGCAGCCCAGCTGGCAGGGTTCCCTGTGGTGCCACGGGCTATCTGGAAGCTCGGGGTCACTGGGGCTGAGTGGTGCCAGGCTCTAGGGGACAACTGGAGCAGCCCAGAGCTGCCAGACAGTGCCTGGCGCAGCACGGGACCCTGCCAAGCCAAGCTGCACCCATGTCATGTGGCTGCATGGGTGCCAGGCAGCTGAGGCCAATCCCTGCTGCCCCCCGCTTCCCATGCTGTGCAGGGGGGCTTTGCCATGAGGGCCTGAGTGGCCCCAACCACCGCTGCTACTGCCGGTGAGTGTGGGCTGTGCTGGGGGTGGGGCCAGGCAGAGGAGTGATCAGAGAGCGGGGGCTGCTCAGGGGACAACTGGGGAGCAGGGGCTGGGTAGGAGAGTGACTGGGGAAAGGGGGCTGTGAGGAGGAGCGATCAGGGAGCAGGGGCTGGGCAGGGGAGCAACTAGGGAGTGGGGGCTATCCAGGGGAGCGATCAGGGAGTGGAGACTGGGCAGGGGAGCGATCAGGGGGTGGAGACTGGGCAGGGGAGCAATCGGAAAATGGGGAAGCAATCCAGGAGCTGGGACCCAGGAGGGGAGCGATCAGGGACTGGGGCCAGGCAGCACCCCCGACATAGTCCCCTCTCCCAACATGCCCCACCATCTCAGTGGAGGACTGAGCCTCCGGTTGCTTCAGGGCATGGTCTGGGACTGTGCCTTAGTCTGCTGTTTTGCAGCACTTTTTTTTGACCCCTGGATATCCAGGGTCTAATTTTGCCCCCAGGCTACAAATTTGCAGTGTGGGGAATGTTTTTTTGTTCCAACACGTGCATCTTATGGCACCTCAGAGGGGTTTGAGATGCTGCAAGAGGCACGTGCGCACTGGTCTAGATGCACCCAATGTGGCCAATATAACATGGTGGTTTTAAAATCCATCAGTTTAATCTGAAATAAATAGATGCAATTCCTTCAGCTTCTGTTATTATTCCTTTCTTTCACCCTGCTGGCTACTCTAAATGCAGACGTTGTGAAACAGCCATTGCTTGCTTACTAACAAATTCTGGTACCCTACTTATGCCAAATAGTACCTTAGTTGCTTACATCTCTCACATTTTTAAAAAATCAGAGCCAGCACGTATGCAATTGGGAACCAAACATAATATATACAAATACTCCATTGCATTCATCTAAACTCGGTGTAGATTCCAGATCAAATTCTTCCCTGCACTAACGTCCACTTTGCTCAGGAAATAGGGAGGACAGCCAGGGAACCAGTTACGCATAACCTTGGTCCAAACCCCAGCATGTGTTAAGAGCTATAAACTGCTCTGATTTGTGCCAGGTGGCTACAATCCACAAATAACTATATATCCATCTGAGAGTAAATGGAGCCTCAGCATGTACCACCTTACCCTCACCCTCTACTCACGTGGCACTCCATGGGCAGTTAATCCAGGATCCAACTTCACCGCTGTACACCATTTGTAAGTTTCCCTACACAGGGAATTTGCAGCTGGTCAGTGCAGTAGCAATTTCTGCCACTGCTGACAGTTCGAACAGGGTTACCATAGCAGAATGGGGCATGGCGCATAATAGCACCCCTTGGTGACCTTGAATCCCTGCTTGACTGGTTCCTTGGTTCTCCTCTCTCCTTTTGCCATGACTTTGATGTCTCTTGGGTGAAAGTAGTTGTCAAGAGGCTGCCCAGGACCCCAAGGAACACTTATGCTGCCTACATACCTGCTGTTCCCGGTTAACCCAGTCCCAGGGGCCTTAAGGCGCTGGTAGCCTTGGTGTCTATTCACGACCTCCAACCTTCCTTACAGCCGTGCCCATGCCTCACATGTGATATCATTCAATTACTTGCCTGTTGGAGCTTTGGCCTTCTTGGCCTCTGCCCCTTTTCTCTCGCTGGAGCCGTTTAACCTATGTTGGTCCTGGTTTCTGGGCTTCAGCCCCAGCCTTACTCTCTTGAGCTCTTATCTCTGCCCGTCTTGGACTACATACCCCTGACCCTGGTCTCCACCCCATTCTGGGCTCTAGGCTCTATAGCCCTGTCTCTGCTCTTTGTAGGCACTGATGAGACCTCCTCCCACTCCTATTAGTCCTGCCAGTAAAACTAACTGGAAGTCCGGCTAACAGCTTAACTAAGCATACATCCACCTTGTATACATGTAAGTCCTAGCAAAAGGTTTGCTGTCACTTTATCTTAAGTAGCCTAGTCTGGGCAATTGGCAGCGCACAAGCTGGCTCCTATAAGAAAGCAAAGCTTCCTTGGGCAAACCCCCATCTGTCCTTCTTCTGCTACAAGCAGCTAAGAATGCGATCTCCTACCAGGATTTCTCAGTGAGCAATCTCTGTCTCCTTCAACGTGAGGGCTCTGCTTCTCTGCGGAGCTTTCTCCTCACTTTACACCTCTCACTGTGCTCTCCTGGCAACTCTCTTCCTCCCATGGTACTCCTCTGATCCTGCTTTTATCCAGCTCCTAGCTCTAGAATCTGTGCCCAGTGACTCACTGGTCCCAGATGTCAGACTTCCTGTGTCTGAGAGGATTAGCCACTTCTCCCTCGCCAGGCTGCTCATTCTTGGGCTGGTGCTTCCTATCTGAATATTCTGTTTGCTCTCATAGCGGCCTCCTGACAAGCCTGCTTAGACTGCGGGATAGGAGTCTCTGGCTCTCTCTTACAGTTGCCAGTACAGCAGGCCATGCTGGATCTTGTACTGCAGAGGGCACGAAGATAGTATCCCAACTCTAATCGCAGCAAACAGTTCTTGGCCAGCCAGTTCTCAGCTGGAACAGCAGACATGTATCTGTTTACTCATAAACCAGGATGACTGGAATATTTGTCATTTATACATTCCTTGATGGTAATCCCAGTCTTGATACACTGTTCTTACAGTCTTCTTGATGCCCACTCCTACCATCTGTTAAGTCAGAATACGGAGCAGTGTATGCTCTCAGAGTGGTCTGTCAGTTTTAGCAGGGCAATACTAGCTTTTGGTTGGCAGTCTTTTTATTGCAATAAAGCTGTGTCTTCTGCAAAACAGGCCTTTTAGCACTTGTTAGCATCTGTTATCAATTAAGTGCCAAAACTGAACAGCGAGGGAGGGAAGAGGGAGACAGGGTTTGTTGGCATTTGTGCTTGCCAAAAGAACAGTTTGTGTTGCCAAAGGAACCTGGTAAACCTATTACAAACACATGGATGTCAGCAATGACAATATGTTGTGTAAAACAGACAGCAGGCATACTCTTCCAGGGAAACGGATTGCTACAAGGAGGCCAGTTAAAACCAGCAGAAGCAAGGTGAAGCATCAAGAGACACAAGTTGTGCATTCCTCCTGGGAAGTGATCAAACAGTTAGGTGCACTTAATCTCACCCAGTCCCATTTAGTATCTGATGTCCTGAGAATCTGTGGAAGATCAAAACTAAACTAAATGAAAAAAGGCTGAGCAGCACTCAGTCTTGCTGTTTTGCCCCAGCTGTGTGTTGTGTCATTGAGAGTACAAAAAAAATGGAAGCAGATTGAGAGAGGATGGTGCAGTCTTCACAGCCTCCAATAAAAGTAGTGGCAAACAGCTACAGGAAATGCCAATGATCACAATATTTTTTGGTCTATGGAGCCTCTTCCCCTCCCAAACATGGGCACTGCTGTTTTTGGCCCTACTATAGTCCTCTTCACTTCAGCTAAATATGTGAATTACCATTTGCAACCACAGTGATCACAAGCAGGAGCTCAGCATTCAGTTGCAGGAGGAAGAAATATCTTCCATTCTTGCATCACAACTGGTCTTGGCAAAAATGCCTATAGGACCTCTGTTGCCAGAAAAAAATGTTTAAGTATTTAGCTTTTGAAAGTTATTACACTTACAGCTTCACAATGCAATGTGCTAGTATTAGACAGGTAAATGATGAAATAAAAAAGGAGCACAAATTATGCCGTAAAAAGGAAGGTTGCTTTAATTTTGTTCAACTGTTTTCCAGTCTGAAATAATGTGGAAGGCTGGTAAGGTGACAAACCCATCAGTTCATGAAGTTTTTGACTGGCAGAAAGACTAGTGCGCTACCACAAAGTTTGAATATCTTTACATTTAATACTTGCAGCGTACTGATACAAAAGAAGTTCTGGCGAATGATTCGAGGTGTTGGTGGCTTTTCTTTGGTGTCTTTGTTTTACAACATTCAAGAAGAACTTCCGATATAAATGGCTAAAAGATGAGGTGAAGGCAAAACAAGGTGTTCAGTAACTCTTTCTTTTTTCCTTAGGATATGGAAGGGTCAGGGAACATCGGTTTGTTAAGTGAGCCCAGAACCCCAGGATCCAGAAGACAACATGTAAGCTTTTAGTTCCTTGTTTTATTTTGCTTTGTTTTGTTTAAAAATGCATGCCTTCCCTTCTACATGCAGTCTGTCTAGAAGGCAGTTTGTGTTTTAACTAGTCCATCCTTATTATATAACACAGAGTTTATGTAGTACCAGTGTCTTGTTTTGTCTCTCTGTCAGGGAAAATGAGTAGTATACGACTAGCATCTCGCTCACACTGGTGTATGCTTAGAGCAGGGATGGGCAAAACACAGCCTGAGGGATGAATCCAGCCCACCAACAGTTTGAAAAGCCTGTGTGTGGCTGGCAGCTTCAGCCACTGCATGGTGCCAGGTGGGCAGAACTGCTTCCACCCAGCAGCTTTAGCCCTTGATGCAGTAGCATTAGCTTTGGTTCTGGGTAGAGTGTCTGCCACAGGCAGCAGCAGCAGCTGTGGATGCTGCTGGCAGGTTCAAGAGCTCTGATGCAGAACATGCTGGTAGCATGCACAGCTAACACTCTCCCAGTGCAGTGGACGCTCCCATCTGGAGACCTGACTCCGAACCTGCCCGCAGCATCAGCTGTGGACCAAGGCAGGAGTTTCCACTGCAGGTGAGTAGCAGCTGTGACACCATTGGCAGGTTCCACACTGGGGCTGCTGGCTGTGCCCACAGCTGATGCCACTGCCTACACACCATAGTGGAAGTCCCTGTCTGGGTTCACAGCTGAGCTTCAGGGTTCCTGGTGAACTACAGCTCTGGATCGGTTCTGGAAAGAGGGAGGAAGACAGAGAGGAGAAAGATGCAGAGAGAGAGAGAAGAGAGACAGAGAAGAGAGAGAAATGGAGAGAGAGGAAAGATGAAAGAGAGAAGGGAAGAGAGATTGAAGAGAAGAGAGAGGAGAGAAAAAGGAGAGAGAGAGAGAAGAGAAAGAAAGAGAGAGGGAGAGATAGATGTGGCCCTCGACAGGTTCTCAAAACACATTAAGTGGACCCTCCAGCTGAAATAATTGCCCACACCCGACTAGAGTGACTTCACTGGGTTGGTTTGAGTTACTCTCTATTTATAGTGCACTAAATTATATTAGGATGTTTCCCAGAGAAATTTGTTTAATTTCCTTCTGATTTTGATTGGGTTAGTGTTAGTTAATTGATTATCTGATCTGTTACAGTTTAAAAAATGTATAGGATTAGTGAAGTGGGGGTTTTTTCCTTATGATGTTCCTTAATGTGTCTTGCCTCAAACCTGAATACATAGCCTCTTTCAACTTGAGCCTTCCTTTCTTCCCTTTTATAACCACTCTATTGATCAGGTTATTCAGTTTTATGACTTCGATTTTTCAATTTCCCTGAAACCACTCAAGAGAAAGATGTGGGTATCAGGGGCGTGTCCACATGAGACATTTACTGTGCAGTTGACTAATTAGCTGCTTAGTAAATGGCTTGACATCTACACATGCTTTCCTATTAGGCTGGAGTACGCTAATTTATTTTGCAACAAGATAGTACTTGTAAATACAAATACTATCCTGCTGTGGAGTAAAAAATCTGCAGCAGCACCCATGTAGATGCTGCCCTGGTGGCTGGGGCACAAGGATGCTTCAGGGCAGAGGCTGCCTGCCAGCCCCATGCTGAAACTCTCCAGTGCCCCAGCCAACCCCTCTGCAGCACATCGAGCTGGGAGGAGCAACCCCAGGCTGGTAAGCTCACCCTGGGGCCCCTTGCCAGCCAGAGCTGCTCTGACCCTGGTCCACATGCTGCACATGAATAAACTGCAGAACATAGTGCTCTGGAGTTAATTCTTCTGGGCACGTGTTCAAATGGTACGCCCAGGAGCAATTAGCACTCCAGAGCAATAAGCGCCTCAGTTTATTCGTGCACAGTAACAGCATATGTAGATGCGCCCGTTGTGTACAATTCAGTGGAAAATTTTCTTCAGTGCATATGCATAGTCAAAATGGTGAGTCAAATGTTAGATTATGGGATAGAAAATAATAATAAAAATATAATGATATCAATTAAATCAGTCTGTGTCAACACATGAAGCATTGTGTTCAAGGTCTCATTATCAGGGCTCAGAGGTGGGAAGCTGTGGGGTGCAAGGGCTGCAGGGGGGCAGAGCTGTAGGAGGCAGGTGGGGGGCAGAGGTTAGGGGGTAGAGGCTGTGGGAGGTAAAGGGGGCAGAGACTGTAGTGGGGGCAGAGGGTGCAGGCACCATGGGGGGGCAAGTATTAGGGGGCTCTGGCATGGGGGGACAGGCAACAGGAGGAACAGCTGTTGGGGGTGCAAGGGGCAGGGGTCATCTGCCACCTGCCTCCCCTGCTGCTACTTCTTTCACCTGCTGGAATAAGGCAGGGGGATGAATTTAAGATGACTCTGCAATAGTTAGTTCTATACTTGGAAAATTACAACAAATTTAGAATCTAATTATTGGGGGGGTCACTTTTAATTCAAAGTTATCTTGGATTCAGGTAAATAAGGTATTAAATCCTCTTGTACCATTGCATTAACCAACCTCTGACTACTCCCTTTGGATAGTTTATTTTACCACTGGCTAATAAAGTATTTTTGGTTTATTCTAAACAATCGGGCTACAGTCCCCCATCTGAAACAGGAATTTGGCTACTATTCTCTCCATTTCTTGGCTACTGTTTTTTATGAAGGAACTGTCTAGAGACTTAATGCTTGCTAAGTCTAAGAGCCTCTTCTCTCATCTTGCTTCAGTCTCCCTTATCCCACGAAGTCTTTAGTCTTTGACATTTTAAATTATTGATCTCTATGGACATCTTCCCTGTCTGCTTACACTATACTCACTTCTTCTTCATAAACTCCAAGACACAAACTGAGGGAGCTAAGAGACAGCCCATATACTCCCTCTTCTACACCATGTAGAATCAGACCCTTGGGCATTTATTGACGTGGTCTGGGAGGCTGGGGTGTACCCTTTAATTAATGCAGCTCCAAGAGCCATACTAATTAAAAGCCCACAGAGCATCACATGTAAAAAAAAAAATGGCGGCAGGGCACTTTGAACTAAAGCTTATCGAACAAACTTTAGTTTAAAATGCCCTGCCACCATTTTCAGTGCAGGGATGCTGATGTACATGATGCTGGAGTCTGCTGGAGCACAGTAATTATGATGCTCCAGCAGATTTGATTGAGTCTGTTCTGAGACGCCAGAAGTACAGCACATTGGAGCAGCCTCCCTTAACATGTACAGGAACCCATTGTTTCTTTAAGTCTCCAACACTGCTTTCCTGAATTGTAATATTCTTAAACTGCTATGTCCCATGAACTGTGCTGCATTCATATAGCCTGTGATAAGCAAACATTGCTTTAATTTTCAAATTTTTATTCATTTCTTGTATAAAGGGCATGAGGGTTAAGCCTTTCTGGAAAGTGTAGTTCCATGGCCTCCTAGATGTGGTACTTCAACCAGTATCAGAGCAGTACAGCATACCACTTACAATGACATGCTAAGGGAATGCCTTGGGCTTCCACTATCATAGCCCTCCTTATAAATTCAGAGTTTTTGGTCACACACGAAAATTAATTTGCACATTTTCACATGTGGGTACAATTGGGAGTTTCTCCTTAAAAGCACCCAGAAACTAGAAAAATAGGAAAATTTCTGGTCAGGACTGAAATAGCTTGCAGTGCTACACCATTCAACCAGCTCTCTGTTGCTGGTTTGATAGCTCTATTAATTGTTTGGTTTTGTGAGCAGTGTACTAATAAAAACAAAGACAAACTTGCAATCAATTCCCAGAAGAGCCTAATTGAGACTCTTCATTCTTTTTCCTTTACCAATTGTTCTTTCTTAAATAACTCGAAAACTAAATAATATTCCCTGATTTAAAACAACTCTAGAAAGATTAACAGCAAAAACTCTTTTCAGCTGGCAAATCTCAATTGCACAATCCAGTGAATATTTACAGCGTGACTATAATTTCTTTGAATTTGATAATAATACTACTTGGAATAACTTTGCTCCCATGAGGTTCTGTGGGGCCTGAGGCTGCAGATCTTATTCAGGCAAGCAAATATTTAAAACAGCAGTATTATTAAGTTCATTGAGCCACTTGAATGCAAGTTTCAGAATATTGCCAGGGTGGGAAATTTTAAAATCCGCCAGAGTTCCCTTTGAGTCTTCCTCAGTAAATTGAAGCTGGGTATGTTGAATTCCCAGCTGCCTGGGTTATGTCCCCACCCTTCTCAGGAGGCACTTTGAATAGGTCTCCTAATGAGGATAAGTATTCCATCGCCACAGACTTTCTCCACTGCAGAGTTCACTCTTCAGGAGCTCTGCACCTGGGTTATCCTTAATATAAAGCAGCATATCTGGAGGAAGAAACCTGTCTATAGATATTGTGACAGCCTACACAAAATATTGAACATTGGAGCTAGGATAGTGCTAGGGGCCAGTTGAAAAGCCAGTGACTGAAGTGGTCTGATATTTCACCAGCTGGAAGCCACAATGCTGAAAATTCATTTGACATCAGCTTTATTTTAAGCAAATGCACCATTTCTTCATGTTCCTTTAAAAAATAATAATAATGAGCGGTCAAAACCATCACATTACAAAAATAATAGTAGAAGTCATTAACTAGCAAGCAGCAAATTACCCATTCCAACCTGCAAAAGTGATGCCATTGCTCTCAGCTTTGCTTCCAATATGGACATAATTTTCAAATCATTGTGCCAAAAAAAAGAGGTCTTATTGCTTTTGCACAGAACTCAGAAAGTTTGTTCTCCCTGTCATTTTGCATTCACTCTTCAAGGCCTTGGGTCAATAAAGTAGGCACAGAAATACTTCCTTCCAATCATAAAAATGATTCCAGACACTTGCTAGTATTGCATGAAAATGTTGTGAGCTATTTATGTCATATAAAACCTCTAGAAGTTTCTGGCCGTGTTGGAAGAATGACTCTGCTCCTAAGAACATTTTAATTAAAACCAGCTGTTAGGAGGTGCATTGTCTCTATTTGCCCTGCATTTGCTTCCTTTGCATTTTCCCTAGAAGGGATGGCAAATTGCCAAAACACAACTAAATGAAAGCTGCACATAATTGTTTTGTGTGTAATTAGTAACAACAAAAACAAAGTAGTTGCTATTGGCTACATACAAAACTTTAATTCACCCTTTTATAAAGAAATTGGTTTAATGCAAGCATGTCACATTTATTTTGTGGCAAGCACTGGATTCTTTTTTAATCATGCTAAAAGGCTAGGCTGTAATTTCAGGGATATTCAACCTACCCATATATTAATAGTAAAATATGGTCTTTTCTGCATTAACTAAATATTTAGCTGCCATTCATTTGTTTAGTGTCATCATTGGGCTTTAGAGTTGACACCACCCACAATCAGATGAGTAAGGGAAGCTTGCACCCGTGACTCATCTGCAATCTCAGAAAGACAGCACTGTGCCTGAGCATACCCCACCCATGAACTCTCACACGTACTCCAAACCTGGAAGCATGCTAGGGAATTTGGTCTGAGGCATCCTTCAGTAGCCACTTTCAAGACTTGGGTCTCCAGTTTGCCCAAGAGTAATTACTGGGGTTGGTCCTAGAAAAGCCTGGCTGCTATATTCCTGTTTGGAGCATGTGATCAAGAGCAGATGGCAGGGTGGGCAATTTGGCAGCACAGCCCTCATGTGGACATGTTCTGTGGTCTTATCTGCACCTCAGGCAAATTACACAGTATTTATTATTCCTGACACACTGAAGGCATCCATGCTGTGACCCTTGCCACAGTTAACACACTTGCAGGATAGCTAATTAGAGGTGCCATCCCCATGTGCCCAGAAACACTCCCCACACATACCTGAGCATCATGAAGGTGATGCTCAGGTATGTGTTCAGGGCTGCTCTAACCAACTATGCTGCTTTCTTTCTGGTACTTAGTGAGCACAGAGTGGGTGCAAGGGAGCAGCATGTGCTTCTTGGCAGCAGTCCTGAGCATGGTGCAGAGGCACTGTAGGGATGCCCTCCATCACCATGTGGAGGTGTGCATCAGTTAAGAGCTCCTTGGGTGTGAGCCCTCCACTGTTTAGAGAACATAACCACCCTAAATCTGTTTCATTTAAAAGGACCTGCTTTTGTAGCATTAGATGCTCCAGTGTCAGCAAAGGCTATATTCTGATGCATGTACACAAGGAGACTGAGGTCAGGCAGCATTGGCAATCTTACATTTGTCATTTCCTAACTGCTGAGGCTGGCATTCTGTTCTTCCCTAATTATCCAAGTGGCCAGTTATTGGCAGTCTAGAGGGCATTTTTGGCACTTATGTATCCAACGGAATTCTTTTCCCGGATGTGTAGCACCGCACATGTAGTAATTACTTAGCTGTGTAGACGGAGCATGCTCAGTAGCAGCTGTTGCCCATACACATGCCCTTTGTGGATACACAGTAGACTTAGATGCCTGAAAATGGAGTTATTCAGAATCAGTGACTGTCCAATGTATCCTCAGCAAGAGAAAAGGGCCTTCTCCATGTGTGTTTTGCCTCCGTATTTCAGCAGGCTACAGCGGTGGTTTTCATGCTGTTCCATAGACCCCTGGGGCTCTATGATGGATCATCAGGCGTTCTGCAGGAAGACTGGGGGCAATGGAGATGTGGAGTGGGAGGCAGTGCACTACCATTGTGGGGCAGAGCTGCCTGACTCCACGTTAGTCTTTAGGACATGGTTAGGAGTTTTGTGGCAGAAGAAGTGTGATATGAAAGATTTCCATGACATTAGGAAGTTTGAAAACCACTAAGTGAGAACGTTCACTTAGATGCTGCAGTTCCTGAATTCTAGGCTCCCTGTCTCATTCCAAGGGGGAAGAAGCAGTGCCCATTTTGCTTCCCAACACAACGAACTAACCACCATATTCCAGGTTGCATATTGTTTTCTCCCTTCTCTGATGCGCCACTAACACAGT
The DNA here is from genome assembly GCA_030014935.1 of Caiman crocodilus. Taxonomy (NCBI): domain Eukaryota; kingdom Metazoa; phylum Chordata; order Crocodylia; family Alligatoridae; genus Caiman; species Caiman crocodilus. The sequence continues at coordinate 164,691,269 of JAGPOW010000261.1, read as the reverse complement.
ATTTTGACAAAATGGATGGAGGACAGGACAGGAAGGAATCTTCCATCTCAGCAGGAGCAAGGGCACCAGCTCGAATCCAGGGTCTGCTCTTTTGCCAGATAATAACCGTTTCACTGAACCACAGCATGTGCTTTGTTCCCTTCCCCCTGGCCCCACATATCTCCCAAAGACTCCCTCTCCAGGTTTGGGGTGTCAGAGGATTCAAGCAGGTGGACAGGACTCAGGCCCCCAGTTCTGTGGACACCATCACTGCCGTGTAGATAAACCCTAAGTGATTGCTTTGCAAAAATTCAGTGTGTATGTATAACCACTTTTCATCAGACCACTGACTATACCTGTGGGATTCATAGCTCTGTCAAGTTTTGCCTTCTAACACAAACAAACTGAAGCAGTTTCAGCAAGAAGTCAGGAGGTCATAAAACGTGTTTTAAAATAGGAAACTATATGTTTTTCCAGCACAGATTTGAAAATAGTGACACCGTTTTGATTTAATCACAGCAAAAATATTGTTTCAGGCTGAAGACAGCCTTTTGTTTCAGGCAAGTATGTAAATAATAGCAACTGGCTGAAAATAACTCCTTGAAACTGCATCACTTGGGTAATTTTAAATAAAGCTTCCGAGTCCTCTATAAGAAAATATTAAGCAAATATAAGCAAACTATCATTGAAGTGATAAGACACCGTGCAATACATGTCAATCAGGCTTTAAAATATTCTAAAATTGTTTAATATTCCAAATTTCCTTTATTGATAATGCAACTAGCAGACTTCTTTACATGACTGTGATTTAGGGTTTTTGTTCGAATTGTTGCAGAGAAATCTTATAGTGGTTCGTTGGTAAATTTAGCTGTCTTTTGTAGGGTCCTGTGGGGGAGATTGGACAACGTGGGCCAATGGGACCAAAGGTAATGTTAATTAGAAAATTATATTTAAACGTCAGCAATGTTTGATTTGGCACTGGAACAGGTACTGGTTTGATGTATTTACACATTGCTAGGTCATGTTTAATTTTATTCTTTTTAGGATTGGCAAACTGGTCAATCGACTGCATAGTTTTTGACTGGTCAAACAGATTATGGCAATTTTGGGGGGAGTGAATTTTTTTTCAGTTTTCTTAACAGAAATAATTTTTTATTATTTTTGACACATTTCTTAATGGAACATTTGTGGGGGTTTGTGTATTATTTGACTGCATTGTCAATGTTTTACAATTTTTGCCTGATATTTGACCAAACTTTATTTGATTGGTCATATACCCAACACTAGTCCTTTTACAACACTCTGTAAAGAGGAAACTAGCAGAATCAAAACATCTCTATTTTTTTTTAAGAAGTTCTAGTAACAGTGACATGTCTAAATTATGTTGACTAAATTTTACATTCATTTACATTAATATAAATCTACTTCAGAAGTTTTTTTGTATTGATACTGGCACAGCTTGACTAAAGACACAATTAATAGTTATATATCATAGATTACAGTATCATAAACACTAAACATCCAGGCTAAGATACTCAGATCTTGGCATTATACAAGCAAACTGATTTTCAAGGGTCGAGGGCTACTCAGGGGAGCCTGAAAACAGTGCTGGAACTCCTGTTTAGGACCCCTGTAAGCCACTTAGACTTCCTAGTTCTTGGGCCTAGGTACAGATGAAGGTTTATTTCTTGTCAGTGGTCCTAGGCTTGGAAGAGTAACAATATAAATGTGGCCCTAGATCCAGACCAGGCTCGCAGAATATAATGCCAGTGTAGGAATTAGGAAGGACACTACATCCCCCTAATTCCACTACATGGAACATCCTCTTAAAGCAGCCAGTGCATTTATTGCCACTAACAATTACCACAATACAGAATGTCTTAAAAGTAAGAGTCACAGTGGTGGGATAAAGAGAGAGAGGAATCAACGCAAGCATCAGGCTAATGTTATAACAATAAACTGTTTGGAAACTGGACAGATGTTTTCTCTAGACTGAGGAAATTCATGCACATGCCTGCGGTGGCTCATCCTAGAAGCTGGGGAGCTCTAGGGTAGCCCTCCCTTCCCTTCTGCAGGGAGCTGAGCTGAACGGGGCATGGCCAGGCCCTGGCAGGACTCTCTCATTAGGGAAGTCTTCCTTCACGGTATCAGGCTTTTCCCTGCTGGCTGCTCAAGGGGTGGGAGTGTTGCCAGCCCCCACCCCCGGCCACTGCCATAATCTGCATCTGAAGAGGTCCTACAATTAAGGGTGCCCAACTTTCACCTTTGGCTTGTCAATGTGAAATCAATCTGATTCCTCATATTACCATCATATTGAGTATGCGTGTCATTATTTCTGGTGGTGATAAAACATTTTGTTAGCAACAAAAAGCCTGTTGAGTTCTTTTTTACAAACTTCACGTGGTCTGTAACCAGCATCTTCAGCTCACAGAGACCCCATTATCCCAGAACTGTCCAGTCTCACTTCTCCAGTCTTTGCACTATGTCACCAGACACAAAAAACCTTGTTACTCTTTAGGACTGAATCATCAACTTCCAGCAGCTGTTCATAAAGTAATGCAGCATTTCATCTGAAGCAGGAGTTGATGGGATGCTGTATGATACATATATTCATGGGCATCGGTTTGAGTCTCACTGGGTGCATCTACATGAAATGCTCGTGATGCTTGCTATGGTGACATAGCGTCAGCAGGCACTAACCATGACACTGCCTCTACTGCGTAGTATCAACGAGCTACTGCACAGTGGGGTCAGAAATGACCTGTGGACCACCTGGACTGCGCAATACCAGTGGATACTGAACAGTCATTTTGTAAAGGCAACCCTGCTTAGCGCTCTTAATTGGTTCTGGACAAGCCGAAGCAGAACCGCACTAAGCGAAACCCATTTTCCCATAGGAATTAATGTAAATAGAGATAATTGGGTACTGCTGCTTCTCACTGCTACTGCTTCTCCCCAACCCCTCCACCCATCTGCTAGCCACTCTGGCCCCATGCGCCAGCTTGGGCCCTGTGCTCCTGCTGCACTACCCTGGGCCCCCACTAACCCTGGCCCCAAGCACTGGTGCAGGCCCCACACTCACGCCTGCCTGCCCGCTCACCGCTTTGCAGCACTGCTGCTTCTCCCCTCCTGCCAGCCGCTCCGGCACCACGTGCCAGTTAGGTACTGTGCTCCTGCTGCCCTGCACTAGCCCCAGGGCACTAGCATGGGCCCCACGCTCACACCCACCCACCCATTCATTGCCACTCACCACCACTGCCTCGCTGAGCACTGTAACGAAACTGGCTCAGCGCTAAGTGGAATCAAGTGTGAATTTTAAATGAGCACTATAGCAAAATAGCACTAAGTGAAACCACATTAGGAGGCATTGCCTGTACTTGCTAAAGCAAATACTAAGTGACTGTGCAATACCAGCTGTACAGTGGGGCACATGTGTAGATGCACCCACTGAGACTATTCTCTCTTAATTGTGTTGTATCCCAAAATATTTCTTGCTCACCCAGATTGCCATGCATGCGATGCTCTTTCCCTGAGTATTCTGATATTATAAAAGCCTTAGTCTGTCTGTCTGTGTAGCAGGACACTAAGGTGCCTGCTACTGAGGGAGCCCAGAAGGTTTCTCAGGTGCTGGTTGCCGGGGCAAGGGGAGACCGAAAACGACCCACACCTGCCAATAGTCAGCTGGCTGCAAGGGGCAAGGCCTGGCTCTCATGGGGAGAGAGCTGAGGCCAGAGGCAGTTCCCCGACTGGCATCTGAGGCAGAAGGAGCTCCCTGCCAGTAGCCAGACACTCCGGGAGCAATGATACGAGGAGAAGCCTGACCACAGGTATTGCTAGCAGAGTAAAGGTAGCAGCTCCAGGATGTCCTGGCAGTGTCGTTACAGCCAGGTGGCTTATGTTTAAGTTGTAGCCAAGAAGCTTGAGTTTATGTTGCAGTTTGTTTAACACTGGTGGTCTGGGTGAGGCTATAAGGGGATGGAGGAGGGCTCATAGGGGACTCACAACTCCAGAGCAGAGCCCGGTGAGAGGGGACCCTTGCAGAGGGAAGAGCCCGGTGAGACTGCGGAGAGCCCCAGGAGAGGGGCAGCATTATGGAGAGGCCCCAGTGTGGGTGTGGAGAGCCCCAGTGAGAGGGACAGCAGTACGGAGAAGGCCCTAGTGAGAAGGGTGGTGTACAGAGAAGGACCGCAAGGCCAGGTACGCAGAACACCTGGAGCAGGAGGACTGTGGCCAAGTGGGGGAGAGGTAGCCTCCCTGCAAAAACACGTATCATCAAAGTCGTGGCGGGTGAGAATAGGAGGGTGCAAGTCCAAAGCTTGGCGCAGTAGAGGAGGTGGCAAGGGCTAGCACGGCGACCCTGCCGTCCCTCCCGTTACAGTGTGTGATGCTTTCTTTGCACCCTGGTTGGTAGTCTTGGCAGCCAGTCGGAGTGCTCCAACAGACGCACGGCAGAGCGCTGCCATGATGGCAGAGACTGAGGGGCCAGGGTGTAGGGGTGAGGCCAGTAGTGCTGGCCTTGCCACCCCATCCCCCCCCGCCCTACTTCTTGGAAGCAGAGGGGGACAGTGGGAACTGGAGTGCCACCATAATGGAGGGGGTGCAGAGGGGGGCAAGGACAGTGCCGCTGGCATACCCCCCCCCAGCCCTGCTCTTTGGAGCCAGGGGCCAGAGCAGCTCCCCAAACAACAGCTGGAAAGGAGGGTGGAAGGGAAGGGGGGGATTATCCTGGGGCAGGGCATGGTCACTTGCTACCAGCACTGGCCACCTGCCGACAGCCCCACTGGCCACCACTGCTGGCCCTGGCCGCCGCTGGCTGCCTGTTGCTGCTCCCCTTCCCCTGCCCCCCACCCTGGGAGGCAGGTGGTTGGGGGAAGGTGCATGGGCCTGCACCTGAAGCACGGGGAGGAACCAGACCCAAAACAACAGCAGGAAGTGGGGGAGGAAAGGAACCCAGGCCCGAAGCGGCAGACGGGGAAGGGAGGGAAGCCAAACCCCGACCCAAGGCTAGGGGGACAACACAGCCCTTTGTCCCTGCCCACTCCACACTCTCTCCATCATGCTTGATGAGCAATTTGCTAGTATTATCAGGTTATTTGTTTCTGCCATGCAATGACCTTCTCCATTATATCTCCATTAGACTGTTTGTCTTAATATTGGCCCTAATCCAGTTCTAATTGCAACATGGATAACTTGCCACATTGTCATACTTTTCTACAATTCTCTGAATATTATGGCTGGCAAGAAACTCGGGAGGCCATCAACCCCCTAGTCAAGTTAGGATTATCACTGTCTAAGCAATGATTCTAAATCCTGGAGTGCCTTGAGATCCTTTCAGGGGTGTCACACAGTCTTAACATTGGTATGTTTGCAAACGTGATTCATAAGAAAACCTGGAGATATCAAATAGCAATACATAGCCATGTACATCTGGACATGGACGTCTGGTTCCCTGGGGACAACCTAGCAGCAGCACACCTTGTGCCTCCACTAGTTGCCTCTAGGGAATGCCTGTGCCATGTGCACTCTGGCACACAGCAAGTTACCCTTGGGTTACTAGGCTGGCCCCAGAAGCCTTGCCTGGCACCCTGGGGGCCTCCTGTGGCTGCAGCAGTGGTGATCCTGCCGCACAGAGCCTGGCTGGCAGCAGAGCACAGCTCTGGCTGGACAGGCTCTACCTTTGGGGAGCGCACGCTGATACCACATGCTCCCCTCTACTTCCTTTTCCTTGTTTGTTTGTGGGGGTTTTTTGGTTTGTTTGGTTTTTTTCCCCCAACCCTGGCTATCCAGGGGTAAAAAAAATCCCCCCGTGTTGCTCCCTTGCAGTGCAGAGAACAAATGAACATGCAGTATGTGGCATCACAGACATGTCTGTGGTGCTACATATTGTATGGCTGTACTCATCTAGACCTGGCCTATAGGGTTAAAAGCATTTCAACCTGTTGAGTTCTTTGCAACAGGAATTGCTCTATTTATTTTTTTTGTAGTCCCAAACAGGAATAAAAATTAAGAGCTAGAATTTTCTGAGAGTTGCCTAAGTCCATCAAAGGGTTCCTCAAGTCTGTTGAGGGATGCCTCAAGTCTAGAAAGGCAGGGAACTACTGGTCTAAACCATTTCAGATAAGTGTTTGTCTAACCTGACCTTAAAAACTACTAAGGATAGGGATTCTATAACTTCTCTAGGTAATGAATCCCAATACTTAAGCATCCTCATATTTAAAAGTTCTTCCTGTTATCCAACCTAAATTTCCCTTGTTGCAGTTTAAGACCATTATTTTTTTTTTGTACTAACAAATTGAATGTATTAGCAAATTGTAGAATGGGGGGCGGGGACAGAGGCCTGCATCCAGTTTCCTAATGTTGAGCCTGAATAAATCTTCCAGGAGTTTGTGGCCATTACTTTTGGTTTTTCCCTTGGGTGCCCTGGTGAATAGATGCTCACTGAGCCCTTGATGTACTCCCCTACTGTTGCAGTAAACTGCTACCAGGTCCCCTCTCTGCTGCTTTTTCCTCAGGCTGAAGTGTCCCAGATTCCTCAGCCTTTCCTCTTATGGCTTACCTTTTAAGACTCTGATCATACGGGTGGCTTTTCTTTGGACTCTCTCAAGCTTGTCCATGTCCTTGTTGAAGTGTGGTGCCTAGAACTGGACGCAGTACTCCAGCTGCAGTCTCACCAGTAGTGAGTAGAGTGGAAGAATCACCTCCTTGGCATCGATTGATGCATGCCATAGTACTATTTGCCCTCTTGGCTACAGCCACTATCGCACTGCCGGCTCATGCATACTGTAGCCTATTATTACCCCCAGATCCCTTTCATTCATGGTGCTAGTCAGTTTGGTGCTGCCAAGCCTGTAGGTGTGTTGGGGGTTGCTCATCCTGAGCTGAAGCACTTTACATTTCTCAGTGTTGAACTTCATCAGGTTCTGATCCACCCAACTTGCTAGCCTGTCTAGGTTTGACTGTAGCTATAGCCTATCTTCAATCGTGACCACACTTCCCCATAACTTGGTGTCATCTGTGAATGTGGCCAATGAGCTCTTCACTCCCACATCCAAATTGTTAATAAAAATGTTGAAAAGTACTGAACCAAGTAGTGATCCTGTGGGACACCGCTGCCCACTTCTTGCCAGGATCACGCAGATCCATTCGCTAGGACTCTCTGGGTTCTATCTTGCAGCCAGTTTCTCACCCACCTGATTGTCTCAGAGTTAAGCCCACAATCCTCCAATTTTCTTGTGAGGACATTGTGGGATATTAGATCCTAGACTTCTGAAAGGCATTTGTATACAATGTCAACCTGCTCTCTCATGTCCAGGTGATGAGCTACCTGGTCATAGAAGGAGATGAGGTTGGTAAGGCAAGACCTGCCCACAATGAAGCCATGCTGGCTGTCATTCAGAATCTTACCTTCTGCGAGGTTATCGCAGATAGACTCCTTGGTGAACTTTTCTAGGATTTTCCTTAGGATGGAAGTTAAACTGATTGGCTTACCTCCTTCCTGCTCTTCTTGTGGATGGGCACAAAATTGGCCCTCTTCCAGTCACTGGGGACTTCTCCAGCACCACAAGTTGTGGAAGAGTTTGCCAGGGGTTCCACAATGACTTCGGCCAGCTCCTTCAGCACTCTCGGATGCAGATCATCCAGTCCTGCTGACTTTGTATACATCTAATTTTATTAATTGGTCATACACCAATTCTGTGGCAATAGTAGGAAGGCAATTATTCCTACCGTGCTCATCCTCTACTTTACCTGGCGTGGTTTTCCCCTTGGTCCAGTGAAAGGCCAAGGCAAAGTAGTCATTCAGAAGTTCAGCTTTTTCCTGGGTGCTGGTAACCAACTCTCCTGAGTTGTTGAGCAATGGCCCCATTTGTTTTCTTCTCCTTCCCTATGTACCTAAAGAAGGATTTCTTGTTGTCCTTGATTCCCGTTGCTAATCTAAGTTCAATTGCCACTTTAGCCTTTATCTGTTCTCTGCAAATGTGGACCATCATGGAATAGTCCTCCTTGGGGCCTGCCCCAAGCTTCCATTGTTTATAAGCCTCTTTCTTAAGAGGACTGGATTTCACTATTTAGACAAGAGGGCTTCCCACTCCCTGATCATTAACAAAGTGAGGATTACAGCTAAGAAACTACATAGAGCAAAACCTAGGAGCAAGCCTACAATCAATACTACTAGCACCAAGAACCAGAGGAAGTGTCAAGAGTTTTTGAACTCATCATGTTTGGAAAGTCACTACTAGAGACGTCAGAGGAAAATTTAGGAAGGTTTAAGAATTGCAACCTATGCAAGATAGAAAGCTACATTTCGGGAAAAGAAACCAATAAATAAGGACTACTTTAAAGAAAATGTTGAAGAACTCTATTACCTCTCATCAACATCCAGAACACAGCCTATCTGGAACACAACAAGAAGCCAACAGTGAGCACCAAAGCAAGACTTTAATGTGCAAAAAAAGAGGTACTGAGAGCAACCAGACACTCTGCAAATTATTACCAGACTAAGCTCTGCAATGAGATAAAAGCAGCCTCAGACACAGGAAACCCTAAAAGTCATGTATGATAGTCTGAAGCAAGCTCTAGCCTCTACAGTCAACAAAGTTGCCCCTCAAATGGCTCAGCAGTGAAGCCATTACAGATAGAAAAAAGCAGATGTCTTGTTGGGTTGAACACTACTCAAACCTGTAGTCAAAAGAAAGAAACAGCACCAGCAAATCACTGAACCAAATACCAACTCTACATATCATGCTAGAGTTAGACGTGGAGCCCACTGTAGAAGAGCTAAGCAAGACCATTGAAAGGCTCCCGGAAAAGATGGAAAGTCTCAAGTGCAGGAAAGAAAGCCTACTACCATATCTTCATCAGCTGTTACTTGGGTGGGAAAGAGGGTGAGGTACCACAAGACTTACATGATGCAAACATTGTCACTTTATGTAAAAATAAAGGAGATAAGGGTGACTGCAACAACTACAGAGGTATCTCACTAAGCATAGCAGGAAAAGCTTTCACAAGGGTCATCATGATGCGCTTACAACAGCTGGTGAGTCATGTCTACCCTGAGTCTCAGTATAGATTTAGGGCTGAAAGATCAACCATAGACATGATATTTTCTCAGAGCCAACTTCAAGGAAGTACAGAGAGCAAAACCAATCACTGGACATCGCCTTTCTGGATCTAACCAAAGCATTTGACACTGTCAGCAGAGCAGGCCTATTTACAGTCCTAAAAGAGACAGGATGCCCACCAATACTGTTAAGTCTTTTATGTTTCTCCACAATAACTTGAAAGCACCTATTCAGTTTGGGTCCACTTTGGACAACTTTGAAATGAAAAACAGAGTGAAGCAGCATGTGTTCTCTTGCCCCTACGCTCTTTGGAATCTTCTTCTCAGTACTCCTGAACTGCGCATTTAGAGATATGGAAGGTAGAAGGTATCTTCACCCAAGCTCAGATAGAAAACTCTTCAACCTGTTGCCACTCAAGGCCAAGTTAAAGTTAGGAAGGTGCTTATCAGGGAGCATCTATTTGCTGATGATGCTGCCCTTATAGTTCACAATGAAGCCCTACTACAAGAACTCATGAATCACCTTTTCAAGAGCTTGTCAGGTATTTGCTCCCACTATCAGCATAAAGGGAAAAGTTGTATTAAGACAAGGAGTTGGACAAGATCTGTCAATCGCCCTTAATGAGAACTAGTTAGAAGTAATCCAAAAGTTCAGCTACCTAGATTCTACAGTGACCACTGTGGCAGAAAAGCCACCTTGGGTGCCCCTCTCCAGAAACCTCTCCCTGTGCCAGCCTGAGGGGCTGCTGGTAAACCCCTCAAGGCAGGGATTTCAAC
>JAGPOW010000261.1:164630182-164681355 GCA_030014935.1 Caiman crocodilus | reverse complement strand
GGCCGGACGCGAGGCACCCCAAGGGAGGCACTCGGAGCCTGGAAGGTGGTCGGGCGCAGGGAGGTGGGCGGCTCAAAACGGTAGCGCCCCCTACTGGCCTGCCACAACCACACTAACCTTTCACTGGATGAAAGGCTGCCACCACCTTCAGCAAACTAACTAAAAGAGCAAGGAACAACTTGAAGCTTATTGGCGAGACCTAAATGCTAGTGTACAAAGCTTGCGAGCTCAGCGATCTCATGTCCATGTTTCCCCACTGTACAGCTTATGCACCTCAAGAGAAAAGGTTAAACAGCTTCCACCTGAGCTGTTTATGCCACATACTCGACATCAAATGGCAAGATAAAGTTACCAACACAGAGGTTCTTCAAAGGCCAATTTGCCAAGTGTGACAGCTCTACTCAGAGATGACTGCACTGGCTGGGCCAGGGGTTGTCAGCCAGGAGTACTTGAAAAGGGACTAGGGAGTACATGCAAATGACTGGGGATGGACCACCCCCCCACCCTCACTCTGTGTCTGGCCACTGCCACCTCCCCCTTCGCTCCACATCTGACCTCTACCCGCCCCCGCTCCACCAGAAGTGGTAAACTCTTTAAAAAAGGCTAGGCCATCTGAGTAGATTGGAAGATGGACATATACCCAAGGACATGCCATATGGGGAATTATTGGAGGGAACAACAGGACACCCCAAACTTCACTAAAAAGACGCATGCAAGCAAGGTTTCTACTTTTTTTTCCCTTTAGGATAGCCTGATTTTTTTGCGGGGGAGGGTGCCTTTCCAATGGCTTCCTCAAGGCACAAAAGGCATGACAGATATGCACCTTTATATAAGATACATATATGGAGCACATGCTTCTGTGAACCTAAGTTCACTCCCATGGGCTCTTTTTTTCCTCTCAGACTTGCCTTCTAGGGAATTCTGCCTACCAGTTCCCTGGGTTTGTTAAAGTCAGATTTTCTGTAGTCTCACATAATTATTCTGCTGCTCTCCTTTACATTTGTACATTCTTACATTCCATGCTGTGATATTTATTGTTTTCCTTAGCCAGAGTCCCCTTGTATTATGCTCAAAATTGTCAGGCACACGTTTGACATTGTGGCATCATATGGTGTGCCCCAAATAAGCCCCAAGAGTGTTATCTTCTCGGTCATGTTTGGGAGATGATCTAACCTAAGGAATTCATCATTCAGCGCCTATCACCTATTCCTATTGTTACTACTTTTGCAGTGTTTTCTCTCAGTAGCAATAGTGGTGCCACAGAAGTTAAGCTATTTGCCAGGTTGGACCTGCCCTCCACCTTTTCTTTGACTAACAGTGCTAGTGTTTCTGTTCACCAGCTGAGTCACCAACAGCTCAACGATGGTGCTCAACCATTGTCACTACATGGTACCAATAGCAATAAAAACTTGATCTGACTTTGATTGAGATGTAGAGGGATGTCATATATCCAGTCTGTTTGTCTAATATAAATGTCTGCCTGCTTTTGCTCCAAGTGTTGTAAGTGGGCAAAGCCTGTGTAATGAAAAATGATTTTTCCACCAAAAGCAATAACATCTATAAGTCTTATATATTTGTGAACAGAAGTAATCCTGAGAAAAAGAAGCTGAAAAGATTTTCAGTAGACTTATTACAGATCATGGGACTTGCACAAACCTAAAACTGGAGCAAATGTGTGCTGATTTAATCCTTTCTTTCCAAACAAAGGGATGCACTTGTTTGAATTCCTGTAATCGTTCTGAGGTATTATTTACCATAATCTTTGCTGTATATCTATGTTTTAGGGAGAAAAAGGTGATGCTGGTCCACCAGGCTTGACAGGTTTAAAGGTAGGAAATTCATCTGACTTGAATCATAATTTTGTTATTTTCTCTACATAGTTTATTGTGTGCTCTTTCTGCTTGAAAACAGCGGTGGAAACTTTTCTTTCATTTAGAGAATTCCAAGATCAAAGAGAGGGGAGCTGTCTGCAAAACTGATTGTGTCTACATGAGATGCTGACTGTACAGTTGTTACTGCTTAGTCATTTAGTACAGCTTTCCCTCACTTTATGCTATACATGCGTTCCTGGAAAACAGCGCAAAACTCAAATTCGCATATAACAAATTTTTGGTACAAAAAGGGTCATTGCGTAAGAGCGAATTTGCACATACAGAACCTGCATAAAGCAAGAGAAACCTGTTCTTGAATATACAAGTACCAAATGAATGCACAGTAACTGGCATTACTACACAACAGCATTTCCGAATGGTTTCTTGGTGGTGCTGACTGTGCAGTAGCTCATTACTACTGCACAGTAGCATTGCATCATGTTTTGTGTCACATGAAACTACTGTGCACTCAATTCCTCATGTAGACACTGCCACTGAGTTGAATCATAGATGTCAGCAAACTGTGTGATTTCTTGATTGATACTTCTTTTTAAAAATATTCTGGGCCTAATTCACCACCAGTTTATTTCAATTGTGCATTGGTGTAAGTCCAGTATAATCAAAAGGGTTATATTACAGCAACAATTAATCTAGCTCTCTGTTTGCTGAACACTTATAAGAATTTTATCACCGCATATGCTTGTTTAATTTAAAAGCATAATGCAGTGGGCTGCTGCTTGTTATAAATTCCATCTGCTCTACATATTTCAAGTTCCATCATTTAACCAAGACACCTGTCTACATGATAAGGATAATACATTGATGCAAAGGAAAGTTGCTTCAAGCTCTTTTATGTCTTCAGGGTGCTGATTTTTTTTTTGCATAAGTTGCATAAAGAAAATGTTCTACTTTGTGGTCCTAATTTTGCTAATTCTTATTCTATGATGGTAGGACTTCTTCTAGCCAAATGGGCTGGATGAAGGGCACAGGACTGGTCTGTAGGCTAGGTCTCACATGTGAGGTTGGTCTATTGACCCCATTCTGGATCTGGCCAGCTCACAGGGTCTGTCCACAGGTTCAGTCTAGTGCATTGGCCCAGGCCCACATACTAGATCTGCACCTGTGGAAACCCAAGTGCCCTATTTCGCCCACAGGACAGAAGTTGAGCACTACCGTTCTACAATCTATGCTGTTGTGGTAAACACATTATAAAAGCACATTTCTAAAGTCTGTCTGTCTGTCATAAATAGGTAATAACAACACTGTTTAAAAAAGCAAGGTACCATAGTTTGTTTGTACTTCAATAATAAAAAAAACCACAATAAATTGAAGGTACCTGGCCCCCCCTAGAGTTTTAAACCATAGTGAATTCAAGAGCAAACCCTCTTCAGATTTTGAACAGTCACTGACTGTTCAAAATCTGAAGAGGGTTTGTTCCTCTGTTTTATAAGAACTCACTGGAGGTGGCAAGATTGTCCTTGGCAATGCTGGGGACCTTCCTCAGCATGTCCTGCTTCACTACTGTATTTTCAGGTTGGGTGTATGCGAGTGGGATAGGGCAGGTGGGCTAGCTCAAGGGCACATGTCCAGGGTTTCAGTGCAGATGCACAAAGTACTATGCAAGTGCTCTGCAGTCAAGCAGAATTAAAAAGGCTTGGCCAGTGTTTACTGAACAGTGATAGCTTCAAAAGAGAAATGATGTGTAGAATGTTAAGATTTATTGGCGGTGAATATGAAGAGCGTTAAAGAGGAGAAGTGACCTCACTGTAATATTTGACATTATATTTTAATGATTTTTGCTAAAGCCAGGTCTTTCTTTCCCACTTAAACAATTTCACTTTCCTACTAGTTTAGCATTAGCAGCATCAAAGTGAATTTGCAGCAAGTGGAGTAATGTGCAGAAGGCATGTATGATCTGTGTTTGAATGAAAAGTCACCTGCTGTGGGGGTCTCCCAAGGCTCTCTGTGCTATACCAACTTTGGAACTAGCCACAGGGTGAGAGTCACTGATGAAGCAGCACCATACACCTGCATAGTACCTTGAACACCCAGAGCCAGTTTCTGTTCCAGAAGTCCAGTAGTCGGGGCTGTCTCTAGGGTACGGCAAACTAGGTCAACTATGAGGGACCCTGCAGAGCTGGGTGGTGCGGCCGCGGTTCCTCCCACAGGAGTCAACTTGGTGGTGACAGATCTGTCCCACGCTGCAGAAGAAGTGTGGAGACCAGCCCCCCTGAGCATGGGGGAGACAGGCCCCATACAGTGTTAAGGGGGCCCTGCCTAGGCTGATTTATCCTGGGTGGGGCGGCCATGACCCTTCCCATGGGGCCTGCCTGGTGCTGGTGGCTCTGCCCCACACCACAGAAGAAGCATGGAGACTCTCCCCACCTGTGCCCTGCCTTTGCAGGGGTGCCATGGGCCCCACGCGGTGCTAAGGGGGCCCCGCACAGGCTGATTTGCCCCAGGCCCTGCACCCCCCTTAGGTCAACCCTGCCAATAATGTACCTACTTCTCTAACGCACCATTTTCTAACCCTTAAGACAGAGTTATAAAAAAGCAGCAAGAAGGAAAAGGACCCCTCATCTTTTGCATTAGCTTTTTTTCAGGGACTCGAGCAGAATGGAATAGAAACATAGTTTTACTTACAAAGTGGAATAATATCTGGCCCTACTACATAAAATCCTGCAAGCTGTGAAAGGAGATCTGAGCAACTTCCATAAGCCAATGCAGATGGAAGGGAGATCAAGAGAGGTCCTTGAGATTTGTTATTACAAAGGGTCAGAGACATAAACTACTGTTCACAAATAAGATGGAAGGGTAACACAGGTCTACTAACCCAGAAGGAGCTATGTGGTAGCCTTGCATCCTGGTTCAAGAGGGTCATGTTTAGATTCCCTCCACCAATATCTCTGCACAGTTTGTCCATGCAGAGCTCTTTGGGATGTCTAGATATGAAATGTATTTCAGTCACAAATGGAAGGAAAACATGAACTGGGCTTCAGGTTCATGATCACTCTTGGCATTACCACATCTGTAGATGCCATTGTAGAGAAATTTACCTGGTGTGGTTACTTAAAGACAATGGATAAAGTATTCAACTGGGAATGGTATTCTGTTCCCTTTCTAGTCATTCAGGTGTCCAGATTTAGGTGTCTGCATGGCATTTCTGGTTGTCTAAGTGCCAAAAAGGACACCTGTGCCTCAGATAGATAGAAACTCTATTCCTGGATGCATAAGCCTGTTGGCACACACAGTCATTAGGCCTGTGCGAAGCGGCTAGTATTTGCTTCGGATTCAGATTAGGCCGATTCGGGGGATAGTGATTCAATTCAGTGATTCAAATCATTGTACCAAATCAATTCAGCTGAATCTGATTTGGAGATTTAGCTACTGCTGAATCTCTGAATTGCACAGGCTCATCCCCCACCCACTCTCCTAGCCCTGGCAATGGTTGCCCTGCTCACCCCAGCCCCTGGTAGTTTGGAAAAAAAATACCCTGACTCAGTGGGTGCTGCCAGGTGGGGGGGACAATCCCTGTTGCTCCCCCACTACTCTGTGCCATGTGGGGGACTCTGCATGAGCCCCCCCAACCCCTGCCCGCTCCCCTAGTCCCCACCATGGTTGTCCCACCTTTCCCTTTAAGAAAAAAAACACCAAAACCCCGTGATTCACTGGTTCCTGCCTGGCGTGGGGTGATCCCCCCTGCCTCCCCATGCCATATGGGAGGCTCTTCCATGAGGCCCCCCTGAAGCCTCAAGGCCACTGCAGGAGCCAGTGAGTTCAAGGTTTTGTTTGGTTTGGGGGGGGGGGGTTTCTTAAGGAGCCAGAGCTGGGCCGAGTGGGGCAGCTGTGAGGGTGGGGCTGGGAGAGTGAGGGGGTCGGGGGCTCATGCAGAGCCCCCCATGCAGCACGGAGCAGTGGGGAGCAACAGGAATTGCCCCCCACCCGGCCAGGCATCACACAGTGAGTGGGGGGTTTTTCTCTAAAGCACTGGGAGCTGGGGCAGGCAGGGCGCCATGGTGGGGCTAGGGGAGCAGGCAGTGGATGGATCCTGGCAGGGTTTCCCCCATGGTCCCCACCCCCTACTTACCAGCTCCGAGTCCCGCTCTAGCTCCTTGCTGCAGTCAGCGGGGACTGCCCAAATCATCGAAGCTCTCCGAATCTTTTTCAAATCAATTCAGAGAGCTTCGAATTGATTCAGACCTTTTTATTAGTCCTCTAATTTGATTCAGATTTGGAGATTCAGCCACCGAATTGGGTCAAATCTGCTCTGAATCAAATCAGCACCTGAAGATTTGCACAGACCTAATAGTCGTCTATGTGCTCAGACTGGGTGTGTGTATTGGCAATAAAAACGAAGGGATCAAAAATAGTTTGTTTTTACTTCAGCAATAAAACAATTGTTGAAGGTACCTGGTCCTCCTAGAGCTTAAACCATGGTGAATTCCTGTACCTATTCAAAATCAGAAGAGGGCTTCAAGGAAGAGAAGGAGCTCTTTTTCCCCTAAAGAGCTCAGTAGTTTGGTTTCCTGCCTGCAAAGCTAAAGGAGCTTCGTTCCAGGTTTTCCCCATCATGTAGAGGGTGTTTCCAATTTCCCAACCCAACACTAGAACCACCACGCCATAGGTCAAACATCTGCTGGTTCCAAGGAGCCTGCATCCTATTGACTTTTGAAAGTAAGATTTAGGTTCTTTACAACTTTTTACTCTGTTATAAAAGTTCTAATTTTCTTCTATAACACACTTTGCAGATGGCAGAGAGAACCTGAGATGACACAAAGGTGTAGAGAATCCTTTCCTAATGAAGCGGAAACATCAATTCTATTCATATTATTGCCGCTTTACAAGATTTAAAATCCTGACTTCTCTTTTAAACTATCACTTATACATTCCTGTGTAGCTTAAACAATCCAGGATAACAACTGCATCCAGGGACAATGTTTGCTGTTTCTCTTTTAGAAAGATGGAGAATTTTACTGTAAATGTTCAAAAATGCCTTCTAGAAACAAAACTAAGTTGAATCAACACAGCCACTTGGAGCAGTACATCTTGCTGGAGGACTTGCACTGCAGTTCTTTTGTGTCCCTTCAAAACACTGCAGCCAAACATAAGTTTGGTCTTTGCATATCTATTGTTTTCATCACTAGTAATTAGTAGACCTTTTAAAACTCATTTTTCTGTGAGCAAATCATGTCATGTTTGGTAACTGTGATATTTAAAACTTTCCCATGGAGTAACTGACCAACTTTCAAGAAATCAGATAGGATAATGTATCTGCTGCATTAAACTAGATTTAATGCAATATATAGTGAATAATGGAAAATGTGATTCTGCTTTGACAGGGAATACAAGGTGCAAGTGGAAAACCTGGATTTCATGGTGTTTCTGGACGCCCTGGAGACGAAGTAAGTGGTGTTACCTTGCTTGTTCTGTGTGCAGTGAAATGCCCAGTCTTTGGTCCAGAGGCCACCAGCGAGCCCCAGAGCACTTACTCTTGGGTTAGGGGAAAGTGGCTGGTCACATTGCACTAGCTTTCGTTCATTTTGCCAATTACTACATCCCAGAAGAGAAGCTGAGCACTTCCCTGATATTGCTTTGCCATGTAAATGGCAGTTGCCACAGTGATAACGCTGGGGTGGTTCATGGTTTATATGTGGCACATCTACCAAAACCTTTGGCCCCCACTGCAATAAGCAATAAGAAGAGAGCTCTCCACAACTTAATTTGGAATTCTGAATCTACAGTTCACGCTACAAAGAAATTTGGGATTTCCTGATGTAAATGAAATATTTAACACTCAGACTCAAACCTCATGGTAAGTGCCAACTTCTACAGAAACCTGTTAGCACCATTATTTTTAAGAACATCAAATGTAAACGAATAATTAATCTCCTCCAGATTGAAACTTGGCACAGGAGCTTTCTGCCTGTGAACGCTCTTTTGGTTTGTACACATTTTGAAGTAAATTGCCATTTTTAATTAGAAGTGGAGAAAAAAATAGGAGCCGACAGATATTTAGAGGTTTTATGTGGATTTTTTACTTAATTACCCCAGAGGATTAAGTGAAACATTGCAGATCAGTTGCCAATAGTTCTTTTAGCCCAAGAATGCTCAATCTCTGGCCCGTGGGCCATATATGGCCTGTGGAGCCTTGGAATCTGGCCCATAGGGCTCCCCACAGGTTGGGAAATTTGCTGGGTCCATGGGCCAAATCCAGCATACAGAGCAACCACTCGTCTGGCCCTCCAGCCAAAAAGGTTGAGCACCGCTGTTTTAGCCCTTTGCCACATTAGAAAAATGTCAAATGTGTACTGGTTAATATGCAAACAAGATAAATAAAAACAATTGCAAACTTAACAAAAATATATCCATTTAGAGCGTGATCCAAATCCACTTAAGTTGTCAGAATGGTTCATGCATTTCAGTGGTCTCGTGAACATTATTCTTTGCATTTGGAGGGAAGCAAGGGTATTTTCTGTTTTCTTTCTAAATGATTACTTAATTATTTTACTTACTTAAAAGCCTTAAATTTACTTTACTTACTTAAAAGCTACTTTTTATTGTGTGCAGGGTCCAAAAGGGGAAAAAGGAGACACAGGGCCCAAGGTAAGATGGGATGGAGTTTCATGTTACTCACTGTGTTTCAGGGGCATAGGTTGCAGTTGCGCAGGGGTGTAGGTTGTTGGTCTAAGGACATAGGCAGACAAGGTTCCTTGGGTAAATCCAATCTCTTGTATTAGACCAATTTAAAATAGTTGGAAAAAATCTTTGCAAGAATAAAAGATGAATTTTTCAAACTATTTGACTTGGTCTAATAAAAGAGATTGGATTTACCCAAAGAACCTTGTCTGCCTATGTTACTAGCTATCTATTTATGTTTAACAAATGGTTTTTCTATCTATAATCTGGTGGATATAGGGTGAGCCAGGACAGGATGGTGCCAGTATTGTGGGACCGCCAGGTTTACCAGGACCACCAGGACCAATCGTAACAATTCCGGAGGTAAGTATCTTCATGAAGTGAGAAGGGCATCAAAGGCATTTGGTGCCACATAGCAGTTAAGGTGCTTGTTCTGGTGCTATCTGCCTGCTCCAAAAAGATAAAAATCTATGCACCCTATAGCTATAGTTCTATGTATAATCAGGACAAAAATGGTCTTTTAAAGAATGAAAAATACAGAAATGAGCATAGAATTTAACAATGTTTGGGTGGGGGGGAGGGGAATGTTGATTGATTTGATTCTGCTTGAGCCATCAAAGTTGAAGAAGAACTAAGAAAAAGAAGCAACAGAGGAAGTTTGAGTTGGGTGACCTGGCAGTACACAGAAGAACATTGCAGCTTTGGCGGGACTTCACTGTGCAATCTGTCATACAAACCAGAAGACTAGCCCTGTTACCAAGGCAGCATCTGCCTGCATCAAAGTGCATGCTGCTAGAAGATGATACAAAGAACTACACATCTTTTAGCAACATATGCACTTGCTGTAGAGTTTTATTTTGTATGTTAGCCTTTCTGTTTATGAACAGTATGAATACAAACAAAGGAGCTTGAAGGTTTGGGCACATCAAACTTCAATCTAAATTTTAAAAACTCTGTGCATTCAATTTGATATGATGTTTGGAGCTGGGATTGGAGTGTTCTTGTAGCTGTGCTGGGGCAAAGAAAAGCAAGCTTCTCAAGTCCTCAAAAGCTTGTCTAGCGTCTCTCCCAGTTGATTCATTTAAGATATGACCAGAAAATCTATGATTCTGTGAAATCATAGAAATCTATGATCATTTATATTGGGAAATGAAGGAGCTGTGAATGGCCACAGCGAATTCATTCACTCGGGACAGCCTAACACAGTTGGCATTCTTCTTAGGATAGGATGTTGGATAGATACCTTCAGCTGAAAAGGCTTGTTATCTCAGGATGGGACAGCCTCAGAGCCAAACAATTTTAATTGTAGGAGCTAGGCCAAGGATGGGCAAATTACGATCTTTGGGGCCAGATCTGGCTCTCCAAACCATTCTATCTAGCCTTCAGGGCCCCCCCAAAAACAATGACCAATTATCTAGCCTGCAGCTGCCCCTCTGAAAACCAGCAAGAGGCACAGGCTTTCACAGGTCAAGGTCCACTGGACTTGGAGGGCTCTGTGCCTCCACCTCTATGGGGCTCCCGGTATTCCAGTTGGGAGCCCCATGTGGAGGCATCAAGCATGATGGTGGGTGACTGGACAGCTGGTGTGTGGGGAGGAGAGCTCCTGCCTGCAGTGCCAGGAGCTGAACATGGCGGCAGGGAGCCTGCCCAGCCTGATGACATGCATGCGTGTGGGTGGGTATGGGGAGTGTGTGTTGATAGGTATGAGGTTCATGGAGGTGTGTGGGGGTGGGCTTGTGAGTGGGTGTGGATGGGAGGGTTTGTGGAGGGGTGTGGACCCTCTGTGCCTCAGTGGCGCACAGTCCCTGCTGCCAACAGCAGCAGGCAGCTAGTCCTTGGGGCACTCATGGTGCACAATAGTCGGAGCTCCCCTGGCAGAACATGGCTCTGGCTGAGTACCAGGGGCTGCACATGGTGACACAGAGCAGCCTGGCTTGGCCCAGCAGCACACGCTCCTGGCTGCAGTTCTGGGAGCCCTATGTAGTGGCTGGAGCCTGCCTAGCCTGATAGCATGTGGACCAGGAGCCACAGGGAGTGGTGCACCATCAGGCCAGGTGGGCTCCATGCTGCCACATGTGGCTTCTCACTGGAGTGCTGGAAGCCCCATGTGAAAGCAAAGAGCTGGCCCAGCTCAACCAGGCCCGCTGTCATGTGGCTCCCGCCTGTAGTGCAAACCCCATGTGTTAGCACAGAGCCAGCTTGGTTTAGGTTGAAGGTGTGTGCCAGAGGGCTGAGCTGACTCCATGCCACCACATGCAGTCCCCAGGACTCAATTGGAGCTGCACACCACTGGAAAGCTCTGCCAGTTACAGGCCATGAGCACCCTGAGGGCCCTCCAGCTTCTCCTGCTGCTTCTGTCACCAGCGGTAGGGACTGTGTGCCATGGGGTGGGGGAGGGCTGTGTGATGGAGGGCTGCACAACCCTCCACAAATCCCACATCCACACACACTCCCCCCCCACCCCACAGATCCCCCACAATCTCCACCCGCATACACACATACCCACAAACCCTATGCCCCTCACAAACCCCACACCCAACCGCACACACCCCCATACCTCCTCCAGACAGCTCACAAACACTACATACCTCCACAAACCTCATACCCACCCGCACACATGCTCCTTTCTTTTTTCTATTTCTCTGAGTTACCAAGCTACAGTCTTCCCTGCTCTGTTCCATGCAAAAGAAATTTCTCTTAGTTCATTGTAAAAATGTGCAAATATGAAGTACCTTTGGCTGTTCTGCTCTGAGGGGTTTTATAAGCTCTTCAGGTCATTTTGAAGAGTCAGTAAATCATATTCATCTTTTCTGGCTTGTTTGCACTTTTTGCTTTTTCACTGAACAGCTATAAGTAGGTGCTGCATATAATTTTTTTTTCTTGGAGATTAAACTGAATAGAAATAAGGGAAAGCAACTAATATAATTTCATTTGCTTTCACTAAATTCCCATTTTTAACATACAAGATACAATAGGAAGACCTGGAACTATTCTGATTTCTGACATGTAAAGTAAATGTAATTTTGTATAATTTGTATGCTTTCTGCAATTCTGCCTCTAGCTTTTAATGGCTTTTGAATGGGAAGCTGAAAAGTCTATGCATAGTGTGCAGAAATCCATTTAGCAAGCTATGCTAACAGTACTGTTTCTTCTTCAGTATATCAATAAAAATAATGGCAGAAGGCAGGGTAGGATAGCATTTTAGATTACTAAACTGCTTCAGAGCGCCTGTGTAGGCAACAGCCTAGTCCTTCAGATGCTACCCCTCTTAATGAAAAGAATGAAAAATATAGAGATATTGCCATGTTTTGGCCAGGTTTTTTCTGTTTAGCATTTTGTCTCTCATAAAGCTACATGAAATTGCAAGCAGTTATGTTGCTATACCATTACTGATAAAGCTCCAAAAAACAAAAATTAAGGTAAATGACTATTCTTGGACAGAGTGAAGGGCCAGGAGCCTGCCTTCATTTTTATATATTGTAGCATTGCTTAAAATGGTGCTTTCCTAACCCACAGCTTTGGTTTGTATTTGAAGGTTAAGATTATTTACACAGCATACAATGGCTGGTCAAAATATACGACTTCTGGTCAAAAGCTTGTTGTGGGCAATTAGGAGTCTTTCCTTTGATTTGGCTTGGGTCCAAAATGAATAGTAAAATGCGAAGGAAATCCATATTCAAAGGAACGTTCAAGTGCAGAGCTCTGGAATTCTGGCATCAGCTACGGATAGAGCAGAGCATTGCAACAGCAAAATGCTTTTATTACCGTCGTACAGAACCTGGAGTGTGGAACCAGTATGATCCCATTCCACCAAGATTCGTGCTGCAGAAAATGTACAGACGATCTGCCCCTGTTCCTGTTTCAGGGGACAAATACTGCCCTAGGGACCTAACTGGGGATGTCTGTATATCTGCAGGCAGATTTCAGCATTAGCATAACTAGAAGTGGCTAGAGTAAGGCATTAGCTTCAGCTAACTTAAAGGGAATGCCAGAACGGTGGTTCTCTGGGGAGTCGTCACTGCAGTGGCAGCCCCGTGTTGCTGCAGTAGCAGCTGGATGTAGGGACACTGTGCTGCACTAGCAGCTGCTGCTCTAGCAGCTGTTGCTTCAGGAGCAGCAACAGCTGGGGCGGGGGGGGGAAGAGAGAGAGAGTGAAAACATTAAACTGGCAGGAAAAGCTGGAATCTTCTCTGAAGCAGGTAAGACTGGCCTCCCACTCCGCTCTTTGGTAGAGTTTTGCCCAGGACACAGAACTTGTTAGTTTATACCTCTGGATTTCAGCTTCTAATTGCTGACATTCAAGTTTCAAAATATTATGCCAGATGAAGGAAGGAACCATGTCATGGCATCCAGAAAACAATAAGAACCTTCTTTGATTCAGAATACTTGGAATGGAATTAACTGGAAATGTACCTTCTTCATTTTATGCATTAGAGCTGAGTTGAGAGAGATGATCACTAGTGACCTACTACAAACAAGTCTTTCTGTTGTTGTTCCCTCCTGGAAATATCCATTTTGTAAACACTTGTATATTTGCAAGCCACTGTGGCAAAGGATGATGGTTCCATGTTTTATTGGTATGGTGCTGGATGCCATACCATACCTTATTGCATTAATGGGGCTCACATTTTCCCCAATATTCTGGTGGCAGCACACTTAAGTACCAAATGCACTGTGAGGATAAGGGCTTATCCTGCACCCATCCAGTAGGATACTGAATTCACTAGGAACACGGTACACACACATTCACAGTTGGATACTAGCATGGCCAGAATGACTTGCCCAATAAAACAGACAGATTTAAGCCTGTAAAGGTGCCAATGCAAGCAGTGCTGAGATCAACAGGAAACTAAATTGTTGTGCAACATGTGAGACTATCAGTATGAAAGTAAAAGAAACTAACCAGTTGATGAAAACTGAAGAAGGATGAGTGTTTTAGAAAATGTATGCATATAGTTAATGAAAGCCAAACTCTCACCATTTTGCCATACAGTATGGCAAAATAGGGGCCTGGAGGATAGACCCTGTGAAGAGAAACTTGGGAAGTGTGTCTGTTCACTCTGAATAAGAGAAGACTCAGAGGTGACTTGGTAGCCTCCTACAAGTATATTAGGGGTGAGCATCAAGATCAAGGGGAGCAACTTTTCAGGAAAGCTTGTCAAGGGAGGTCGAGGACCAATGGGCACAAGCCAGTAGAGGGAAGACAGCCTGAACAGAAGAAAAAACTTTTTTTCTGTAAGGGTTACCAGAATCTGAAACACACTCCCAGCTGAGGTGGTGCAGTCACCATCCTTGGAGGTGTTCAAGATGAGGCTGGATAAGCACCTTGTTGAGCTCGTTTGAGCCCATTAACTTCTCACCCATAGCAGGGGACTGGACTTGATGATCTTGCAGGTCCCTTCCAGTCTTTCAATTCTATGATTCTATACTGTGGTTTATGATAGTGGGGATTAGGGTTTTTTGGCAGGCATGCCACAAATAATCTCTGCACTTTTTCCTGCTTAATCTGTTGCCCTGTGGTCTGTTCCTAGCCCTGTGCTCCCCTGTGCACTATATCTGATGCTCTGCTTTCTAGTTCCTGCCCTATCTGCTGCTATGATACCTGTCCCCTCCCCAGTCTGCTGCATGTCGCATGGAAAGGCTGCCCGGCCCACTTTTGGCATGAGTGCTGCAAGTTGGCCACCCCTATTATATAATATGGGGGAGACTAAAGCAGAAAACAACAGTGATAAAAACCAAAATGAAATATGAACAGTATGGCATCATGACCTCGGTTCTACAATGAGATGCGTGCAAGTCAAATGCTGGCATGCTCACAGAATGCTTTTGAAGTGCTGGCATCTAAATAATTTATTCTGATCTTCATTCTACTAAGAAAGAATGATCTCAGGTCACACCCTGTTTATATCAGTTTCCTCATTTGCAAAATTGAGATTCATACCTCAAGGAAGGAATTATGAGACTCAGCTCATTGAAATTTGTAAAGCACTCTGAGGTCATTTCACACAAAGCCTAGTAAAAGTGCCAAGTAATGTCATTCCAGGCACACAATAGACAAATAAAAACCCAAGGAGAGTTTCTAATAGGTTGTTCTGTATTTTCAGTCCATACAGTTATAATAGGATGTTTTGAGCTTGCCTGTGTATATCTAGAATTCATATCTCTTCCAGAGAACCAATTTAATATTTCATATAACCTGTTCCTTATCCACATTTTTAGCTACCACTGAACAATAGAGATGGAATTTTTAACTTTACTGGAATTGAAAGACTTCTTGGGCCTCCAGTGAGTATATCCTGCTTTATTAAATGCTCAGAGTTGTTTCATACTTCAATATTTCTTTTTAGGTACCATCTAGTGTTCCCAGTTCCTCAGAGATTCACATATGGTCTCTATTAACTTCAGTGGAAGATGCACAGAGGTATCTCAAAACAGAACTGGATCCTGTGGTAGTGTAAATTAATTTCCCTACATTCATTTAAAATAGCTTTTAAAAACCCAGGAGAGGTAGGAGACTAGAAGCGAACAAGTTGTAAAACCAAACTGCAGGTGCCTGCCTAACCCGAGATTGGAGAAATAGTGCAAAAAAGAAATAAGTGGCCTAAACAGCCACAGCGCCCATCCATTTCAAGGAGCAAATCTTTCTATTTTTTAAATTCAACAATGTTAAGGTATGTTTTTTCACTTGTAAGCAGAAATGCTGAGCCATTCGAAATGAGATTGTTCATATGGCATTTGCAGTTGGGGATGAAAAGTTAGTTTACAAAAGAGCTTTTCATCTTGGGATTTTACATTTGGTGTTACAGCCAGGATGTTGGGATAGTTCAATTAAACACATGAAATTCTGGATGTTTCCTGGTACTAAACTAAACCTCTAGCTTGAAGCGAGATTCATCTAGGTGTTCTGGCTGCTCAGTACTATTCCATCTATGCAAAGCAAAGCAAAATTGGTCTTAAGATTAGTTT
Source organism: Caiman crocodilus (assembly GCA_030014935.1). NCBI lineage: Eukaryota > Metazoa > Chordata > Crocodylia > Alligatoridae > Caiman > Caiman crocodilus. The sequence continues at coordinate 164,665,882 of JAGPOW010000261.1, read as the reverse complement.
TGAGGTTTGGTCCTTGCAATCTTTTGGCCTAGTAACCAAGCATACTTTTTCATATCTAACTCAAATTGACTATATCTTATGTATTTGTTTTCTTACGTACTTCTATTCATTTCAAATGCTTGAATCCATAATACAAGTGGACACAATTATACCCTGATGTAGTTCCATTCTAGTCCCATTTAAAATCAGAAGAAGCTAAATGTGTATAGTGGATGGCAAAATTTAGCTTCATGTAACTGAGGACCTATTTACTTTGTGGGTTTGTGAATTTTGCAGAAACTCTGCAATCCAGGACTATCCACAAAATCAGCAATAAAAAAAACTTAGTAAAAATAAATTGCTGGCTCCCCAACGGGAGCCAGCAGTCCTCGCTGCTTTAAGGGAAAAAGTGCTGGGTAGTAGGGTGGCACAAAGGGCAGCAGATAAGATGGCTGCTGCCCCCTTGTTCCTTTTCCCCCTGCCAGGGCCTCTCCACCAATCAGTGCCAAGGGGTGGGGCCTCACAAAGGGGAAGCTAGCATCAAGATGGCTGCTGCCCCCTCGTTCCTCCTCTCTCCCGGGGCTGCTCTGCCAGTCAGTGCCAAGGGATGGGGCTGCCACGAAATGACCACAGAATTAGAACTTTACCCTGTGATCAACCCACAAAACTTGGTAAGTTCCAACATGACTTAGATAGACCCCTACACATCACTGTATTTTTTTTTGATGTTTTTATCTTAAGAATTATATAAAATATATACTTTTTCTATCCTTCAATAAATTTGCAAAAATAACATTAGACTTAGCTACAGGGATACTGGAATGAAAATGATAATTATCTTAGAATTTTATGCTATCACGCATCACAACAGTAATGGAGTACCTACCGTGTGAGATCATTAGCAAGCATGAGGTCTCTAATGTACTATTCGGAGTCCCTGACATTTCTCCCTCTGAAATATAAAAGCTGTACTTCAAGTAGAGTTTATGATTTAGATCTTTTAATTTTTTTTTAAGAAACAAATTTGTTCATTTTTGCTCCTGTGGGAGAAAGGAAAGAGGTAGCGGCTAGGGGTTGGTTGCGTAGTTGGAAAGTGTCTTTGTTGGCTGTCATTCATTGCTGGAAAAAAATTCAGAGAAGAAAGTTTTGAAGAGCTGTCTAAAGATGGTCAGACACTGGTCCTCCTTGGGAAGTCTATACTATACTAGACCCCCTTGACCAAAAATGGACTCCGTGCAAATGGCACTTCAGTCATAAGAAGGCAAGCCACTGTGCATTAACTGGTGCCTGTACAACACCTGGTGAAGAAGTCTGTATTCTCATTAGAGGGGAGTTCAAGGTTTCTAACTTTGTGTTGCTCATACGAAACAAATTTATTTTTGAAGTCTTGTTGCCAGTGGCCTCAGGCTTTTGCAATATGGCTTTGAGATGCTAACTAATGTATGAGAGTCTGAAGTTCCCAGGCAAAATCTTTTGGACAAGATCAGTTAGAGAAGGATAATTTAAAATAGATGACTTTCCTAAATTTAATGAAACGGATTACTATATGTTTTTATATACTTGGTCAACCTTTTACAAAAAGATAGTATACTTTTTTTTTGTATTTTTGACAGAACTGCTGAGGGAGACCTGAAAAGAGTAGAGGAAAAGATATTAAAGGGGAAAAAAAATGTATGTTTATAGAATCACATTAGAAAAATTTCTCCAAGCTGAACAAAATTGTACCTTATATACTTTTTCCTTTGTGTTTTGGGGGTTGATATTTTACTTCCTTTATCAATGTTTTAAATACAGATTTTTTTTAAAAAACCCTTTAATACAAGCGGGAAACTTTAGTCCACCTTAAAAGCAGACTAAATCTGAATTGTCGTCTTGAGTCTGGAAAGTTCCGTTTCAAAAGTTGTTCCTGCCACCTTCCCTATAACCTGTGCATTAGGATCTGCCAGACTTTTCCATCTCCATCTCCTCCAGGTGCCCTTTTTACAATAGCTCTGTGTGGAACCCAGCAATTCTGAAAGCATTTCTGCTAGACTACCTGCTGTTTAGCATGTCCCCCATCGTATTTTGCACCAAAAATGCAGTTGAGTAGTGCAGATAGTTCTAATTCAATTAGCCCTACCTGTATATCTCTACACAAGACATTTTACTAAATTACTGTGCAGGAACTGTCTGCATTCCCATGTTCAGATGCTTACTGCACAGTAATTGGCTCTAATTATGATAAATTTACTACCTGCAAATTCAAGTAGCAAATTTACTTGCAAGTTCGTCCTTAGCAGTTGTGCACCCATAGACACTTGACGGAAAGCAAATGTGGGTGGGAGATTGCTTCCTGCCTCTGAGAACTACCTGCTGTCCGGGTGGGCTCCACCACTGGAGTCAGCGTGGGGACAATGTCCCCCTGCCCTGGCAGAAGGGAGCACTCAGCACCAGGTCTGTGATCATGAGACTGGCACTGGGAGATGCTTATAAGCAACTGTGGGACTCAGGCTGGGAAATAAGGATTTCACAGTGCTAACCCCATGATTAGAGAGCTGGAACAAGGAGAGAAGGATCTCCCTGCCTGGGTCCCACAATCATAGGGCTTGGCTTGGAAGATCAGGATCTCCCTACCTGGCCCCACACCTGCAGAGCTAGCACTGGAAGGGAAGAGTCTCTGAGCCCAGGCCCTGTGATTGTGGAGTGGGGGCTGGAGCTCCCTGCTGCCAGGGCAGGGCAACATTGTCCTTGCCCCAGCTTTGGTGGCAGAGCCTGGCCCAGCAGCAGGCAGCTCCCAGGGGCAGGGAACAATGTCCCAGCCTCCACCAGGAGACAGGGTGCTGCAGGGGCCTCTTGCAGGGCCATGGGGAGCGGGAGGAGTCTGCTGCTAGGAGCAGCATATCTGCTTTTGCATCCCTGAGCAAGTAGACATATGCCTGGGAGACTTTACTCTCATGTAGGTTCAGTGCCACAGCAACAAAGTTGGGTGCCCAGGGGAAAGCCTGCCCTTGCCCTGTGCACAGATCTGAGGGGTACATGCCCCCCATGCTTGTCCAGGAGTGCACAGTGGCAGGAGCCACTCTCCCTCCATTTTTGTGCCCCCCCCCCCCAAATGAGCTACTCGTGGCACCATCCTGCACCTCACCCTTGTAGCGCCTGTTTGTGCCCCTTCACTTCAGTGCCCAGGGCAGTCTCCCTGTTTGTCCCCGTCTCCCCACCCTTGCTACAGCACTGAGAAGGTTACTCAAGAATAAATTGCATGTGTAGACACACCCTGTTTTAGTTAAATAACTACAGTAGGCAACATGGTGGGCTGCAGAGAAAACAAACAGACCCCTCAGAACTCCCCCAACTGGGAAGGAAAGCCAGCAGGGGCAGGGATAAGCTGCCAGCATCACCACAACTAGAATGGCAGAACTGACCCATCTGGTCCAAGCTGGACAGTTAAAATTACATTTTTGTATGTAGAATAGCTGCACATTCTTAAATCTGCTGTCTGGGGAATGGCAAGAGGGAGCAGGAAGGTAATGGTGTGTTATCCATACCTCAGAATTACAATTCAGAATCCAAAGGACTCTCAGGACAGAATTGCATATCACCTAGTAGACAACACAAATTGCAACTTGAGACCAATAGTAAATTATAATGCTATTGTATAGGAGAGTATATTGTATAGAGTCTATTATACCCCTCTGGAAACATGAGTGCCTCCATTATTGGAATAGGTTCTCTTTCCAGAGACATGCAACTATCTGGATATTCCTATAACAAAATGGCTCAGAGTTAGGGCTAGTTCTCTGCCACCTTTTGGGCATCTAAGTGGACTTAGGTACCTAAATATGATTCTGTTAAACCCTGTTGAAGTCTCTAAACATCTATTAATACATCTACTTTTGTAGATCTTACCCTTAAGATTAAGTGACAAAAAACAGGAGCAGGACCAACCCATCTACTGTATTAACAGTTCTTCAGGAAGTCAAACTGGATGGAATAGAATTGCACTTAGGAGCCCGTGGGTGTGTCTACACAAGATGTTTACTGCAAAGATGGCTAATAAAGTATAAGTGTCTACACATCCAGTACTATTAGGCTGGAGTAAACTAATTAACTCTGCCATAGGATAGTATTGCCCAACACAAATACTATCCTATGGCGGAGTTATTTATTCTACCACTACGTATGTGTAAATACTGCACCTGGGAGCAATAAACTCCAGCACAAGTTGCCCTGAACTTTATTATGTCAAATGAATTTCATGCATAGATGTGCCCTGTGTCTACTTACATGCCTAATAGGAGGGATAAAATCTGGCCCTTAATCTCAGGCAGCACTTCAGTCATGCACAACGTAAAACAGAATTTGGACCTCACTACACTCGATGCAGCAACACTGATCTATGGGCTGCCTGCCATAGATTAGGCAGGACTTGCTGGACTCCTTAGCAACGGGATTAAAGGAGACAGAATTAAGGTTGTGTATGTGTGCAGTATGAGAAATGCCACCTTAACTCGGCCCTTCCCTGTTTCTTGTCCCCTTGCAAAACATTATAGTTTACTTCCCAAAACTCCAGTGCTGAAAATGTGAAGGGCTTTCAAAATTAATACAACCCCAATGGAGTGAAGTTGGTTTATGGAACACGCATAATCCATTTTGCAAGTCTATAACATGTATTTATGGGCGTATTTTTGTATTTTCCAGGGGCCAGAGGGCAAGCCGGGTCTACCAGGATTTCCCGTAAGCGCCGTGTTTTTAGGTTTTAAGTCCGTTATTAATTATGTGAATTGGCTAATTAATGTTTTAAAATGTGGCATTGTACAAAATTTGTTCAAATCCTGACATACTGAAACCTCATAAATGTCAAATGGGAAAATATAAGTTAGATAAAAATAGATAGAATGTTACAGTTATTGTAGTAATAAACATTTGCTAAGGTAGGTTTTAAAAGACGCAGTACCCATTTTGCAACAGAAATATCTTGACATTTGTACCTAACACTTGGGCTAAATTTAATTCAAACTACATTTCAAATCAGTAATGGAACTTGATGAGGAATTGTGCTAGAAAATTTAATCAAAATAAAACCAAAAGTGGTCTAAATGAGTAGCCTTTAAAAACCTTTAAATTGCTCATATTGTATTTCCTTTGTATTTTTCACATTAGTTTCATAATTTATTTTAATCCTTTAATACTTTAATACTTTATTTTGTTCTCTTACTGTAAGGTGCCCTAAATCTTTGTTGGTAAGGACAGCATGTAAATCTAATAAATAATACCTTTTTAATGCTTTTTGGGCTATCCTACAGGAACACTTCTGGTCCACTTCTGGGTCCTCCGCACAGTGCACAGGGGACCCTGGTTTGGCAACTGGTGCCTCCTGGCTCTGGGGGAGCACCCAGGGTCCCCCCATGGCCAATTGCTGAGCCAGCAGGGTGTGGGGGGGGTCCCCCACATGCTCAGCAGTGAACTGGAAGTACTTCCAGTTCACTGCTGAGCACATGGTGAGAGGGTGGGGAGGAGGCCTCCACACTCCTGTGGGATGCTCCATATGCCCCACCATTTCAGCATTCACGAGCCATGCCTGGTACCTTGAGGTATGTAGAAAAAACACTTAAAGCTGTGTCTATGGCTGAACCTCTGATCCTCTGAATCCGCATCAAATCTTCAGATTCAGATTCAGCTGAATCGAATCAGGACAGTGATCCAAATCAACTAATCGAATCACTATCCCGCAATTTGGGCCAAATCCAAATCAAATATGGCCCGTTTTGCACACCCCTAGTTTGCAACATGCTAGCAACTTGCGTACTCATTCTTGAGAAGGTTATGTTTATAAGGTTCAGGGTATTGTGGTCTAAAATACAAATAGCAAAGCTTGGTTCTTTTATTAAAAATGAACTGACAAGCTTTTAAAAATGAACATAATAAATTGTGCAAGATTCCTAATAATTAACAGAATAGCTGCGCATACTTAAATGTCATTCTCATCCATGCCTTAGCTGATAATGTTGTTCTTTAGGAATGCAAGAGAAAGAGATGCTTAAATTCAGCTCATGATGGATGGAAAGCTTCTCAACATGCTTTTAATGGAAGTTTGCAGCACAAAATACAGCCACAGAACAACTGTAAGGGCAATGTTAGAATTATCTGAAGCAGACAGCAGTGGCTTTAGACAAAGGACAGAAATTCCTGGGAGGGTTAACACTGGAGTGAGTGAACATGCAAGATTCCAGTTACCTAAAATTAAACTTGGCAAAATGCAGAAACAACGTATCCTTAACTGATTTCCAAAAAGCTCTGATATTAAACACAGACTTCTTTTTTCAACTCTTTTAGGGTCCCCAGGGACCAAAAGGTGTTGCTGGATTGCGTGGATTGCAAGGGCCAAAAGGACAACAGGTGAGAAGGAATTAGTAGCAGGTCTTGTGTTTTAGGGAGATGAGTACATTCCAAAATACAACATAGAGAGCTAGTGTCTGGCAGCTTAACTCCTTATCATTTTCATAGTCTGGCAATAATTGTACTGCCACCCCTTCCCCTAAATTTTTAGACATGTACAGCACGTCTGCACATTGCCATACGGTGACATTGCTATTGCAGCATGCTTTAGTACTTCCTTTTGGAAGTACTAAAACACAGCACAGTAATTGCCTGTACTGTGCTGTGCATGTGGCACATGGTTAGATGTTGTTACTATGTCACCGTAGAGGTGCACTAAAATGGGGAAGTGAATTGCTATAGCAACATAGCTTTCTGTCATATGTAGACCTACATGATCACTACGTTGTTGTAGCATGCCATACGGCTACATGTAGACACACTTGTATGAGCCCCGTTGGCTGGGTGACATGGCCCTTCATTCTGAATTAGGCTGGCATGTGGGACTGGTTGCAGCTGAACCCAGTACATGGCCTTGGACCCAGAGCCTGGGGTTGGATCTGACTCATGGACTGGCTGTCCCCAACTCCTCCAGGCCACACACTGAACAGGTTAGGCACTGCTGCACTAGAATGTCACTAGAGTACAATGTTCTCTTAGCTGAGATGGATATTTATCTGCGTAATTTTGGTGAAATAGGTCGTTGTTAGTATCAAGCCAATTGTTACACTTCTTTCAGATTTCGGAGGAGTTGGTATAACCAGGTTGTTGAGGTTATTTAGGCTTGGGGTTGGGCAATAGTAGCAGCTTGGATGGCCAGACTGAAAACAACTTCCTTGCACTGGGGAATAGTTATATATGTGAGTGGCTCAGTTGAATAAATTGGGAAAACTCCCTGGAGTCATAAGTCTCTAGGCCTAAGTATAGACATTCAAAAAGCCTGAGCCTGAATCGATTCAATCTTTGCAGGTTAGTCCATCCTGGGTAGATTGAACCAAGAATTAAGTGAATAGACATTCACTTTTGATTCTGGAAATGCAGTCACATGCCTGCAGTGGCTCAGGCTAGAAGTTGAGGGGCACTAGAGTGAGCCCTCCTTTCCTTTTGGCAATGGCCAGAAGGCTGGAGGGAAGCTGAGCTGAAGGGGTGTGTGGCCAGGCCCTGGCAGGCTAAGCACGATTGGGGAGGGGTTTAAACCCCCACGATGGCCTGCAGGAACCCCAGCTGGGGTGTGCCTGCAGTGGGGAGGGGGAAGCAGTCCTTGCCAGGCTTTGTGGGTGGGGAAGGGATGGGGGGATGACCAGAACCCGGCTCCTGGCTGACACCGAAGGGTCAAGCAGCTAGAATGGGGGGCATGGCCAGGCCCTGGCCATGGGCCTGCAGCGAACAGGAGGAGGGAAGGGGAATCTCAGAGATACAGGGCTGGCAGGGAGCCCTCCAGAAGCCCTCTAGTGTCTAATCTAGCTTCTGCCTGAGCCCTGGCCAGATCTCCTGGTACAAGCACTAGAATCTAAAGAGCAGAGGGTTTGCTCACTGTGGGGCTTGGTACTACTGAAGAAAAAGGCTACCAAGGCCTCCTGCAGTTGGTTTTCCCACCCTTCCCCACAGCAGGGCCCAGTGCTGTGCCTCTCCAGCCCTGAGGCCTGAGGCAGCGCGGCACAGAGCCCCCCTCCTCTCCTTCCCCACCCCATCAGCCTTGTGGCAGGGAAGGGTTAGGAGGGGGAGAGCCCTGCCTGCTGCAGCAGCTCTATGACAGCCCGGCCTGGCCTGGGCTTGAGGAACCGGGAGTAATCTGGGCACTCGGCTCCCCTGGCCCCAGCCCAAGCTGCAGCTGGCTGGGAAGGGCCCTGCCCCCATGGCCCAGCCCACCCAGCCCTGTCTTGCCCAGGGCTGGGGCTGGGCCTGTGGCTGCGGGCCAGGCCATCCCAGACAATTTCACAGTTCCCGCAGCCCCAGCCTGAGCTGGAGATGACTGGGAGGTGTCTTCCCCCAGGGCCTGGCCTAACTCAGCCCCACCATCTGCCCACCTCACCTGGGGCTGAAACCACTCACTGAAATTCAGGGCCCTGTTGGGGAAGCATGTTGGCAGCAGGGGGCAAGTGGTACCTGTTTTCACTTCCCAGCTGCTGCTTGCCTCACTGCCATGCCTGGATCCACCCTACAGAGTCCCATAGGGCTGAACTAGACTGGAGCGTCAGGTGAGTTTGATACTTCTGCTTTACAGGAATAGGCTTATCATATCATGTTTTAAAAAAGGAAAAACACTCAGTACTTTCATTAAATTTCAACTGTCACATGGTTTCCTTTTTCATGGGTGACACTCTCCAACCCACCTCTCATGTTTCAAACTTTTAAGTATTGCTGCACTGACCCTCCCGGTTGAATGAACTATGCAACTATGACTTTATTGAAAATGGCTTTGTAAAAGTCATACAATTATTTTGTGCATTATAGGGTGAAAAGGGGGAACCAGGAGTTAACATTGCTGCTGATGGATCACTAACAAAATTGATGAGAAAAGGGCAGAAGGTAGGATAATATTGTATTGCTTTCTTGGTGTGCATATTAGCTGGGCCTGCCAAATAGTTTTTCTCTACCACTAACTTCCTCTCTCTCTCTTTCAAAGGGTGAACCTGGAGTTTTGGGACCAGCAGGACCAATGGTAAAGTCCCTCACATTTTCAGCACATTGTTTTGATTTGATAGTGATTGCCCAAACTTAAATTCAGTTAGCTTTACTTTTTCAGTGCCATTAAGTAAAGATGGAAAATAATGTTCATACCCACAGTTAGCAATGTAATTTGAAACATCTGTAGACTTAGTCTTTGTGCTTGCAGAAGGCAGGCAGGGTGGTACTTTGGAGCCTAACCAATTAAAAGGCAGGAGCTTTCATAGGCAATAGCCTACTTTGGTGGCATCTGACAAACTAAGTTGTTGCTTATGAAACTGAGGGTGCAGACAGAAGTGCAGCTCCCAGCTGTAACTCAGACTACTTTCTGCAAAGTGTTCCGAGTTACAATGTTGCCCTGGACCAAACACAAGTTCACTGTTGGTTCCAGAGGGAGGGGAATCTAGCTGTGGGCTGGGAGCCTGCAGCCAGGTTCCCATAGCAACAGAATCATGGACAGCTAGGGTCGGGATGGACCTCAGGAAGTCATATAGTTCAGCCCCCTGCTCAAATCAGGACCATCCCCAACTTTGTCTAGCTGGGTGTTGAAAACTTCTGAGGATGGAGCTTCCATCACCTCTCTGGGTAACCTTTTCCAGTGTTTTACTACCCTCCTAGTGAGAAAATTCTTCTTAATATCTAACCTAAATTTCCCTTGCTGCAACTTGAGACTGTTGCTTCTTGTTCTGTTATCTGCCACCACTGAGAACAGTCCAGCTCTTTCAAACCCTGCTTAGGTAGTTGAACGCTGCTATTAAGTCCACTCTCAGTCTCCTCTTCTCTAGACTAGATAAACCCAATTCCCTCAATCTTTCCTCATAAATTATGTCTCCCAGACCCTTCACCATTTTTGTTGCCCTCTGCTGGACTCCCTCCAATTCGTCCACTTCCTTTCTCTAGTGGGGTGCCCAAAACTGAACACAGTACTTCAGATGTGGCCTCACCAGTACTGAATAGAGAGGAATAATCACTTCCCTTGAAATAGAGGCAACACTTACCAATGCAGTACGGTATGCCATTAGCTGCCTTGACAACAAAGGCATTCTGCTGGTTTGTATTCATATTACTGTCCACTGTAATCCCCAGGTCCTTTTCTGCAGAGCTGATGCCCAGCCAGTCAGCCCCCAGCCTGTACTGGTACATGGGATTGTTCCATCCCAAGTGCAGGACTTTGCACTTGTCCTTGTTGAACTTCATGAGATTCCTTTTGGCCCAATCCTCCAATTTGTCTAGGTAACTCTGAATCTTGTCCTTACCCTCCAGCCTATCTACTACTCCCCACCATTTGGTGTCATCTACAAACTTGCTGAGGGTGCACTCTATGCCATCTTCCTTGTTGATGAAGACATTGAACAAAGCTGACCTCAGGACTAACCCCAGGGCACTCCACTTGATACCAACTGCCAACTAGACATCAAGTGATTGATTACTACTCTCTGATCCTGATGCTCCAGCCAGTTTTCTATCAATCTTACAGTCCATTCATCCAGCCCATCCTTCCTTAGCTTGCCTGGGAGAATGTTGTGGGAGTCCGTATCAAAAGCCTTGCTAAAATCAAGGTATACCACCTCCACCAGTCTCCCTGCATCCTCAGAGCCAGTCACCTCATCATAGAATGCCATTAGATTGGTCAGGCAAGGCTTACCCCTGTTGAATCTATGCTGACTGTTCCTAATCACCCTTTTCTCCTTCGAGTGCTTAGAAATGGATTCCTTGAGGATCTGATCCATGATTTTTCCAGGGGCTTGAGGTTGACTGGTCTGTAGTTCCCTGGATCCTTCTTTTTACCTTTCTTAAATATGGGCACTGGGGCACCCTTTTCCAATCATTGCTCACTGTTTTCAGAATGGGAGGCAGAAAAGCAGTGAAGAGAGCTCATTCTTGGGGTTTCTCAGCCAGTGCTGAAGGATGGGGTGGCTGAGAACACCCCAGACTGAGCTCCCTCCACTCCCTTTCTCTTCATCCATTCTGAAAACAGTGACAAGTTAAGTTATAAGGATCTCCCAACCTGGCCCAGCAACCATTTTTTAAGCTGTTTGCAGCCATGCACATGTTTGGTCATGGCTATAGCCCAATCTGGCCACAGAAAATGGCCTAAAATTGTCCCTTCTATCTGTGCCCCTAATGCCTCTCTGAGCCAGTTAGTCTCTAAGGTACCAGCTTGCAGCTAACCACCTCTTTGTGCATAGTACTGTGAACTACTCTAGTTGGTTCAGAATTCAACTTCTGATCCTGCATGTATGTCCATTAATTACAAATAGGATTTCAAAACTTGTACCCAAAGCTAGAAGCTAAATCCATAATTCAGAATCTAGAGAAGTCTGAACTGATTTTTATAGGTGCCAAGTTCCTACAGTTTACTGGAAAAGTGACATTGGATAAGATAATAAGGCTGTCCACTGAAGTACCCATTTAGATACTCAGCTTTGAATTTCCAGGTTTAAAATCTTTACTGTATAATGAATGGTACATCTAAAGCTTGATATTTTAGAACAGAAAAAATAAAAAGCCTTGACCAACTTCAATGGAGTGTCAGCAGGAACAGTTTTGCTACAGTCAGTTTCAGTGGGAGGTACAGGTTAGTAATGTGTAATCCATTTACTTTAGAACTCATCAGCTATTTTGTTCTCATTTGGAAAGGGCAGGAATAAAATAAATATCCCTGGTTAGATGGTGACCAAGATCTTTCTGATCACAAATATTCTTTGGGTCAAATTCCTCCTTAGTAATGGAAGTCCACCATTTTCAGTGGGCTCACCTGAAGAACAGGTCTGGCCCTTTGCATTTTAGGAAGTTCTTAATTTCTGAAGCCCAAATTTGGACATGAAACAAGTGCTCCTTCTCTTTTAGTTTCCAGAGAGTTAACAAGCACTTTGGCTAGGGACAGATACTACATTCAACCAGTTTATGTGTAATATCAGACTTAACTGATTTGGGTCAAACCTGTTTATGCAATGCAACCTCCCTCCTCTCTTCCACAGCACAGGCCATAGCCAGCATGTGGTATCCTAGCTAATGTTGAGAGGTGTCTGTGTAAAACAGACAGGACAAAGGCAGAACAGTGTCCACTTAGGGCTTTTTGGAGCTAATCAACAGGTAGCTGATAATGTGCCTCCTTTCCTTCCTTGGAAAAAGTTGTTTAAAAAGAGCTTAACTAATGAGAGAGGCTTTCTTTTGCTGATGGGCTGATAAACACTGTGTAACTCCCTGCTGTGTAAGTAAATGCTGTGTAACTCCTGCTGGCTCTCAGAGGAGTAGCAAGGGCAGGGGGGGGCTCCCGAATCAGAGTGTCCTGTGGTGCCTGGCCACATCCTCCTCTGCTCAGCTGTGTAGAAGGGATGGGAGGGCTGCTGTAGCACCCTCTGACTTCTAGCCTGAGCCACTGCAGGCATGTGCCTACATTTCATCAGTCCAGAGGGAATGTTCTGTATGGTTACAAACTGGTTCAGTGTAGTCAGGTTAGATTAACCTGTAAAGACTGAATTAGTTCAGACTCAGGCTTTTTGAATGTCTGTCCCTAGCCTTTCTCATTCTTTCATCAACTTCAGCAGTCTCAGTGGAAAAAACTCAGTCCGGAAAATTATGTGTATAGTAGTATGCAGTGAGTTAAAGTACAGCAAGCAAAATTTTCAAATGTGGGCTCGTGTGATGGCATAATGTAAAATTACATGCATCTAAAATATGAATGTAAATGCTTAATGTATATTAATACATTGACTATTTAAATCTCTACTTGGTGGCTACCTGGCTGGTAATGTACATGCACAGATATCCACTCTGTATGGCCACACTGCATGTTTGAGAACAGAAAGCATATGCATTTAAACCTAAGCACACAACTTTATGTAGCCACATTTGCAACAAAAAAAAGTGTTTCAGCACTTAAATTAAATGTCCTGAAGGGTCAAAGCAAAATCCTGCTGTGACAGAATTAGTCTACATAAAGTGTATTTTTGGTTTAAATCAAGTAATCTGGCTGGTTCAGTCAGATTGACAGGAAAGGCAGCTTGCTCCTGGGCTTGGCAAAGGCTTTGGGATCAACAGTGGGCAATATCTGAGAGGAGAGAGTGCAGTGAAGGATTGTTTGAGACCTCCAAAGCAGTGTTTTGGTTGCCTCAAGCTCATTCTGCATGTGTTTTCTGTCAAGAATGGGAACCCTGGTTTGTTTGCCATCCTGGTGAAGTGTTATGTTCTGTGCAGCAGCGTTCCCTCTAAGCTGTGCAGTTTGCGCAGTCACATAGGTGTGCTCATGCCGCCCCGCTAGGTGCGTCTGCATGGCCATGCACACCACGCAGCTTAGAGGGAACACTGCCATGCAGTTGAGGGATATCCCATGTGCGTTGCCTTTGAGCACACCATTCACTTTCTGGTTTACTTTGTTTCCCAGTAACCTGCTGGGTTGATGAATTATGAAATTTTATGCAGTTATTTAAACCACTTTTCTTTAAGAGCTGACTTTCTCATTCTTCCTGCTGTTAACATAGCATGCCTTTATGCCAAAAAGTGAATTTTAGCAGAGGCCATGATCAACACATACTGTAATTAAGGTCTTTGGGACTTTGCTGTTTTACTGAAATCTGTTTGATGAGCTAGCTGTGTGTGTTGCGAGATGCTTCGCTTGGTTCATTTTGTGCAAGATTAGGAAGAACTTTCTGGATAGCTAGAGAAGTTGTAGAATCTCCATCCCTGGAAATCTTAAAGAGTGGGTTAGACAGTAACTTGACTGGGCTGGCGTAGTCAGGGATGATCCTGTCCCAAGCAGGAAGCTGGACTAGATGACCTAATGAGATCACTTTCAACCATACTTTCCTATGATTCTATGATCTAGGGAAGAAGACCCGAATTTACACCATAAACTTCAGTTGCATATATTCTAGCATGTGTCATTGTGGGATAAGTTTGTCTTCTCTGTTAACCAGGAGTGTTCCCTCAACGCACACTCCTTTTCTGATCTGTTCTCCCTACCTTGCACTATGATCATTAAGGTTCCTATTATATCATCAGATAATGACCATGGATTTCTGTGTATGCAACATTACACAATGTGGATGCCTCAGCCACGCTTGTTGAAACAACTGCATTGTAAGAGAATTTGGTACATTTTCATAGTTGGTAGGGTCAGAAGGGACTTGAGCAGATCATTAAGTCCGACCCGCTGCCATGGCAGGGAAGAGTACTGGGGTCAAACAACCCTGGCAAGGTGTTCATCCAGCCTCCTCTTAAAGACCCCCAGGTTAGGAGCCAGCACCACTTCTCTTGGAAGTTGGTTCCAGATCCTAGCCGCCCTGACAGCGTGCCTCCTGATGTCTAGCCTGAATCTACCCTCTGCCAGCTTGTGACCATTATTTCTTGTCACTCCTGATAGTGCTCAGGGGAACAGGGACTCCTCCAATACCTGCAGGTCCCCCCTAACTAGTTTGTAAATGGCCACTAGATCCCCCCCCTCAGCCTTTTCTTGTTGAGGCTGAACAGGTTCAGGTCCCTTAGCCTCTCCTCGTAGGGCCTGCCCTGCTGGCTCCTGATCACATGTGTGGCCCTTCTCTGAATCCTCTCCATGTTGTCCACATCCCTCCTGAAGTGCGGCGCCCAGACCTGGACGCAGTACTCCAACTCAGGATCCTTCCTCAGGATTTAGTCAAGCCTGCCAGTACCTAGAATTTTCAGTTTCTCCCTTCTTCCCAAGTCATTGCTTTCTACCATCCAAGTGCAAATAACATTGATTGCAATAACATCTCAAGGCCATGGAAGTATGTGGGATAAATGAATAAGCATTTGATCATGGAAGCACCCTGCCATGACTGCAGGAATAACTTAAACAAATTTATATTGAAGATAAAAAAGAAACAAATTACAAAATAATACCTAACAGATGAAATGGTGTCACACTTGTCAGTTCAATCTGCTCCCCACCATCCTATCCAGGAAGGGAATTAAAAACTTGGTAGCTGCTGCTAACTCCCCTGCTCCTGTTCAGGATCTGGCATGAAAGATAGCCTGCACAGGAGAGAAAGGAGAGTCCTTTATATCCCTGGAGCCTTGGATTAGTGTAAATTTAAGCATTGTAAGTTAAATAAAACTAGATAGAATGTTAGTTATTGTAATAATGAACCCTTGTTAAGGAAGGTTTTTAAAGATGTGGTACCCAGTTCAGAACAGGAGTATCATGATATTTGTACCTCACACTTGGATTAAATTTAATTCAAACTGTATTTTTAATCAGTAATGGAATTTGATGGGGAATTATTCGAGAAAATTTAAACCAAAAAAAGGCTCTAAAGGAATAACCTTTAAAAACCTGTAAACTGTTCACATTGTGTTTCCTTTGTATATTTCATGTTCGTTTCATCATTTATTTTAATACTTTGTTTTGTTCTCTTACTGTAAGCCACCCCAAACCTTTGTTGGTAAGGACAGCATGTAAATCTAATAAATAAATACATTTATTTCTAATAATTTTTTTTTAATGCTTTTAAATTCAAGACACCTAAAGGGTATTTAAACTAGCTTCCATGTTGTAATGTTTGAACAACCCAGCGGTTAAGTGCTTGTTTTCACCCTAAAAACACTCTCTTGATCTGTTGGAAGTTTTTTATTAAATACCAGATTCACAGATTCTAGTCTGCACCACCTGTGACAGGAGTGGCAGCAGGGATCAGGCCAGCTGCAGTAGCTGAGATGGATGGCCTGGTGGCAGTAGTTGCTGTTCGCATGCCCCCTCTAAATGGGCACCTGGAGCTGGTGGCCCAACCGCCCACTGCTCCTTATGCTGTTGTAGACTTAGATGTCATTATCAGTGGGCTTTTGAGCCTCTTGAAGTCACTGTTATCAAGAGGAATACTTTTATGTGCTATACATTTTGAAGTTCACTTTGATTTTAATTCTAATTTATCAGTCTGGGTACAGTAGCAACAGAGATGGCAGCACTAGATGTATGGCTCTCAACTTGAATGTGTTTGAGTATTGCTCACATTTTTTCTTAGTTATTATTCTTCAGTGCATCTCTTTTCTGTGTGTGCATATGCAGTAAATTAAAATATATCATCCATAAGCTGAATTGTCGTGCATTAATCGCCAGATAGATAAGATAAGCTTTCTTATGAATATGCATTATATGTCTAAGCAGCAATGTTGTAAATAGCCAAGGACAAATAGTTGCCATTTTGTACCAAAAGGATGAATTGGCTGACAGTCCATCAACCTGATGATCCCTCAGTCTGGAGCAGGGGTCAACTCTAGATGGTTTTTTAAGTTCAGACAATAATAGTAGATCAAAATTCTATGACTTCTGTGTGAATATCATCCGTGTGTGTATCTGCAATCCCAAATAGATCCTAAGCTCCCTAAACATCTTAAATCAACAGGCAACATGGTTAGGAAGTCCAACTGTGAAGAGGGAGACCTGGAGTTATTTCTCTGCTCTGCCATACATTCACTTGTGAAGTTGGCAAGTTACTTGACCTTCTTTGTCTTGGTTTTTCTATCTGTGAAGTAGCAATGATGATAACTAACTTTATGAAGAGCTTTGGGATGTGCACATAAAAAACACTATATTAATATGAAGTATTCATACAGTTAGCAACCTTCTGGAACAAGCAGGAAGGAAGACAATTAGTGGCCTTGTCTGCACTGCTTGCCTCTAGTGTTGTTGATGCTAATCGGCTAACCTTATACCCTATCCTATTCTCAAGGTTTCTGAGAAGTCAACAAGGTCTCCTGCAATCTCAGCCTACAGAAATAGACTTTAGGGGAAAGTATAGATCCCCTTATTCTATAGGAGCAGCACAAGAAGGTCTCCTTCTTTTACTGGCACAGCCCCTGAACTGAACGTAGGGCCTGAAATGTCCCATGTATACATACTCTTCATGTAGTAGGTAGGCACACCTCTGGGAACTGATGGGCTTCACTCATGTAGGCAATAACCTAGTCAAAGGCAAGGAGGAAATGAATGTGCTATTTTCTCTATACTCTGCACCATTTCAGCTCTAAGTGGAAAAGCTCTTCCAGCTGAGAGGCCTACTTCAGCGCTCCAGGCTGAACAATAGATTTGTGTTGCATGTCCTCGGTTTCATGGCCAGTCTGTCAGAGACAACACAGTGCTAAAAAGCACTTTCACAAGGGCTTTTAATCACCAGGCACATTCTTAGTAGGAGCAAATTGCTGTTTCTTATCTAAAAGGTGGATTCAGAAGCTGTAATTACTGCTCTAATAGTAGCAGAATTCACCTGCTGTCCTGTGACTGATCCCAGACTTGTAAAACTCCTGGACATGGAAATTGTAAGAGACAAAATGTGTCAAAAATGATTTCAGATGAGGATGGGAATCGGAGCGTGTAAAGGTGGAGTCATAATCAGAATGTGGTAGTGATGACTGATATGCTTCAAGTAGGAATGGATATGGGGGAAGAAAAACAATTCTAACCTCAAATGCATGCAGTCAAAAAGAGTGATGGCATGATATACTGGGTGCCTCTCAGATCAGTGCTTCCTAGAGACATTCAGAACAGGTCCACAGCTTTATTACTTTTAAGGGTACTATTTTGCAGATCAGCTCTCTGATTTGTTTTCTTCCCTGCATTCATTTCTTTTTCTCCCCCAACTGTCCCACTTTCACCTCATAACTCATTTATCTCATTTATTATTTCTACTGCATTTTCATAACTTTAGTTTCTATTACTCTTTTATTATCCTGCTGTACTGTTAATCATTTTCCCTGTCTGCTTTAAACTCCACTTTTCTGATTAATGATGAACAATAGAGTGGAAATATTAGTCTTCCTTATTATTTACCATTAGATGCCTCTCAAGCTCTGCAGTAACAAAGTTTTGTCAATCCCTGTACCAATCAATATGCCATTGCCAGTTAAAACAGCCTGTCCAAATTATGGGCAGTTGGGTAGTAGCTAATCTCTTTCTCTCATAACATAAAATTTCATGAAACATTATAGTGCAGGTGATTAAACTGATTATTCAAATGACATATTTAAGTGAAATTAAGATTTCTCATAATTAATCTTGCAATTCCATGGAATGTATTTGTGTGTGACGTTTTGCCTAATAGGTATTTAGAAAACTATTGTATAGGTATAATTTTCTGATTCTGCAAAGCAGTGATTCTCAACCAGGTTGTACTAGGGAGACTGTAATAAAGGTTAGAAAGTCCCTGGAGGAAACCAGATTATAACCCACAATATGGCTCCATGTATCTGTGTGTCTCACACCACATGGTGCCAGAAATGGGCCTGATCCCTCTCTCTAGTGGGGAGGGGAAAAAAAAGGAAAAGAGAGAGAAAGGAGAGCTCCCAAAGTTTTCTGTTGGCGAACATTATTTTTACACACAATTATGCCATCTGTATTCTTTCCATATAATCAAAGCATAAGTCACTGTCCTGTTCCATATAAGAATTATTCAATTTTGCTCTTTTTTTCAGCAACTCACAATATCTTTCTTTTCTATTCAGGGACCAATAGGACCTTCAGGACCCAAAGGAGAACTTGGTTTTCCAGGACGACCTGTATGTATTAGTCTCCCAGATGGCATAAGAAAAAACAACTTATTCTTGTGCAGATATGAAAATCCTTTCATCCATTTCAGGGCCGCCCGGGATTGAATGGTCTGAAAGGTGGGAAAGGTGAAAAAGGCGAAACATATGTAAGTTCTGCAGAATTGATGCAATATAGCTCACTGTAAACACAAATGTAGTTAAACTCCTGTAACGAGGCTGATGGATAGGAATATGTTCAGGAAATAAAAGTAGCTTAGAGTATCTAGAAATGGCAACATGGCTATTCTATTTTATCTACTAAATAATAACTGTTCACAGCCAAATGCTTTAGCCCTGCATCCAGATGAGTAATACATATCAGGGGGAATAATCTTACTGACTTTAAGGAATACTCATATATGTGTTATTCATTGTGTGGTTTGATTAGGTCTGGGGAAGGCAAACACTTCTCATCTGGTATAGTACATAATGACACAAATAGTCAGTGCAGTCTGCATTTCATGTAATGTCTATTGTATGACTGCAGTGCAGCATAGAGAAATGTGACCTGGCTTTACACTAATTACCATGGACACTGGTAGCACTCTGGTAATTGGAACAACAAAGCAAAGTTAAGCTGCCAAGAAGCTACAAGTCAGTGACAGCTTGTAAATGTTTCCATTGTCTATTGGAAATGTAAATATTGTTTAATTTAAATTTTTGTTTTCTGAATGTCTAAATATGTAGGCCTAACTATAGTACTAAAAAATAATGGTATATATGTAATAAGTGTTTGCAGGATTGAATCCTGTGATAAGACTTGCATGCCTAAATATATCCTGTGACTGTTGAAGGAAGAATACCAACTAAAATCCATTTTGGGGACCAGGAGTTGTGCCTGCATGTCTTTTTGTTGTTGTTGCAGTATTGCTGCCTAACCATCTTGTAAATGCACATTTGATTGTAAAACCCTACCCAGAGTTCCAGCTATGTCAGCAGCTGGACTCTTTCTTTAAAATGACTACAGATTCCTCTTGTACAAGAAAGAGTTTGTAGGGCAATGTTCACATCACAGAAATGGTATCCTAGCTCTTCATACTGTTAGTGGGTACATCTGCATGAGATGTTAACTGTGCAGTAGCTTACTAACACTGCACAGTAGTGCTGGGCAAAACCTATGCTAATATGCTACTGCACGGTAGTATTAAGCTACTGTATAGTTAACATCTGTAAAAACCCGTAATCTGGTGCAAGCGCACAGTAGCACCAGTTACCACACATTAATTTAGCACTTGGTTATGCAAGTACTAAAATTAATGTGCAGTAATTATGGCACTTTAATGAATGTGTAGAGGCTCCCAGTGAATTCTGTTACTCTGTTTACTCTATTTCAGTAGACAACATTTAAATTATTTCTATTGTATTGAAAATATTGAAAACAAAGTGAAAGCCTGTATAGCAAATACAGATACAGATGATGATACTACTTTAGTTTATCAAAAAAGGTTGGGAGATTACTTGAAATACCCTGGCAAGAAGAAAATTTCAGGTACTAAAAGGCAGTTGCAGATGGCAGAGAGAGACATTACTATAAAAAATGGCTGGAGGCTGGAGCCAAATAAATTAATATTTGAAATTAGGCACAAGTATCTGTGTGAAAGGAAAATTAGTCACTGGAACAAGTAACTACAGAACATCTTTAAATCAAGACTAGATGCCTTTCTGGGTTATATGCTTTTGCTTTAGCCAAACACAAGCACAAGTAATTGGCCTCAGTGCAGTGATAAATGTGTGAAATTTAATGGCATGTGCCTTTAAAGAGGAGGAAGTCATACTAAACTCAGCAACTTCTGAATTCAGCACATTTTTTTAGACAAGATGATTTTAATACCAAAATATACCTCTTCTAAATAATTTAATAACTTTTTATTCTTAATAATCCAATGTAGCTAAAGTAACTGCTGCTCAGTTTGGTAGAAAATAAATCAGGTTTTGCAATGGACAGACTATTAATCTCTGCCCGCTCCCTGTCCTCCTACGGCCCCCTGTCCAGGGGGCCCTACGTCATTTCGGCGGCTGCGGCCGCCGCCACACAGCCTCTGAAAGGGACCCGGACTTCACCAATAGTCCCTGTCCTCCTACAGTCACCTTCTGTACTTCACCACCCAGCTCAGTCTACATTATCCTTTATGCCTAAACCTACAGGAAAGAAAAGAGCAGTATAGTAATACCAAATAGATGGGGGTAATAGTCCATGAGGACCAATTCCAGTGTCCAGGACACCCCATGGATGTAGCTGTAAGTGTTACATGCCTAACTGCGTTCTGCTAGATCACCTTGGCATAGATCCAGAATAAGCTCATTGAAGTCAATGCAGTTGAATCTGGTCCATTTGTACATTATAGTACAGCATAGTTTGCTTACTTAATTCTTCTGGATCTCATTCCTTCAGGCTTTGAGGTTTTTACGTATATCCTGGATTAAAATATACTCTGGTCTAAATGTCATTTGTACAGTAACATTTGCAATTATGAGTCTCAGAAGTTGGAATAAACAATCCAAAAAAGAGGGGGGGAGGGGGTGTTAAGAATAAAGGTTTTCCTTATACCTAGCAGGAAGGAAAATGGATTTTTTTCCCTGAAAGCAAATGTTTTAGCTGCCCATGAAATATTAATGGTCAAATTTTGCAATCCTTACTTCCTTTTTATAGGTATAACTTGTTCATGCAAACAACTGTTTTGCCTAATTTTTAACCAGTTAGCAGAAATTTCCATGTTTATATTGAACCCTCTGAATACTTTGCCCTTCTTTTTCTCTGTCAGCTGTCCCTGCTATTCAAAAGGTTGTATCTAATTATCTTCTCCCTTTCTCTTCTCAGGGTCCTCCTGGCTTGCCTGGACCTCCAGGACCTCCTGGGCCACCGGGACGTATAGTGTACATCAAAGGAGTAAGTATCGCTGTGGTCTATTAATCTGTGTGGCTTTGCAAAGCTGCAGAAATGTTATGCAAGCTGAAACCTTGAAAATTATTTTTGACTAGTGACTTTCGAGTGCCATAGCACCATAGGATGCTACAATGTCCTTTTAAGGGTGTTATAGGGTGCCATTCAATAGTAGCACTGTTAGGTATACAAGCATTTATGCATGATGCACAAGATAAACCCAAACAAAAATCCATGGTGTCAAAAACATTCTGACATATTGTGGTCTGAGTTCTTTGTAACAGAAGAATTGCTCTAGTATTTTTCTGTAACCAAAAAATGAGTGAAAGCTAAGAAGTGGCATTTTCTAAGAAGTGCTTTGCATCTGAAAAGGTTGAAAACCACTTGTAACAGGGGCCACTACTCCTGCTGCTAAAAGTGAGGGAGGCTAACTGCAAAGCAGTGAGTCTTTTACCAAGAGAGACAGGCAGCCAATGGTTGGGGGCAAACAGGCAGGTCAAAGCAATAAGCCTGCTAATTAGGGGAAAAAAAAAGAGAAAACTACTGAACTTGGCCCTGAAGACTGGAGGTGGCCAGAATAGGGAAGAGGAGGAGATATAGAAGCCTAACTTGCCCTAATTGAAGGTGGAAGGAGCTGCTAAATATCTCCTAGAAAGTATGAGTTGGTTATGTCTTGACTGGAGATTTGGGATGGTTGGGAACCCACAGGCAGGGTGTCTAAGAGATACTTCACCCTGGTGGACTTAAACTAAATGATTTAGGGGCTGTAGCTGAAAGAAAGAGTGAGTCCTGCAAGGGTCTAGGACCTGGTGGTCTGCATAGGCGTAAGTCAAGACAGGGCCAGGGGCCAAGAAGGGTCTGAAGCCCAGAAAAAACCCTGCAAGGGCTGGGGACCCAGTAAGTTGCATGGAGAGAAGCTTAGCCAGGTCAAGGGGCCCAGTGAATGGAAAGAGACCTACCAGTGCCTGGTACTTGGTGGGCTGTGTGAACAGAAGCTGGGACAGGGCTTGGGGTCCAGTGAATGAATAGAAGGTGTTGGAGCCCAGGAAAGAGCATTGCAAGATTCAGGGACGTGGTGAGCTGTGTGGACAGAGGCTGAAAGGCTAGGGACCCAGCAAATAGGGAGAGAACAGCTAGAACCAGGGCTGTTGGATAGGGTGGACTGAAGCCGAGTGGACAAATGGGAGCCCAGCAGGCTGGTGCACAGATGGAGCTGGGAGTCATGGGGAAGTTTGTTGAGGAAGATCTGTATGGTATGGAGGAAGCTGGAATGCACAATTACTGTCCCTACAGTAAATAAGGCTTGTAAAGTCAAGATAGGACCAATCATGGCCCGAATGGCCCCCAGTGGGGCATAAGTGGTACCTTCTAGGCATAGCGCAAGGGTTTGGGACTTATGACACTGAGACAGAGCTGGCAGGCTTGGAGACAAGAAGGAGAGTAAGACAGGGCCAAGGGCCCCAGAGCTGAGAGAAAGGACAAAGGAGTAACACCTTGCTCAGGCAGGATTGAGGCCAGGGCATGGCTGCCCAAGGATGACCAAAGCAGAGTAAAGCATCCGAGGCTTACTTGGGTCTCTGATGGCAACCTCCTGTATGTCTTATTTAGACATCAAGACATGGCAGGTGAGCCTAGGAGGGTGTTCTGAGAGATTAGTTGGGCAGGACAGAGTTGTAGTGTCCACTAGAGGGTGTCATGGCCATTCTAGGGAGGTGGATCCTATCATATCACTATTTTAGATAACATGGAGCCAGATGCTGTTCTACCTATTGGACATCTAAGTATGTGCCTGTCACAGAGCACTGAGGTGCCCTGCTCCTAGAGAGAGGAAAAACTTCTAGAGGAAAAGCTCTGGCAATGCATAGGGAGCCCTAGCAGTGGATAAGGAGCACAGCTGCAGGTTGCCAGGGCAACTGGAGGCAGCAAATGACCCACACCTGACAGCAGTCAGCTGGCTGTAAGGAGCAAGGCCCGGCCCTTATAAAGCCCAGGGCTGAGGCCAGGCTGGCAGTTCCCTTCCAGCAGCCAGAGAGGCAGGAGCTCCCTCAGCCATGATGCGAGAAGCAGCAAGAACCACAGATACTGCTTAAGTAGAGTTATGGATGGCAGCTTTAGGGCGTTTGTGCAACGTGGTTTAGCCAGGCAGCTTTAAGTTAAGTTGTAGCCAAGAGGCTTGTGTTTGTTTTGTGGCTGTTTATTACACCGGTGGTTTGGGTGAGGCTATAAGGGGTTGAAGGAGGCCTCATAGGGACCCACAGTGTTGTGGGGACCCTGGCGCCAGTGAGGGCGCAGTATCCTCAAAGGGGCCTCACAGCAGAGTGTGAGGACCCCAGCGCCAGTCAGGGCACAGCTTATGGGGTGCTTAGACCCCAGCTCCAGAGAGGGGACATTTCAGAAGCCCCAGTGCGGACATAGCAAGTCCCAGGTGGGGCACTATTGAGAAGCCCCAATGCAGGCGTGGCGAGCCCTAGAAAGGGGGCAACATTATTGGAAAGCCCAAGTTGGGCTTGGCAAGCCCCAGAAAGGGGAGCACCTTATTAAGAAGCCCAGTGTGGGTGTGGCGAGCCCCAGAAAGGGGGTGCCATTATTGGAAAGCCCAAGTTGCACACAGCGAGCCTCGGTGAGGGAAACGCCTTATTGAGAAGCCCAATGTGGGCATGGCAAGTCCCAGAGAGAGGGCGCTATTAGTAATCCCTAGTATGGGCACATAGAGCCCCAGAGAAGGGGACAGCTTACCGGAGAGCCCCGAGAGAGGGCTGTTATACTGAGGAGCCCAGTGCGGGCATGGCGAGCCTCAGGAGGGGGCACTACTGAGAAGCCCTAGTGTGGGCTTGGCAAGCCCCAGAAAAGGGGGCAGCACTTAGAAAAGGCCCCAGTGGAGAGGGCAGTTGTACAGAGAAGGCCCCAGAGAGAGGGCAGCACCGTGGGAGGCCCAGGAGAACGGGGCAGCACTGCGGAGAAGGCCCAGACTGAGCACAGAGCCCCAGGAGGGGGCGGTGATATTAAGAAGGCCCAAGAAAAGGGCAGCAGTACAGAAGAGACCTGAGAAATGGTCATGAGTACAGATAGAGAGACAGACCAACGTCCATTCCAACTGCAAGGCTTGGGGTGTGGTATCAGGGGTGGTTGGAGCCATGCATAGCCCATAAGGCTAGGGTGCCCCAGAGCACCTGTGTACAGGACAAGACCCATGAGGGGTCCAGGAGTCTGCAGGACCAGAGGGTACAACTAACCATGTCCAAGGAGACATAAGGCAGCCTCCCAACTGATGTAAACGTTAAAGACGTGGCGGGCAAGAAATAGAGGGTGCCCTTGGGCTGACTTGGCATGGAAGAGGGGGCCTTAAGGAGATCATGGCCCTCCTGTAGGACCCCACCATGACAGTGCCTAAGTAGGATTCTATTCCATCCGGCACAAGTCCCTGAAAGTCCATGAATGCATCATTTGACCCTTAAGGGTGGGTCACAAAAAGTGGTAACTGGGAAGAGGATCCACTCAAATTATGTATTAACTGTTTTTCAGGGGTACAAACAGAGTGGAATGGGATTTTGACCTAAGTCCACTGCTGGCCAAATAAATGGAGTAGAATCTGGACCTTGGTTCTACCAGCGTATTTTCAGTTTGTGTGTACAGGCAGAAACTTTGAACTCAGCTGTTGCAACCTACTCTGATTGAAGAGATTAGCTCCATCCACAAAAGTTGAACCTACTGGTTGAACCATATCAGCTGAGATTTCCCAATGTCTGAGCTGTAAAACACATTAAGATTGCTATGCTGTGGTCTCACTTGGGCACTTAATATTATGCCTCTTTGCTGTATTAGTATTGTCTTTATTTACTGAATTCATTCCTCCCCCCATCCCCATTTTGAACAGACAGTTTTGCCAGTTTCTCCTAGACCACACTGCAAAATGCCTGTAAGTCGCATACAGAAACTGCATGGTGCATTGATATACTTAAATGCATGGCCGTAAAACATTCTATCGGGCTTTTCCTCTCTTCCGTTTCTACTTGTGCCTTGCTATATGCTTCAGTAATGTCATGTGTCAAACATTCACTTTCAAGCAGGATCAGACCTTCAAGATAACAGATAGTGATTTTGTAAATGCTTATTTACTTAATATTGAACCACTTACATAATGTTTAACAGATGAACAAATAATATTGTAACCTTTTGGCTTAAACCTCTTTGGCATTGTCCTGTTGCTTAGGTTGTTTTTTTTTAAAAAACACTTGAGACTTCTTTTCATAGATTTCATAGAGTTCATAGGGCTTATGTAGATGAAATGGGGGCCCTAAATTGAAGCGGTGGGTTTTTAAAAACTGCTTCAATTTAGGGCAGTGTAAACCCCTGTGTTGTGTACACCCATGTCTTACCTGCCTCTTCAGCAGTGGGGAGGGGAAGGCAAGCTGCTGGCTGGCAGAGCAGTCCTTGGGCCGCAGGGGGAGACTGGTGCTTCCCTCTGCTGCAGTGGTCGCCGCTGCCCAGGCAGCAGGCACCCGGTTTGGGCGGTCCTCAGGGGCACTGCAGCCACGGAGGGAAGGACTGGGTTCCTGTGCAGTTCATGTAAGCAGACAGACTCCAGGGGAGAGAAAAAAAAAAAAGGATCAGGTTTGCCACTTTTTTTTTCCTTTGGTGAAGCCTGCCTTCCCAGGCTGCTGCCAGGCTGTCTGCATGGGCTGCCTTCACAGCCCCTGAGCTGCGTGGAGCCCAGTGCTTCGTTCCGTAGTGGTAGGGCAACAAACTAAAACTCCTCAGAGATGTTTTAGTTTGCTGTACCCCAAAGTCACTTAAGGTACATTATGCCACTGAATGTGCTACAGTGGCTGGAATTAATGTGCAATACACTGCTGATGCCTGCAAACACTATTAAAGCGGTGCAGAAGCATTTAACCCACTTTAAAGCGTTGTACACATGTGCTCCTCATTTTATCTACACATGCCCATAGATTTTTAGGGTCAGAAGGGACCTTAGTAGATTGAGTCCGACCTCCTGCCCTGGGCAGGAAAGAGAGCTGGGGTCAGGTGACCCCAGCCAGGTGCTTGTCCAGTCTCCTCTTAAAGACCTCCAAGGTAGGGGAGAACACCACCTCCCTTGGAAGCCCATTCCAGATTCTGGGGACTCTTACCATAAAGAAGTTCTTCCTGATGTCTAATCTAAATCTGATGTCTGTCAGTTTGTGGCCATTGTTTCTATTAAGGGGTGCCCTGGTAAATGGAGCATCTCCTATTCCTTGCTGTCCCCCCTGATGAATTTGTAGATGGCCACTAAATCCCCTCTCAGCCTTCTCTTGTGGAGGCTGAAGAGATCCAGGTCCCTTATTATTGTAAGAATTGTCCTTGGAAACTGAACGTTTCTTTGGAACCTAATAATAAGAATGTGTATTGCTATTTTTATGATTATTTCTTGTATTGCTTTAAAAATCTCTCCACCGTCAGTGGTCTAATCTGCTTGAATGTTGTGGTACAAAACATACATCAGCCAAAAATACTTTGTGGATTGGCTAGCTTCATTCTGTGAGTTATAAGACATTGAATCTCTGTACAACTATCAAAATGATAGATCCACTTCAGATAACAAAAATAGGTCATTTTAGATCTTTTCATATAGCGGCTTATATACCAGTATGGTACAATGTATACTAATTGCAGTAATTATCAGTCTTTAATGGTTTCCCTGTCTCAGAGCACCGTGCCAACATTCTTTAACTTTATAAAGTCCTTAGGAGGTAGGTCTTTCAGTCCTTGTTTTACAGGCAATCAGTAAATTAAGTGGAATGTCCAAGGCTATGGAAAAAAATAGCACCAGAATCATAAGTAAAAGTAAATAAAACACGTATGTACATGGAGTAGTAGATAAACTTCCAGTGATAGTTTGGATGAAAAGCACTGAAAACATAATCTGTTATCTTACAATCAAAAAGCAAATTCTGTTTGTAAATATGCTGACGTTAATCCAAAATCATTACTTTGGCTTGAACTGACTTAGCCTGCATTCACATTTGGGCAGCTGAGAGCAAGCTTGGCTTGACTGGCAAGAATGCATGTTTTTTACATCCCACTGAGAATATATTGCATGTTGAAATACGCACAGTAGTGAAAAACTTCTTCACTAGTGAGTATTTAGATGTTGACAAGCTAACTAATTCTGCATACGGTATTACTATAATATATATTGTGGTGATGCACAAAAGCCCTGTACAGGTTGGAATATGATCACTCTAAACTCTGTTAATGTTAATGTGTATAGATAATATTCTGAATATATTTATCTGTGTTTGTTTGCAGGTGAGCACTGTTTACCCTGCAGACCAGGGCAGTCTTGACATTCATGGTGAACATTTCCTTTTTGTAATATAATGTATTGGTTTAAATGAGACTCTTGTTTTCATAACCAAAGGGCTTTGTCATCACTGAGAAATGATCTGGTGGTCTCAGTTCTTTTCCTAGTAATTGAGTGGCCACATCCCAAAAGGTACTGACATTGTGAGGACAAATGTTGTCAGTCCCAGCTTGGAGGATGAAGAGCAAAAGAACCATGTGATTATTTGCTCACTCTGAAACTCCAGTTTCTCTTACCAAAAGCTAAGACACATAGCTATGGCATCATGAGGCAAGCCCACAGCTCCCCTCTCTTGGTTTGGGTGCTGTGTTGAAGTGGGCTGTACACATGTATGAAGTATGCAGTTTCACAGTGAGTACTTCTTTGCTCAGGCAGGACATCTCCATAGTAAATTCTAAGACAAGCCTGAAATAATGCCCAGGAAAGGAAAGATGGATCTGATTTGATTTCTAATTCAGCCAGCTCAGAAAAGTGGTCCTATGGTTCATACAGCCGACTTTGAAAGTATTGAATGGGTAGGGTTGCCAGCCCTCCCAGATGAGCCAGAAGTCTCCCAGAATCGACATTGATCTCCTGGTGACTATTGAAACCAATCCAAGAGATTGATATTGTGAATGGGTTGAACAGTACAATTAATGACTACAGGTGTACCAATATATCAATTCCATATTGGATCAGAAATGATATAAGGAAAATTGACAGTATTAGCCACATCAGCCAAAAAAAGCTGATCATTGATACTGTCATTGGTAAATGCCATGCACAGCCACAGCGCAGCACACAGGAGCCAGGAATGCAGCCCAGCAGCATGGAGAGCAGCCAGGTTCAGCGGGTAAATCTGTTGTGAGGGAAGGAGCATGAAGGGGGACAGATCAAGGTGCCAGCAGTGAGAGAGGGAGTGGGGCTGGGGCTGGGGTAGGGACAGGCACTGCACAACCAGGGCAAGGCGCAAGATGAAGATGCTGCATGGACCCTGGGGGGGAGCATGGGGGACATGCTGAGAGGGGACCTTGTGGTGGCATACAAAGTCATAAGGAGGGAGCAACACGAAGTAGGCAATGATCTGTTTACCAGGGCACCCCCTGGAATAACAAGGAATAATGGCCATAAGCTATTGGAGAGTAAATTTAGACTGGACAGTAGAAAAAAGTTCTTCAGTCAGGGTTGGCAGGATCTGGAATGGGCTTCCAAGGAAGGTGGTGCTTGCCCCATCCTTGGGGGTCTTCAAGAGGAGACTGTTCAGGCACCTGGCTGGGATTACATGATTCCAGGTTTGGTGACCCTTTTCTTGCCTGCCAGGGGCAGGGAGTCAGACTAGATGGCCCACTGAGGTCCCTTCCGACTTCAGAATCTATGAATCTATGTGTCCCAGAACTACACACAGGGCTAGGGTGGGCTGTTGCTGTGGACTGGAGCCAGGCGTGGCGCAAGGCTCTTCCTGGCAGGGTGGTTGGCCTGGGGCTGCACTTGGGATGGGTGGTGACAGCAAATTTGGGGTGGCTGCAACCCTCCCATAGCCCCCCTCACAGTGCTGCTGCCTCCCACCCCAAGCATAGCCTGGCCCAGTACCCACCAGGAAGAACTCAGTGCCACCCCAGCTCCAGCCTGCAGCAGCATCAGCCCACCCTTGCCCCATGCACAGATCCAGGAGCACATAGCCCCCATGCCCTCCTGAGGTGCACATAGTGGTGGAAGCCACCCCTCCTCCCCTCCAGATGAGCTGCCCATGGCTCCATCCCACACCCTGCCCACCCTGGCTGAGCAGCTCCTGCCCCAGCCCCACTCTCCCCATTACCACAGGAGCCTTGATCTGCCTCCTCCCCCATGCCCCTTCCCTTCCCTCACCCCACTCCTTCTCCCACAACAGACTTACCAGCCGGATGCTGCTCTCCAAGCTGCCTAGCTGCATATCAGCAATCAGATCGGTATCAGCCAATGTGGCTCATTAAAAATTAGTCATTGGTATCTGCCCAAAAAATCTCTATTGGTGTATCTCTATTAATGACATTACATCAAGCTGGAGAAAAAAAATCTCCCGGAATAGCTTCAGTCAGAGTTGGCAAGCCTAGGAATGGGCCCAACTGCCTGACTCAAGTCAACTCCTGTCTGTCAGAACTCAACTCTCCTGCATTAAGATACAGTATCACAGGCAGAAACAACCCCTGCTTCGAGCAGGAAACATTGCAAGCTTCCTCAGAGGGAAAGGAGAAGGAGCATCCCCCCAACACTTCCTTTTCTTGGAAAAGAGAGTGAATATGAACCTTTCTGGAGAAAGAAAGGAAATGCTGTCCCTTCCTTTGCTTGTTAGGAGGATGAAATGCAACCTGCTAAAGAGAAGGTAATTTCTGAGGCATAGAAGGAGAAGAATTAGGGGAGAGAACTAGGAGGAAGACAAAAGATCAGTGAAAGAAAAGGTGGGGAGAGATGTGAGACTGACAAGATCGAATGGAACATGTCATATGGTCCTTCAGAAAAATCCTTATGAAGGCAACATAAAACATAAAACCGTAGTAAGCACTGAAGCCAGGGACTTCCTTTTCTTCTCTTGTCAAAAAGGATATTGGGGACAATAAAGGAACCATAGCTATTGAACCTCTGGAATTCAGGGATGCACAGGAAACTCCAGGGCACCCCCTGGAGCCGCCTGCTCCTTGTTCTTAAGCCTTTTCCCAGGATATTGTTGGCTCCTGGGAGCCAAAGCTGTGGAGGAGGCTTCTACTTGGAAATCTACTATTGAAATGTCCACAGGTCTGTAAACTCCACCCCTTCTGTCATTACTTCCAAATCTAAGGAGAGCCCCAAATCCTTTCCCTCAGTTCTGGGAATTTTTTTCTTGCCATGCCTCCCTTACTTCTTTAAAAAGAGAGGATAGAACCCAAGTATCATGCAGAATAGAAGTGAGCCTCCTCATTCGAACCTGAAGCTTCTAATAAAGGTTTTTAGACAGTCCCTCACAGAGATATTCACATGTTTGATGTAGAAAAGTTTGCATTACATTTGTTATTTACTTCTGTGTAGGGCACTGGCCCTATCACTGATTTCAGTGCTTCTCTGGGAATTGATTCTTTACTTGTGTCCCCTTTGCCAGCTTAATAACAGCAGTGCTTTGGAACACTTGGTGTTGCCATCTATCACATTTTTAACTTGAGTCTTACAAATATTTGTTATTTAACATATAGCTCCAGTGCATGCAATCTGATGATTACACGAGAAACTAAGCCTTCACTATTAAAAAAAAAAAAATCTAGCCCTTGTATTTCCAGAGGTATGTTTGAACTTGAGTAATTCAGAAAACCAGAACGTAACACCTAGTGTTTTTAAAAATAATTTTAAAAAATTCAATGAAACTAGTAACTAGATTGAACAACTAGATGGTTTGGGATTGGCAATAGTGCACACCTTAGTGTGCACCTACCTAGAATAATGGCCATTTAGGAGCTGCAACAGGAGGAGCATGATACTTGTGCTGTTAACTCTCACTTCAGTCATTTTCTTGTCCAGAGCTTCCTGGACAGATTTCTTAGCTCCTTGTTTCTCTTAAGTCTACTGATATAGACCATCTTTGGATACTCACAAGGTACCCTCACCTTGATTGCAAAAGGGCCTGCAGTGTTTGCCCCAGATAACTCTAATTAGCCCCTTCACTCCATTGTCCCACCCCAGAAATTACAAGAGTGGATGTTAATGTACTGAATAATTAAGCAAAATGGTCCCTCCCATGAGTTATTATGAGCTGTTATAAGGACCCTTTAGTTTCTTGTTGTATTCTTTCATTCAAGGAAGAGTTTAAGACTGATGAGCCAGCCTCTTACAATTTAGACAAAACTTTATGCATATTAATAGCTATCATTCCTTTTTCTCTAATTATGACAGCCTGTGGCCAAGCAGTAAGAGCCAGATCCAAAGAGGATGTAGGTGCCTACAGTATCTACACCCTCCTGACTTGACCCCAGAGTGGGGTCCAGGCCTTTTTTGAATTGCCGAGACTTCTCTGTTCAGTGTATGGAGAGAGTTATACACCTTAGAAAGGCAGGCCAAAAACTGAGTACGCTGAGCCAGGAGCTGCCTAGAATCGGCCAATAGCAAACACTGAACACAAGGATGTTTCTAAACTCCCATCCATCTCAGAAGCTTCAGTGCTTGAGTCAGGGTTACCAGGGAGATACTCCTGTCCATTTGTGACCAGGAACCTAGAACCCATTCCTGAATGTAGATGCCCACCAATATTTTTTCAAAAGATCCAGCAGCACTGCTGTTAATGTCTGTCTTGTATACAATGGCCTAGTCGTTAGAAAACTCATCCAAGTAGTGGGACAGCTGGTTCAGTTTCCTCCTCGTCCTAGAGATAGTTCAGACAAACACATCTCAGCTCCCAGACAAGTGCCGTAGACACTAGACTGAGCTATCTGGGTTGGGGAGCATGCACGTTGCATGGACCAAGATTCTCATCTCCCAAGTTCCCTAAGCACTAGGCCACAGAGTTGGCCTCCTTTCCTGCTTTCTCTCTGCTCCATGAATTTTGCATGCTTTACTTTATGCTTTATGTATAATGTCACAGCTCAAACAGGAAAGAATAGAGGGGTCACTGCCTGTAGCCTGGTGCCAAGGGCTTTCTCCTAAAAAGTGGGAGATGTAGTTTGAAGCCCTGCAGGATGAAAACATTATAGAGTTTCCTACCTCCTGAGTCTTCTAACCGTTAGGCTATTATATAACAAGCAAGTGGGCATCACTACTATAATTAAAATGTAAGTAGCTCTGGTTGCTGTTTCTGTTGCTAAGTTCAGTGCAGTTGGTGTGCCCTGAGCACATCTATTAGATCAGGTTCCTAAAGGGATGTAAGCAGCACTGTTACCAGATTTGCCCATCACCTTGGGGTGTGCTCATTTATTAGGGATACATTTCAGGGTCTTGGTAATTCTATCAATGTGCTGCTTGTGTTACTTGTGTTTCAATATGGAGCTGTGTATCTCCCTTCTGCAAGTCCTCACCCCCAATGGTGCTATCTTGCAGGACTCGGTTTCAAGGGGGCTGGGTTCCTCCAGTCACCAAATCAGTCATATACACACAAACACACACAGATTAGCGTGACACGCCTGACCTGGCCGGGTTGATCAGCATGGACAAGCTGACACCCTCATATGGCAAGAATCAGTTCATCAGAGGAACAATAAACGGCAGTCAGACACAAACTCACAGTTAAACAGAATACCTCTGAATCCGGCTGGGTGTCCAGCTGACACCCTCATGGGCCAGCATTCTGTTCATTAGGGCACATCTGAGCCAAACTGAGTCAATCAGCCTGTACAAGCTGATCCCCTTATGCGTTTCAAACTTAGCACGTCCCAATCTTTAGCCTTTTGATGAGCAGACCCCACAGTATTTTTGGGCTTCACAGGGATCTTTAGCTTAGATAAAAGAAGCGTTGCTGCAGAACAAGTGGGGAAGGAGAAGTAGAGAAAGAAAAATATACTCAGTTACTACCAGTTTGACTATAACAGTTATTTATTGCTAAATATATGAAATATATAATGGTACTGGTAGTAATAGACATGCAAAGGAAAAACGAACACAAACAATTGCAGTACTACCCTGGTTTCACTAAGTATTTCTCTACTTCTCCTTCCCCACTTGTTCTGCAGCAACGCTTCTTTTACAAGCTTAACTAGTACAGTTCAGGTTCAGAAATCTATGCCTAGAGAGAGCAAGAGCTGGAAATCTCACCAATCCAAGGCACTTGGGTTGCAATGCTGACAGGTAAAGTTCTTAGCACAATACTTGAAGGGAGACGATTTGTTTCTTCCAGCTTCTCAAGAACAACAGCAAATGGTGTCAGAAAGACTTTGCCTCTTGAAGCACACACATACTTTGTTGCTTTATTTTTTACAGATTTTTATACCCTCAGTTCAGCTGCTTCAAAGCATTCTCAATAGTGTAACTCATTGTCTTTCCTCTTGATAAGGGATTATCTGGTTTGGAACATCTCAAAAAAACCTGACTGATAATCAGGAAAACATAAGGTTAAGGAGTAACCAGACACTTAAAAGCTAGCTTGAAATTCCTATGGATAGCAGATATACTGATGGGTTATCTCATGGTTTCTTCAGAAACAATAGATAGCTTGCAGCATCAGGGTTTTGGATTTTTACTTGTGAACAAGCCTCAGCTTAGCATGACTTTTCCAAAATTTACTATAGTCTTTTAACAGACTTAAGGCAATTATTGGAGTGTTCATAACCTTTGGTGGGGAGAACTTCCAGCAGTCATCCCAGGAAAAGTATGACAACACTTGTGGTTAGGGATCCAATGGGCTGGACACTGTGATAAATCCTTTACCATTGTTCAAATGTTGCCCATACCCACTCTGACTCGGTCTCTTTGCCTCAGCATTCCCTAACCCAGCAACCAAGTTTTAGTCAACCAAGTTTAAATAGGTCTCCCGTAGTGGGACTGGGGAATGTATGGCCTGAAATGTCTATTAAACTTTACTTCTGCTTAGAGGTGTGTGTGTGGAGGGGTGGCGGGGAATACTTTGTAGGTCTAGATCGGAACTGGTCTGATAAATGCTGAGCTGGGTGTATGTAAATGTGGGTTGATTAGCATTTGAAGCACAGATTCCCCATCATACAGTTCTCCCCTGCTTCTCTGATCCCAGAATTCACTGTGGTCTTTGCTTCGAGCATTCGTTTCTCCATCTCCCATGTAACTGAATGGTCATCTGGTTTTATCTCGGATGCAAATGAGACCTAGGGCAGTTGCTCCCTTATCTGGAGGGCTTTAAGTATGTCTCTCACAGCATCTTAATCAGTTCTGTTTAGGTAGAGGACGGGAGAGGGGGGAGGAATTCTTTGTGAGTCTGACAGGCTGCGTCCTGTGCCAAGGTTCTCCAAGAACACAGAGCTGAGAGGTAACACCACTCCACCTTGTTTCTGCAAGAGTATCCCTAGGCTTTGTCCTGGTATTGCACTGATGAATTTGCACTTTGCAGAGAAGCAAGACATTGGGGAATTATATCTGAAAGATCCAGTTACTTGTGAGCTAATTTCACCTGCAAGTACCAATTATGTAGAGTAAGGTGCCATTTTTGCCTAGACATGTAGCAGAGGAAGGCCCATATGACACTGGATGTGGGGAACAAATGCAAAAGGGAGAAAATCCAAGGTTATTTGGGTGCAGTTCTGTACCAGGCCAGTTCACCAGGTAGAACCATTTTGCTAAAAACATTCATATGACTCCAGGACATTCTCTGCTTTGGTTGACAGCTAAAATGCGTTATTGCAGAGCAATGAACAATAGCTGTGTTGACCTCCACAGCCATCAATATCCTTGTTTATTGCTTGCTGATTAGCAATTAGTGATAGAGCCTGCAGATAACACCTCTATGTCTGATCCTGCTCCTTCTACATTTTATTTGCTTACACTATTTTTGCTAGGTTTTAAAGGAGAGAGAAACTCCTGGGGACTGAATGGCCCTACCGTCTTAAAGGGTGAAAAAGGAGACCAAGGCTCCCCTGGTCCACCAGGTACAGTGAATAGGCTCCTAAAGCTCCTTTGCGAGTTGGTTATGTTAAACTATTTAAATATCCAATGCACTTTAAATGCCACTTATTTCCTGTATTGAGATAGTTGTCTAACTTGCTCAGTCTTCATTAAGGTCTGATTCAGCAAGCTTACTTACATATGTGCCTAGCCTTAAGCCCTGGTATATTTCACACCTGCTTAAAGTTGGACATGTAATTACCATATTTACTCGAATCCAAGATGACTTTGAATTTAGGATGACCCTATAAATATTCAATTCAAAACATGAAAAATCATATATTTATTTTAATTTTGACGTGGGCTGCGGCTCCCTCGCCTCCCGTCGTCCTGTCGCCCGGCCCGTCCCTCCAAACCCCCCATCCTATCGCCGTCACCCCCGCCGCACCTCCGGGTGGGG
>JAGPOW010000261.1:164594226-164627451 GCA_030014935.1 Caiman crocodilus | reverse complement strand
CTGCCTGAGGAGGTGGCTTCCTCCCCCCCCCACCTCCGCCTCCTTCCTCTCCCCAACACCTATCTCCCTGCCTGAGGAGGTGGCTTCCTCCCCCTCACCTCCGTTTCCTTCCTCTCCCCAACACCTATCTCCCTGCCTGAGGAGGCGGAGCCTGTGCAGCCAATCGCCACCAGCCCTCTTGGCAGCACATGCACAGTTGCCCAAAAGCATTATGGACAGACATACAGACAGACAAAGCTCTTCATTATATTAGAAAGCTCAGGCATTGTATTTATAATCTTTGTCTCCATTTCAGATCTTTCTGATCTTTACACCAAAGCTCTAGTTTTATGACTTGAAAGAGCTCTTAGGTTGTTATCTTCCAGAGGTTGTCTGTTCACAATAAAACCTTCTTTTCTTGCTCCCATTAATTTTTATGCTGATCAGCATAAAAATGATGAATCAAAAAGTATTGGGGGAGCCACCCAGACAGCAATAAACTTAAAAAAAAAAAACCCTGCTGGAGTAGGGTTTTCAAATAAAAAGTTATGGGGGGGGCATTGTTTTATGCTGATTTGTCTCCCATGCGCACATTGCTGCTTATGTCCAAACATGTAATTTAATTCAGTATCTTGCAAGTGCTAATGAGTGACAACCTTGGGCCTATCCCAGGTGATTTTAGATGCTGCCTAAAGAGATTGACTGGAACTGCAATAAAGGAAATAACACCATCATGCTCAAATGATTGTTCTCCTCTACAGTGAAGGCAGATTTAATCCTTGCTCCTATAAAAGCAAAGGTCCATTTAATTGGTCTGCCCACAGAATCTGATGAATGCCGTCGGGTTTAGAACTTTGCTGAGGGAGAATGCTAACCAGCTGGAGCCTGTTCTATTGCTACTCTAATAAAACGTCACCATTTGTCAGGAGCAAAAGACTCTTGTATTTTTGCTTTTGACCATCAATCCAGCTATTGAAGTGTCTTCTCTGTCACAGTGCATTTGTCTCGTGTACAGCACACACCCTTTCTTCCAAAATCAGCCGCTGAAATTGGGGCAGGTGTAGCAAGTAAGGAAGCTGATTTTCTGCCTGGAATTGAAGCTCCCGGCTTTGTTTTCTGCTCCACAATGTAACAGCTGTGACATTACTATTCAGGCAGCTGAGGGAGTCAGTTGATTTTAATGGCTTATTGTTCTTTACTCCATAGGTGTTAAGGATCATCTCTACTTTTTAATGGTTTTGCTATTCTACTAATGAAGCTAACCTTTCTTATGATGATAGCATATGTCTGGAGGGGGGACAAATCCAGTGTCTATATAACATGGTTCTGGATGTGCCAGGAAAATATCCCAGTGAATATATCGCTCCCTGAGATTCTGGATGTGCCAGGAAAAAAATCTGCCTTGGGCTGAATCGAAAGGTCACTGAAGTCAGACTTTAGAAGTCATTACTTTGGTGTGGTGCTAGCAGAAAACATTAGGCCTTCCTTGCTAGACAAAATGGTTCCAGCTTCTCTCAAATAAATAGTTGTTAGGCCTTTGCTCAAGAGAGAGCTAGATAACCAGTTCTGCTGCCTTCCTTTAAAGATAGCGCCACATGCCGTATTAGGATTGGAGAGAACACTTTCATGCAATTTTGTTGAACTGAATATTGTAAACTATTATGCCTTCTTTAGCTGGTTTCTTAATATACCTCAGGGCTACTACATACATGCTGGAAAAAAGTACATCTTACTGTTATTAATGTTGTGTAAAAGTTCTTCACCAATTCAGCACAAGAGAGTAGTTTGGCTGTTTGGTACCCTCTGTATTGTCTCCATAGTTTCCGCTTACACACCACTACCAGAGCATGGACACAATCCCACTGGCACAATCAGTTATATTGGTACAAAGAAATAACTGTGTTGGCTTTTGCTACAGTAAAATGCAGAGGAAAAATGTTTGTTACATGAAATAGGTCAACCTGATTATAGAAAATTGTTTTCCATTAAACTCCTAAAAGAACAGTGCTTATAATGATGTCCTTTTAGTGTTCCTAAAATGGAAATGATAGCTAATAGTCATACTAAAATCATGTACTTGATTTTTCAGGTCCTTCTCTACCTTCGTCATATTTCAGCCACTTCATTAACAGCATAAAGGTAATTATTCCCACTTGCATTTGACTTCTGCTCAGTTTTTTAACCCCAAATGTTATCATTTTTTAAACATAAGATGAATTATTAATCGGAAAATAGATTTTCATAGATTTCATAGATTTTTAGGGTTGGAAGGGACCTCAGTAGATCATCGAGTCCAACCCCTTGTCCTGGGCAGGAAAGAGTGCTGGGGTCAAATGACCCCAGGTAGGTGCTTGTCTAGTCTTCTCTTAAATACTTCCAAGGTAGGGGAGAGTACCACCTCCCTTGGAAGCCCATTCCAGATTTTGACAACCCTCACCGTAAAGAAATTTCTCCTTATGTCTAATCTAAATCTGCTCTCTGTCAGTTTATGGCCTTTGTTCCTAGTAACCCCAAGGGGCACCCTGGTAAACAGAATATCCCCTATTCCTTGCTACTGTCGTTCCCCTTCCCCACCCCCCGATGAATTTGTAGAAGGCCACAAGATGTCTTCTCAGCCTTCTTTTGCGGAGGCTGAACATTCACACTTTTGGAACATCCAAAATACAGATTATACCAGTAATTACAAAATGATATGTTATATAATTATTCAGATTACTTGGTAGTAAAGAGTTATCTTCATTATTGCAGAATTTTCCAAATAGAAATATAAATTGTATATCAGGAATATACAAGAATTATCATTTAGTTGGGTTTAGAAATCAGATGTTTTCTTTTCACTGAGTTTATTAATTTGAGCTGTTCTTTGTTATTTTCTTCATTAAATTAACTAGCATAAGTTAAGTCCTCTACATTTCCCAAAATCTTTTATATCACTAAAGGAGTAAGAGAACATTTGTATCCACAAAAGCTGTTAAAGCAGGTTTAGCTTCACTTAATACATAGAAAATCAATGTATTTGTAATCTTGTTCATCCTGTTTTCAGACCTGATAAAATAAATAAGAAAAACTACTGAGAGGCAACAGTTCTTTCCTCACTTACTTGTTTCCCAGAATAACCTATTAAGGAACGTGTGTGTGTGTGTGGGGGGGGGTATTTCCCTATTGCCAGTATTCACCTACTCCCCAATTATGGATTACTTTAAGTAATGGAATTAAAGACTAATGGAACATTAATTTAAGATGCTTTTATTTTGCTGTAACTGAAATAGAACTGTTATCAGTCTTATATTAGGATAAGATCTATGTCATGTTCTCAGAATATTGCATCATAGTGTCACTAGAAGAAATCATGTTATATAATGGTATTACCAATCCCCCTGAAGAAACGTTATCAAG
The DNA here is from genome assembly GCA_030014935.1 of Caiman crocodilus. Lineage (NCBI taxonomy): Eukaryota > Metazoa > Chordata > Crocodylia > Alligatoridae > Caiman > Caiman crocodilus. The sequence continues at coordinate 164,624,076 of JAGPOW010000261.1, read as the reverse complement.
TTGAGGACTTTTGTTCAGCTTTGTTTCTACTCATGTAAATCGATTTTTGTTTCTATGGCATAATGCATAGTTTGCAGATACTGAAAAATGGATATGATGTGCCTAATTTGATTTAACATAGGGGTGTTAAACTCGCTCCCTGCCCCAGACTAGGTCAAGAAAGCAAGGCTCTTTGTGGACTGGATCTAGCCCCAGGCACAGGACAGATCTAGTGGCAGTAGTGGTGGTGGCAGCAGCTCCAGGTCCTGCCCAGTGCTTGTGGCAGGAGTGGCTCCAGCTCCCACCATGTGCTGTATGCTGTGTACCCTATGCCAGAGCTGGAGCTGCTGCTCCTAACGTGTTTCATGCCAGGGTGGTAGACTGGCTCCAACACAGAACACAGAGGTGACAGTTCTGGCTTCAGGTCACACAAAGGGCCCATGGAGGTGACAGCTCCAGCTCTAGGTCCTTCTTGAAGCACACGAAGGCAACAGCTGTAGCTCCAGGCCCTGCATGGGACATGCAGCAGTGGTGGCAGCAGAGTTAGTGGCTGTGGACTTGGGTCATGGTGACAGTAGGCAAAGCCACCCAGCCACAGGACAACCAGGGCTATGTCAGTCCTGGCTTGCCCTCCTGCTGCAAAATCCCGTGTCCACCAGGGCCCAAGGTCCCCAGATTCTGTGGCAAGACACTCGTGTCAGTCATGGCTCCCAACTTCTGTGAAGGCTGGTAGTCTAGCAGGCCAGGTACACTACTCCATGAGCTGGATCTGGCCCACAGGCCACCTTTGACATCTGTGATCCAAATATGGTGATGGTTTTGCATTAGTCCCCTCCTGTCTCACATGATGAAATGCCACACGACACACATAACAGTTCTGTTTACTAGGAAACAAAAGGGAGAAATCCCTCAATTGCATATGCTGTTTGTGCCTAGTTCTACCTCCTTCATGTTGCCTTCAGCCTTGGCACCGCACAGTTCTTGCTTCTGCTGCCTCCTCCATTCTGACTTGTATCCCAGCAAGAACAGGTGTAAAAGACCAAAAGGATGAAAGAGAAAGCAACACCCCAACATAATGCCAGAAATATTGTGATACTTCCTGTCAATGGGGCTCTTAGTCTGTGGGAAAATAATGACTTTATATTTCAAGGTCCCTTCTTCCATCCTGTCATTCCTTTTGCCAACCAGAGGATAAGATGAGAGAAGAAGTGAAATCCAAGAGATGGTCATATGTATGTTTCCTCTTCTCCTGTCCTGTCTTCTCTTGCTTCTCCCCCACACCCCATGTACTATAATCCTCATTTTTCTACATGCCTTTAAAAATCTACTCCACCTGGCAAAACTTTTCTTCTGCTTTTTTCAGAGATTCAGTAAAAATGGGTAGAAAATCCCACTTCTCATTACTGACACTGTTTTGCCTCCAGATTCCAAGTTGATAAATTTGCAATGCCATGTGGATTTTTGTTTTGTAAGATAGCAGAAACAGAAGTAGGATAAACACTGTATCTCCTCATAATTTGATCTGCTTTATGTTAGAGAAATCTTGCCCTTGTATCCTAGGAGGAAAAAATGTAGGTTTTCATTCTATGTAATGGAAGAAGGGAGTGATACCAAGAAACAGAAACTCATATTATGCTGTACTAAATTTAAAACCATAGTGTAATTTTACAAGATCATTGTAGCATTTCAATCTGAATTCAGCTCAATGTTTTCATATATTTCTCTTCTTAGGGTGAGAAAGGAGACAGTGGAGAGCCTGGCTTAAAAGGAGAAAAGGGAGAGCCAAACGGAGGGTTCTTTATGACAGGGCCTCCTGGGCCCCCAGGAAGACCTGGACTTGTTGTAAGTGATATGGTCCCTTGCTCAGCAACAAAATTTGTAGTCATTGTCTTGTTGCTTCATGGCTCACTGGAAAAAAGGTGGCCAGGTAGTAAATTCATGGTATTTTCTGTTCCAGTAGTTCAGAAAAATTAATGGAAAGCTAAATGTGTGGCAGCCTGAACAATTCCCATAAAAGTCAGCTACTATCTAATCTCTGCCTAGATTTTTTTATCTTGTGATAATCACCATACCATCTGCTCTAGACTCAGTTCTGCTGATCCTTGGTAAATTAACTAAGCCCCAGGTGGACAGCAACTAGCTTCAACACCTAGCAACTAGCTTTTTAATGTGGGGTTGTCTGAGTTAATGAGGGAAAAGTGTATCAAGCAGGAAGGAAGTTTTGTGGCAGGTGGGAAGGAGTGTGAGGCAAGGACCCTTTCCTGCTATGAGTCTTGTTTGGCCCCACTTCCTACTACTAGAAACTAGTCTTCACCACCTCCAGTAAATAAGGACCAGGCATTTCTAGTGTATGACCTGGAGATATTCTTATATATGCAGTTGGGTCTGATGGGATATGCTACCTCACATAGGGAGCACCAGCCTCTTATCATTTCAAGATGCTGTTTTCTGGGACTCGTGAATTGGCAGCCATAGAGAAATGAAGCTTTCTGCTGAGAGGGAGGTGATAGGACCAGGGATATGGAAGACAGCTGGGTGGTGATTGTGATGAGAGAGGTTATCAGAACAAATTATAAGTTGTGCTACAATATATATTTAAGTCCTGAGTCTATTTCACCTATTGGGCATGTAATTGGACATAGGCCCCTAAGTATGATTCTATTGCACCCTGCTCAAGTCCCTGAAGAATAGTTAATCCAAAAGCCAGACTGCTCCTTCTGCTCCTCACTGTCTTTTATGACTCAGTCTTAAGGGGCAGATATTTGTGTGTTACAAAACCAAATGAAGTAATGGATTTTCAGGACTTCAACAGGGTGGAGTAGAATCAGACTTCGGTGCCTAAGTCCACTTAAATGCCTAATAGGTAAAATAGGATATGGTCTATGCAAGGTTCAGCTTTGAATACAAGGTTAAGATGTACAGTGATATTGTACAGCCTAATCAGCCTTGCCTCTCAGCAGAGCTAATTAGCTTGCTTGTAGCACTGCACTAAGGCTAACTGGAACTGGGAGGCGTATAGACTGTGCCCACTTCCAGTGATTTTTGTAGAGTCTGATACTATATCCTAGGTTTTGCTTCCAAAAAGCCAATCACTTTATCAGACTTACATCTCAATAGGGATTTAAAGACCTACATTTAGATTTCTAGTTTTGAAACTTGTCCCTGGAGATCATGATACACATGTTGCTCACTCAGGACCTGAACACGTGACTTACTAATGCTGGGGTAATGCACATAATTTGTGCACCAGTCTGAGCAACATCAATGTCCAGAGCGGACAACCAGCTCTTCTGGGTAGCTGCCACAATAGGTGCTAGTACAGTATTTAGCTAGTTAGCGGGGTGGAGTAGGCAAGAATAGCCTGGTGAGATTTAGCAAACAGCTACCCCAGAATACATAATACCAACACTGGTGTCACTTGCCCCCATATATGATAGTTTTACCTATGACTTTTCCCCTGATAATTCTGCACTGGATGCTATATAGTTACCTAAATGCAGGACTCCGTGTCATGCCTCTATCCCTTATTCAGACCAATGCAAGGGCAGACTGGGTTGGTGTTAAACTTTTGTGTGTCCAAGCTGTTTCACCCATTTAATTTGTGCACAAAAATAAAAATATTTTCTGTCTTGACAGGGACCAAAGGGGGACTCTGTTGTTGGGCCCAGAGGGCCCCCAGGATTACCTGGCCTGCCTGGGCCTCCAGCGTATGGAAAAGTTGGCCCTCCTGGCCCCCCAGGCCCTCCTGGGCCCCCAGGACCTCCAGCAATATATGGCTCAGGTGAGAGGGTCTGAATGCTGTTGACTGTGCTTGTATGCACATGTATATGTTTGCAGGCTCCCTGTACCTTGCCTCTGCTCCTCAGACCTCCAGGTTTGAGTCAGGCTGCTTCCTTATCCACTGCACTGTTTGGATTTAAGTTGTTGGGGAAGTTAGGACTGAGAGCACATTTCCACTGACTAGTACCACAGCAGCTTGCAACAGCCAAGAGGGGTAACTGCAAAGGAGGGTCCTGCTAAACCCAGTTCTGGTGCGAGATCAGAAAGCACCATAGTAAACAAGCATGCTTAGTTGAGATGAATTGTGTGGAGAATTTCACCAGATTGCTACTGAACATGTGGAAGTGGCAATGTTAGTAGGCTTTATGCTGTCAAAATAGGGAGATTTTCATGGAAGCAGCAAAAGGCATGTCTTTACTAAAAAGGCAATGCCCCTTTAAATATCTGCTTTTAAGCACAGAAGTACTACAGAGTCTTAACAAAAGAGCCTTAAGAATGTTTCAACCCGCATTGATTTTTGTTGTTGCTTTTTATGCTGTGGTCAATTTTGTAGCAACTGGATTACCAAGGGGAGGAAATATAACTCATCTGTTCAAATGAGAGGGAGGAGCGTTGTAAACCAGCTGAGCCCACAACTGGCTTCAGTACATCTCAGTTTGTATCCAAAGTACTTTCTCAGGCGCTCTTATTGCTCAAACCCTGGAAAAACTTAGCTGTAAATCAGGTGTCACAGTGCATGACTTCTCTACTCTTCCCAAGTGCATCTTTCCAGGTGAGAGGCCTCTTGCCTGTCCTGTGTTGAAATTATGTGGTACTTCCACTCCCAGACTAGGCCCTGGAGCTTGAGACCCTGTGTACCATTGGGATTACTCAAAAAGCTTGACTGGGTTGGAGCCTGTGATTCTCTTCTCTCTTAGAGCCAGGAGCTGTCTGAGAGTACAGTCAGCCAAGCAAGCCATTCAAGAACAAAATATTAAGTAATCACAAAAGAAGAAACACAGAAAAAGAAGAGCATAGGTATTGTTAACACCACTGGCAGGCTACCAGAATGTCTGTGGGCATGTCTATTCCATAAACTGCTGTATTAGGAAATACATCCTCAAGCACCCCATGCTGCTCTGCACAGACTGGCTCCTGCATCAGAAGTAGTTTGCACAGTGCTTCTTGCAGCTGTTAGCACCCTTGAGTGACAGTGGTGATCAATCTCCCCGTGGCACCACAATGAATACAGTGGCACTGCTTCTGGTCCAGGAGACAGCTGATGCTGAGTAGCACTGTGTGGGTGAGGACAACCCTTCCTGCCGCGGTAAGTTTCCTGCATAGGCAAAGCTAAGGACTCCACATCTGAGAGGTCAGTTGTAATCATGTTTTTTTCTTGTTGTTGCCTCCAAGGCCCAGTTAGGTCCTACCACAACACTATTCAAATAAATTTAGTGTACCTTTACTCATCCTATCAGCCAGCTGATCAGAATGGCCAATACCAGGGATAGGGCAAAGTTAAACGCAAATACAAGGTGGGTTTTTATTTTACCCTGTTTATACCTTAAAGGGCTTATACATCTCCAAATTGTTTTGGTCACATGTTTCTATAACCACTTGTATTGCTGACCATGCCACTATGAACTAGTCATGTTACTGATCGTGAGCTAAACACTCATCATTGCCCATATATGACTGAATCACTTTTGGTGCCATGAGCCTTACAATTTGCTGATTTATAAACTTATGCTGTAAATGTTGTACCAGGCTTGTTTATACCATCCTATATGGTTTCCTTATATAGTGTACCAGTTTGTACTACTTCTGTCCATCTCAGAATATCCTTGAATAGATTCCAAATATTTTGGTGCATCCTGTTGCCTTCCACTGAACTTCAGACCTATATCTTTTAACTCTTACTGCTCCTGCCCTACATTCTGGCATAAGCTTCCCACAGTCCCTTTGCCCCTCACCTCTGTTCCCAGCCCCCCCTTTTTAGGAGCCATGTCTGTTATCAGTGTCCCAGGTATTTGTCACCTGTATCTCTTGAATTTAGTCAGATTGGTTTATGCCCCTGACCAGAGGACTGGGAATAGATTTCCAAGCAGTACGTTTTTCACATTTTCTTTTAATTATCAGTAAATATGCAGCTATCAGAAATATTTACTACTTCCCTTTTTGTAGTCACACACAACTATGCCTTAGCATTATATTCACTTCCTGGTTGCATAAATGGTCATGCTTTGGCTTCTTACATGCCATGTTTGACACACAAGCACCTAGACAAATTCTGTTCCTTGACATGTAGCTCTGCATTTGTGGCTGATTACAGACAACTAGGAAGGCATGCAGAGCAAACACACATACCTATTGTGTATGGGTGTATTGTTTAGATGACCAGGAGCAAATAGAATGCAGGATCCAGTAAACAACAGTCTTAGTAATTAAATATAGCTATATATCATAGTCATAATATGTTACTAGCATCTTTCATGTCCATAATGCCAAGCACTTCTAAAATTGCTTGATGGACACAGTCAGAGTAACCAAAATAACATGGAACATTTGCTGTGTTAGCTTTACTGCTACTGATCTTAGTCCTTCTTGACCTCCTCCTTGTCCTGGCTTTATGTGAAGCTTGTTTATTCAGCTACATGATGGATGTGCAGGTAGCAACTTAACTTCCATTTATCAAGGGTTCTGGTTAGCTCCATCAAAGCTCCCGTATGCTGTATGGTGGAAAACAAGAAGTTCCTTCCCTTGTTAGCTGGCACATAGCAGTTAGTTCAAAGGGATCCTTTCAACAGCACTGGAATTTTGGAAAGATATTTCAGTGTTAGGTGCAGTTTAACAATAACAAACATATATTCTCTAAGGCTCTGCGAGGCTTCAGGCTGTGCTTTGGATCCGGAGAAGCTTCAGACATTTTGGCATCCCAAGTGGCATATCCGGATCAAAGCTCTGGCTTTGTTAGGCTTTCCAAAGTGGTTTGGAACTTCTGAAGCGCTTCAGAAAAGCTTCGGCGCCACCTTGGAGATCTGGCCATAGGGTATAATGGGGAATCAATGAAATATCTATAACATTGTTGTTTTTTGTCTGATTTGGATGGAACTTGCAGGGATGGCAGCCTCTGCTGAGAGCATGAAGCCTGCCAAGTTTCAAGAAGATCAGTGCAGGGGTTTGGGGGAACTGTACTCTAAATTCTTGTAAGCAAAACTCATGTTACATGTATGTATGATATCACAGGGGGGTGAAATCTGCAGGGATGGTATCCCCTGGTAAGGTCACAAAGCCTGCCAAGTTTCAAGGAGATAGGTGCAGGGGTTTGTGGGGAACTGCACCTCAAACTGCTGAGAGGCAAAACTTGTGACATAGATGCCCCTGTGTGTGTGCAGGTGCAGCAGGGTGAAAGCTGCAGGCATGGTAGCCCTTGCTGCGGCCCCTGCCTAATGGATCATGCCCTGTCTTCTCTGATCGATTGTTTTTTCTGTAACTCATCCCACAACTCACATGACAGGCAAGATACCCGAGAAATTTTTCTGATGGGCCATGGATGAAGAAGAGTTGGAATATTGTGCTAAATCCAGCCACCTACCCTCACCAGAGCTTTTCAGATAGAAGGAAAATTACCACATGGGATTTCTCCTCCAGTTTGTAAATATCATGTGCCAATATTCTCTGTCCTGTAGAGCTCATGGCACAGTTTGTATGGTTGACAGGACTTCAGAAACTTCAAGTACAGACTCTAGGAATCATGGGGCAGGGCTGGGAGTGGCTGGAGACTGTTTGTATTTATTGTGAGAAATAAAGAAACTGTAACTCAAATTTCTCTAGGGTGCTTGAGGACACCAGCTTTCAGACTCCCAAATTATCTAAAAAATTATCCCTTGACAGTGAAGACTCTTTTTTCTTTCCACTCCTCAGTGCACCCGAGCTGTGCTTTCCATTTCCATATATCTTTTCCCCCCTCCCTAAAGCACCCCATCACACTCTCCTTTGCCACCCTTAGCCAAGCTGGGACTTTCTAGTTTGGGCCAAACACATGCATCTAAACATGAATGGAAGGACCTATATTCAACTCCCAAGGAGCTATTTAGCTCTTATTCGGCACGTCTACACAAGACACTCTACTGCATAGCAGAATAATTTGCTGCACAGTAAAGTGTCACCATCTACTCATGCATGGCAATTAGGGCACAGTAGACTAATTTACTGTGCTGTTGGATAGTCCCATCAGATACAAGTAATCAGTAAGTTATTGTGCTTAAAAGACGGTGACATCAAGATTAGTTTACTTCAGCTCAAATTGAACCAAAGTCACATTAATTGCACATGTAGACACACCTACTGAGATGCAACTAGCAAGAATTATTTGTGGCATTCCAAACCTCTGAGCAGTTTCAAACAGCCACTGACATGGTATGATGCATGCTTGTTCAAACTGATGAAGAAAATACGTCCTTCCTTCCCTCCTAAATATGGAGTCTTCATTCCTAAATTCACTAGCCCAAGGCTCAGAGTGAACAAGACTTACCTGGGCCTAACTGCCCCCTTCCTGGGGCCTCAACAGACGCCCTCTTCTCTGGGGCCTCAATACTCCACCCCTCCACCAGGGTGACTACTCTGTCCCACTCACTGGGGCCCACACTCCATCCCTATGCTGGAGCCTCAGGGTATTACACCCCCATGGGCTCAGGTGCCTCTCCCATAGGCATGCCTGCCCTGCTACCCTCCAATCTTAATGACCCACTGAGTGGTGGGGGCTGGGGTTATCAGGAGCCCCTACCCACCTTTCACCAGGGAGGTAACTGGCCTAGCATTTCTGGGGGACTGTCCCACCATGGACAGCCTCAGCAGACCACCCTTCCCCAGCAGGGTGCAGTTTTCAGTCTTAGCCAGGACCAAGCAGGCCTACCTGCCCTGGTCTGGCTCCCTCACTGGGGCTCCTGGATGCTGTCCTTGGGCTGTCTCTCACTGGGTCCAGCTCTCACTCTGGCCCCATTCTGATCTTATAACAACCTACATGCTGACTGACCCTCACCATCTTCAGCTGTGATGTCCCCCCAAGTCAAAGGGCGCTCTAGCCCTTACAGGCTCTGGCGGTGCCTCCACACCAGTCAGGGTGCCAGATAGCTCGCAGTGGCCCTGGCCTGCCCCTGATGTTGGGCTTAATTGCCCTTCAGCCCTGGTCCTCTTGCACTGACCAACGCGAGGGACCAGAGAGTCAACCTGGCAGCTGCTGACTCCCATACACCCAAGTCCCACCAGAAAGCCTTCTTCTACTCCAGAGCTTGCCTAGGCCCCTTGTAGGCCTACCAGCTGTTAGCCCCATGCCTAGGCTGCGCCTTGTTCTCACTAGGCCAAAACCTTCCTGGGGCTCTGGACCCCACTGGGTCTGTAGGAACCGCCTGCCAGCCCCATAGTTCCTCCCTTACCACCAAGCTGTTGCATGAGCAGCAGCTCAGCCAGATGTTGTTGCATCTTTGGCTCCTTGCAGCGAACTGCTGACTCATCCCTGAGAGCCAGAATCTAAAATGGCTGCCTCACCAGGGCTAGCCTGCACCTGCCAACTGCCTGCTTTCAGCCCTTCAAGTTAAAGCTGGCCTATAGTTGTGAATTTTTGATGTATAGAAAACATCTTTTTGGTTATTTTTAGCGCATTGTATGGCATCCTGAAATCTCTGTATAAATGGTAACCAGGTCCTTCACCCTGAAAGTACACACATGCTTAACATAACCTTGTAAACAGGGATTAGTCTTGTTGTTTAAGTTAAGCATGTGCATAAAAGCTTGCAGAATAGCTGTGTAAGGCAGCCAGATGTAAGCATGCAAACAAAAAAATGAAATCACAAAAAACTGGTTTTAAAACCTTTGTAAAATATATTTTCTGCATATTTTTTTATGCAGGACTTTGGGCTAGTCTGCAGTACAGCAGTAGTGTGTTCCAATCGACTGTTCCTAAGCATGCTTCTACCCACCCAGTCCCCCTGGCACAATCTACACTCAGATATAATCTAGAGGAGATACTCTAGGCATCCTTGCATGGCTGCTCTTGTGACCCCAATCTCCAGCATGCTGGAAAGCAGTGGGTAGAGATGACCCTGGAGCATTCTTCTGGTTGCATTGTTTCTTTGGTGTATGCTGTTAGGAGCAGCTGGTCAGGGCACGCTCAGAAATGTCCAGGCTGGGACAAGCTGCTAAGCAAACACATTACCATGAACTCTCACTGTCAAAAAACTTTACCCTGCACAGCACAACCAAGTCTTCTCTGTCTGTCTCCTCCTCTCTGTAAGAAAGACCAACAAAGTAAATTTTTGCTTTACTTTAAGCAGCTGCAATTCCAGGGCCACCAGGGCCTCCAGGAGAACCAGGATTACCAGCGACCAGGAATCTGGTAAGAGACAGAAATTTTAAAATTTGCCTTTTCTTGCTGCTTTGTAAGTCATTGGAAACAGTTCTGTAGAAGACAAAGCAAGTTACATCAGCTTCTGAGCCACTGATGCCTCACTTCTGGTGAAACAGTAGATGGGAAGATAGAGAGGGAATATAATAGAACAGAGGAAAGCTGTGTTTGTGGGCTTACCATCAGCTTCTTATCCAAATAAGTGAGAAGTAGAATGAGGAGGATTCTGGGTATGTGTAGATGTTACATTTACATGAACCTAAATTGGGTTAAGTCAGTCTAAGTGCTGATCTGTACACATGTTTGGGGAGGCAAAAAAGGGTAGCCCAGTCTAACTTAGTTCCCCTGAGAAGGTGAACTAAGTTAGATCAGGAATGAATTAGCCCAGTCTACTGAATGTCTGTAAATGTTCAGAGTGCAGTCCCAGGGCTAGGAAAGTGCTCCCCACTTCAGGGCTGCACTTTTCCTATCCCCCAACTCTGACTGGGCTAATTCCCAGACCAATATAAATCATTCTCATGCTCAGAGGGAGTTACTTGCTGAAGTATAAGCTCTGGGTTATTTTTGCATGGATTTATGCTGTGGTAGGAGAGTAGGGATGCTACTACGCTGAGCCACCCACCTCCCTGTGCCCAACCAACACCGTGCTTCAGGTGTCTCCCCTGGGGTTCCTGTGTCCAGCTGACCTCCTTCCTGGAGCACACCCACAAGTCTGGGGTAATTGCTGCCATCACCGAAGCTCTGGTCTGCATTAGGGCTCTATGCAGCCCAGGAAACACAGACCCTGCAGACCTTGGGGGTTGTTTGCCCACTGGTAGTATTATTTCTGTGTGCTCCTGATAGCCTAGAGCCACCCATCACATTGATGACTCATGTTCAGCTTGGAGTCAACTATGATTCTAAGATCCTTTCTGCTGTTGTGCCTGCTGAGAAGGTCATCCCCCCAGCCTTAAGTGTGTTGGTGGTTCTCCTTTCCCAGGTGCAGCACTTTGCACTTGTCTTTGTTGAACTGCATCCTATTTCATTCTGCCCATTTTTCCAACCTGTCCAGATCCTCCTGGATCCATTCCCTACCCTCTGGTGTGTTAACTTTGCCCCATAATTTGGTATCATCTGCTGACTTGGACAGGGTGCTCTCTACACACTTGTTCAAGTCACTGATAAAGACACTGAATGGCACTGGTCCAAGGACCCAAGCCTTGTGGGACTCCACTACCCACATCTTTCCAGGTCAATATGGACTTATTCACCATCACTCTCTGAGTGAAGCACCTAAGGCAATTTGCCACCCACCTGACCATGTCATCATCTACATCACAGCCTCTCAGTTTATTTATGAGAATGGAATGCGATACCGTATCAAAAGTCTTCTTAAAGTCTAGGTAGATGACATCTACCTCGACTCCTACGTCTAAGCATTTTGTGACTTGGTCATAAAAACAAACAAGAGTAGTCAAACAGGATCTGCATGAACCCGTGCTGATTTCCTTTCAGCATTACTTCCCTTGCTGGGCTCCCACAAATGTGATCCTTAATGATTTTTTCCAGGGTTTTCCCAAGGATGGAAGTGAGACTAACCGGCCTACAGTTTCCCAGTTCCTCCCTCCCCCCACACTGAAAATAGGGATCACATTGACCATTTTCCAGTCCTCTGGGATGTGACCAGATAACCACGAGTAATCGAACAGCCATGCCAGCGACTCTGCTATGACTGTGGCCAATTCCTTCAGCACCCTTTGATGAAATTCATCTGGGCCTGCTAATCTGAACACATCCAGCCCCCCCAAGTGACTTTTCACCTATGATCCAGTGGGGAGATTTTTCTTGGCCTAGGTCTAGGAATACAAATGCAAAGAACTCATTGAAGAGCTTAGCTTTGTCCCCTGTATCTGTCACCAGTTTGTCCTGGAGGGATCTTATGCTCTCTAGATACTTAAAGAAGAACTTTTTGTTGTCCTTAGTTTTTGTTACCAGGCTTAAATTGTAATTCTGATTTGGCCTTCCTAACTGATTCCCTGCAAGTGCAAGCGAGGGAGGTATACTTCTTGGTAGCTACCCCTATTTCCACAGCCTGTATACCTCTTTCTTTGCCGTTAGGCTTTCCTAGACTTCCCTTTCAGCCAAGAGGGCTTCTTGGCCCTTTTGCCCACTTTTATGAGCAATTGGATTGTCTCCTTCTGTGCCCATAGGATCACTCCCTTGAGGAACAACCACCCTTCCTGGACCCCCATTTTGCCAATGCTCTTGAGCTTTAACACCTCATTAACTAATCTCCTGAGCACGCTGAAGTTATCCTTTCTGAAGTCTAGCATTTAAGCCCTGCTGGTTAGTTTACACCGGATAGTGAATTTAATCAATCAATTATCCCTATTCCCTAGATTACCTTGTACCTGCAGATTCCCCACCAAGTCCAGCAAGGTGTTTCCCATATACATCCTGTGTTAGGGAGAGCTCCCATACGCAGGTTAAGAACCTGTTTATTCAGCTTTCTGCTGAATTCTACCAAAAGCTCCTTGAATGGCGTTGGCATTGTTGGCATTCATTTTCAAATGCCTTAATAAGCAGACCATCCAGTTTACTCAGCCATATCAAATCTCTCAGCACCACAAGTATAACAGAAATTACTTAACATCCCCATTCAATCCCTGCAGGACTGCTTCCCATCCCAACCTTCAGTCAAGGTTGCCATCTCTTCCAGTTGTTTCTCCTAAACATTCAACATAATAATGTGCTATTAAGCATCAATCAACAAGCCAGAAGAGCAGTGTAAAATGAAAAGACCTTCTGTAATCAGTACCATACAACATAATATCTGCTTATAAACTGAATACATTTGATATCGGAAATCAGTGAAGCACAGTGATCTGATCATAGCCAGCTACATATTTTATTCAACAAGTGACATCTCAGAATAGTAAAGCAATCTGCTACGGCAGTGGTTCTTAATCTTTTTTGGACTTGAGGCACATCTCATTGGACTCAAGGTACCCCTTCATAACTTTTGTGAATTGAGTTGCACCCAATTTCAAAAACTAACTTATATATTACAGTGCTTATCCCTTTGCAGGGGGATGAAGTAGTGGGAGTGGGAATTAGCCAGGCAGAGATGAGTCTTAGTCTGTGTTTATCTGCATATCTCATAGATTTCATAGACATTAGGGCTGGAAGGGGCCTCACAAGATCATTGGGTCTAGCCCCCCACCCAAGAGGCAGGAAGTCTGTTGGGGTCAAATATAAGCAATATAAGCATCCAAACGTGTCTTAAAGGTGCCCAGAGTAGATGCTTGCACCACTTCTGGGGGGAGTCTGTTCCAAACTTTGGGAACTTGGATGGTAAAGAAGTTTTTCCTTATGTCTAGTCTAAAATGGTTTTCCTGGAGTTTGTGACCATTAGACCTTGTCTTCTCTTGGAGTGTCTTGGTGAACAAATGTTCTCCCAGTTTCTGATGCACACCCCTTATACACTTATAGGCTGCTACGAAGTCATCCCTGAGCCTTCACTTCTTCTTGCACCTCATGGCACTCTTCAAAGGATTTGGCAGCAGCCAGGGAATGAGAATCACTGTTCTATAGTCACCTTCATTCTAAGATGCTATGCTTTGAAATTGGTTTCTTTCTAAAGTACCAGCTGCAGAAAACCACTCATCCAAACCTTGTTTTATTATTTGATTAGTTCTGCATTCTCATTCAGATTCAGTTAGAGATTATGTCTCATAAAAATAATAAAATAAATATCTGAATTAAGTTTGCTAATTGGATCAGACCAGTAAGACAAATATGATAGTAACAGAAATTGATTTTGTTAGCTCAGTGAATGAGATATAATTTACAAACTTCATCCTGCTTCACTCCAGTTACTGTTGCTGAATCTCTTCTGAAACTTCCAAATCATCTTTCAAATTCTGCTGCCCCAGCCAATTGTACCAAGTTGTAACAATGTACTTATCCAATAAAAAAACAAAATATATTCCTTGTGTAATTCTGTTTAAATCAGTGGAGATACAATATAAGTGAATTTGGCCTACACTCTCCACTGTTCTAAACACTTATGCTTACATTATGTTTCACAAGAAGAGTTGGGTGAAATGAGATGCAATGGGCTCTATACGCATTTACTGCTCAGGAAATGTCTTGTCATTACTGGCATTCTTCCTCAAATGAATGTATTTATCTGTAAATATCGTTTGCATCTCATGCTTCTAGGCATGGGGTTTATTTTATTTTATTTTTGATTACTTGACAGGTTACAACATTCAGAAATATTGAGGGTATGCTGCAAAAGGCTTACTTGGTGGCAGAAGGAACATTAATCTATCTGCGTGAAAACAGTGAGGTCTTTATTCGTGTTCGAGATGGCTGGAGAAAATTGCAGGTATTATAGCACTGCTTCATGATTCACTTCAACTTTCCTATCTTCAATGAAGTTGTTGCAAATATTTTCAAAAAAGAGAGAGTTGATACAAATACTTTCATTTCATACAGTACTTTCTTAATTGATGTAATTTTTTCACTGTTATCTGTTTCTATTTCCCTCTTCATTCTGTGTCCTTCCAGCTGGGAGAATTAATTTCCATCCCTGCTGAGAGCCCTCCTCCTCCAGCAGTTTCAAGCCATGTAAGTGCAAAACTCTTTTGGACTGTGAAAACTTGTGGATCTGAATAGGCAGAAACTGTGGTGGGGGAGCAGGAAGTCTAACCTGGGCGACCTTTCAGCTCTGCACATTGGTCATGTCACTACAAGAGTTCCCTGACTGGTTATGACTAGGCATTGGCTACTCTGTGTACTTAAGAGTAGGAGTCTACTGATCTCAAGGTGGCTGCCACCTGATGTTGCAAGCAGACTGCAGGGCCAGCAACTGTTTTCACAGGCCAAGCATGGTGGGGACCCCACACCTCTCATTGGCTGAGGGGCCCTGGTGGCCCTGGCCCTCCCCACTAATTGGCTGTGAGGGCTGTCATATGGCCACACCCTTCACTGCTGATTACCTGCATAGGCTGTCTGCCATGTGGCCCGGCCCCTCACCCGCCACCGATTGGTGGAAAGAGGTGGGACCATATGATGGACAGCCCTCGCAGCCAGTCAGTGGTGAGGGGTGGGGGTGGCAGCCACCTTGATGTGCCAGCAGCCATTCTCCCCAACCCCCCACTCCTCCCACCCCACGGCTGAGTCGCAGCAGCCACAAAGACTACTGACTCCCCAGAGGGAGCCAGCATATATTCAGTAAGGTTTTTGCGTTTTTTTCCCAGGGAACCTGTGCTTTTTCACAGAGCCCACCCAAAATCACAGTTCTGCAAAAATCACAAAATTGTCATTTCAGTAGATCCCTACCTATGAGGTTCTGCATACTGCTGAGGCAAAAGGCATCTGTGAAGCAGTGTTCAACTAGTCCATACCCTAGTTTTGAATATGGAAATAAGCCATATCAAGCCCAGGGTTAGTTTCAGAGAAACTTAAAAGTTAAGTAGATGCAAGTCCTTAACACCTAGCATGTAACTTCAGTACCCGGTAAGACAGTGATAAATATGAGCCAAGGGCTAACTAAGATAAAGCTTCTGTTATTATTAAGTTTTATACAGGCGAGCTCTGTTACAGGGAAAGATCTACTTGGATCCCCTAGTAGGTCCTGTTCCTGTTTCTATGAGGGAGCTGCTGAGGCATGGTGCAGTCCATATTTTGCAGTTCATTGGAAATCTTGTTTTACCTCACCTTCATTCTTCTGTTTTCAATCCATTCTTGCCCCAACTCCTCCAAACTCAGTATTAGCAGCTTCAGTGCATATCTTCAAGTACATTCAACCACCGATGATCCCTCAGTCAGATAAGTGTTAGGCTCTGAGACCTAGAAAAAGCATCTCTGTTTAGGACAGCATTTCACCATGTGTCTAGGTGACTTTCTAAATTGGTAGAAGTACATTAATTAAAAGTTTGAGAATATCATCATTCAGAGCAACACAATTTCACATTTCTGTGGTTCCATTTTTATTTTATTAAGAAATATTACTGAACAGTTGAAATGCTGATCTGAGACGTTTCCCCCAATGGAGTGAAGTAAACAAAGGTTGTGTTTCCCCTGCTCTGGACATCATAGTCAACTTATATTTGTGAGTGATTTGTTGCTGTGTTTTCTGCCACAGGGCTTTCAGTCTCTTCCGGCACTGACTACTTTTTCCAACATTAACACTGGAAAACCATCAGTAAGTAAGATAATTATATTGTAGAGACACTACTGAAGCTGCATAGTTGCAATCTGTGTACAAAGTAAAATAAATCTCTTTCGTGTACTTTCAGGGTATCCTTTAAATTCACAGAACTTATTTTGAGACATTTCAGTTACAGATTTCAAAGAATTTAGAAACAGTACAGACCTTTAAATGGCATCATTAAGCATTATTCTTTGGTGATTATATATAACCTTTGTCATATGCCTGTAGTAAATACATACCTAATTTTCTTAGCTGTAAATAATGGACTCAATCTAAAATACAGACTACTTTTTTAAGATTATGACTGGGTTTTAGTTAACATTATTAGGACTGTTTTCATATTTCCCATGGACATTTGATGGATATTTTCTGTCAAAAGGCTCCTTTATAATCTAAGCTTGCATTTTTGGAAAAGTTTTGTTTCAATATTTAAAGAAAGATGAAAACATTATATCTGAAAAATAACATGTAAATCAGAATTTAAATTTTTATGTTGTGATAAAAATATGTGTATTGTATTTGATAACAATAGATTTTATGTGGTCAATGCATGACAATGTCCTTAACTATTTATTTGTTCACTTCCAAGTTTGGGGGGTTTGTTAGTAATGTCTCAGTAGTTGTTTAAAACTGAAATTTTCTGTTTGGATGTCTAACTACTCAAAGATAATAATTTATTTCTGCTGTGGGCTGGATTGCAGCTCATCAAACTGAACATGACTTGTTTAAGAAATGTGATGTTATGATAGCAACTATAATTCCTCATCATGAAAGGTTTAGAATAAATGTTCTACTCTGAGAAATATTCCGTATCAGTCCCAGCTACCTATCTGTCTGTTTTACTCAAGGATATGTTTAGATTTTATAACCGAAAAGGTTATTGTTTCTTTTCTGTTTTCAAGCTGCATCTGGTGGCTTTGAACTTCCCATTTTCTGGTGACATGCGAGCAGATTATCAGTGCTTTCAGCAGGCCCGGGCAGCAGGTTTAACATCAACATACAGAGCTTTCCTCTCATCACATTTGCAAGATCTGTCCACAGTTGTGCGAAAAGCAGACAGATACAGTTTACCAATAGTTAATCTTAAGGTAAAAATAAATGCTTTGGATTTCTTGTGTAAAGAGAGATTTTTAGGGTGCCTATAGATATGCAGAGAGTCTGATTAATCAAGTCTGCTGGAGCATGTTAATTAACATGTTTCCAGCAGCCTCTGCATCTCATGTATCAACATCCCTGCACTTCAAAATGGCAGTGGGGGCACTTAAACTAAAGCTTACATGATGAGCTTTAGTTAAAGCGCCCTCACCACCATTTTAAAGCACAGGGATACTGATACATGAGATGCTGCAGGTATTTAAGTTAGAGCAGCTTTCGGAGCCGCTCTAATTAAAGCACCACCCACCATCACCCTCAGGAGCAGGTGTAAAAATGCCCTTACAATCTAAAAACCTTGAAACTCAACTGAAGTGAAAGGTTTGTTCTTGCCTATTTTTGGATCAGAGCTTTTTGATTCAAAGTATGCTTTGTGCTACAGTGTATAAATAGTTTGCTCTTACCATCTCCCACTCAGGCTGCATTTTCTACGTTTAAGGCTAATGGTTAAAAAAACCCATGAGGATGTTTACTTAGAGTGTACTGGTATCAAGGCAATAGCATAGTAACTTTTTGGGTGCTTCTGTTTCAATACATCTATTTTAGAAGCAGCTTTGTAATTCTTGCCCCAAAGTGAGTCTTCATTTCTCAGGGTTGTACTCTAGCAATTACTCTCTAGTCTTCCCACCGGGCTTAGTGAATTAAGGTGAGCGCATACGCCATCTTTAAAAATGTTGGGCTAAATTCTGTGCCTAATAGTTTCTCTGAATTTCCACCAGCGTATTTGAGAGCAAAAGGTGACTAGAGCATGAGTTATCCTGTGGTCTTGCACACAGGCAGGCATACACGCACTAGTCTTGAGAAAAACATGCAAAAGTATAAACCACGTCTCTGAAGTATTCGCTGCCTTCTAGGGCTGTGCAAAGCTTCACCAATTCAATTCGGTGGAGATTTGGCCCAGTTCGTTGGCCGAATCTCCAAATCCAAATCAAATCAGGAGGCCCTTTAACCTCTCCAAATCGATTCAAAGAGATTCAGGAAGATTCAGCGATTCAGACACAGATGCAGCTTTAAATGTTTTTTCTACATACCTCAAGGTAGCAGGCGGCTCGTGAATGCTGCAATGCTGGGCCGCATGGAATGTCCCACAAAAGTATGGGGTGGCTCCCCAGCACGCCCAGCAGCAGGACCCAAAAGTGGACCAGAAGCACTTCTGGTTTGCTTCCGGGTCCACCGGAGAGTGCGCAGGGGACTCCCTGGCACCCCGCAGCTCAGCAACCGATGTCTCCTGGGTCTGGGGGTCCCCTGGGGTCTCCCCATGGCTGATTGCCAAGCCAGGGAGGGCACAGGGAGGCCCCCCCAGCATGCTCCCCAGTGGACCCAGAAGTGGACCAGATGTACTTCCGGTCCACTTCCAGGTTCACCACTGAGCACATGGAGTGCGCCTCCCC
Source organism: Caiman crocodilus (assembly GCA_030014935.1). Classification (NCBI taxonomy): domain Eukaryota; kingdom Metazoa; phylum Chordata; order Crocodylia; family Alligatoridae; genus Caiman; species Caiman crocodilus. Next base: position 164,605,190 of record JAGPOW010000261.1, on the reverse strand, counting down.
ACACACACACACAATCCTGTGGGACACTCCATCTGCCCCAGCATTGCAGCGTTCATGAGCCACCTGGTACCTTGAGGTAGGTAGAAAAAATATTTAAAGCTGTATTTATGTCTGAATCAGCATCAAATCTTCAGATGCATCTGACTCTCCGACAGTGGTGAATAATTCCACTTAAAAATCCCCTGTGAAAACTCAGAGTTCTGAGAAGAAAATTCCCTCAAATAAAACATTCACACTTTGGGAAATGAATGGCTGAAGGCAGTTTAATAAGCACAGTTCTGTGATGCAAAGTCCTGTTTCAATTAACAGTCCTAGCATGACTGTGAATTTACCAGAATTTTCACGGATTAAAACAAACTGCTTTCAGCTTCCTTTTCAAGGAAAAGCCAGGTTTTCTAGTGAAGGGGGAATTCTCAAATGAATTCTTAGACCATTACAACAATGTTAGAAATTAACCACACTCTGCACCTTCTGACTGCCTTTAGTATCATTTTTTCTATACTGAGTACAGTTGGGTATCTTCAACTCATTTTCCAGTTCAGTCACACTGGCCAGGTCTACACATGTGGCAGACTGTGCAGTTGCTTAACCAAGTACTGAATGACGTCAGTACCATTCCCACATGTTTTTTTTTTAGTTGCTACTGCACAGTAGCTCATTACTACTGTGCAGTAGTGTCGCCATCATGGTTTATGCCCTGTGATGCTACAGCACTGTTGCTACTGCACCGTAGAATCTCATGTAGATGCACCCACTCACTACTGGGAATTCAGTGTATTGTAGAGGCAGGCCCTGTTGTAAGTTGTGGTAGGAGGAGAAGAGCAGAGAGCTGTTCAAGAACTCACTTGTGTAAGGCCTATCAGGTGCAGAAAAATGAGGTTCAGCATTATGCAGAAGAACAGAGGAGAGTCCGATAGAATAGCAGAAATGTAGGCAGTACGGTGAAGGGATGGAGTGAGCCAAGCAGACACCCCTCTGACAGGAAGGGGAGAGGCCTAAGGCAGAGGCACATGCGCATGAGCTGTTAGTATAAAGGCTTTAGATAGAGTGAAGAGATGAGGTCAGCCAGGATTAAAGTACAAGATCATAGCACGAAAGAGGCTAATGGAATTATGAGTATTTTTACAGGTAGATTAGAGTTTGGATTTATAGAATTCCTTTAGGCCTCTGCACTAAAGTACTAAAAGCCATGGCAAATGGCAATGCAGAACGTGAGATTCACCTTGCATTTAAATTTGACAGGGAGAAATACTCTTCGCTAACTGGGAATCTATATTTACTGGCAATGGGGGTGAGTTCAGCATCCAGATTCCAATATACTCCTTCAATGGGAAGAATGTCATGACAGATCCGGCTTGGTGAGTTTACACTAGTGTATATACTGTTTTATAGGGAATATATCTTTAGTAGCTATTTCATGTGCCATGGACTGTTAAAAGTATGAGAAAAATAATTCATCTTTTCTCTTTCGGGCCATCCTCCTCCTCTATTTCTGCCACCCTACTTGACTGGTAATTAAAACATCCCAGGCATTCTCCTCCCTGTTGTCCTCTCCGTTCTACCTGTCCCCTTCCAGTTCCCATCTGTATCTTCCTTCTTACACTGCTTGCTTCCTGTCTACAGTGAACTTCCATCCAAAAAAAAAAAAAAGGTTGTTTTCAGGAAAATAACTTTACAAATTATTTTTAGGCCTCAGAAAATAATGTGGCATGGCTCAACTGCAAATGGGATCCGACTAGTTAGCAACTACTGTGAAGCTTGGCGTACGGCTGAAATCGCGGCTGTGGGACAAGCATCACCACTGAAGTCTGGGAAGCTCCTGGATCAAAAAGCTTACAGCTGTAGCAACAGGTTTATTGTTCTCTGTATTGAAAACAGTTTCATATCTGATATCCAAAGAAAATAAGTCATCTATGCACATAAAAACATTCAATTATATTCTATAAAAGTTGACACTGAAATTGTTAATGATGTAAATATTCTTTTTTTAAACATTAAAAAATTGCACATTTAAAAATAAAATAACCAAAGAAAAAGTACCTCAATGCAGGCAGTATTCCAGTGGGGTGGAGTTCATCCCTTCCAGGGGTGACTGGCTGAAGGCCCCTTCTACCACTTGAACCACACAGAGGAGTTGCATGGGAGTTAGCAGGCTAAGCAACCATACAGAAATGTCATCTCTTCACCTCCAGCATCCTATGAAATGAGCTAGGTGGGCTTGGGTCTGAAGATCACTTAGGAGGATAAGCCAAGTATAGCCTACAAACAAAACCAAGGAAGAGACCACAGCTTCATTCTTCTACAGGTCCAGTGGCCATGGTTCCACAAACATCCGGCACAGAGAAAGATTGCTATTACTCCTCTGTCCTATACAAGTGCTATACCCTGCCTCTAAGGTCGCAAACAGAAGTGACAATTTTTGTTCAATCTGACCACAGGAAGCAGTTCATAGCCATGACTAAGCACAAGTTCATGGCTGCATACAGCTTCAAAAATGGCCAGTCAGATGAAAATCTGACCGCTCATTCTATGATGATGAAGCATCTTCTGTAACATCTGTCTGCACTGCCTGCCAGCCTGTCACTGTTTTCAGAATGGGAGGGGAAAACAGGAGTGGAAGAAGTTCAGTCTGAGGGTTTTCCAACCCCTGCTGGAGGGTGAAGCAGATGTATTGGAGCCGGGTTGGGGGGCTCCTACTCTGAAAACTTTACAGGCTCAGAGGGCCATTGTTAAGGGAAACCAACTGCAGACCCCCAGCTAGCAGCTAGATGCCCCTCCCCCTGGAACCAACAGTGAACTTCTGTTTGTTCCAGGGGGTCACTGTAACTCTAAGCACATCCTGCAAAGTGCTCTCGGTTACAACGGAGAGCTGCACTTCTGTCTGCACTGTGTTACAGCAGATAATGGTAATGTTCCCATTCAGTGTCCCCTCATTCAACCTGTATTCAGCATGAATACTTAAGCTGTTTGTTTCAAAATGAGAGTTTAATGTTGGGCTTCTAAATCCTCTGGAGCTGATATTTTTTTAAATAGCTGAAGGAAACTAGGTGCCCAACTCCACTGACCATAGCAGAAGCCAGGTGCCTGATTCCTTTAGGCTTCTTTGAAAACTGTAGCTTGAGTGCTCAAGTATAAATTCAACAGCTTAACGTCATCCCCTCATTTTTGCAGAATCTTGGTGTGAGACTCTGTGGGAGGAGTGAATTTCACCCAGATCAAAAGCAAAAACTTGATCCATGCTTTGGTGCTATTGTCACCAGAAAACCCTGAGCAGTGTTAGCAGAATGCATCCTATTTTTACTGGCAAAGCTGAGCAGACACCAAACCCATTGGAATTTTATTTATTCCTTTGCATCTTAAAGGAGGTCATTCCTTATGTTAACAGGTTCTGCTGAATGAAAGAGATCTGTCATGCTTTCTTTAAAATAGGTTTTAGACAATGATATCCTATTAAGTTATATGTAAAGTGATTTCTTGTTTCCCATGTGAATCTTTATCCCTTTTTACCATAGTATTTTTCACATGGTGAAAAATCAGTTAATATAAACTACACAAAACTGCAGTTATAGAAGATATCAGTAAAGATTAAAGTTTCCCACAAAGCCATAACATTACCATAACATTTTTAAATTGCTTATCTATATTTTCTACATCATATTTTAATGAGGTATTTACCTATATTGCCATAATATAACAGCTAAGCTTTCACATTATCACTTTTTAAATATAAGTTAGACACTAGATTTGACACGTCTGTTGGAAGCATCTGTTCTTAAAAGACTATGACTCATTTGTTGTCAATAATTTAATACTCCGGTTCTTACTCACACATGAAGGCCTCCATCCAGACAGCTTTTATTATTTGAAACTGATTCTGTTTTTATACAATGTAAAAATGTGAAAACCAGTTTTATTTTTCCATTTCTAATGATATAAAAGCATCTTTTCCAGGGCTGTCTGAATTGTATGTTTGCTTTCTTTATGTAAAGGTCATTTTTTCATTATTCCAGTATGGCAAAGTTACCTTTTATAACACTTTGGATTGTTGTGCATAACAATTCACTGTGCTCGTGTATGGTTTATTCACACAATATGCGGAGAATTCCTGAATGCTGAACCAATTCAGCTTCCATGACATTTGGAAGAGCTTAGTACCTGCAAAACAATCTTTGCAGTGTCCCACCAAGGCTGGCAAAATGTCTTGTGGGTGTAAAGCTCTTCCTGCATGAATGACTTGGCATAGTTAGTGCCCTAAGAATGTATTTGGGTAGCAGCCACTGTTCTTGCTGAAACTTGAGATTGTTAGTAGCATCAGCAAGATAATTGAGCTAGTGCTTTCATTGAATGAATGGCATCTCACCTTTCATACAAAAGACAGGTTATAGGAACACATTTTGCTCTCGCAAAGTTTTTACGCTGCTAATCAGAATTGTATTATACAAATGTCACAAAGTGTATAGACATACAAACAAACAAATACATGGTAAAAGAAGACATCAGCCCACATCAGCTGCTCCACAGCATCTGCCTTTGTGTACCTTCTTCTAGATGGTAAATGGAAGCTAGCTTGTAGTTTTTTACTCCTTCGTTGAGCTAAGCTGTCACAATGTAGCTTTCATTTATTGCAGGGCAAGAGTATACAAAGGAGCAGTTGCCACAGAACACCTGCACACTAAAACCCTGGCCCCTTTTTCACCCAGTTTGGGGTAAGCAGTAACAATTTGCAGACCATGACAAGGCAACTTTTAGTGTTGGATGATTTTGTCTATACCCAAACATCACCCACGTACACACAGTTAATTAACAAGCTGACAATCAACTTCAGAATTGGGGGTTGGACTAGATAACCTCCTGACATAGGCAGATTAATGCACGAGTCAGTGGGGCCCAGGTGCAGGTTCCCTTACCCCTGCCAAACAGGGACCCCCCAGATGCCTGGGTTCCCTTGGGAAATGGCTGCTCCCTGCAGGTAAGTCTAATGGTGGGGAAGGGGTAGGGGGTGCAGATTGAGGCCTCCACGGTGAGGGAGGGAGTGGGACAGGGGCTGGGGATCCTGCCCAGCCAGGGCAATGCATGGGACTCAGGACCAGGACAGGGAGTGGGACAGAGCTATAGATGGCTCATCTAGGGAGTACAGAGGGCTACTCCTCAATGTTGCATATGCCCCCAGGGGAGACTTGAGGGGCATGTGCTCCCCATATTTGTGTGTGGGGTGGACACAGGCTGCTCTCTGTGGGCTTGGGGCTCTCCACTCTGCTGACTTTGCCCGAGGAACCCCACGCTGGCTAGGTGCCCCCTGCCCACCTGGTAGCATTGGGACCAGCAAGTTGTGCTTCCCACTGCCAGGTGGGCAGGGGTCGCATGGCCAGAGTGGGGCCCTCTGGGCAAAGACAGCAGAGCGAAGAGCCCTGAGCCCGCAGCAGACAGTCCGCATGCACCTTTGCCCTGCTCCTCTCCAGCACGGTGTGGGGAGGGGAACAGGGATCAAGGAGGAGAGGCAGGCATGTGCCACCCCACCCCCAACCCAGGCAGGTTCACCCAGCCTACCCCACGGGGCATGCAGGCCCCCCCCACCCTTGGCAGCGGCAGCACGAGGAGGCAAAGGGGCCATTCCCTTCACTGGAGTCAGCTTCAGGAAGGGGACTCCAATTTTCTGTTTGTACTGCTTCCTGAGGTCCCTTCCTACCCTAATTTTCTATGATCATATTAAAAAAAAAGTTGGTTGTTTTAATTTTAAATGAGGGACCAGTTCTGGCTCATTTAAAATAGGATCATAGAGTTGGAAGGGATCTCAGGAATCATCTGAGTTTGCACGTATTCAAGACTGGTTGCCACTAAATCATGGCAAACAAATTCCTACCTTGCCTCTTCTGGAAAATCTCCAAGGAAAAACATTCTACAACTTCTGTGGGAAGCTTATTCCACTCTCCTACTGCTCTGACAGTCAGGATGTGTTTTCTGAGATTTCATCTGAAATGGCTGTGCTGAAAGTTTAAAACCTTTGCCACAAGTACTGTCTTCTGTGCAAGAGAAAACAGTATCTCCAAGAGGGCATCTGAGAACAATTTAGCTGAGTATTTTCAAATTAACATCCTAATGACAGAACCTCCACACCTTAACAAAAAAGACTGTTGAGGCAAATTCCTTCTGCACTTGAGCATAGGCCCAACACAATGACAAGGTATAATATGAGAGGAATGCTCACCAGGCCAGTGACCTTTCAAATCAGGGCCTGGAGCTTACACCATGGTGTTTGGTAATTGAATGGAAAAACAATGCTACCTCAAAAGTTTCACTGCTGACTCGAATGTTTCCAAAAGAAACTGGTATTGGGTGCATCCCCACATGCAAACACATGCACTTGCAGCAGCTCAAACAGCAATGGCACAAATTTATGCCGGAAATTTGTGCCTCAGCACATGTACCTGAATGTGCATTTTGGTGTGGGGCAAATTGTGCCACTTGGGGCAAACTGACCCCGCCCAACTCCTCCCAGATCTTCAGCCAGGGGGAGCTAGAGGCTGGGGCCAGCACCTCCTCAGATGCCTTTGAGAACTAGTGGGTGCAGCCTGGGGATCTCTGCTCAGTGTCCCCCTCAGGCACACTCATTGTTTGACCCTTTGACCCTCATGTCACTCCCTTCCTGTATTTTGCCTTTGTTATCCCAAGTATTTTGTTGTAGCATTCACCCATTAGCCTCCATACAATAGGGGCTACAAGTTAGTAGGGTGGGCCTTAGGGTCCATGGTAGTTGAATGTTACAAACAGACAGGAGCTTCTGAGGCCTGGTCAGTTGGTATCTGGAAACACTAGCCCTCTTGCCAGCTGGACTGCTGAAGCATCCCTAACCTGGAGTGGTCCCCACATCCTCTACCCACTGCAGCAGTCTGGCAGTGGGGGCTGCTGTCTGGCTGTGACCTGCTGCCACCTGTGACAACACCCGCCTCCTTGGACCTGCAGCCCTGTGGCTGCATGCCTGCCAGACCCAGATGGGGACCGCACGGATGCCTGGGTTGTGATATGGGCACTGCAGCAGAGCCTCCTGCACTCTGGGCCAGCTGCCAGTGGGCTGCGTCTGTACAGTTGGCCTTCATGCAGAACGGCTATCATGTCTTCTGGTGCCCCTGTTCTGCCATCTGAGCAGCTGTCATCCAGAAGGCGTGCTCATTGCGGTGGCCCACTTTGAACTGTCAAAGTATGTCCTCCTGGCCCCAGATAGCCAGGTCAGCCACCTTGTCTACCCTCCAGCTGGGTCCCTGGTGCTGGCCCTAAGCAGGATGCTCTGCCTGAGTCTCTCCATGTGCCTCACTAGCAGAGATCCTCGTGTCCCCTGGTTAAAAATTGGAAATTATCTAATAAAACTCAAATTCTCTCGTTAAAATATCCAAAATCTGTGTTCTTCTATGATTAAAATGAAATGCCACTGTATATAGTTGGGCAATGTTTTATTAACATAGTTATAATTTTTAAGCAATTTGGAAGCCTACCAGTTCCTCCATCATCATAATAAATGAATTCTAAATATCTATACACTTTGGCATTTGCTTTTGGGTTTTTTATCATAGACGAATCAGAGCTGCCCCTGCCCCCTTTGCTCAGCAGGATGTGTAGGGCTGAACAGCACTGGTATGCCAGTGCTCTGCCCCTGCCCTTGCCCCTCACTCTCATCCCACAGCCCTGCCAGTGCCCCTCACCCACAGCCCCTGCCTGCCCCCACTCTTTCCCTCCTGGCAGCAGCTTCATGTCAGCACCAGGACAGAAGTCCAGCTGCAGCTGTACCACCTGCTGTTTTGTGGCTCTGAGCAGTGCCAGCCCTTGCTGTTTTGCTTCCTGCAGCTGTGCCTAGGCCCCAGCAATCCCCATGCTGTTCCTTGGAAGCCCTCAACTGGGACTCAGGGACTGGGCTGGGAAAGCCCATTCCCTTCCAGGCTGGCCGCCTCCTGCGCAGGCTGCTGTAGGGGGGCAGAAGGCAAGCTAGTTAGGGGTGATGCAGAGACGTCTAAAGTATTACATGCATTTTACTTCAGTCTTCATGAATAAAGTCAGCTACCAAACAAAGGGTACAGTTGCCCACAAAGATGAGAAGAGGGACAGGCAGCCTAGAGTAATAGAAATACAGGTTTGGAATTACTAAATGCTTTCAAGTCAGCAGGACTGGATGAGATACACCCTCGGATACTGGGGGAAAAAATGGATGACGTAATTTTGGAGCCCCTAGCTATTGCAGGGGTGAGCGATTATTTGGGCCCACAGGCCACATAGGGAGTTTTGAAGAGCTGTTGTGGGCCAGGTCAGCAGCACCCTCCTTCCATACCCCCACCTCCCACAAGAGCTCACCAAAGCTCCCTAAGTGAAATGGGGCTGTGGATCGGTGGGGACCTGGCACAGGCATGGGCAGCAGCTTCAGCAGGGGCAGCTCAGCCAGGGCCCTTGCTGCCACCAGCACTGCCTCTGGGCTGCCTTTCTAACCCCCACCATCCAAACCATCCCACACCTACCCTATATCCCTGCAGCTTGCACCAGCTTCTGGCTTGCATGCTGGAAACAGCACCTGGCAGGCACTGGTAACCGCTGTGGTTGCAGCTGGCAGGTGCCCCCTGGATATAGAGGTATCTTCCTGAGTACACAGGTGATCCTGCCATATTAGCATGTCAGCTGCAGGCAGTTACCCTGATGCCCAGCAGGAACCTGCCGGAAGTGTCTGGAGATGCTGGCACGCGCCCAGCGGTGCTTCTGGCATGTGGGGTAGCAGCTGATGTAAGGTGTGGACAGGGCCAAGACATGCCTTCCCACCCAGCATGACAGCAGCTGGACCTGCCATTTCCCCACAGGCCAGATCCCATAACTTTGTGGCCACTCACCTGCTGCTTGGATACAATCAGTTGGCATGCTGGATCTGTCCCATGGGCCATATTTTGCCCACCCCAGGGCTATCATCTTTAAGAACTCGTGGAGGTGGTGTAAAGTCCTAGATGACTGGAAAAAGGAAAATATAGTGCCTGTCTTTAAAAAGAAGATGCAGGATCTGGGGAGTTACAGACCAATTAGTCTATCTTAATACCTAGAATAATCATGGAGTAGGTCCTCAAAAAAAAAATCTGTTTTGAAGCACCTAAAGGAGAACAAGGTGACCAAGAAAAGCCAGCATTGGTTCACCAAGAGCAAGTCATGCCTGACCAACCTGATTTCTTTCTATGATAAGGTGACAGGTTCTGTGGATTGGGGAAGGGAATTGGATGTGATATACCTTGACTTAAGCAAGTTGGACGCTGTCTCCCACAACATCCTTCTTAGCAAACCAAGGAAGTGCAGTCTAGATAAAAGCACTATAAGGCAGCTACAAAACTGATTGGATCACTGTGCTCAAAAAGTCATCATTAATGACTCAGTGTTTAATTGGGCAGAGGTATCAAGTCGATTCTCCAGGGATTTGTCCTGGATCTGGTGTTGTTTAACATCTTTATTAATGATTTGTATGATGGGATTGAGTATATTCTTAGCAAATATGGAACTGACACCAAGTTGGGTGATGTTGCAGATACTCTAAAGCTATGGTTTTGAAATCTTTTTCACTTGCAGATCCCTAAAAAAACTTCGAATGGAGGTGTGGATCCCTTAGACATAGTCTGCAGACCCCCCAGGGATCCATGGACCACAGGTTGAAAACAAAATGCATAAACTGGAAAAATGATGTCCACAATCAACCATCTGCAATTCAACAAGGAAAAATGCAAAGATCTGCACTTGGGATGGAATAATTGTCTGTGCATTTACAGAGCGAGGAACGGCTGGCTCTACTCAGTAATGCAAAAAGAGACAAACAGTGTGCTCTTTTTGCAAAGCCAACTGCATGCTGCATTTTATTAACAGGAGTGCCACTTGCTAACCAAGGGAAGTGATTCTTCTACTCTGTTCAGTACTGATGAGGTCTTATCTGGAGTACTGTGTCTAGTTTGGGGCCCTACAGTTCAAGAAGGAGCTGGACACATCAAAATGGTCCAGCAGAGAACAACAAAAAAATATTACAGGCCTGGGAACTGAGTCTTATGAGGAAAGGCTGAAAGAACTAGGGTTAGTCAGTCTGGAGTAGAGAAGACTGAGGGGGAATTTGATAATACAGGCTTCCCTCACCAACTGCGGGGTTTAGGTTCCTGCAAGTTCCCATGGCTGGCAAAACTGTGGCTGGTAAAACAAAATGCTTATGTGAAAAATGGGGTTAAGGACTTGAATATGAATATTTTCAGCATCTGCTGAAGCTGATTCCCTTGTGATCTTCACATTGTAGAGCCCATGTCGCCCCTTAAAGTTTTTGAACCACACCTTGCTGGCTTGAAAACTCATTCATTCACTCATGCCTTCACCCCCCGAGGTCTGGACGATGTTTTCATAAATTCGTTTTGCCTTCTTACATATCTCTTGGCTGCTCAAAGGTACTTTCTTCAGTGTCTGGTCTTCAATCCAGATGGTAAGTGCTTTTTTCCATTTTTTCTAAGCTATGATTGCACAGCCTAAAGGTCACTTTAGCACTTCCTGGTGTACCACTTGCAACACTAACCCTAATAGTAACCTCACTTTCCTTAATGTTTTTCACAGTGGATTCATTCACACCAAAATGCCTCCCTACATTCACCACTCTCTTTCCACGTGCTAGACGATACTACAACTCCAATTTTGTTTCCAAAGACATCACTTTCCTTGACCTCTTCACAAATTGCTCATCTTCACTACTCAGTCACTTAGAGGCCAGGATAAAGAGCAAAATGCAAAAATCACAAAGAAATCAGGAGAAAAATTCAGAGCACCTGCAACTGGATGTTAACAACTTGAAGCACAACACGAGACTCAGTGAGCATGAGGACGAGGGAAAAGAGACTTAATGGTGGGTGTCTGCTATAGACCACCCAACCAGAAGGAGGAGCTGGACCTCCAATTCGCTGGCCAGCTTAAGGAGGCGGTTAGGACAA
>JAGPOW010000261.1:164568147-164588938 GCA_030014935.1 Caiman crocodilus | reverse complement strand
GCTCCATGCTCTTGCCACTCCTGTCCTGGGACAATGGCACAGGCCCCATGCTCCCACCCACTGCCACTTCCCCCTCCTGTCTGCCACTGCGGCCCTTCTCATGCTGCTTCCCCATCCTCCCACCCCTCCATTCGCCACTCCACTCCCACGTCCCAGCTGCACAGCCAAGACCATAGAATCCAACAGGAGCTGAACTAGCCTGGCTGGCACCGCACAGATTCCTGGGGACTAGGCCAGTTCCTGCTGAGTCCTGCAGCTCAACACTGCAGCTGGGAATCATGTGGTGCTGGAACAGCAACAGCCATGGACAGGAAAGCAGGGAAAAGACTGCAGCAGATGGCAGGGGAGTGGTAGTGAGCAAGCACGTGAAGTGCAGCAACAGCTGGGCATGAGCACAGGGCCCACACAAGTGTGTCAGGGCCAGCACTAGTGGGGGCCCAGCAGGGCCTCTATGGAGTTGGGCTGGGCCATGCGAGTAGGGAAAGGGAGGAGTCAGCCCATCTCCATAGCCCACCTCCCTGCCAGCCGGGGCCCCACACACCTGCCGCCCCTCCCTGGGGCCCTGCCCACTGGCTCCCCCTGGGTCCTACTAGCACTTTGTTCCCTGGTTCAGGAGGAAGAAGATAGAAGATTATAAAGCATTTCTGTGAAGACAGATGGTGAAAGATGCAGCACTGCTATAATGGTGGGGATTTATTATAGGCCACCAAGACAAAAAGAAGGTGGCTGGGTGACTAGCATGGTAGAAAAGTCCACTGGGAATTTTAAAAATTAATAATGTGTATGGGTGTCCAGGTAAAGAATTTTTGAGAGGAAAAAATAGCAGACTAGAGCTATATTCTGCTAGGGGCAGCTAAACTAGAACCAGCTGCATTTGAGTAGGCAGCCAGGAGAAAGCCCAGATAAGGATTACAGAGCTGCCTATAACTACCTGAGAGCTAGCTGCCTGACAATAGGCAAACAGGGTCGAGCTCCAGACAGGTTGGAAGGGCTGCAGCTCAGCTGGTCCAAATGTAGTTGAGAAGAGCAGGCTGCTCATTGAGTGGATGGGCCATATCTGGGCTGGTCAAAAGCACAAGACTGGAAGGGGTGGAAGCCAGGGAAATATCAGCTCAGCTCCTGTGCCAGAGCAGGCAGTCTAGCTCGAGCTGCACTAATGGCACTAGCTTTTGGCATAAAACAGAGAGGCAGTGGTAGCCATGAGTAGGCCAAGGAGGACTAGAGCTGGGCACTAACCTGGTAAACAGAATGGGAGCCTAAAGAGAGATACCCAGCAGCAATTGGTATTGTTTGGGGTTTGGATCATTGGTGACTGTTAAAGACCAAACACCTAGGTTGTGTTTGTAGTGGCGGCTGAGAGGCCATGCAGTGGGGTGTCTATAGCTCTCTGGCTGTAGAGCAGCAGTTCCCTAACTGTGGGACACATAACACCAGTGGTAAAGTAGGCCAAAACTGAGAGAGCCACGTTGGAAATAGTGGGGACTGAAGCCTCTAAGTGGCCGGCACCGCAACACAGCAAAACGGCCAGACACTCAGAGACAGGCTAAAGCCAAGTGGACTAAAGTCTGGGTAGAAAGGCTGAAGCTATGACAGGGCCAAAGGCCAAGATGGAGAAAGCCTGGAAGGAGAGGCTGGAAGCCAGGAAGATGAAAGCCAAGACAGGGCCAGAATGCCTTATGAATGGGATTAGTGAAACCTATGAGGCATGGGTGTGGCTGTGGGGGATGCTGGAGGCCACAATTAATGTCCTTGGGCAATTTAGTGCTATAAGCAATGGTTAAGGCAAGTAGAGGCATGAAAGAGGTGGTAGGGCAGAACCAGTACCAGCTGAGCACAAAATGCAGGAAGCACAGTAAGGGTCTAAAGGAGGAGAGAGACAAGCAGGACTGTGGCAGGACACTGTTGGTGCCTGCCATTTTAAGACCAGCCAGGCCAGCAGGTGTTGATTAGGGCATCCATTTTAGATCTCTGGCTGCCTATATAAAGAGCTCAGTTCCCTGCTGGTTGGGAAGGCAGCAACATCACCTGGCTGTAAGGCTACTTGTAGTGCCCTGGAGGCAAGGGTGAAGCTGTAAGGGATGGTTAGGAGGCTCCTGGCCCTGGGCATGACCTAAAACTGCAGCCTGCTAGGAGTGGGTGGCTTGGTGGGGCACTCAGTGGTGTGGGAGGAAATGCCAGGCCAGTTATCACCCTGGTGAAAGGTGGGTAATGGCACCTTACCCAAGCCCTCACCTTCAGGTGGGTTTGCAGAACACTGGAGGTAGTTAGGGATGAGGCATGGCTGAGGCCACCTGAGCCCTGTGGGGTGCAAGACCCTGAGAGGGAAAGCTGGGGCCAGATACAGTGGTGGCCACCTGAGTCTGCTAGGGAGGAAAGCCCTGTGGCCTCAAGCGAGGGGGCGGTGTGGAGCCCCGAGTGAAAGGAGCAGAGATGAGTAGCCCCAGGTGAAGGGGGCAGTGTGGAGCCCCAGGTGAAGGGGGTGGTGATCTAGAGCCCCAAGTGAGGGGGGCAGTGTGGAGTCCCAAGTGAGGGGAGTAGGCCCAGGTAGGTTTTCAGACACCTAAAGCTGAAGTTTGGGCCAGAGGTCGAGTTAAGCTGGGCTCCGCCCAAGAGAGAGAGAGAGGCGAGTCCTGACCCCGGTAAGTCCTCCACTGCTGGGAGGCTGAGTGTGGGTCAAAAGTAACAGCTTAAGTAGCACCATGACCTGCTGCTCTGGGTGGGGGAGTGAGAGTCCCCTGTGAGATCCTGGAGCACCAGTCGTGGTGTGAGGTACCCCAGTTTCCACATCCAGGAAGGTGGACCCAAGAGAGAGTGTGGCTAGTGAGAGAGGCTGGAGATAGAGTATCTCCTCAACTGGTCAATGCTGGAGCCAGGGCCAGAATGGTCAAAAGGACCAGGGGCACATCGTAAGGGATACCTAGAGCTGAGGGCCTGGGGTCCTGACTGGCCTTGGAGGTAAGGCCAGGGCCTGTATGGCCAAAGGTCCTGGGGAGCACCATGCCTGAGAGGGGAGATAGCTACAGGGAGCTCAGCAGCCTGAATGATGGTGGAGTAGGCTGCCTGAGCGAAGGGATCAAAGGGGGGTCCTGATAGGAGGACTCTGGAGTCCAGTGTGGGGCTGGTATGACTGACAGCTGGATGCCATCTGCGAGGCATGGGCTGCGGTGTAGGGAAGGTTCAGAGCTGCAGATAGTGCCCCCTGGCATCGGGGCATAAAACGGGCAGCCTCCCCCTTAATGAACATCTTAAATAATAAGAACAAGGCATGGCAGGTGAGTCAAGTGGGAGGCGTGCCCAAAGGCAAGTGGGGAACCCAGCACTGTGGCTAGTCAGAGAGCCCCACTTCACCACAAGGACCAAGGGTTGGGCCAAGACAATTAAGTACAACTGGGTTCACTCCAGGATTTGAAGGCAACATCCCACCTTATAACTTGTACACTGAGGTATGGCAGGAAAAATAGTGAGGGAATACACTGAGGAGCTGGGTGAGACAGGTTTAATGGGGCCACCAGAGGCTGCCCCAGCTGCCCTCAGGGCGAGTCCTGCTATATGAATGAGCCATTGTTAATTGAGCCACTGTGTACTTACGACAAGGATACAGTGATCATGTAATTTCTGGCAAAAGTGGCATGGAAAACCTTAATTCTGGCACTTCCTAACTTTTAAATCCTTGCCCTTGCAACTTTAATGCTCTTCTAATATATTTTTCTATGAGTAACCTATAAATGTTTCAACTAAATTAATTGTTTTTAAAATGCAGAAAGTTGTTTTAGATACCTGATCTTTTCCACCTCCACTAAGTTCCACAATACACTTCTCCAAAATACCAAATGATGCTACTTCTCAGCCACACAATGGGAATAAATCAATTTGGGCATCTGTAGACTAAACCATTTTTAGACTTGATAAGTAAAACACAGAATAAGTTTGAAAATATAAACTACAGAAAAATTAAAAATAACTTGTACCTTTTAAATATATTTATCTGATCTTTACTACAGAGAAATATTACTTTTGGATTCAATGCAGTATTCAACACACCAGAAAAATCTGGCGTCCAGCAGGAGATTGAAGAATTGCAAATTAGGCTTTTAATGAACTTCCAGCTTTCACTACAAAATGACTATCGCTGCTCCATAATAGTAAACAAGTCTATAGTATAAAAAAAAAGGTGAACGTGGGGGCACATGGCTTTACACTTTTAGTCTTTTTGCCATGGTGAAAACTGACCACGTATGCCTATTCTCTTATGCTTTGTAACTGTTTTATAATTCATCACAAAACATATGCTTGAGACAAGCTGATTTAATGGATAAGATATGCTATACTGTGAACTTTATATCTCTGCCAGTAAAGAAATTCTCATTTTTTCTACTCGCTTATAAAGTCTTATTTAAATGTTACAGCCAATAGCATTCCCACCACTTCCTTTGGCAGGATAATCAGCAGTCCAGTACTATCATGAATAGTATATTCATGTAAAAAATTTCCTTTCTGAATATCATCCAGTTACTCCTGCACTATCTACATTACTGAAGGGACCTATTACTGATGGCAGAGATCAGAACTAATGTATAATTAATTAGTCCTAAAAACACCTTTATCCATTAGTGTAACTATGATGGAAACTTATTCAAATCTATTTCAGAAAGACGTGCTGAGATTTAGTTCTACTTTTGCTGGATTTGGCTCCAAAGTTTCACAGAACATTTCATTTGGCTTTCATTTACGTTAAGATACATTTTTAATAAAATCTAAGGCTGTGGCCAAGTCTGACTTGAGAGTGTTCCTTTAACTTCAACATCTAGTTGTTCCCCCTCTTGGATGTGGGAACAGGAAATGCTTATGATGTCAGCATTAGCAGGAGACTTAAACATCCTCTCAGATTTTATTGGGAGGGGAAATCATGGCTAAACATAAATAGTAATATTTCCTGAACTTTTGTGACTCATAAGAAGTTCCACATAGATATCTGTAAACAACAATCAATTATAAAAATACTAAAAACAAATTATTAGGTGACACCCATTTTTTAAGTCCAAAGTTTTGTGGCATCTGGTGGTAAAGAATTAATGCAGAACTACAGCACAAATTATTTCAGCATCTATGAAGTCTTATGAGCATTAGCTCTGGACCAATTACAAGAGAAGAAAATCTTGGTTTCTGAATCCTAGCACTGCTAACCACTTTTACCCAGTGCCCACCTTCAGTAGCTTAAAGCCACAGACTATGACCCCTGAAAAGGCCAATGATTTTGACCTGTGCACCAAGACTAATCAAGTCGTTGAATGTTAATGGTGTGAATTCCTTTGTGCAAGTTTTTTTAGTGAAATTATTCATAAAAAGGAAAAAAGAAAGTTCCATGCCTTCTAGGGCACAAAATGACCACATGGTCAATACTAAAAGTTTTGAATTACATTGAAATAAGAAGAACATGCAGCAGAAGAGGACAAGACCTCTTTTTCTCAACACCCAGCCAAAAATACCTTTCTTTCAATTAGAGTGTATTCTGTGGCTGGGAAGATCTGAATGGTATGAATAACATTTTACCAATACGTAGGCCAGTAAATAAGTAGGTGTAATGACAGATGTGCTACTTGCAATGTCTGTAACTTTACTGGGGAACAATAGTTTTTCTTGAAATCCTGGAAACAGGAATACTTTGTGACTCCAGGAGGAGCTTAGAGCTCTGCTAATAATTGTCCCTCAGCTCTTATTTTCTTTCTTATCTTGAAGTATTGGGACACTTTTGAAGAAACTTGGACTGGTTACCATTTTCTGAACAAAAATGTCTGAGGGAAAATAGTCTATTCTTTTCTATTGCGAAAGAGAAGTGGCTGGCTGTAGAGTTTTTTCTCTGTGAGAACGTCTCATCTATAGAACGTGCTGTCTCTGGTCAGCCAAAGCTTCAGTTTGCTGAATTTCTTGGCATGCTGCAAGGCCCATCTGCTTTTATGGACAGTCGGGGACTGGGATGGCAATGGGGGAAGGCTCCCTGGGGAGACTTGTCAGAGCAGAGTTGGTGGGAAGGAGTTGATATGATGGATTTGGATTTTTTTTCAGTCTTGAGCGTGTGAATTTTAAGTAGGGGAAAAACAGAGCTGTGGAGAGGGACTTTTACATGGAATTATGCAAGTGTATAAACGTTCACCCACCCATTTTATGACCACACAGCTTACTTCAACCACATGATTTTGTAGACTGGGAGTGGCATGTACAGGCATTTGCTGGTGCCAGTGTGGGAAGAACCCAGTGTAAGTAACTAAAGTTTGGGGGAGAACTGGATGAGATCAAGGGAGCTAGTGGGTCTACATGGGGGAAGGGGGAGAAGGTGAGCTGGTGGGTCTTCAGGGGAAGGTTGTCTGTCCAGGGATGAGGGGATTGGGGGAGCTAAACATAGCCCAGTTAAGTCAGGGGAAATGGGAAGAACACAGCCCTAGGCCTCGTGTGAGCAGTTAGGGTTCCCAGCCCCAGGCCTCCTATCTGAATATATGCAGGCATTCGCTGGATTGGGTTAACCTGTTCCCTATCTAAATTAGTTTACCTGAGTATGTGAACTAACTTAGATCAGACTTGCCATTTTGGGCCAAATTTAAACCCCACAAACTCTTGCACAGATGGTCATTTCGATTGACCCTAACCATAGTTAGATCAATCTAACGGTAAAATCTGTATGTACCCTATAATGCTTTGTGCCACTGGAAAACAGGGATTACAATATTTGAGACAACAGTCAGGTCAGGGTGAAGTTGGGGTGCAAGGTGAAAAATAAAATCATTAAAGGAAACTTAGTACTTACAATACAGTACTCTGTTAACCAATAGGACTGCAAAATTATGTTTAGAGGTCATTGAAAAAGTGAAATTACTGACTCCTGGATGCCTTTTTAATCACAAGAGATCATATTAAATAAGTCACTGGACCTTTCCTCAGACAAAAATATGCATCAAAATATTTTCATATCCAAAGCATTATTGGCCAGACATCAGCTCTTCAGTTGGATTTAATGTGCGGCTGCTAAAACCTGAGTACTTGGTGTTCAGAGTCTCTCAGCAATGAGCAATCCTACTCCTTAGCACACTGAGAATTGTTTATACTCTAAGGAAACTAGACTGCAAACTCTACCCTTTGTCCAAGACAGCCTAGAGAAATGCCAGGAAGGTGGACACACAGCAAAAGTTGGGAATAATTTCATCCACACAGTAAGCATGTGAGTCAGAATTCCTGTTCATGTCTACCATGGTAATTTTTAATGAGTCAGTCTGAAAGAATTGAATTGTATATAACCTATTGATTTCTTTCCTAGGACCCTGATTTTTTTAAAATGAACTCTTCCAAATGGCTGATGATTACAATTACAGAGTTTAAGAGACATGCGAATGCCTTTTTCAGAGGAACAAGCAACTCTGTCAGATACCACCCTGCTTTCAAAGAACATTCCAAATTTGAGACCTTAAATTTCTCCCACCACCTCATGCATTTTGTCATCAACTATCCTCATTAAGCTGAAATCCCATGCAGTTCCCTACACACACATCAATTTGGACATTCTCACTGGGCACTGAGATGGTGATAATTGAAACAGTCCTATGTTTGACAGCGAAAGAGCTAATGTTCACTTTCTGAATATAGGCATAAGTGTAGCTACGTGGCCTGAATGCAGGAAGTGCTAGGACCACTTCCCTGAATGAGGGAGGCCCTCCAGTACACTTACCAAAGAGTAAAAAAATAGTATCTTCTTTTGTGGCTTGTTAATTGGCTTCAGGAGTCAGTGCTGAGGGTGGATGTCTTCACTCATATGGCTCATCCATAGATATAAAAAAATGCTGTTAAAATGTTTTAGAAACCAGATTGACAGTCATTTTCTAAAATCTTAATTTGAAAGCATTTAACTTTAATTTAGGTTGATCAAGTTCTATAAAGCTTAGGTGTCTCAGGCTCCAAAACCCTCGAATGCTAATTCCAAACCTTACTATGGCTTGTTAGAGATAGGCATAGACTCCAGAACAGCATAAAGTCCAGGACTTCAGAAACTTAAAATTATGTGATCTATACTTTGTACATCATCTGTCTTATGCACTTCCCCAAGTTTGAACCTTCTTAAGAAGAGTCCTCTGAGTTAAAGGAAGCTCCTATCTTGATTTACTAAACCCAGTTTAAGAAAAATATAAGAGTAAGCTTTTAAAGTCCAAGAGAGGTGTCTTCCTCAGCAAGATTTCACAGAGCCACAGCAGAATGGCATGTTTTATGTTGCTGAAAGGACAGAGCCAGAAAAGAGGCCTCGTATTCTGATGCAGTGTTCCCATTGCTCTTCAATCTGAAAACAAGAAGCAAAAACCTAAATTTGTATCAATGTGAATTTATAAACAGAATGTAGAATGCTTTGGCAGCTTGGTTCCTAGCCCCAGCCTTGAATCACAGAGCAAAATAAATTGTTCCTGGGGTCCTTTTAGACTGGGAGGTGAATCAGGCAGCTATATCCAGAAGGAAAGCAATTGTGTCTTCTTGAACAGATGCAAATTGCTCTCAGGATTTCCCCTTTCATCTTCTGGTAACAGCTGATTATGGTAGTCTAAGCCAAAGCATTAACTAGCAGGGTTTGTGTTTTGGGAAAACGCTGCTTCAGAGTGAGGGCTAGCACCCCCAACAAAGTTGGCACCTGGGGCTGGGGTCCTGGTCATCCCCTGCCCTCCCTCAAGTTATATTATGGGCCTAGGCAACATAAACCTTATAAATGGTTAGTTAGCTAGTTAATTCCCCAAGAACTCCCAAACGTTCTTAAGGTCATCCTGTTAATTAGTATTTTTTGCCAGCACTCCTTCATGTACTAAATGACCTTCTTCATCATTCCCACATATGGGAAGTCAATAGAAGGCAGAAACTATACCCATCGTCAAAAGTTAAACCCTTGGAATCTGATTATGCTAGAGCTTCCAACCTTGCTACCACCAGAAGATTTATAGCCAATGTTATCTTTAATAAAGCATTTTAATACTCAGTTTCCTACTACAGTAAAAGCTGTATTAACCAACACCTTACAAGCCAGCATGATGGCTTGTAAGGTAAAAGTGAATCTGGAAGTGCCCACCATGACACTTCCAGTTTCACTGAGCCCCCATGGCCCAGGGCATAGCAGGCTACGTGGGGCCCACCTCCCTGTTCCTCGGGGCCTGGAGGAAGGGTGGCAATGCGGCGGCCCCAACAGGCAAAGACACCTCTTCGGGCCTCTCATTTAACTGACATATTTTGTTATCTGGCACCCCCCCATTCCTCATGGGTGCCAGATATACAGAAAAAGCTTTGTTATAAAGTAGAGGTATGCGAAAAAGGCTGTATTCAATTCGAATTCGGATTTGGCCTGAATTGGGGACAGCAATTCAATTCATTGATTCAGATCACTGTCCCCAATTCGATTCATCTGAATCTGAAGATTCGATGCTGATTCAGAGAATCAGCAATTCGGCCATAGACACATCTTTAAATGTTTTTTCTACATACCTTGAGGTACCGGCCCGGCTCATGAACGCTATGATGCTAGGGTGGATGAAGCATCCCACAGAAACGTAAGGGAGGTCCCCGTGTGCTCAGCAGTGACCCCAGAAGTGGGCCGGAAGTAGTTCTGGTTCACTTCCAGGTCCATCGGGGAGCACTCTCGGGGGCCCCCCTCCACCATCCCAGCTCAGCGACTGGCCACAGGGGAAACCAGATGCCCCCTCAGTCCCAGGAGGCACCAGTCACCAAGCCAGGGGAGCACAGGGCAACCTGGTCCCAGAAACGCTTCTGGTCCACTTCTGGGTCTGCTGCCAAACACACTGGAGAGCCCTCTGTGCTCTTGTGGGATACTTCATGCACCCTAGCATTGCAATATTCATGAGCTGCCTGCCACCTTGAGGCATGTAGAAAAAACATTTAAAGCTATGTCTATGTCCGAATCACCGAATCTCTTTGAACTGATTCAGAGGGTTCCAATTTGATTCAGAGAAATTAAAGGGTCTCCTGATTTGATTCAGATTCAGAAATTCGTCCACCGAATCGGGCCAAATTTCTGCCAAATTGGATCAGGGTCTGAAGTTTCACATAGCCCTAATATAAAACAATGAACTTGAGTGCAATGCATGCAGGGAGCAAGTCTCTGCAGCTACTTAGAAGCTGAAATGGAAGATGGTAAACTTGATGGACTTAGTAGCTACAGAGCAAAGGATAGCATAGGCACTCAGTATAACAAACTGCCTACTTTGATAGTTTCACAAGCCTATCTGCTTTGAAATAAGCAGTATTTTAGCTAGGCCAGCCAAAGAGCTACCATAAGGAAGTGGTATACATTGAACATGGAAGCCAGATCCAGACAAAAGAATGTATTGTTTGCAAAATAAACTGAGCAAAACTGCTGTCTGAGAAGCCCAATTATGGTTCTTAACTAAAGACCTAAAACATTTGTTTCACAGATCATTCTCTTCAGAAACAGTTTCAGTTAAATTTTATAAAGTATGTAACCCTCTGGTAACTGAGATCTGACCAATCAAGTTTTGATTAATTAAGGTTTGGTTGATTGAATCTTGAAAACTAATTGGATAAATTGGGCACATTTTATAAACTTTGTAAATCAAAATTATTCTAATTTTTTCTTCATAAAGCAAGGGAATTCATACAAAAAGAACAATGTAAAAATAACATGGCAAAATAAAACATCACTAGCTATTTCTTAACTTTATTTTTCCTGTTAACTTAGCCACACTGCTTCTCTTCAACTCTTATACATCCTTTGCCTTTTCTCTTTCTGGATTCCTGGTTAAATATAGTTTGTATGCATTATGATGCCTTGATTACTCATTAAACTAAGATGGAGAGTATAGTCAATTAATATTAACTAATTAATATTCTGGTAAAGTTTTACTTGGGGTTTCTTGAAATTAGTATGCTTGGCTTTGTAATAAAAAATATAGAAGCCGTTTTCTCCTCTTAATCTCATAATAAAGGTTCAGCCAAGGTTCCTTGGGTGACTTTGATATCTTTTATTAGACCAACCCAAATAGTTGGAGAATAGTTATTAAGCAAGCTTTCAGGTTCAAAAACCCTTTGCCAGGCAAAGGAAGTTTCAGCAGTTGGTGTATGCTCTTCCTGGATGAATGAAAAGTAAAGAAGCCAGGGGCTGGGCTGGGGAGTCAGCTGCCAGGCAGATTATAATGTAAAGTTCTTTGGAAGGTATGTTCTGCGACTTTTGATTGGATTGACCTTTCAAAATTTTGTCTTGGAAATGTATCGAGGCAAATACCTATATATTAAAGCAGTTTTTAAAGGTTTGAGTGTTCAGTATTACATTTCTTGCTACTTAAGGCTTTTCCCCATAATCCTACATTCCTAAAGCAAAGTGAGATTTTAAGTACTGCCTAATTTTTATGTAAAAGTAACTAAGAAAAAAAAGAGATTTTTTTTTAATGTCCTTGACCCAACACTATTAGTCAGTGTGAACTTTGTGCTTGTCTATTTCTTACCCTACCTCTATATTTTAACTCATCCCACCATCAGTTATAATGTAGCTTCTGCTAAGCTCCTGTGTGGTTTTCTTTAACCAACTTACATCCAGTTCTGACTTAAGTTTTTATGAGGAGCTGAAGTCACAACTTGTTTTCCACTTCATCTTCTGGTAGGAAATTATAGTCAAATACAGGGGGACTAAAAGAAATGAAATTAGTAAAGTAAAATATACATAAGTAAAATTCTATTTCTTATCCTTTCCTCATAATGTTATATATAATGTTAAACATATCTAAATGCATCAGAAATATGTATTTAACAGATAACCTATATACACATCTAAGCCTACACTAAGAGAGAGAATATGGGATTTTTCTGAATGCAGTTGATTATTCTTCAGATGAATTGTATGCCTCCAATCACAAAACCAAATACTTCCTGAATGAAATTGGCTCACACAGAACAAAAGCAGTTTCACTGTGCATTTGAAATGCCACTTTTTACATGTTGTAAATTCAGTATCTCTAGGTGCAGGCTCTAGGTCAGTGGTTCTCAATCTGTTATAGATACCATTTAGTCAAGGCACACCTCCATAACTTTTGTGAATTGAGTTGCACCTCATTTAAAAAAACTGATTTATTTATTATAGTGCTTACCTCCTTGCATAAGGGCTGGGCAGTGAGTGTGGGGGGAACAGCTAGGTTAGGGAGGAGCCAGAGCCTGCACTTATAATTTTTTCTTCATACCTCACAACACCACTCAAAGACTCCTAAGACATGTTTAGATGCCCCAGGATCCTGGTTCACAATAACTTCTCTAGGTAAAGCATTATCATGACTCTTTCCTGTTAACTTGCACTTCAGATATCTTAGAGAATGTATTACAGTATTGCATGGGTGCCTCTGATTATGTGATATGACCAAAATATTTTGCTTTCTTTTTAGTCACCTAAAGCACCCGTGGCAATATATTGGGGAAAAATTGCTGACGAGTTGTCTTGTGTAATACAACTGTGTCCAAGCATCATTCTGCATATTGTTTATTGCTGTTTTTTGGTTACTAGTCTTTGGTACCCAAAATTAGTCATGTAGCATGGATTCACCAAGAGCATGTGATGCCTAACTAAACTGATTTTGGCTGTACTATGGCAGAGAAGAACCTGGGAGTTATCAAAAGCTGAATATGAGCAAACAACCTGCCCTTGCTGTAAAAGTAAATAAATAAACAAAGCCAACAGTTTATGGAGTTGATTAAGAGAAGTGATGCTTGCAAATCAAGGGAAGTGAATAGAGCAGAGGAATCGGCACTGGTGAGACCTCACCTGGAGCACAATGCCCAGTTTTGGGCCTTACACTTCAAGAAGGATGTGGACAGATTAAAAATAATCCATCAGAAAGCAATGCACATGATTAGAGATCTAGGAGGCATTAGGAAGGACTGAAAATGATCATCTTATTTAAGAGAAGACTGAGCAGAAGGAATTAGATAACAGTCCTCAGATTCCTGATATGCAGTTATAGAGAGGATGGAGTTTTCTCTGTGGCTGTAGGGGACTGGATGAGGAGCAATAACCTTAAGATCCAGCAGAGGAAATTTAAACTGGAGATTAGGAAGACTTTCTGACTATGAGCATAGGAAAATGGCTACCTGTTGTGGAATCTCTCTGGAAATTTTCAAGAGCAGGTTGAACAGACACTAGGCTGGGCTGGTTTAATCAAGGACAATCCTGTCTTGAGCAGGGATCTGACAAGATGGCCTTGTGAGATCTCCTCTTCCAGCCCTACTTTTCTATGCTTCTATTTGTAGACCTCATCTTGATGTGGGTTTGCTCCAGTGATGGTCAATGATGTACCTGCATTGTCCTTAGTATAGGCCATATTGTCCAACTATCATTCAGACCCAAAGAGTCTAACAGAGGCTTGCTTTGTCCTGTCTGAATTCTAACTGGTTGGTGATACTTAACATGAGCTCCTGCATAGTAACAACTGAATCCAGATGGCTTTTGAGATAATTCCTTAAAGGTACTGTTTCTCACGTCTTACTTCCATAGCCAAACATAACAGCATTAACATAAGAAGGATTTTTGGATGTGCATAAGCCACCTACTAATAATGTTCAGTTAGCCTTTGAAATGCTCAGTGCTTTTGGGCCACTGTGTCTCCCCTGGGACACCTATGTTGCAAGTGATGTTGAGTTTATTCATTCTGCTTGTGTCCTGTCCTAGGACTCAACCTGTGGGATTTGTTGCCTGTTTGAGACCTTTCTATTTGTTCAGTGTCCCTTCTCTTTTTTCCTTTTAGGTTTTGGTGAGGAAGTTGCTTTGCATAATCTGGCTGTCTGGGGTCACAACCTCATACTAACCACAGACCTACTCTTTATGCTGATGTTGTTTGTAACCACTGTTTTTATTGTATTGATACACCACATTGTTTCTGTGAAGGAGTGAAGGGTCCCAGAACCCCAAATCATATGGAGGTTTTTATTTTTGTCTTGTCTGTTTCTACGCCTGCAAGTCCCCTATAAGTCTGACATAGGTTTATGACAATGCAAGAACTCCTGTTTTCAGTTTTCTGTTAAATAAAATATCAAGTGACAAACCATGCCTCACTGGTGCCAATCTGTAATTTAGTGGTGCTAAATAAGGCTCAGAATCTGACTTTACAGTCTTTCTTTCTTTCTTTTTTTAAGTGAGTGCTTTATTTTGACATCGTTTCCCACCAGCCAGCTCTACTGAGAATAGCAGAGCTTGGCAGAGAGATGTCAAAATCCAGACTTCACTCCAAATGCTTTAACTCGTGCTCACTCAACTGTGGCTCACTGCTAGACATTACTATTTCAGTTATATCACGGATTCGATATGCACAATCACCTATTTAGTTGTAGTGACTTCTAGTGAGGCTTTCTAAAGGAAGTGAAAATAATTACCTAGGACAAATACATAGATTACCTTTCCACCCACAGTCAACAAATTATGCCTGCTTTGCTTGAGGGACCAGCTTTCCTATGCTATTGTGAGCTATTTCACTTAACTTGACCTCTATCTTTGTATTTTTGGTATATACAACAGGCCTTAATGCTTCTTCAATATCACTGTTCATAGGAGTTTGGGACAGAAGTTTTATAAACCAGTTTGACCCAAATCAGTTAAGTCTGTCACTACATCCACCATGTTTGTCTTAAACCAGTTTTAGCCATTTTAAAACCGGTTTACATGCACTGAACTTCTATTTTGTTACAGGTTTAAACCAGTTTCTGATTACTTAAACCAGTGTATGTGTAACTTCTGTCCCTTGTAGCCTTATGGTCAGTATAAAACATCTCTGGCCTTTCTCTCAGAAATTGCAATTGCTAAAGAATTTACTTGTATCCTCTTTCAACATTTTTCTGTAAGGCCTTGTGAATTGTTATTACGGTGACTTTAAACAAAACCCAATCTAGTACACATTTTCTTTTTATAAACAGTTTACCATACTGGGGAATCTTTGCACTTTTGTTTTGTTGGTTGGGACAGGTACTTTAGCAATGGCCTCAACCTTGCTGTGTCCTAACCATTCATGGTAGGCTGTGGTATTTCTTCTCTGAGGTATACTAACTTGTATAACCTGAATTGTAAATGGTTATCTAGCTTGAGCAGATATTCTGGCTTGCAGCTTCTATTCATCTTCCTTTTACTTTCCAATCAAAATGTAATGTTTGTAGACAGTTATATGTGCACTATACCATTAAGTTTGTTTTCCTGTTAAATGCCTCAGGTGCCAAATGCTATCCAGACAGCAGTCTGAGGAAATTTATTTTTTTAAATAAAAGGGCACGGTAAATGTGCAGAAGTGCGTGGGCTTCCTTTCCTAAGGGCACATGTTGATCTGTCAATCATAAAAGATGTTTGGCACCAGCCTTCATACCACAAATGTCTCACTTTTTTCAGGTAATGGATTACATTCTCTGTTTACATATCTAATTCTGTTTGGTGCATACATAAGGAAAGGATGCCATGGTTTGCTTTGCTACAGTGCACAGATAAGTGCATCCAACAGAGGTGGTGATTTTCCTTGTTCTAAGATTTCCATAGCAATGAGTCTATTCAGCTCCTCTCTAGGCATGCCTACACTGGCAGCAGTATGTACTGGCTGGGGTACAACTGAACATATCCTGCCAAACCACTGTTGCTAGTATGGTCCAAAACCAGAAATGAGATGGTGCTGTTGTTCTGGGATCTTCTGAGACTGCTGGAAATACGTATTTCCAGTATGTTTGAGAGCAGTGACTGAAGATGAAGTAAAGTGGTGTCTTGAGCGTACTCTTCTGGGTTTGGGGCATGGCAGTGACTGTAGGCAGGCGGGGCATGCTTGGGAATGGCTTGGCCAGGACATGCTACTGTGTTAGTATAGAGATGGTCTGTTAGTCTCAGCCTTAGAGAAAGGGTATCATTCTTAAGGATGTAAACTGTGAAGTTGGGTAGGTACTTTCAGCTTTATTTTGCATTTAGTTGCATTCCTCAGTTGTTTTAGTTGTCTCTGGCTAATCACAGACAGTCAAAAAGCCAGTGGCTGAATTGATTCAATCTTCACAGGCTAGTCCAAGCTGTGTAGATTGACCTGATAAGCAAGCGAATAGACATTCACTTTTGATTCTGGAAATGCAGCCACATGCCTGCAGTGGTCCAGGCCAGAAGCCAGAGGGCACTAAAGCATTCCTCCCTGCTCTGCTGGAAGAAACAGTTTAGGCCAAGGTTAACTTGCCTTTCCTCCAAGGTGGGGTTTGTAGGGGAAGTGAAAAGCATCCCGAGGAGCTGGGGAACTCTGATTGATTTAACTTGAATTTGGATGGGATCTGGGACAGAAGTTCAATAAACCAATTTAACCTAAATGAGTTAAGTCATACTAAACTGATGATTTAATTCAGTTTAATCATACTACATCCATCCAGGTTTATCTTAAACTGGTTTCAGCCATTTTGAAAGTGGTTAATACGTACTGAACTTCTGTTGTTAAGATTTGATCCTTTTTCTGATCACTTATACTTGTTTATTTGTAATTTCTGCACCTAGCCTCTGAGTACATCCTTCCTATGTTTCAGTCTGAACTGGGTGAATGCCTTTTGACTGGCATATTCTATTTGTTAATTCTGGGTCTTCCAGTAGCCATTCACGGTATTTTTGTCATTGGGATTTGGGACAATCTAGTGTCTTCTCAGGCCTGGAACCTTTTGCAAAGTTCTTCAGTGCAAGATCATTCAAACTATATTTTCACCTGTTTTTTCCTTCTATTTATTTTCAGAGCTTCTACTCTGGGACTTTTAACAGCTCCAATATATCATTCACTGTATTTTAGCTTGTTTTAGTCCTGGTAGCATAAGATGTTCTGTAATCACTCAGAGCCAAGAGCCTGACAGAAGTGTGCCTCGGTTCTCACTGATCAGAGCCAACACAAAACAAAAAAAATGGTTTCAAATGGCTCTTGGAAAAAACCTTTTAAAGGTATTGTTCCCTACACACACAGGGAAAGCTGTTATTTGTATGGAGGGGGTGCAGGCAGGAATGGAGGCCTACCTCCAGCCCCCTTCCCCCTCTCTCTGCCACCGTTTCGGGGCTGGGCCGGGCTGGGGAGGACCCAGTGCCCCTCCCCCCAAAACAGTCAATAGGAATGCAAATAAAGCCCGACAGACAGACAGGCAGGCTACGGCTTTTATAATATTAGAATTTCAGCACTGGAAGTTGAATAAGAGAAGCATAACTGGGAAATGTGATGTAATAAAAAATATAGAAGAAGGTAAGATGTTTTAGTCCTGAATCAAGGTAGATGGAAGATAATGCAGCTATATACGGCTATTGTGTATTGCAGTAATGGAGTATGAACTACCTGAATTGCATAGCAATGGTCCTAAAATCCGTCCAGTGAGAACAAGCTGTAACGTTGAGGTATCCATTACTACTCGCTGAAGGTCAAGATCTCCAGTGTCAGAATCTGTTCCTTCTCTAACTTCAGTAATAACAGATAATGATTTTTAAAGCAGTTGAAAATTCAGAGGTTTGAAACAACAGCCCTGAGATTGTAGCACCAGGACAGGCAATTTAGAGCTGAAAGAGTCTGTTATATAGTATCTCGGTGGTTACTCCTATCCATTTTACCCCTTTCAACTTTGCACTGCCTCTTGCTGCGTGCTTTGACCGCAGGGCGTGGTCTGCAATGCGCTGGAGGTCTTGGGTATCTAAGGGTCAGGACTGTAGATATGGTGGCTGTAGTTACTTTCTCCTAGCAGTCTTTTTCCTTGGTCTGTGTTTCAGGGAGGGATGATTGGTTGAACCTATCAGTTCATTTACTGGTAACATTTACTCCTAAGCTGCCATTTGGAAGCTCATCATATTTTCTGCTAATTTATGGTTTAATTTTATTGTTGGCTGTCAGCCAAAAAGCAGTGTCAAAGACTTCTGCAGTCTGGGAAGTGGGTTAGGAGCCATCTGCAGGGGACGTAGGGGAAGAGTGGATTCAGTCGTGGAAGCCCTCAAGCACTCTATTTTCTATTCTCTCCTTTCCACCAATTTCAATACTTATTTGCCTTGTCTTATTTTGGGCTTGATATACCTCCAGAAGACCCACGAAGAAGAGATGAATGTTGAAATCTGAAGAATAATGGCTTTTGAGCCTAAGCTTCATAACAAACTAAACTCCTGATTAACTTCTAACTGTAATTAAAGCGAAAAGCAGAGATGACCAGAGCAGGGTACAGAGCCCTCCCGCCTGATGCAAGGAAGCTGGTGGCAGATTTGGTCGGGGGGAGGAGGGTCCTAAGTAGCTAGACATGCCAGATTCGGCAGTGGATTCGGTGGTGGCAGCGGGTGTGGTGGGGGACAGTGGCAGTGTGGGGTCACTGCTCTGCTGGGCCCTGCAAAGCATGGGCCCAGGGCAGTCACCCTGATTTGGCCCCCACCTCCAGGGACAGCCCTAGCAAAAACACAAGATTTAAACAACGTTAACTATGTCCCAGCATTTGTTAGTAGTGTTTGCTTGTCATTAGTTTCCCTCCCTGTTAATCTTTCTCATTAGTTTGAGTAACTAAACATATGTTTGCCTAGTAATGTTGAATCTGCTAGTGTGACAGGAGCAATTCCTGTGTGTCTGTAACAGAGTTACAACTTGTGTCAAATCACAAAGATACACAGCCCTGTTCTTATGATACTAAGATTACAGCATTATTTTGCTCAGCAAGGAAAAATGCAACTTGGGTGTGTTTCTGTAGTGTGGTGACCGTTGCTAGGAGAGAACGGGAAGGAGAACGAAGGAGTAAATATTAATTTTGCATGCTTGTGAACTGTTTAGAAGCGTCCCTGATTCATAACCATTTGCAATGCATTTGTCCGAAAGGTAGAGTTTCTTATCAAAATGACTGCACACATGCGCAGAACTGAGAACTAGCTTTTGTGGTGTATGTACAGCTTGTATCAGGGAGACCCCAGCTCACCCCAGACAGAGGGACATGTGGTGAAGTAGGAGTAGAGCTGCTCTGCCCAGACTGGCTGGCACTGCGCTGCTAGACTTCCTGGGTGCTGTGCCACGCTTTGTCAGGGGACACCATATGCCGGCTGAACAGTGGAAGGAATCGGAGATGTAGAAGTGCTTGGGCAAAGTTATCTCGCGAGTGGGTTTTGGAGTGGGAGGAACAAGCAAGGAAAGGAAGCGCGGGCTTGAAGGCAGGGTCTCCACCCCGCAACCCTTCCGGGGACCCAGCTCAGCGCAGCGGCCCTCACCCCCGCGGCAAGGGCCGGCTCCTAGCGGTCCCGCCAGCACTGACAGCGGAGCAGCCCTGCGGCCGCCGACATCCCTGACAGCTCTTCCCAGGGGGGTCCCCAGCGCCAGTTCCAGGTTGCTCTGCTGAACCGCAGCCGCCCGGCTCAGGCACTGCCCGGGGAGCCTCTGCCCATGGGCCCCGCTCCCGGGATAGAGCGGGGCGGCCGCAGGCGGCACTCCCGCGCTCTCCCCGCCGGGCGCCCGCAGACAGGCAGGAGCCCCGCCACGCCCCGCCGGGCCCCGGCGGCCTCCCGGGGGCGGGGCCTCGCCTGCCACTCAGGGCCGGGCCCCGCCCCGCTGGCCGCGAGCCGGGCCGGTTGTAGGCTCGCGCCCCTTGTTGTTGCTCGGAATGTCTGCAGCTGCCGTTGGGGGCGGGGCCGGGGGCGGTGGCCGCCAATCAAGAGCGGCCTCCGCGTCAGTTGCCCGGGGGGGGCGGGCCCAGCGGCGCGAGGCTGTGTGTCTCAGTCAGGCGGGCGCGCGGGGGCCTCCAGGCGGCGGCAGGTCGCGTGGGGTGGGCCCTGGCCGGGCTGTTGCGGGACTATGGCGCGAGCGGCTCCCGGGTGGCCCCGGGCCCGGCTGTGGCTGGCGGCGGCCGCCCTGCTGCTGCTGCTGCTCCTGCTCCCGGGGGCGGCGGGTGAGTGCTGGGGCTAGGGCTGGAGCGGGGGGCGGTGCCGCGGGTCCGGCGGCTCCTTTCACCAACATGGCGCGGGGGCCGGGCCGGGCGCTGGCCGCGGGGGAGGTCTGCGCTGGTCAGAGCCCGCGGCCTCGTCCCATTGTTGGCCGGGCCGGGCCGGGGGGCGGGTCCTGTGGGGGCGGGGCCGGCGGGGCTCCGCTAGTGTCCGCAGCCGCAGCGCCGGCGCCTCCGTGCGGGATCGGGCCGGGGCCGGGGCCAGCAGGAGCTGTGCCGGGGGCCAAGGGCCGGCCTTGTGTTCCGAGCGCGGGGCTGTCCGCGGAGCGTCTTGCTCTCTCTTTAACCTGGGGAAACTTCATGACTTCCTTCTTTTGGTTTTTTGTGTATGTGTGTCACGAGTGCTTTGTGCGAGCCGGAGGCCTCCCTCGCAGTCTGTGTTTTCATCTGGTAAACCTTACGGTTTCCTCACTGAGCCAGAGTCTCACTTTACACTGAAGCTTGTGCAACAATAAATGACATGACTAGATCCTGTCTGAAACTGTCTTGTTCTCATAACTAAAGTTGTTTTGACTAGATGAAGCAGGTATTTTTTAAAGGGGGCGGGGATGACAAACAATGAAGTAAGACTGAAGTAAATACCTGGTTGCTGCTCACTGTCTCAGGCTTGCTGCAGGTTTTGAGTAGCTTAACCTTTTGAGCACAGTATCTGTCTGACTTGTGTGGTACGGAGAAAACCTTACGCTGGTGGGGTGATGCTTAAGAAAATCGTAACCTTTTTTTTTTTTTTTTTTTTTTTTTTTTTTGGTGAACCAGGCCGATTTTTTAAATGCTGGGGTGTGGTGTGGGTTGGGGGGGCGGGGGGGAATGGGTTATAGTGGGTCTGGGGTCCATAAAAAGTTTG
>JAGPOW010000261.1:164551162-164568047 GCA_030014935.1 Caiman crocodilus | reverse complement strand
CTTGTGTGGTACGGAGAAAACCTTTCGCTGGTGGGGTTTTGCTTAAGAAAATCGTAACCTTTTTTTTTTTTTTTTTTTTTTTTTTTTTGCTGAACCAGGCAGATTTTGTAAAAGCTGGGATGTGATGAGGTATAGGGGGACTGGGAGGAATGGGTTATAGTGGGACTGGCTTCCATAACATCTTTGTGTGCTGCACATTTGAAAAGATATGATGCTCTTTGAAAGCATTTTACAGATATTTTTCTGATAATTGTTGGTACCAGGTTGAATTTGCTTATGATAAGTTAGGACTGATACCTTATCATAAGCAGATTCAGCCTGGTACCAGCCCTTATAAAAATCCTATGCTATGCTGAACTGTTAACTGGATTGCCAGTCTGCTTGTATGACAGCCCAAGGGCCACATGCAGCCTCTGAAGAGTAGATACATCATCCTCAGGCTCCCACCCTGTTCCCCACGTTGCTCTGGCTCTTCCCTGCTCTCTCCCCTTTCTGGCTGCTGCCTCCTGCCTTCATCCTGGGGGTATGGCAGTGTGTAGGGAGCTGAGGGTCAGCTCAGGGTTCAGGGGAGGGAGGGAAGAGTTGGGGGTTGCACTTGAGTGGTGCAAAATGAAGAGGAGGGGATGTGCATGTTGATGTGGGAAGCAGGTTGCACCCACCTACTACCTACATGGCTCAGTAGTTGAAGGAGGCAGGAACTTCTGCATAATATACCTGGTCTGGCCCCTGGGGACCTAAAAGTTGGACAGCCCTGGCACAGATTGTCCTACTTTTACGTAAAATAAAATAATAATAATTTTGTCTTAACATTCAGTGTCTCTCACTGGATGCCCTTTGTGATATCAGGGATCCTGGTTTTCCCTGGAAAAAAAAAATCATAAATTCTCCAATAAATCATAAATTCTCCTCTCATCCATTATTAAAAAGAAAGCCCACCCCTGTCTCCCTGGCCCTGCTGGTGCCCTCCCCCAGCTCTGCTGGAGGGGGGGCCCCCAGCTGCCAGAGCTATGGAGCCAGGGACTTGGGTCCACAGCCCTCTGCCCCTTGCAGCAGGTAGTAGTTGTTGCAGTGGAGCAGAGCATGGTGCCCACCTGCTGCCTGCTTGCTTCAGATTTGTGCGGGGGGGGCAGATCCTTGCCACAGTGTGCACTCTGGAGAGGCAGGGGGAAACCATGGGGCCGGGGCTGCATGCTGTGGGCACCCATCCTGCTCCCCTCCCCTGGGGCCTCTGCAGCCTGGCACTGCAAAGAACAACAAGGCCACTCAGGAAAGCTGCTTGCCACTGCGAGTGCCATACTGCCCTGGCAATACATCCTCTGTGTGCAACCCCATGCCGCCACCCCTGCTTCGTCCACACGTACAGGGCACCGCGTTGCCAGGGCAGCGCAGAGCTCGCAATAACAAGCAGCTTTTCTTTGCAAGCTTGCTGTGCTTTGCAGCATCGGGTCACAGAAGCCCCAGAAGATGTCATAGGTGCAGAAACGCGCAGCAGGCAGCCCCCACCCTCCACATAGTTCTAGTGGGCACAGGTCCCTCATCTCCGGGACGGCACACTGCAGTGAGGAGCAGGGTCCCCCAACAGATCTGGTGGGCATGGGTCCCCCTGAATGCATACAGCAGCAGGAAGCCGCCTGCTGGGTGAGCTGCCCACAGCCCTGTTCCACTCCCCGCCAGGGCCCTGTGGCCGTGCATTATGGCTCCAGGCCCCAAGCCCCAGGTGCTGCCTAGCTGGGCAGCAGCCCCTGCCCTGCCTAACTCTCTCCCTTCTTCCATATGGGGGCCTCAATGCTTTCTCCCCACCATTTACGTGTGGGAACTGTTCTCCAGGCTGCCTCATGGCCATAGGTATATGTTTGCACATGGATACCCTGCCTGGCCATACTCTTCCTGCTCCCCACAGTCCCTTGCAGGCTGAAACCCTGCCAGCCTGCAGGGAGCTCTTTGCAAAACAGCAAAATCTTCAGGTTTCTCCTGTAAAATGAGAAATCTTTGTTTGCCATTGGTAAAAAGTAAAATCCACAGTTTTCTCCCTTTTTTCTGTGGAAAATGGAAAACCTGGATCCCTGGTGATTATACAAGTATCTTCCTGGTAGATCAGCGGGAAACTCGTCTTCCATGAAGATACAGGTTTAAAGTATCGAAACTGTTTAACACATGGTTTTAATGAAAAAATCAAAAGCTGTAATAAAGGTCTTAGTTTTAAAGTTTATCTTCTGCTTAATTGGATCATAAGTGGAAGCGGAATTGTTCTACGTAAAATATCAGATTTAAAATGATCTGGGGTGTGTTTTGGTCTTTGTGGGTATGAATGTTGTCCTGAAAGTAGTGTAGGGATGAATCAGATGATCTAGTTCAGCACCTGCAGTACTAAGAATACAATATTTTCTTCTTGTAAGTTGGAATATTTGAAAGACTTCCTTGTTTTGAAACAATAATTGTAATTACAGTTACTTTAGTCTGGGTTCAGTTCTCTATATTATTTGGGTAAAACTCCATTTTCTGTGACATTGTTGCTTGAGAAAGGAGCATGTTGTTTCATAATGGGCTTCATTTAATAGAGGTGCCCTGAAGCTTTGCTACCAGGTGCTATTGTTTTATTTTTTTTTACTATTTATGAATATAATGAACTGTATCAGGGGCTGGGACAGGAGTGGGGAATTCTTCTACCTAAACACTTTTGCACATTATGTTGGCTGACCTAAATTACTCTTATTTCACCTGTGTGAAAAGCTTATTTATATAAATACATGCCCCTCTATTCAACTACCATTTCACCTATTTATTTAACATTTTTGCCTTTGACAGATATTCTTGCTTGAAAAATCTTTGTATCAGCCTTGCTTGTCTTGTTTCTCTCCCATTGCAGGGGAGATCCTTTCTCCCTTCTCTCACTATTGGTGTTTTTCCTTCTAAAACTTTCTTTGTCTGCAGAAATAAAAATCCAGGTCTGTGTGGCCTAGTGTCATCAACTTGAAGTTCTACACCTATTCCTTTAGGTTGGTGGTTCTCAACCTTCTCAGTGTCAAGGCACTCCTGTAACTTTTCTGATTTTTAGTGGCACCCCATTTCAAAAACTTATTCCAGAGTGTTTTTGATTACAGAAACATAATAGAGTAATTCTTCTGTTACAGAGAACTTGGAAAGAATACCACAAGTTTCTGATCCTATGGATTTCTATTTTAAATCTTCAGCTGTATCTTGTAAATCATGCTTTGTGGTGTGTTTGTTCATTCATTAAATTTATATTGCCCTTCCCAACAAAGGTTCAGGGTGGCTTATACTAAGAGAACAGCCTAATTTATAAAGCAGGAGAGCAACAAGAGAACAGAACAGCTTAAAAAGGTACTAGAATATCAACATAAAACAGAGATCTCCAGCCTAGCTTTGTTTGCTGAATGCCTGCCTAAATAGGAAGGTCTTACAGTGCTTCTGAAAGATGCTTAGTAGGGCTGTGTAAAGCTTCAGTCCCTGATATGAGTTGATGGAGCTTCGGCCCAATTTGGTGGCTGAATCTCTGGATCTGAATTGAATCAGGAGACCCTCTGAATCGATTTGGAAAGATTTGACAATTCAGATATGGACACGGCTTTAAAAGTTTTTTCTACATACCTCAAGGTACCAGGCAGCTTGTGAATACTATAGTTCTAGGGCGGATGGAGCATCCCACAGGAGCTCATGGGGCTCCCCAGCATGCTCAGCAGACCAGGAAGTGGACCGGAAGCACCGTGTTGGGTGGGACCCCCCTGCGCCTCTCCAGCTCAGTGACTGGTGCCTCCTGGGGGCTCCTTGAACCCCCCACCCCCATGGCTGATCGCTGAGCTGAGGTTGCTGGGGGCCCCCACGTGCTCGGTGGCGAACCCAGAAGCAGACCAGAAATACTTCTGGCTCTGCCTCCAAGTGCGCAGGGGGGGCCTGTGCTCCTGTGGAACACTCCATCTGCCCTGGCATTGCAGCATTCATGAGCCATGGCTGGTACCTTGAGGTACGTAGAAAAAATATTTCAAGCTGTCTATGGCTGAATTGCCGATTCTCCAAATTGGCATTGAATCTTCAGATTTGGATTTGGCTGAATCAAATTGGAGATGGTGATCTGAACCAACGAATCGAATTACTTTCACCAAATCCGCATTGAATACAGCCCATTTTGCACACCCCTAATGGGTAGACTTGGGCTTCCAGAAGGAAGGAGTCCCAGAGCGGAGGAGCAACTCCTGAAAATGACCTCCAGCACATTTTTTGCCAAGCCGACTTGGTGTATTAATGGTGCTTACAGGTTTGCACACTAGGTTGTACACCTGACACTTCTTATATTGTACATCATTCTTAAAAGAATCTCCTGATGTCCAGCATGCTGCGGCACACTAGTTGGGAATCGCTGCTTTAGGTTTTTAAAACCCTGGTCCCAAGAGCGAGCAGTAGAGTTTTTCACGTGGCTAGAGTAGAGAGATTGCTAAGCATCTGTGTGTTGGTGCCGCATGTGAATTCTGTGATCATTGCACTTATGTCACTTTTTCCTTATGACAGTACTGAGATTTTTTTTCTGAGTTTGTAAAATGCTTCAAGAGAAAAGATTCATTTTGTTGTAAATGGTCCTTTACCTCCCAATGCTGATGTGAATAACGCACTAACAGACACTGGTAAGTCTTACCTGATGGTTTAGTTCTGTATAGTGATGAAATAAATTTGCAAAGCTAAACGAATGTAGTCTACCTAGAACACTCTTCTGTGTACCTTTTATATCCATTTGTTAGCATCCAAGGTAGTAAACAACAAAGCAATACAGTTACTGTTTTCAGATGCAACATAAACATAGCTTCACTGCTTCTGGCCTGTATTGTAAGCTAGTGTGGGTCTTCCACATCATAATGTGGAAGGCAAGGAGCATGGCATTTGGGAAAAGAAAAATGGGATCTTAAAACCTTGAATTGCCAGAGGTACTTGGGTAGGTATAGTACTGGAAACAGCTTTTAAACTCTTTATAAAACTGACTAAACTTAACAGCTGGGCTAGGGAGAGACATTCAAAAAGCCTGAGCCTGAATTGATTCAATCTTTGCAGGTTAGTCTAACTTGGCTAGGCTGAACTGGTTTGTAACCAAACAGACATCCTAGAAATGCAGGCACATGCCTGCAGTGGCTCAGGCTAGAAGCTTGGGGGCATTTGCACTCTACTGAGCTGGGGGAGGGGGGGGGGCTGGAGAGGGGTGCAGCCAGACCCTGCCAGGACACTCTGATTTGCCCAGCAGAGAACTGATAACAGTGTTTATCACCTCATTAAGAAAACAAGAGAGGGGCATTACCAGCTACTTGTTAAGCCTGCCTATTCAGTCAGCAGGTGCTGTAGCCAGATGAATCAATCCAGACCATGGTCAGCTAGCTAATACACAGACACTTCTTCACAAGGCAGAGGGGAGGGGAGAATTCCTGATTATCAGGGAGTGGTGAGGGGAAGGGAGGTGAGCAGCCTGCAGTTCCTGCTGGATCTGCAGTCAGGGAGCAGAGGGGAGAGGCCAGCCCTCCTGTGGAGCAGAGAGCCCTGCCCAGCCCAGCCCAGAGAGCATGCCAGGATTGTCTGGTTTAACTTAAACCAAGAAGGGGTCTGGGACAGACATTGCATAAACCAGTTTGAGCCAAATTGGTTAAGTCTGATACTACATTCAACCAGGTTTATCTCAAACCAGTTTCAGACGCTTTCCAACTGGTTTATGTGCACTGATCATATATTCAGTTACAGGTTTAAACCAGTTTCTAATCGCTTAAACCAGTTTATGTGTAATGTCTATCCATAGCCCTGAAGGTCTGGTGCAGTTTGAAAAAGGAGTCCCATGTATGAGTTCTGTGTAAGTTATGGGACTCATAACTTATACATCAGGAGTCCCATGGACTTATAATTGCAGCATATTCCCTACATGTGTGTATGATTTCTTTTGTGGCTGTGGGGAAAAGTGGGGAGTGTCAAGGGAAGTGTTCAGACAAGTGAAGGACTACATAGAGAGGGCACTGAACTTGAGACCCATGTTATTTTATTCCTTGCAGTGCCTTGATCTGCTTAAGGCTTCAGGAAAAAATAGGCACTTAAAATGAAGGAGAGCCGTAAACAAGTAGCATTCAGGCCATGGGCAGGCCTTCAATTCTGTCACTGCAAATTTCTGGTTAGTTTGCAGCAATAAAAATCTAGCGAGAGGAGGTACATACTCTCATTCTAGCCTGCAGTTCCCCTCTTTCCTATTTCTAAACCAAGCTTGTCCCATGCTGGTAAAGGTTGGGGAGCAGCCTCTGTTCTCCATAGTTTCCTCAGACTGGTGTCACCCTGATCTGGGAAGGGTGCAGGGACCATTTCCACACTGGCACCTCCTGTTACAGCCTAATCTGGGGAACACTCAGGGAAGTTTTCCCTACAGCTCCATTCCTCACAGTCCCTGTCTTCCCCAGGTTGGATTGACCCCCCCCCCCCCGGGAAAGGCACAGGGAGCTGTTTTATTCTGTTGCTGTCCTCCCCCTTGAGTCAAGGCAGGGTCCAGCAATACCATTTTCCCATGCCTTTCCAGACTGGGGTGACCATGGTCTATGGAAGATACAGGGAGTATTTCCTGTGCTGGACTCCTGCTGGTCCCTAGAAGGAGTGAAGCAAGGGAAATGCGCAGGTATGTGTTGCTGCAAAAGAAAGTCTCCCATTGGAGAGAGCTTCTTGGTTCAAAGGAGAAAGATCTTCCTGGAGTTGTCATGTTCACTACAAGAGTACCTGCACCAATCTGTATCCTTCCAGTTTCTAGTAGGGTATTGGATTTTCTCCCACTAGAAATGTAACGCGTGTTCCTAGCCTCAGTTGAATAATTTAATAATAATTTGATAATTTAGTTATATAAAAGAACAAGACTGTTCAGAAGAGAAAAGGGGTCTTTAATACCTGAGGAGTGTAGAGAGATTAGAAGGGACATTAAATTATGAGTCATGAAATGGCTTTTGAATTTAGTGATGTTTAGTATCCAGTATAATTATAAATTTGTTGTCAGGTAGGCCTTCTGAAAGGCTTATCCTTGCTTCAGTATAAGGGTTCCAACATCTTATCAAGTTACCAAAGCGGTAGCATCGTAAGAATCCAAGAGCTGCATCTAATATGTATTGAAGAAATGAAGCCAAGTATACAGTTGAACTAGTTCAGAGGTTCCCAAACACTGGGCTGTGGCCTAGTACCAGGCTGCAAAGGATTGACTGCTAGGTCGTGGCACCTGGTCATGCTAGGTTGCAGCAGGGCAGCCCCAGGAAGGAGGCAGCCAGCTCCGTGTGCCCTGACAAGCTCCCGCTACCATGGCCACACCTGGTGAGGCACTGCCCGCATAACAGGTACCAGGCCCTGCACTGGGCTGGGCAGGACCGCCCAGCCCTGCCTGTACCTGGGAGTGGAGGGGATGCAACTGGGGAAATGCCTGTAGCAGAGGGCAGGGAGGCAGCTCCACTGTTTGCTTCTAGGGAAGGCAGCAGAGCCTCTTCTTCCCGGACAGCCCCAGCTGGGTCCCCCTGGGCTGCCTGTAAAGTCCCCTCCCCCCTTCAGAGTCCACTGGTGCCCGTGGCTGCGGTGCCCCAACCCAATCTGATTCTTGCAACCACGGTCCCCAAGTAAAATAAATAAATAAACATGTAAATTAAATGTAAATATGTAAATTACATTGTTTCTATACCTGGTCCGCCAATACTCTTTGAGTGAGTTTGCCAGTCTGCAGTATAAAAAATGTTCTGAACTAATTCTTTCTTGTGTTTTCCTTGAGTGAGAATTATTTGGTTCTGTAACAATCTATAATGAAACAGCCTTGTGTAGTGCTCTTGTTACTGCACAATAGTAGTAGGTTTGTTTCTGCTGTGGTATATACCTTTTCTTACTGTTTTCTGTACTCCCTGCTGCACAGGATGCATCGTAATTGTATTAAGAAGGGCCACCTGTATGATTAGGGGCATGGAGGATAGGCCCTATGAAGAGACACTGGGAACTGGGCCTGTTCAGTCAGAGTAAGAGAAGGCTGAGAAGTGACTTGATAGCTACCTACAAGTATGTTGGGGGAGCATCAAGACCTATGGGAGCAACTCTTCAGGAAGGCACCTCAAGGGAGGATGAGGAACAATGGGTATCAGCTAATAGAGAGTAAATTCAGGCTAGACATAAGAAAAAACTTGTACTTTGTAAGGGCCACCAGAATCTGGAACACATTTCCAGCAGAGGTGGTACAGCTGCCATCCTTGGAGGTGTTTGAGATGAGGCTGGACAGGTATCTTGTTGAGCTTATCTGAGCTCCATAACTTCTTGCACATGGCAGGAAGCTGGACTTGGTGATCTTCTAACAGGTCCCTTCCAGTCCTTTGATTCTACAAGTGTCACTTCCATAAGATGGCATGCAGCTAAAAAGAGATCAAATATATACATGTATCTTTTTTTTTTTTTTTTTTTTTTAATCATACAGGTTTAGAAAGAGATGCTTGTGGGGGGCATGATGAAGGTTTACAAAATATTAAACTGTGAAAAGGAAGGAAATGGGGATTTATTATTTACTATCTTGCACAATACAAGAACTAGAAGTCACAAGATGAAACTAGTACATAGTAAGTCTAAAACTAACAAAAGGAAGTTATTTTTCACACAGCATGTAATTAAGGTTTGGATCTCACTGACACAAGATGTTTTGGAATCTGACCGTTTAGCCAGATTCAAAAAGGGATGGGATAAATTCTCAGAAAGGCCATCAACAGCTATTGAGCATGGGAGTTAGTGGTACAGGCTCTGAATCAGAACTTCCTAGACCTTAAATGCTGGAGCTTGCAAGTGAGAAGAGCAGTGGAAAGAACTCTGGTCATACCCAGTTCACTCTCCCTTTCAGCATCCACTTTGTTTCACAGGTGAAGCAGGATACTAGGCAAGGTGGATCTGTGGTTTGACCCAGGAAATGTCAGTTATGTTCTTTTGTTCTAAAAGCTCACGTTACTAAAGTGAAATGGACTGACTTAACCATGCGCTGGCTTTTTGTAGATGTTGGGGTCGGAAGGGACCTCAATAGATCATCGAGTCCGACCCCCTGCATAGTCAGGAAAGAGTGCTGGGTCTAGATGACCCCAGCTAGATGCACATCCAACCTCCTTGAAGACCCCCAGGGTAGGGGAGAGCACCACCTCACTTGGGAGCCCATTGCAGACCTTGGCCACTCGAACTGTGAAGAAGTTCTTTCTAATGTCCAGTCTAAATCTGCTCTCTGCTAGCTTGTGGCCATTATTACTTGTAACCCCCGGGGGCGCCTTGGTGAATAAAACCTCACCAATTCCCTTCTCTGCCCCCATGATGAACTTATAGGCTGCCACAAGGTTGCCTCTCAACCTTCTCTTATGGAGGCTGAAAAGGTCCAGGTTCTCTAGTCTCTCCTTGTAGGGCTTGGCCTGCAAGCCCTTAACCATATGAGTGGCCCTTCTCTGGACCATCTCCAGGTTATCCGCATCCCTCTTGAAGTGCAGCGCCTAGAATTGCACGCAGTATTCCAACTGCGGTCTGACCAGCACCCAATAGAGGGGAAGGTATCACCTCTTTGGATATATTTGTCATGCATCTTCTGATGCACGATAAAGTGCCATTAGCTTTTCTGATGGCTTTGTCACACTGCCGACCCATGTTCATGTCCCTTTCCATTTCCATGCCACCCAGCAGGTCATTCCCTAGGCAGTAGGTGTGCTGGACATTTTTCCTCTCTAGGTGCAGCACTTTGCATTTCTCCTTGTTGAACTGCATCTTGTTGTTTTCTGCCCACTTGTCCAACCTGTCCAGGTCTGCTTGCAGCTGTTCCCTGCTCTCCGGCGTGTCCGCTTCTCCCCATAGCTTTGTGTCATCTGCAAACTTGGACATAGTACACTTCACTCCCTCGTCTAAGTCGCTAATGAAGACATTGAAGGGTATTGGTCCAAGGACCGAGCCCTGCGGGACCCCACTGCCCACACCCTTCCAGATCGAAACTGACCCATCCACCACGACTCTCTGGGTGCGACCCTCTAGCCAACTCGCCACACACCGGACTGTGTAGTCATCCAAGTCACAGCCTCCTAATTTGTTCACCAGTATGGGGTGGGACTTCTTGAAGTCTAAGTATACAACATCCACTCATCCTCCTGTGTCCAGGTGTTTTGTAACCTGGTCATAAAAAGAGACTAGATTAGTCGGGCATGATCTGCCTGCTATGAACCTGTGCTGGTTTCCCTTCAACATAATCTGTCCAGTGACAAATTTGGCCTGTGACGAAGCAACTCCCTTTGCATTGAATAAACATGAACAAATGACATTACCATTACAAGTGAGAGAACTTTTATACATATGTTGATTAGCTTCTAAATATCTGAGAGAGCCAGATGGAGACTGGGACTAGAATTAACCATAGTCAGACAATCAATTTTTGGCAGATTTTGTTCAAAAGAGCAAACTTAACCAGTAAGTTATGCCTACATGTCAGTCAAAAACGTGCCTGAAGCTCCTGCAGATCTAGCTGAGCTGGCTTATAAACTCGTTAATTTC
The DNA here is from genome assembly GCA_030014935.1 of Caiman crocodilus. NCBI lineage: Eukaryota > Metazoa > Chordata > Crocodylia > Alligatoridae > Caiman > Caiman crocodilus. Next base: position 164,557,511 of record JAGPOW010000261.1, on the reverse strand, counting down.
AAGTAGTGCTGTATGTATATATGGATGTGAGATAACATGGGGCTTGTCATGGGGTGCAAAACTTGCCCAAGAAGCTGAGTGGGGGGGAAAAAACTTAGTTGTTTAAACCTAGCTTGGGTTTGTCTAGAGAAGCTACAGCAGCAGTATGTACTTCAGTGGAGATGTTCCCTCAGTATCTCTTTCTGTAAAATAATGAAACATTACTATTCCCATCTCAGTGTTTTAGGAATTATTATGTGTGAACTTCAAAGGATTAAAATGGCAGAAGCATTATTGGGCTGTGAGTGTTGGGAAACCCTCCCTATGGACTGCCACCTTTACAGGGTAGAGAGGCTTGCATGTACCAGTGACCCTAAGAGCAATGTCATCTGGTGTCCTGTACTCCTGGTAGGGTCACTCATAGCGGTAAGATCAAAGGTGAGGTATTGGGTGAAGAGCAGTCCAATCCAACAACCCAAAGACCTCAGCAGTGGAGTGGGCAGATGCAGAAGGCATCCTTCTCAACAGCTGCAAAGATGGATGAAGTCTGCAGTGGAAAAGTAACTCCAGTTGTCTTGGATCTCTTTGCCACTGGACACAGGTTTCTCCAAGCATGTAGTTGTCGCACAATGGCATTCTCATGTAAAACACATAATGCACAGGCTTCTCCCACTGGTTCAACATCTGTTACAATAACCACTACCCATAACTTCTACAAAGCCCTGCAGTGATGGACGGGTGTTGGACAGGGACAGATGAAGTGATCGCCAGTATCACCTGGTCATGGATACAGGTAGTGGTCACTTGGTCACTTTATTCTTGGTAAGGACCAGGAGGGCGAGACTGACCAGTCCTTTTTAGGATCTCTGCTCACCTGGCATGGAGAGGCATCTAGAAAAGGTGCCCCAAAAACAGGCTGTCCCACTTTATCTTGCTTGACTGGAGAGATGCTTCCAGGAAGATCACTCAAATTGGAGTTGAAAGACAAAAATGTTGTTTACATCCTGGAATATATAAACCCTACTAGACAACTCGACCAGTGACAGAACTGAATGTAAAACAGCTGTTGTCACCTGAGACTGCTTGCAGTATAACATCAATATTGCTGCTTTCAGTTTTTTTGATCATCCTCATCTGCAAAGGATTGCTGGTAACAATGATGTAAGGAAACAATTTAATTAGAAAGTGGTGGTATGGGTTCTGGAGAGTTTGTCCTACTTATCTGTAGGTTTATAACTGTTGTGAAAGGGGGACTATTTCAGAAAGGGGATGAAGGCATGTTGGTGGGAACAGATCACTTAAGCATAACTAAGCATTATGTCCTAATGTGAAGGAGAATAAAAGTTGGGATGCAATGTGAGGGAGGTCTCAGAGATTACAATGCTGAGATTACAATGTAAAGTGTTTTGTGAAGTTTAACGTGTGTGATGTAAATGGCAGGATAGGTAAATAGGCTTTGTAGGAATCAACACTTGTTCAGAGAGGGTGATTTGTAGCAGACTGGTTGGCAGAGGCTTTCCTGAGGCTTGCCCCAGGCTACATGGGCTACAGCCCAGCTGCAGACAGTTAGAAATGATTACAGGCTGCCTAGGAGAACTGGCCTGGCTAATCCAGATAATTGGCTGGCCACATGAAGCTAAGAGACCCCCAAGGATAGAAAACAAAAGAGAGATGGGGAGAGAATTAGTGAGAGACACAGGGTCTGGGAGAAGACCTGGGGGCTGCAAGAGTTGAAACAGCAGTGCCACACCAGCACTGAGTTAGAGACAACCTGAGAGGGAAAACTACAAGCAGAGAGACAGAGGCACCTTCTCAGAAGCTGGAGAAGGCTCAGGGCCATATGAGTGTCTTGTGTAGACTGTTTTAAGTAGAGCTGCACCAATACATTGGTCCGATATCAGATTGGTACTGATATAAAGAAAATTGGCTGTATTGGAAATTGGCCCAATGGGGCCAGTAATTTTGCTGATAAATGCCAGTGCGTGCATGCAGCTGCAGCACAGCACTTGGGCAGCGAGGAGCAGAGCCCAGCAGCTTGAAGAGCTGCCTCCAGTTGGTAAGTCCATTGTGGTGGAAAGGGAGGAAGGAGGGAAGGGGCGTGGAGTGGGCAGATCAACACACCCCCTCCCTACAGTAAGGGAAGGAGGGGGCAGGCACTGCCCCGCTGGGGTGGGGTGCGGGATGGACTCATGGCTCATTGGAGGGGCGCAGTTCCTGCCACTGCATGCACCACAGGAGGGCACGGGGTGGGGATGGCCCTTAGATCTACATGGGACAAGCAGGCAGGCTGCAGCTGTGGGCTCTTCTCAGCAGGGGTGGTGCTCAGGACAGGGGCTACGGAGGGGACTGCAGCCACCCCAGATTTTGCCATATCACCCTCCCAGCACTGCTGCCACCACGTGCCTGGCACAGCCCTGGTTCTTCCCGGCTTAACCCCCACCTCCCACACGCTGGGAAGATCCAGGGCTGTTCCGGGTGCACAGCAGTGGAGTGCACTAACAAGCTGTGTCTCTGTCCCACACCCTGCATGGGTAGTAATGGGGGTTGAGCCAGGGCTGTACCAGGTGTGTGGCAGGGGTGGTTGGGAGGGAGCTTCGGTGAAATTTGGGATGGCTGCTGCCCCCTCTGTAGTCCCTGCTCTGAAACCAGCCCTCGGCGAGAAGAGCCCGGCTCCAGCCTGCCCTGCCCCATCTGGAGATCTGGAGGGCACGTCTCCTGCCACCCACCTGGGGTGCAAGTTGCATGAGCGGCTTGGTATCAGAAAGCGGATTGGTATCGGCTTATGCCCCCTTAAAAATCTGGTATCGGTAATGGCCTCAAAAATCTGTCAGCGCACCCCTAATTTTATGTTGTGTTACTGAGGACTGAGTCATGTTTAAGAGATTTCCTGTAGGTCAAGTGTGCCCAGGAAATAAGTCAATTGAATTTTGAGACTGCTGAGCTAAGCAAAGCCCTGAACCCACTGCAGTGATGCCATGATGCTGAGGCAGTAAGGCATGGAAGAGAGGTCTCTGAAACAGTTTAGTTGTGTGGAGAGAGGAAATAACATCTTCAGCGCTTGTCATGGGTAGAGGAAAATACATTTTTCTTGCTAGGTTGTGGAAGTAAATTTGTAGGCACCTTAGAAAATATTTGAGATCCTCATTAATCCATACTTGCAATACATGGCAATATAAATTGGAGATTATTCCTTCATTGGTGCATCTTTTGGTGAATGTCCTGGTCTATCTGTATTGTATGAGTGTCTGAGATTAATCTACTCCTTGTGAAGACTAGTTTAATACCCTACAATATGGAAAAGTGTTTAAAAAAACAACTTCTGTCCACCTCTACCACTCCACAACTATAATTTTTTTCTCTTCTGTTGTTTCCAGTTGTACCTTTATGCTAACCTGACTTTTTTTAATCCTTTCTTTGTTTTCATAACATAGTAAAATTTGGTATTTTCATTGTTCCAAGGGGATTGGGAGTGATGGCTAATTATCCATGAGAATTAATTACCAGCTATTTTCAACTTTTTACATGAAAGGTTCTTTGTATGCTATGTTAAAAGACAGTAAAGAAAGATATTTGACATTTATATTTGAGAAGAATATGTATAAAAATTCCAAGTGCAAACAATAGTGGTGTGGCCAGCTGTACAAGCCAGGGGACTATATGAATAAATTGTACTTTTTTCTACTAGAAAAACTCAGTGCCCACTATGTAAACATTATAGTAAAAGCTCCGTTACCCGCCATCCACCAGGAATGCAGGATGCAGGTTAATCAAATATTCCGGTTAATCAAATGTGCAATGTCTGGTGCACTCCCCAGCATCACTGTGCTGGGGGACAGGGAGGGTGGCCCTGCAGAGGCTGCTTTTTTCCTGTGCAGGCTGCTTTGTCCTGGGCTGTGGGCTGAAAAAGTAGCAAAGAAAAATGCAGCTTGCAGCAGCGAAATGGGAAGTCCCCCAGAAATGGTACTTCTGGTTTCGCTTTTTGTTGTATTGCTTGGATGCTGGTTAATAGAGTTTTCCAGCTAATAACGTGCCAGTTAACACAGCTTTTACTGTACTTAACTTTGATAAAGTATTAGAAAGTGTGGGTTGGTAATTTTTAAGCTAGCTAATTGCCAGGAACACAGTTCACTGATTTAGTGAGCCCATACTGTGGAAAGCCACTGTTGCGGTTTAGTGGTAGAATTCTTGTCTGCCATGCAGGGACATGAGTTAAATTCCTGGACACACACATAACTACAGGCATCAAGGCATCAACGTCCAAACTCGGTCTGGCCATTGGATTCTGTTTCAGTGGTCTAAAGTGGGGATGGAAGATCTAGACAGCCTCTGCTCCTCCATATTCCTACCTAGGTATACTCATTGAAGGTCCTGGTGACCTCATGCTTGTGCAGTGATTCAGAAGGATCAAGAGTTGCCTACTATTGCAACTACATTTGGAAATTACTAGTTATACTTGAATAGGTGATGAATTAGACCAAGCATTTTGTGCGCTAATAGGTAAGAGTCAAGATGGGTTTTAAGTGCACTGACCAATATGACCCTACTTATGAGTTATCTGATCCAAACTTGAGAAAACTGCAGTTGGAAGGGATCTCAGGAGGTCACCCAGTCCTCCCCCCTCATCCCCCAGCAGTATCATCTCTAAACCAGCCTAGTCAAATTCTTGCCTAATGTGCTTTAAAAACTACCAACGATGGAAATTTCACAGCCTCTCTAGGTACTCTGAGGATGGTCAAACACTGAAACATACTTGGAACATTTTTTGTAATATCCAACTTAACTTTCCCTTGCTGCAGTATAAGACTTCTCCTTCTTGTCCTGTATGCTGCTTGTCCTGCTGTGCTTCTCAGCCACGGAGAATAGCCTGTCACCTCGGTGCTCAACCTTTCCAGCCCTATGGACCAGATGAGTGTTAGGAAGCTGGTCTGTTGGCCGAATCGTGTATGGGGTCCATCCAAAGGCCAGATCAGCGTGGGGTCAGTCTATGGTTGTGATCTACCATGCCAGCGTGACGCTTCATGCCAGATTCAGGCACTGATTAGACATTGCCAGATTAGGCACATTGGCCTAATCTGATGCATGAGGCTGTGTCAGTTGGACTGCAGGGGCTCCTCGCAGGTCCAGAAACTGGCCAGCAGGGGGCAGTAGCAACATTGTTCCTAGAGCTGCAGCTGTTAACATTTCTACCACGTCCTATGCTCCCAAATTTCCAAGAACATGGGGAGCCCCCACAAGCTGGATGACATGGCTCTGTGGGCCAGCACTTGAGCACCACTGGTCTATTGCCATCCTCTTTATAACTACCATTCAGGTATTTGAAGTCTGGTCTTGAATCCTTCCTCATTCTCCTTTTCTCCAGGTTAAATAATCCCTGTTCTTTCAAACTTTCCTCATAACTAGTTTCTTGGACTTGTAATCATTGCTGCTGTTCTCTACTGATCTCTGTCTAAGTAGTCCATTTTTCTTGAAGTGGGGTGCCCAAAACTGGATGCAGTATTGCAGGTGAAGCCTCACCAATGCTGAATAAAGTAGAAGAATTGCTTGCAGGTGACTTTTTGGATAACCAGAACCCATTATGCCATGGGCTTTTTTTGCAGCAAGAGTACACTGTTGGCTCTTTCAGTTTATGGGTCCATGATACGCCCCAAATCCTTTTCTGCGGTGCTGCACTTTAGTCAGTTGTTTCCCATCACGTATTTGTGTATGTGACTTCTGTCCTGATTGCAGGACTTGGCCCTTGTCTGTGTTGAGTTTCATTTGATTTAACTTCAGACCATTTTTCCAGTTTATCAAGATCATTCTGAATCTTAATCCAGTCCCAGAGTGTCTGCAACTCTCCCCAGCTTGGTGTCATCAGCAAATTTGTTAAGTGTGTACTCAGTCCCATCCTCTGAGTCAGTAAGGAAGATAGTAAACCATACCAAACCCAGAGCAGACCCTCAAGAACCCCACTCAGTGTTCATGAATGTTCCAAGTTTTCATCTTGGACAAATTCATTAGCTGTATTGAATTTTCTATGCATTATTTATCTGTGTTAATTGATGTTTAACAATGAATGTGGTATCATTGTGATATGCTACAAAACCAAACCAAAAGTCTAAAGAAAACTGCTTTTGTTGTTGTCTTTTGCTGTGTATTTATAGAGATTGTCTTGGACTTTGAGCTCTGATTTTAATGGGTTTCTTATGTAGCAGGGAACGGAGGGGTTGGTTAACCCTTAGATACGAACAGGCTGGGAACAAAAGGGTTAAGGGACCTTGTTTCTTCTCTTATTTCTTCCTGTTAAAAACTAAAGAGGCGATGTAACAAATAAATGCTTTACTCACACTTTCGTGCTGGCGGTTCCCTTTACAGCAGCTTCAAGATTAAG
>JAGPOW010000261.1:164523549-164542151 GCA_030014935.1 Caiman crocodilus | reverse complement strand
CTGAATCTCCATGCTGCTTTCTACATAGAGGTGAGTCTGCTCAAGTGAAGCTTGTGAACATGGGCATATGAGTAAGTTACTGTGAAGTACACTGGAGTTGTTGAATACTCTACAATAAATATCTTTAAGAAATGCTTGCATGCTTATCTTCCTGGAGTCAGGGGGCTGGATCTGATGATCTCACAAGGTCTCTTCCAGCCGTAATGTCCATGAAATCTATAAACTTCCTCTGAGAGAGCGTGAGGGTGGGGGTGGGGCTTGGTTGCAATCCTGGCTGCATGAAGGCTTCGTGTCTGTCCGTGTACACCCCTTTTCCCCCTTGCTGCAGCTGCTTGGAGTCCACACCCAAGCTGCCCTGTGTCCCTCTGCGCTGCTCCGCGGTTGAAGGGGCTAAGCTCCTTTAACCCTGGCCTTCTGGTGCCTCTGAGTGTGTTCCTGCCTGCCACACATGCACGGGTAATGGATAATTTTCACAGAATATTCATGGACCTACCAGGACCCATTTGCCAAGATCAGTGTTAGTTCTGTGAATATTCCATGAAAAATGATACTTTTCCTGCGCATGTGCCACAAGCTTTTTACAGGAAATCCACAATTTTCTCAGAGCCCTATCTATAATCATTAAGATGTGTGTAAGTACATACTGTTTGAGGATGAATGGGTAAGGAAGCAAAAAGAGTAAGTCCTGGAAACTTACAGATTGATTCTAAGTTCACTCAGTATTTAAAGACCATTTGATTTTTTTTTTTTTTGTCAACACTAGAGAATTTTAGAAGAAATTATTGCCTATGCTACTTGTAGTTTATCTGATTCCTGCTAATACTAGAATACCCAAGGTTGTAGTAGCTGGCAGCGCTTTCCTTCACGTCTTTCCTTTCTTTAGTCTTCCCTGTCAAATCGACTTGTAGCTGTAGTACATGGGTATCAAGTTCTCCCCATGCCCTGGTGTAGGTGCATACCAAAGGGGCTCCTTGATGGGCTGGAACTGTGGGGCCAGTGGCAACAACCATGGCAGCAGTGATGGTAGTAGGGCAAGCTGCCCTGGTCCAAGCAGCTGCTTGCTGTGACAGATTTGGCACAAGTGGCCACAGGGTTATTGGAGCTGCATTAGCACAACTCTTGCTTGCTCCCCTGCCAATGAAGGCCATTCCCACTGGGGCCTGGATTTGGTAACAGACACTGCCCACCACTAGTCATACCTCAGATTCCAGGGGAGGCCATATATGATGCTTCTTTTGTAACAGAGGAGAACTGTACATCCACTTTGAGAACGAAGTGAATGGAACTACCGTTCAAGTTGTTCAAGCAGTCCTCATGAAGTTACAATATAGATGAACTTCTTTTGTACACTTAAACCTTTTTAACAGATAAAAATGCATCAAGTATAATTGCAAAAAGTTTACATAAACTTTATAATATATTCTGTTTAAAAAAGATATTAAGGTCACAAAGTTAATTCCTCTGTCTGAAGCTACAAACTTCAGATGGGTCAAGATGGGTATCAAAAAATTTTGTAGTAAGCTTTTAAAAAATAAAACAGAATCTGTGATTGGCACTGCTAGGGAAATAGTACATAGGCTGAGAAGTACAGAATTTGCAAAGAAAACCACAAAGATTCTCCTTAATCTTGCCTTTGTTGATATGTTGGCTGTTTAGTGTAATCCCTCTTTCTGCTTTCTTATCTGTCCTTACTCTGTTCTTTGACTTTGTACTTTTACACAGGTCTCTGGAATGACAGAGGCTCACTTATGAAAATGCCCATGAATTGATCTGCCCATAGAGTGGGATTTCTAATGCTAAATCTAGCTCTGGAAAGGCCAGGAACGGTTGCCAGGAGAGAGATACTTGAATATCCTTTGTCTCCAGATGCAAATGAAGAGACCACTTGAGTTCTTTTCATACTTGCAGATGGATCTTTAAGAAGAGTGACAGGAAAATAGTTTAGTCATAAAAGCATAGGAATTGCCACATTGAACCGGACTTATGGAATATCTACTCCAGTGTTCTGTTTAAGTAGTGGCCAGAAACAGATACTAAAAAAGTGAAAAAAATAAAAAAACTTCCAAAGAAAAAAAAAATATTCATAACCTATCTAATAGATCTAGATATCTTTATTATGCATATATCAAATGCTCTTGACTTACTAGGATTTTGGCATCACTGTCTTGTGGCTATGAGTACCACACATTAAATATTTGCAGGGCAACAATTTAAGAATAATATTGCTTTGCTCTTGCACTATTGATAATCTTGTATACCTTTCTTATCACGATCCCTCTTACCATTGCCTCAAAATTACAGTTGGTAAATGGGCCTGTGGGCTTGTGGGTTGTATCCACAAGTTTGAAAAAGGTTTAATTTTTACCTGCTGGTCAGAATAAATGAGAGAGTTTTCTCACTGACCCTGCATAATCAGTATATTGTGCAGTGGTTCTGATCATCTACAAAAAGGAGCCAAAAACTAAGCTGTTTGCGGATTTATCTGATTGTAGCTGTTTTGTTTTTGTGAGAGAAGTAGCAAAAAATGTAATAGAGCAAAATAAGTTCTAGACATAGCAAGAAAAATCCTGTTAACATGACTGAACATTTTGGGTAAGTGTTCTCCTGAAAAAAGGTTGGAAGCATCAGTAAAAGCAAACAAAATAAGCTTTTGATTTCTGCTTCGTTCAGAAAAATTGAACTTTCTGCTTCACAAAGTATGTAGAATGGCATCACAAAAATACATGACTATAATTGATTTCTTCCATCATAAAACCATCCCACAAGACCCTGAAAATCTAACTAGCTCACATCAGAATGAGTAGTAGTGGTGTTTTGCGAGTGTGTTCCATTCCCAAGGAGAGGATTAGTATTTTTCTTGAGTAAAGGTAGAACACATAATGGATTAGCTAGCAGAATTCAAAGATGACCAAAAGGAAACAAAGCAAGACCTGATGCGACTAGTAACTTGGCAAAATTAGTTAAAATAGGAACTGGGGGCTTCAGAAAAAGAACACCAGCAGCATTGAGAGAACTTCTATGAAGGCATAACAGTGATTTTTACTGGGTTGGGATGGAAACACCTGAAATAGCAGCTGTAAAATACTTGGAGAAATTAGGAAATCCAGCTGCAAATTTTACTCCCAATCTAGAGCAATGAGAGATTAAGTGACTAGAAGCCTGACTGCTGTGAACCAGAAATGCTTCCATGAAATGTAAAGGGAAGCAGTACAAGAACATTCTGGTTAACTTTTCTTGCAGAAAGAGATGAGGTGGGGACAAAGATTTTTGAGAACTAAAACACTATGTGAGAAGGAAAGCAAAGTGCCAGCAACCACAGAATAAGCCAGTTTCCTGCATGTAGAATTGTGCTAGCCAGGGAACTTGGGTTTAGTTCTTGTACAAAACCCGAGCACAAAACTGGCCTGGATGGGAGAGGTTGGATCAGTGATTCTTAACCTTGCTGTACTCAAGTCACCCCTCCAAAACTTTTCTGAATTGAGTGGCACCCAGTTTCAAAAACTAATTATATATAAAAGTGCATACCTCCTTGCAGAAGGGGCAGGCAGTAGGGATGGGGGACAGGCCAGGTAGGACAAACCTGAGCCCACGCTTATCTGCTTATTTTCTCTCACCTGGCACCCTGTTTGAGAAACATTGGGTTGGATTGTCTCACTTCATATAATGCAAAATCCTATCTTTAAGAAGAAAATTTCCTTTGGGTTCTTATTTGGCTCATTAACTTTATGGCTCAAATAAGTGTCTAGGAGTATGGATAGAACGAGTTCCTAACAGCCTTCCAACGTACAGAACTTTTTAGTGATAAACCAAGGAAAGCCTCACCTAGTTGTTGCTGAAGGTGAGAAATCATTGTCAGAAGGCCTTGTAGACACAGCTCTGTGCCTAATATGTATGATGGAAAAGGGGCTTTAATCTGCTTCATGACAGCATTGAATAAGAAAATATGATATATTGGTTAGTAAAACATGGGAAATAGTAATAATCAAATTAAGAGAAGTAGATCATTTAAATATCTTTTCTCTTGGGTGGGAAAAATGTTAATAAAGGTGACCCTAAAATAAGAGCTACCACCTAGCCTGGTCCATTGGGAAGGAAGACTTGCTCAAGGCTGCTCTTTAGGATCTCTGTCACCCCATATAAGCCAAAAGTTACCCGCACACATTAAGACCTCAGCACACAAACAGTAAAAGAGGTCACAAGTAGCCCTCCAAACCTGTGTACTAATGAGGGTATACAAAGAAGGAATACACAGTTACCACAGTAGAATATAACTATAGCTGAACCTGCATAACATAAGCAGGGTTTTATCCAGGAAATGAAAAGTACAGAAGTACACGGAACTAAGAACAGCCCCTAAAAATTGTTTTAGCCTGTCTCTCAATTCTTCTCTTTGATCGTACTTTGAAGCATCAGTACTGTCAACCATTGTGAAGGGAAGCTGTCTATCCCCAAATTAGTACAAAGGGAGCTTACTTTGTCAGATGGGGCCCTGGAATAAAGATTGTGCATGCCTGTCTCTTATCAAGAGAATTGCTTTATTAGAAAGACAAATTAGCATTCAGATTGGGCAATGGAAATGCAAAAACATATTCACACATGGGAGGATGGGTGTACGCTGGAACCCAGGATGTCTGAGCTTTTGTTTAGTTGTTCAGTTTCTCCAACAACTCAAGTATCTTATTTGCCAAACTCCCCGGGTTTACAACCACAGATATACAGTCTTAATTATATGCATTTATCTATACTTTGATAGGCTATGTTCAAATTTCTTTGTTTCACTGAAACTTTTGGGGCTTGATAGAACCAGTTCTGTGATATGGAAAGCATCATTTAGTTGGTATTTGTTTCTGTGACATTTACACATTTGGAAGGAAGGATTCCTTATCTGTTTCCTTCACCAGGGTAGAATGTTCAGTTCCATCAGTTTAGTTTGAAAACCATAATTGAGTTAACCATTGACAAGGGTGCTTTCTTCTGGTGTGTGTTTTTTTGTTTTTGTTTTTTTTCCTTCTTAAGCAACCTAAGAAACCTAACATGCATACATCTATTCGAACTACCTCTAATACATGTGGTTACATCAAGTATTCCTATTAACATGTATAAGACATGATATAGTATTTGGATTATCTAATTTAAGGGCTCTGTTTAATCTGATCTGGCTCAGATAGACATGTTAACTACTTTCTTTCCTTTGCTGGCCAAGCTAATTGTCCTCAAATGCTCATGTTGTGGTCACTCAGGCCCCTGGCACTTGTTCATTTAAAGGCCCAGTGGGATTTGGTCCCTGACACAATTGTGCATCCTACCATACTACATACGCATGGCAAAGTGTATGATTTTGGGATTGGGATCGTGACCCTGGGCTCCCCCTGAATGGACAAGTTGCAAGCTGGTTGCCTGATTGTCAGCCTGGTGGGGGGCACAGCGCAGCTTGTTTTAGCACCCATTTTTAGTCTCCATATCCAGCCAGCCAGAAACATTTTTACTCCCCTCTTTTCTTTTTTCCTTTAAGCACTGTCTCTTCTCTCATGCTGGGCTGCCTGGCCAGGGCTTGTTCAGCTTGGGGTTTAAAGTCCCCAGCTGGGGAAGCCCTTTGGCTTTCCCTACCTGCAGCATCTGGCTAAACTGACACTGAGCTCTTGGCCACTGGTTTACACATTAAACTTTAGGCACTATGCAAACAATGTGTGTAGACATTTTTATGGCTTGTTTTCCTTTCATACCACCCTTATTTATTTTGCTATTCTTGGCAAAAATGTAATGTGTAGAGGGGGCCTTAAAAACAGGCTTTTGAGGCCTCCTGCTTCTAGCCACACTTTTGTACCTTAACCCAAAATTTCTGTTACTCAGGTCCATATTTACAGCAATTCTAGTCTTTGCATAATGGAGGATATATGCAAGGTGGAGGCACTTATGCCAAGATCTCTAATGTGTTCCTTACAGTTGCAATAGTAATTTCCTACTCCTGGTCCTACTTCTCTGTCCCAGCTACACTTCCCCTTTCTTTGACTGTCCAGTGTCCCAGACTGCCCAGGGCTATGCATCCCTGCTCACCTTCAACACAAATGGCTATTAAAGGCAGGGCAGGAAGTTAGTGTCAGCATGTTCCTGGAAGGGCAGGAGGGGGGGGAGCTGTGGAGGGTCCCCTGGGCTAAAAGCCCCAATGGAGCACTGAGCTGTGCTCCTGCTCAGAGGCAAGGTGATGCTGTTCTGTCTGCTTGTCAACATTTCTTGCAGCCAGTCCCATTCTAATGATGGATCTTCAGTCAAGCTCATGTTTTCTTCATTTTTTTATGGATAGCTCCATTTTTTTTTTTTGTGGAGTCTATGGACAAGCATTTTTTTGCCCCTTATGCACTGTCCGTAGATTACTGTAGTTGGCAACCCTCCAGGAACATATTCCATTTGCTAATGCTTTTGACGGTCAGGTACCAGTAAAGATAGCTGTAGTTGCAAAATTATGAGCCACTGGCTCTCAACACCAACATAAGTACTGTGTTAATAAAGAAAAAGATCATGGAACAAGCAGGCAAAAATGAGCTACCAGAGTTCTATGCATATATGCCACTCTGCACCGAAATGTTTAAATGTGGAACTACAGAACTGTGTAAGATTCTTCTGCTTAAGTAGCCAGAACACCCGTTTCTATCAGAGATGTTGGCTTTATTGCACTAATCTAGTACTAAACAGGTAAGTGTGGAAAAATTCTCCACTAAACAACCTGCCTGCTGTTCACTAGCTGGTGAGGAAAATGCATCAAAAAGGCAAAAAATCCCTTATTCTGTTTTTGGACCTTACCTTTAGTTTTGGTTAAGAAAAAAAGGCAGCACTAGATTTTGAATGGTTTGTAGATTATTTGTGTTGTTTTATTTGTTAAAGGATATGTATCTGTTAATAGGATTGGGTTAGATCCTGCATGCTGTAGTAGGCTGTCTGGTTTCTTATACTGTATCTAAAGGGTAGACCAGTAGTTTTCAACCATACTGGACCTGATGTACTCTTCCATATCTTTTGTGACCTTGAGTGGAATCCAATTAAAAAACCTATTTTATATTTTACAGTGCTTACTTCATTGTGGAGGGACTGGGCAGTGGGGCTAGGAGGTTAGCTAGGTAGGACCAAGACTGAACCTATGTTTATCTCCTTATACCTTGTGTGGTACCTTCATTGAGAATCCCTGAAGTAGGTGTTGGCAAGGAGAAACGGAGATAAAAGCTGCTTTTATAGCAGAACGTATCTTGTGACAGTTTTAAATTTGGCAATTTTGGTTTGTGCAATGCATGTTTGAGGGGTGTGGCTTGGTGTGCTTCTCTCAACCTGCACTTCACATAGAGACATGGGTCTACTCAGGTTCCAGTGTGGAGGTATGGGGCTTCTGGGCAGCCCTACACAGATCCATGTGTCTGCATAAAGCATGGGTTGGTATGGATCCTAGTGTGGAGGTGTTGGATTATGCAACTCCTAGTATGGCATGGAGGCATGGGTTACCAGGGATTTCCCAGGCACTAGGGACCCACACAAGCTTTCTCTGCTTATGGAGATCCCACCCCATGTTCTACAGGCTTCTCAAGCACCTGGGGCAGCCAAAGAGTGCAGGTATCACTGGGCTGCCCACACTCTCCCACTACAGAGCAAATGGCTATCTGCCAGAATAAAATGAAATGTAATGTTACTACTACTTGTTGCAGCCACCAATGTGGCATGGTGAAGGCTGGGGATGTCTGGCTCACCATTTGTACTGCCATAAAAACTCTTACGGTGGCTCCAATACGCTGTCATGAAATGTCTGTTTCTACCCTAGAGACCCCTAAATATCAGTGTAGCATGTGACTGGAAAATGTTTTGGTTAATTCTGGCAGTCTGGAATGTGGCAGCCCCACAGAATAGCACAATTAAAGTTTTCTGGTTATAGAGGGGTTAGTTTAAAAACCAAAGTGTTTTATAGATGAGAGAGAGCAAATGGGTGAGGAGTAAGTACAAATATTAGCTGGCTGTACCAGATAAGTTGTTGAACAACATTCTGAAGTTGTGATTTTTAAAACTATTGGACATTCTGGCGTTTTAAAAAGTTTAGCCAAGTTAAATGTTTCCATTAGGTAAAATAGAGGCAAGGTTTAGAAAGTTTGTATGGGAAGCTTAATGGGTAAAATGTGCAAAATGTGTCTTTTTCCCCTAGGATAGGGTGAGCTCTGAAGCAGTGTTTTGTTGGGGCACTAGTTGTGAACATGCTGTTTGACATATTTGGGTCTTTGCCATAGATAGTCTGGTAGTATCTGTTTGTTGGTAACTGTGGACTAATTTTACAAATCGGTAGAGATTATCCAGTAAAACCAAAAGGGTTTAACAGTAATAAAAGTTCTAGTAAATAATTTCTTCTGCAAGTAAGATTTGAAAATCAGAAGAGAAACTTTGAATCCAGATTCTTTAGCTGTTTGTGAGATTCTTTGACTGATCAAAGCCCACACTTCAGAATGGTACACCCCTTCAGTCTGAGGAGATATTGGAAGATCCCCGAGACAGTGGTGGGTACCTCTTGTAGAACTGCACCAAAGAGCCTTGGACCAACTTTTTACTTTAAGTGCCATTTTATAAGCTATCAGTGAAGTTATCCACACTTGTGTTACACTTGGCTGTAAACAACAACCCCATCGAAACACTGGCACAAAGTTCCTGAAGAGAAATAAGATAATTTGGGCTATGTAAAAATCTTACAAACTTTGAAAAAGCTTATATGTTTGCCAGGGAAAGCTTGAGTATAAACCCTGATCTAATGAACAGCTCTATATTTTAAAGTTATATGGGAAAATGTGAAAAAAATGCAACCTCTTGTATGGCTGTAACTTTTTTAAAAAAAACAAACAAAAACAAAACAAAAAAACCCAGCAGAAGCCCTAAATTGGATGAACATAGAGAAGCTTGCAATGCAGAGATGAATAGGCTATAGTTGTATGTTCAGATAAAACCCAAAGTTAACGTAAAGATAGAATCCCTTTTTCAATAATGGGTTTGTTTTCAACAGTTTGAAATTCCTTTTTTTAACTTAAAGTTTTACTCTACCATTTGAGCTGTTCATGATGATGATGTCTATGTCTTTTCATGTGTTGTTATATTAATGAAGAAGCCAACAGACTGAAGTAGTAGTTTTAATAACTTGAAAATGAAGGGAAATTTAAAATTTCACATTTTATTTATTACAGATGAAAACTGTAGAATAAAGTAAAATATTAAACATCTGGCAGTTGCATTACTGGCCTTTAAGGGTTATCAGACATGTAGATGTATATGTAAGAAGTTGTTTTGAATCTCCAAAGGTTTATTAGGAATTTATTTCATATGAATTCTAAAAGTAGTGGTTAGAGAGGGCATCTGTTATGCTTAGCTCTTGTAGCACTTTTCATCAGTAAACCTTGCTTCATAAACAATTAATCTTTTCCACTAACTGTTTAATCTTAAATATTTTAGGTCTTCCCTTACTTGTTCAAAGAACAATTGCAAGAACTATAGTACTTCAAGAAAGCATTGGAAAAGGTCGCTTTGGAGAAGTCTGGCGAGGAAAATGGAGAGGAGAAGAAGTAGCAGTGAAAATATTCTCTTCAAGGGAAGAACGCTCATGGTTTCGTGAGGCAGAAATTTATCAAACTGTTATGCTACGTCATGAAAATATTCTTGGATTTATAGCTGCAGACAATAAAGGTAAGTGATTTTTAATTTTTTTAATAACTTTTCACTATGTAATGGTTGTGAATATATTTATTTACATGGGAATACCCAAATAGAGACATTTACATTTTTTATTTTCTGTTTGATATTTGTGACACGCTTATTCCTACAAGTCTAAAGAAAAGGTACAGTTACATTTGTGTTATTAAATCTATTTTAATTATATAAATATTACTTGTTATAGTATTTACCTAGAAAATAGAAACAAATCTAAGATCATATAGCTAACATTCTGCCTAGTTTTAACTAGCCTGTGCAAATTAAGCCTTTCATTGGAATAGGATTGTCTTATCCAGTTAGCTCAGTTTTGCTGCATAGTTACTGATGTATGTCTATTTCTTCAGTTATCTGCTCAGTATGCAAATTCCTTTGCTTTAATTTTCACTTGTGTTCAGAAAATCCATACAAGCACTGGGAGCTGCATCTCAGTCTAAGTCCCCAGTTCCTCCTTCCATTGTGGCAAGCTGTGACTGTCCAAATAAGAAATATTTGTAAAATTGAAATTTTGCTCCCAATATTACATTTGTTATAGAACTGACTAGGGATCCCACTTCATTTCTTAACAAAATAAATAATTAGTTTTCTTGTAAGATCATAAATTTTCATACAGAGGTGCTTTTCTGCTTCATCTTTCTGGGTTTTTTTTATTAAATGTAATATTAAATTCTACCAGTGATGCTCAGGGCACCCCTTGGAAAATGCCAGCAATTTAGCTTCATCTTGTTGTTTTGACAGAAAAATAATAGAGCAATTTTCGTGTTGTAAAGAACTCAAAGACCACAACAGAACAGAATGGTCTTGATGCTATGAATTCCTACTTTGCATGACCTTGGTTGAGAATCGCTGAACTATACTATATGGTAAGGTGTCTTTAAGACCACATCACTTAAATACTTCAGCTGTGCAAGGGATTGGACTAGATGATCATTAAGGTTCCTTCCAAGCCTATACTTCTCCTACAAAAGGATGCAAAGCACATCTCAAGGACTTGGGTTTTCTGTAATGGGTGGTCATATTGTTAGCGTGAAACGACCAGGGACGCAGCTTGCTTTTTCTTTCATTTAACAACGTGAATATTATCTCATTTCTGAATAGGTTTCTATGATGCTAGATTCCATCTCCCCCTTGATCCTTCTCTCTCCCTAAGTCCATTTTAACCTTTTTTCCTACTTGCTATTTGCCTACGAGAAAAAACTAGCGCAGTAACATTCTATCCTTTTATCTATATTGAGACTTGAGCTGCTTTTCTGCTGTATGTATTTCAAATGCAAATGTAGCATAGTTTTTATTATAGTATTAGGTACTAAAGCATTTTAATAGCTAATAGGGCTGTGCAAAGTTTTGGCCCCCGATTTCAATTTGGCGGAGATTCTGCCCGATTCGGTGGTTGACTCTCTGAATCGAATCAGGATATCCTTTAATCTCTCCGAATCGATTCAGATATAGACACAGTTTTAAATGTGTTTTCTACATATCTCAAGGTACCAAGCAGCTCATGAATGCTGCGATGGTTGTGTGAATGGAGCGTGTCCCACAGGAGCGCACGGGCCTCCCCAGTGAGCTTGGCAGCAGACCAGGAAGTGGACCAGAAGCATTTCTGGTCCACTTCCAGGTCTGCTGGGGAGTGTGCTGGGCCCCCTACCCATGCCTTCTGGCTTGGCAGCTGGTGCCTCTTGAGTCTTTGGGGAAGGGGGTACCTGGGGTCCCCCCATGGCCAATTGATGGGGGTGGGGGCTCCCCCGTGTGCTCAAAGGTGGAAGTACTTCTGGGCGACTTCTGGGTTCGCTGCCAAGGATGAAGGGGACATGCCTCCCCTTCCCCCCCACCCCCCAGGTGTTCCTGTAGGATGCTTCATCCACCCTACCATCATAGTGTTCATGAGCCGCGCCTGGTACCTTGAGGATTGTGGAAAAAACATTTCAAGTTGTGTCTGTGGCTGATTCGCTGAATCAGCATCGAATCTTCAGATTCAGCTGAATCGAATCGGAGACAGTGATCCATATTAATTAATTGAATCACTGTCCCTGATTTCTGGCTGAATCCAAATCAGTCGAGTATAGCCCATTCCTCACACCCCTGATAGCTAACTGAGAAAACCAGTGTATTTCTTAACAATCAAGGTGTTTCAAGATTAAGTGTCAAATTACCATGATTATGCAGTATAAATTATTGGGCTAATTTTGTGATGTTATTGCTGCTAAAGCTCGACGGGGCCTCTAGGGCCATCAAGTCCAAGTTCCTTCCATTTGTAGGCACTTCACATGCTTGTCTACAAGTACAAGGAACAATAACTCAGACTCCAAGAACAACCTATAAAATGCCACAAGTAAAAACAGGAGAGGATAGAAGGCACTGCCAAAGAGGACTCCTGACACTCCAAAGATGGGGGACATAGTTGATATATTTTCCTCAAAAGATCCTAGGAAAAGGACCATGCCCAATGCTACAGTGAAAGGCAATATTGTTCACAGTCCTTGCCAATCTGATCTGAGGCTAAACTTCCTTCTTGACCTCAAATTTGGCAATCAGTATACTTATAAATGGAAGAACAAGATTCTTTAGTCAGGAACCTCTGGGATTCTAGTGGCCACTGGAACAACAACACACCCTAGTCAAAAAATGCTCAGCTATAAGCTATGGCCAGTGTCCTTGGAGGAGGGCAAAACCCCTGCCTCCCCACCCTTCACCAGGGAACCTGTTACACTGAATTTTAACTGTGGGTGAGAGGAGATTGACTAGTGAGACCATTCCAGTCGCAACGCAAAAGCTTTATTAGAATATGCAGAAACAAAGACCTATTTGTACCAATAAAGGCAATGGTTATGTAGCTTTGAATTCAGGGAAAAAATAGATCTGCTGGCCAGGCTTCAGCTTCCCCACTCTCACCATTTTGCTTAGACCATTCCAAAACTTCACTCCTCTTGTAGTTAGAAGTGTTCTTTTCTTATCCAGTTAAAATTTATCCATAATCCTTTGATTTTATGTCCACTTGCTGTTCAGCATTGAAAGGTCTTTCCTTTCTTAATAATCCCCCACAAATGTATAGAGTTACCATATCCCTGGTCAATCTTAGTTGTAGCTTGGCTTGTTTATTTTAGCGCATTTAATCATCTTTCATAAGAAAAGATCTCCATGATCATAACCATCTCAGTGGCCCTTGTTTGAACTTGTTTCAGTTTCATTTAGTATTTTTGAACATTGTAGACTGGAACTGCATGCAGTATTCTAAACTATCTTTATCAATGCCTTGTACAATTGTCTCTACTGCATAGGTCCTAATACGTCCTAGATGCATCTACATGTTCACTTTAAAGCAGAGCAGACTAGTATGACCCTCAGTAAAGGGTCATTGTCTACACATGTGCCAGTATCAGAGCTCAGTAAAGTAATTAACTGCCGTAAAATAGATTTTACGGCACAGTAGTTGACTGCACTGAAATGCACGTGTAAATGGGGTATACATTGCACATGGTCAGCCCAACCAGCTGGGGCCTGCTCCACCCTGGTTCAAGTTGCTGCTGTTCTGGGTGCATGTGTAGACACTGCACCTAAGAGCAGTTCTGGCTTGAACTGCTCTGGAGTTTATTGCTCCATATTAATTACATGTGTAGATGCACTTAAGATTGCATTAGCCTTTTTCATGGATATGTTGCATGAGTTAGCTATCTTGTGATCAGTGTGCCCAGGTCCCTGTCCTCGTAATTTTTTTTCATTCTGTGTGCCTCCATATTATTGTTGAAGTCCTTATTAGTCCACAATTTTGCACTTCGTGCTGTTAAACTTCATTTCATTTCCCAGGATTGTCTAAATCTTCCTGTTTAATAGTGTGGTACTCCTCTGCATTGATGATGACTCCCAATTTATTGTCCTCTACAAGTGTTATGAGAATTTTATTCCAGTATCAAGGTCTCTTATAAAAATGTTAAATGGAATAGGTCCTAAGACCTATTCTAATGACTAGAATGACATTTAATGTCATTAAATGACAATTCTGATGACACTTATTTTCCTTGGCTGGCTTGGGTACTGAGAATTCACCTGAAGTTTTGCACATATTTGCTGTGCATGCAAAAATAATAAATCTATCCATTAGTAAACATATGTCTTTGTGCAGATATTCAGGCTATGTGCTTAAAAATAAAAAAGCTGAAAAACACTAATTTATTATAGTAACATACTTGGATATTGATTAAACACTTATTTTTACCATCTCTCAATCTTATGTGAATGCTAATTCAGTTTGGCTTGGAGGTAAGCACTGGCGTGAGTAAAATCTGACTGAAGGATTCTGAACTATGTATGTTAGTGGGGGACAGTCCCTTTGGCAGGTGTGACACAAATTTGCCCCACTTTTTCCCAAAGTACCACTCTGATTCCCTTTGCCTGCCCAGTCAGCTGTTCTACTTTCTCCTTCCTGCTTTAGTTTCTGCTCTCCGGGCTCCTGCCTGATCTGCTGCTTTTTCTTGTGCTCCCTGCCCTTTCTGCTACTGTGCTGCCTGCCCCCCCCGTTTGCTGTGTGCCACACGCGGAGCTCGGAACTTGTGCTGCAGGCTGGCCATACTTGCTGTATAAGATAAAAAAAGTAGAGTAGAAGTGTAGCTGCTGCCAGGATTAACTCAGCTTTATTTGGGACCACCTTTCTTCTTTGTGAAAAGGCAACAAAACTATCATGTTGTTTACCTGCAGGTGATAAACCAGTGGGGGAAAAAATATGCAGGGAGCTAAAGAAGTCTATGTAATGACAGCCTATTTTCTTTTCAGGTTGTTAAGTTGGTAACCAGGAACAGGGGAGGAAAGTTGTAATTCCTCTCTGTGCAAGGATAGAGGCAGTTCTCAGAGTCAGGAGGTCTGGATACTTGTGTTGCAAACATTTTTGTAACAAGGGTCTAGTTTTCCAAGATGCTGAATGCCCTCTGGTTTCACTAGTACAGGGGTGGGCAATTATTTTGGGCGGAAGGCTGCATACAGAGTTTTGGCAAGCCATCAAGGGCCACATGACAGGCAGCCAGGGGCAGATAAATACTAATTTTTAATATTTTAGGGGCCCCACGGGCCGGATAGAATGGGCGGGCCACATCTGGCCCGTGGGCTGCATTTTGCCCATCCCTCCACTAGTGGCACTGCTTCATGAGCTGCTTCCCTTTCCAAAATAAATTTAATCTGTGTTTTTTCCATATATACAGTGAGGAACATACTTTCATAAAAGAATAGAGACTATAATTCACTTCACCTTTTAAGTGCCTTATCATAATTACAATGGCTTTCAACCTTTTTAGAGTCAAGACAGCCCCTCAGTAGATTCAAGACACCCTGTGGAAAATTTCAGCTCTTAGTTTTCACCCATTTTTTCCACTACAGAAAAATATTAGAGCTGTTTCTGCTCTTCTAAGGAACTCAAAGACCACAGCAGGTCAGAATGCTTTTAACACACTAGATTCATATTTGAAATCTCTGGGTTTATCTTGTGAATCATGTTTGCACATGGAAGAGTGTTAATGTTGTGTGTCACCCTGTGGCACCCTTGAAAGCATCTCCATGTATCACCGAGTGCCATGGCATCCTGGTTGAAAATCACTACACTACTGTACATTATGGTATGTAGGTAAGATTGTATTTAGCTGCAAGATATTAACACCAAGAAGAGATTACTTGTTTCAGGTAATGTTATGGGTATAATTAAGGTTTCTGTTTCCTTCCAAGATCTTTTCTTCCAAATATGTATGTGGTGTTTCAGTTAAACTGGGCCTTGGATTCATAAGTAGTGATCCTGTCCCAACATCCTACCTGTTCCACTTCATCTAGCATGGAATGGTGGTCAGCTGGGGATTAGGCTTTTTATCTCTCTATCATTGTCTCTTTCTTTCACCCCTTAATCTCCGTTTAAATTCCTGTGGGAAGGAGATTCTTAGGTTATAATCTCTTGTCTGGCCTTTTATCTGAAGATAGGATCGTAATGTATCAGCACAGTAGGCAGCATCTTGCTTCTCTTTGAAATATTCTCCCCCCTCCCTTCCCTTTGGAAATGGAAACTTTTTGAGGTTCTACTCATCAACACGTATGTTCAGAAAAAAAAATTGGTCTTCTTGCTTGTCATACTTGGGATTATGTAACATAATTTAGGACAATGCACCAATGTTCTTGGTTTAAAGAACTTGTGCTATGAGTAATAGGGGGGTTGAGTTTGCACTTGTTTTTAGTTGTGCATCACAGAGGCACGCACCAATTACTGATTTTAGCAAGCCATGTGCTCGTGAACAAGGGCTAAAGGCCACTTCCATCGACGAAGCATTCTGATCCATGACTCAGAGCTACAAATCCTTTGCCCTTGTATCATATCCATCCTTCAGCAGGCCCTCAGTGCTCACTGTTCACTGCTGTGAGTGATAGGGAGATGAGTAACAGGGAGGTTTGTATTAATAGGACTAAATTAAGAAGTAGGGGGAGTTTTAAGAAAGCAGGATTTTCCTACAATCAGGGCAATGTTGTGATAAAAAAAATGGTTGTGATGCCTTAAACAGAATGACTTTTGTAATAATAAAATATGTTAGGAAAGTTAATTGAATGAGAGGATTGCTTTGTCTGCTTAAAAAGCATTTTTGGTGGTGGTGATCACGTTTCTAGGTCAAATGAGAAATTCCAGTGAAAACTGAAGGTTCACAGGACTAGCCCCAACTAGATCACCTCAGCCAAAGCTTTGTCTAGCCAGGTCTTAAAAACCTCCAAAGATGGAGATTCCACCACCTCTCTGGGTAACCTGTTCCAGTGTTTTGTTACCCTTCTAGTGAGCAATTTTTTTCCTACAGGAGACTGGTAAGGGGGGTATGGTGGGGGGCAGGTGCCCTCCCCCCGAGATTGGCCTCCAAAAGTGGAACAATTTTTTGCTGCACAGGCCAGCAGTGTGGTGAGGGGGGAGGGGGCACAGAAGTATAGGAGTAGATATGGGGCCTTTGGCCCACCCTTGGAGCCACCCACAAATTGTGGGCCCTCCAGATGCAGGAGGCACCAGTCAGCCCTGCTAATATCTAACCTAAACTTCCCTTGCTGCAACCTGAGACCATTGCTCATTGTGTACAAGTTGACCCCATTTTTCTGATTCAAAAAGTTTTTGGAGTTTCGTAGGTTTGGTGTATAAGTCGGCCTAACTTTTTGGATAAAAAATATGGAGTGGACTTATACCAGCACCTCTGTGTCCTCACTGCGGGCCGGGCACCGGGGTGGGAGGGGGTAAGCATGCGCCTGAGAGCCATTCTCAGGGGATGGGGCCAGGCTCAGTGCTCAAGTGATGTGGTGCTGGCTGGGCCATAGCAGGCAAACACCAAGCCGGGCACTGCTTCCAGAGGATGGGGTTGGTCCAGCCAAGCACCAGGCCTACCCCTGTCTGCTATGAGTGGTGTTGGTGAGACTGGCCCTGTCCCCGGCCAGAGGCACTGCGCTTGGCTGGTGCAGCTGGGTTCAGCAACACCATTCACAGTGGACAGGCCTGGGCTCGACACTTGGCTGGCATGGCCCGGGCAGTGCTGCTTGCACTCCAGCCAAGCACCAAGCCTGACCCCTTCCCTGTTCCCATCCCTGGTGAGTGACGCCAAGCTCAGTGTTTGGCTAGCACAGCTCTACCTCCTGCGAGTGTCACCAGGCTTGGCAGTGGACTGGTGCAACCAGGCAACACCGCTCATAGGGGATGGGGCTGTGCCAGCCGAGCACTGAGCCTGGCCCCGTCCCCTTCAAGCAATGCTGTGACACATGTGCATCCCCTGGTGCCCAGCCCGCAGTGAGGGTGTGTAGGTGCAAGTATAAGTTGAGAGCTGAGCCCAGTGCCACTCACAGGTGATGGTGATACAGTATATAAGTTGAGGTTAAATTTTAAGAGTTAAAAATTGGGCTTCAAAACTCAATTTATATACCAGGAAATATAGTAATCATTATTTCCATTTCTTGGGCCATTTAATGGTAGTGAAAGATCTGGATTGCTTTATTCCTAGTTCTCTGCTCTTATTTGGACCTTACTGTCATCAGAACAGGGACAGCATTTCTGAAAATCCATTCGCAGTCTCCAAATATTCTTTTCTATAATGAATGTTATTGTTGGGATTGTGGGACACTGCTTTGCCTTGGCCATCTTTGTTTTCATTTTCTTTGTTTTGTCTTCTGGTACAAATCTCAACTTTGGGTGGAGACTGAGAGGTTGTTTAAAAAAAAAAAAGTTGGCCTGCTATTTGTATTATTATAGTTATAAATAAAATTATTTGGAATAAAATGGCAAGCTGGGCTGTGTGGTCTGCTTGCCCTCTGTGTATGAGCAAGGGATTTGTTCATCAGTAACTGATTCGGAGGACCAAAATATCAGGTCTTCACATGATCTTAGTGATTTTGTAGCTGGTTTCCCAGAAAGAGTGAGGAAATGTGGGAAGGGGAGAGTTCAGCTGAGCAAATGGTGAAACATTTTGATTCCCATTGGCAGATTGGAAGAGTTATGCAAAAGATAAGGGGGAAAAAACTGAGGAAGAATTTGTGCTTCTGGCAAGTTTGGGGTTTTTTTTGTGGTTATTTGACCATTTCTTTACCTTGTCTTTTTTAGAGTATAAACAGTTTGTGGTAGGGACTATGATCTGTCTGTCCCATGCCTTATGCAGGTGCCTCAGCCCTTGGAGGGGCCTTTAGGCATTTTTTAGAATACGTGTTACTACTACAGACCACCCAACCGAGGGGAGGAGCTGGATCAGGACTTCTCCAGTCAGCTTATGGAGGTGGTTAGGTCAATGGATGTTATTGTCATGGGTGACCCAAACTACCCAGACATTTGCTGGGAGGAGCAGACAGCCAGGTCTGACTGCTCACATAGGTTCCTGGCTGTATTACAGGACCTTCACCTTATCCAGGAAGTG
>JAGPOW010000261.1:164509757-164523449 GCA_030014935.1 Caiman crocodilus | reverse complement strand
ATGTAGTTAGGGATCTTCTGGAAGGGCTAGACATTTTTAAATCTGCAGGTCCAGATGCCCTCCACCCAAGGGTGTTGAGGGAGCTGGCAGGGGTCACTGTGGAGCCCTTTATCTGGCTGTATGAGCATTCGTGGTCATCTGGCCAGGTGCCAGGGGGTTGGAAAGTGGCTAATGTCCCAATTTTCAAGAAAGGGAGGAAGGAGGACCCAAGTAATTATAGGCCTGTAAGTCTCAGCTTGGTGCTCAGGAAGATCTTGGAGAGAATCATCAAGGAGCACATCTGTAAGGGGCCTACAGGGGAGATCATGCTCAGGGGCAATCAGCCTGGTTCCTCAAAGGTGGGTCCAGCCTGACCAACCTGATTGCCTTTTATGTCCAAGTAACTAAATCTTTGGATGATGGTGTTGCTGTGGACATAGTCTTTCTAGACTTCAAGAAAGCCTTTGACACTGTCTCTCACCCCATCCTCATCAATAAATTAAGTGGCTGTGGCATTGATGCCTGCACAGTTGGATGGGTAAAAAATTGGCTGATGGGGCGCACCCAGAGAGTAGTGGTGGATGAGTTGTACTCAACCTGGCAAGATGTGAGCAGTGGGGTCCCCCAGGGCTCGGTTCTTGGGCCTGTACTGTTTAGCATCTTCATCCGCGACTTGGACAAGGGGGTGGAAAGCACGCTGTCCAAGTTTGCTGATGACACTAAGATGTGGGGCGAGGTGGGCACACTTGAAGGGGGAGAGAGGCTGAAAATAGATTTAGACAGACTACAAAAGTGGGCAGACGAGAATAGGATGGGGTTCAGTGTAGACAAATGCAGGGTGCTGCACCTTGGGAGAAGGAACCACAGCATACATGCAGGCTGGGGAGTTCCCTTCTTGAAAGCACAGAGGCGGAAAGAGATCTCGAAGTCATTATTGACTCCAAGATGAACATGAGCTGCCAATGCCAGACCACAGCCAGCAAGGCCAGCCATACCCTGTCATGTATCCAAAGGTGCATCTCAAGCCAGTCCAGAGAGGTGATCCTCCCCCTCTATGTGACTTTGGTCAGGCCGCAGTTGGAGTACTGTGTCCAGTGCTGGGCGCCACACTTCAAAAGGGATGTGGCCACCTTGGAGAGGGTTCAGAGGAGGGCCACCTGCTTGATAAGAGGGCAGCAGGACAGGCCCTATGAGGAGAGACTGAGGGACCTGAACCTGTACAGCCTCAGCAAGAGGAGGCTGAGGGGGGACCTGGTAGCTGCCTACAAACTTATCAAGGGGGATTAACAGGAAATAGGCAGAGCCCTTTTCTCCCCAGCACCACCTGGGGGACAAGGAACAATGGTAATAAGCTGATGAAGAATACTTTCTAATCTCCAACCTAAACCTAATATTTTACAGTTAGGGTGGCCACAATCTGGAACCAGCTTCCCAGGGAAGTTGTACCATTACATTGGTCTGAGATCAGGTCAGTAGCTATATAAAGAATGTATATGATTGTATTGGAAATCAGCCCAATGCG
Organism: Caiman crocodilus; assembly: GCA_030014935.1. Lineage (NCBI taxonomy): Eukaryota > Metazoa > Chordata > Crocodylia > Alligatoridae > Caiman > Caiman crocodilus. The sequence continues at coordinate 164,521,948 of JAGPOW010000261.1, read as the reverse complement.
ACTGATTAATTTGGCTGATGCATGCACACAGCTTCAGCACAGCTTGCATGCAGTGAAGAGCAGAGCCTAGCAGTATGGAGAGTTGTCTGTTGTGGTGGAAAGGGAGGGAAGGGGAATGGTGGGGAGGCAGATCAACAGTCCCCACAGAGGGAGTGGGGACAGGGGCAGGTGCTGCCCAGCCAGGGCAGGTTGAGGTGTGGAACGGAGCCGCAGCTCTGTGGGGGAGGTTCCCGCTGCTGCAGGCACCCTGGCGGGGCAGGAGGGAGGCAGGTATGTGTCCCCAGATCTGCGCAGGGCAGGCTGCAGCTGTGGGCTGGAGTTGGAGCTGCACTGGGTTCTTCTCAGCAGGGGCTACCCCAAATTTCACTGGTAGCCCCACTCCCAGAGCTGCCACTGCGCACTAGGCGCAGCCTCAGCTCTTCCTGGTGCGTGGGGGTGGCTGCAGGCCCCTCTGTAGCCACCCACCCCAAGCCCATTCCCTGCTGAGAAGAGTCCAGCTGCAGCCCACCCACCCTGCCCAGCATAGATTTGGGAGCACATGTCCCTCCTGCCCTCCTGGGGTGCATGCAGTGGTAGGAGTTGCTCCCCTCACCCTGGCCTGCCTGGGCAGCCCCTTCCCCAGTCCCTCCCTCACCATGTGGGGGTGTTGATCTGTACCCCCATGCCCCTTCTCTTCCCCCCACCCCACTTCTTCTACCACAGCGTACTAACCAGGTGCATGCAGCTCTCCATGCTATCAGAAATCAAATCGATATCAGCCGATATGCTTCCTTAAAAATTGGCTATCAGTATTGATCCCCCAAAATCTCTATTGGTGCACCCCTAATATAAAGATGTTATTGCATTGAGCTGTAAAATATACTGTGACTTGATCATCATTGTATAAAAGCAGTTTAAGTGGCAGTTTTATGCTATTTACTCCACATATCTTATTTTCCAGACAATGGTACGTGGACTCAACTCTGGCTTGTGTCAGATTACCATGAGCATGGATCACTCTTTGATTATCTGAACAGATATACAGTTACTGTGGAAGGAATGATAAAATTAGCTTTGTCAACTGCCAGTGGACTTGCACATCTTCACATGGAGATTGTTGGCACTCAAGGTATTCTTTTATAAATATATTGTCTTGTAGTAGAAAATATTACCTAAGAAGGAAATGGAGTGCACACAGATGTACCTCCAGACTGAATATTAGCAAGAGCATTACAGGAAGCTCTTGAAATTTGAGAATCCTTGCTTTTACGTTTTGGGTCTGTTTTGCGTTTCTGGAATTGTTGCATAAATGTCCTTGCTAATGAGGCTTCATTGGATGCATATCTCCTGTTACAACTTGACTATACCTGCAAAACCAACCTAAAATTGGATAGTTTTTAATAATAATAACGATAATAAATCGTGATAAAATTGATCTGCAGATATTATAACGTTTTAGGGTCTTATGTTTTATGTCAGAATTGCATTCTTTCCGCAGTTATATTGAAATCAAAATATGAGTAATTATGTAAAAAAGCACATAAGAAACTTCTTGAAGTCGGACTTTTTTCCTACTCTTCTACATTCTCCAAATTCATAATTCAATTTTTATCTGCAGACTAAAACTGACAGTAAATTATCAGCCAAACTAAATGCAAGCATAAAATATATTTGATGTGGTAAAGTGATGAATTTATGTACTTGCTTTGAGCTTTTTTGCCCTATTTTTCAATAGTTTTTGACACCATTTGGCAGTGCACATTCTTTGCTATATTATTTGAATATTTAAGCAATTAAGTTGCTCTAGATTTGCTTTTCTGGGTTCAGAGGCCATATATCTGTCAGAAAAGCCAGTCAATATCACTGATCTTACTGTGCCAGAGTAGATTTCTGCTCCCTTCTTGTGTTTAATGAATTTAATACGTGCTTAAAAAATTACTTTAAAGAAATTGGAGGTGGGGGGCATTTTTGGTGTTCATTTGGTGTTCATAATATTAACTAGACCATTTTTTGGTACTAGTTATGTTTTTGTTGGCATTTTAAAATCCAATAGGGAGTCCAGTTCTATTGTCAAATGCACATTATTTCTGAAACCGGTTTAGTAAAACATTAGATTCTGGTTATTACCCTTAGACCATTGCTTGTATGATGCAGCACTTGAGATAAGCAAAGATGCCCAAGTTTGGAATCCCCTGTTAAATTAAAATTTCAATGTTTGGGATCTCCTACAAAAAAACACATTTGCCTATTCCCTTACAGTTTTTTTATTGGTTTCCCCAACTCTGAAGTTGTTTATCTGCTGTTCCCAATCAAAGGCTTTCCTTAATTGGAAAGGGGCAGAATGAGTAGATGGGTGGTCCCAGTTGTTTTCATTACATTTGTACCAGATTGCTCACAGCACATGGATATATTTATGAACATGTTAATAAAATACACAGTTGTCTCCTGATGAACTGTTTACTAATGAAGCAAAGCCACAAAACTAAGTTATATTACTTGTCAGTCAATACAGTAATAAGTTTTCAGAAAAATTCTTATTTGATTGTATTCATCCAGAGTGTTTATGAACAATTGCTTTGCCTTAGTATAATTAAATACTAGCATTCAAAAATGTTTGAATATAGTACAGGATATGACAATGAGGAGCCACTGAATTTCATACCTACACCTTTTCTAATGGCCTTTGCTTTTTAAAGCCTGGAAATGTAAAAATTATTCTCCATAAAATAGTTTCTCAGAATAAACTTTCATTTATGTCTGTCTTTCTGTTTTGAATTTTGCTTACACTATTCTTCTTTCGCAAAGTGACACTAAACAATGATTGTTCCTTATGCTTCTCTAGAGAATGCATGTCTTAGGAAGAAAAGGGCCTGATCATTTTAGATACAGGCTGCTACTAAAAGAGATGAAGTTCTATAGCTCTTAAATACTTATTCAGGTTGGTTTTTTGCTTTTTATGCAGAATATGGATTAGGCCTACATCCCAAGGAAAAAACGTAGAATCCCTATATTATTATTTCAGATGGTTGGTCAGTTTTCCAAATGCATTCCAATGTGAACGTAGCAAAACAACTACAACTTTAACTCTGCTACATGGGGTCTTGAAGTTGGAGCAGTTTGGCTATATTTGTATTGTTCCCAGCTTACCCACACGTGACAATTCAAATTGACAGCTGATGCTCTTTTGAAACGGTTCCAAATGTACGTGTCAGTATCTTCTATTAACACGGATGCCATGAAAGGAAGGAGTGTTTGTGGCTATGCTGCGTTCTGGCGGTTGGATTGTTCATTTTAAAATTAACCGAAACCAGCCTTCCCTGACCCATCCTTACACATAACTAAACAAAAATTACTGTAAAACTGAGGATATGCGGCCTTTCATTTTAGCTGGTTCTGTACTTCCCAATTTCCTGAACAGGCTTTTTTTGAACCTTACAGCATATTGATCTTACTGTAAACTTGGCAGCTATTGGAAAATATAGGCACAATCTGAAGGGAATTCTTTTAACTGCATGCTTGTACTGGTGCTGATCACAAACAGGTTGGTAGAATGATTTGAAAATGCTGCCACTTATTTTTATTACAAAAAATCCAATCCAATGTGATTTTGTTTTTGTTAAATTGTTTAACAAAGTGGCCGATATAGACACTTTGAACAAATGTTCCTAGGATCCAATTGTGATCAGTATGTGGAGTCCTGGCGGTCTTACTGAGTTCCTGTGTTACCTTGAGCAAATTGCCATGCTTCTCAGTCTGTTTCCTTATCAGTAAAATGAAATTAATACTGTGGGTATGGACAAATGTTCTTCTGAAGTGCTTCAAATTCTGCTCCAGTTTGAATAGTTTGAGCATCATACAGGTGTACAGGCCCCTCTCAACACTAGCTCTGCAGCTAAGGGTTGGAGAGCAGAGATCACAGTATGCCTTTGTGGCCCAAGTTTCCAGAGGTTCCCAAGGACTGCCAAATGCAGAGGATTGTTCATTGGCTGTCTGCCTCCTCCCATCTGGCTGCCCAACTTGTCCTGGGTGTCCACTGCTTCTGCAGTGCTGGTCAGCTTCACCTTGAAAGGGTTTTTCAGTTATACTGCCAACCCAGGGAGCCTTCTATTGGATGCCTTACATTCCTGCAATACTTTGACCAAACAGCAGCAGGAAGTTATCTCCTTCCTGTCCTGCTTAAGGTGGAGAGTCCTCATCTGGCTTATTTACCAGCTGGCAGGCAGCAGCATTGCAGCACAATACATTTTGAAGGAGACCCGGGAAAGATGCCTCCTAGAGATGTGCTACCTGCTATGCACCACCACCACCACCAACATGCCCAAGGGTGACACCATAAAGGATAACTTTCTCTGTGATGCAAACTGTACTGGCATAGGGATGAGCAGTGACTGATGAGAACACATAGTGCTGGAGAAATCAGCTAACAAGCAGTGATGGCAGAGCATTTGGATGAGCTTCACAGAGCTCTGTGTTCAACTGGCTCCTTTGCTGGAGCAGCAGACCATTTACAGGAGGGCAACCGGATGATGTAGGGGAGTCTTTCCTCAGTGCTACCAAAATTGAAGAGGTCAGAGTGACCCTTCCCCCCCGCCCCATCCATACTTGAGGACGTGGCATACCTGTTCCTTACGAAGCCTTGTACAGGGCACTTGAATGCCTGGAAGGAACTGTCTGACTACCAGTCGAGCACCTACTGCATGGCCATCAAGCGCATTTTTGGGTGCCTCAAGGCACAATTGAAGGCATTTTTAAGGTGTTGATCGCACACCTGCATGTCACTGAGTACTGCTTGCCCTGGATTGGTTAGATCCATCTGCATCCTTTAACAACATCTGTGAAAATCGATGGGAAGCTTTTTCAGAGGCCTATGCAGAGGAAGCTCAGTGCTTTGGGGGGCTAACACACACCACTGGGACCCAAGCTTCTGGGATGCAACAGGGTTTTGTTGCTTGGGGTGCTCTGGCAAACTACTTTTGAGTAGTGTGAGGCTGTAGAGCAGGAGGCAGCATAACTAAGTAAGGAGTAAGCAAGGCATGGGATGTATTGTGATTCTTTCTTTGTAAGCCAAAAGAAGTTTTTGTTTAACCGTACAAACAGTCAAAATCATGAACTGTATAAAAAGAGCTTTGCAAATTCAGGGTAGAGAGACCAGGGGATGCAGTGTCAAGGTGGATTGAAACACTGAAGGGATAACACATGACCAAATAGTAGAGTGCAATGGTAGCAAGTCTCTACTTTGATTCAGCGGGTTGAAAGGGTTCAAGTCCCAAGCTGCTTGCCCCCTCAACAGACAACTGCCCCAGAACCTATGAAGTGGAGGGGAGTTGCTTCAGGGTCCTGACTCCTCCGTGAAAGCTAGAGTCCTGAGTCTGGAACCCGAGTAGGGACTAAGGAACTAGAGATAAGGCGTGGGGAGTTCTGCAGGCCTGGTCCGGCTGTAAGAAGGCATATCTGAGTTGTGCTTAGGAGTGGCTGTGCCTGCTGCCAGATGTCTTGGATTTTGCTTTTCTGGTGAAGACAGAAGGAAGCACTGTTCTTTGAAGAACTCGGGGACCAGAAAGTGGTATCATGGGTCTGTGTGGACTGAACTCTGGGGAAGAAAGGCCTACCCCTGGATAAGGATTTAGAGGTACTGCTGGCAACAACTCTGGAATGAGGTTGTGACTTTCAAATGGTTAGGTAGATAGGTGATCCAGAGTGCTTTTGAAGGTAGCCTTTGAACTTAACTGGGGTGTAGTACTGTGAAGCTGTTTCTGGTAGCTCTGACCAGTGAGGTCCTAAAGGATGCTGCTGTTGGCATCAGTGCACTTGAGCCTGTGCCACTAAGTAGTTTCCTTGTGGTCATGTCAGGGTTGACATAAAAGCCCCCTGTTAAACTTTTTTAACTTTGGCTTAAAGTGATTTACTCCACAACATGTCTCCGATTCCCATCTTGGGAATCTCTGCTTTTGTTATCTGTTCCCAAGATAAGCAAGGAAAAGTGGCAGACCCTTTCCACACACACTTCACCCCCTGAACCTGAGCCAATCTTGAGGTTCATGGTAGCTCTTCAGTTAATGTGGGTGTTTCCCCAGACAACCCCTCCACAAGGACATTAGGAAGAACTTCTTCACAGTTCGAGTGGCCAAGGTCTGGAACGGGCTCCCAAGGGAGGTGGTGCTCTCCCCTACCCTGGGGGTCTTCAACAGGAGATTGGATATGCATCTAGCTGGGGTAATCTAGACCCAGCACTCTTTCCTGCCTATGCAGGGGGTCAGACTCCATGATCTATTGTGAGGTCCCTTCCGATCCTAACATCTATGAATCTATAAGGTTCTCGACTGTTCTCTCCGCTTGTCTTTGAGTGTGAGGGATGGGAGTTAGTTGTAGCCATCTTGCTGGTAAGGATGTACACCAAAGATTATCTCCATTGTTTGCCCTGAGTTTCCAGAGTGCCTTTTTCTGTGCTGTCTCCTTGCTCTTGTGACCTGTGACAAAGACAGGAGCTGTCAAGGGCAGCCCTCCATATATGTTCTCCTGTTGCTAAAGGAGATGGACCTCCTGGAGAGAATAAACCTACTTTGGTGGCTCTTAGGGAAGGAAAGACAGTCTTTTCAAATGAGTGCTTGGTAAGGAAGTTCTGATGCATGTAAACAAGCTATTGGGAATTGATAAGGAGTCCCATCAACTTCCTTACCCAGGAAGTGTGGTCACCCCGCCACATCTGTGCTGACTGTAAACACCACACAGCACCTACAGGTTCAGGGCATCTCTCCTATCACAGCTGCAAGTTTCCAAAGGAGTCTGGTCACCATCCTAGCAAGTCCTCTCCATAGAAGCATTTGATGGGCTACAGTTTAATTTCATTTTAAAAGGAAGTCTTTTGTTTGAAATATTTATAGGGTTGGATATGGATATATGCTCTTGCATTAACATTAAATTGTAAGATATTTCATCACAAATGGTAATTATTGCTCAAGGTTATAAGCACTTGAACGCAGAAAGTTACAATGAAGGCACTGTTTAATGTTAACGGAGTTACAGTAAGATAGTACATGTGTACAGTGTGTTGGTGATTAGGAGTCCCAATTGGGTATTGAGTTTCTATTTTGTTAAACACTGCTTTCATGCAAAAGTTTTATCATCTTTGTATGCCTTTTTAAAAAGTGTATTCATATGAATAAGATTCCTAAAATATATTATGAATGCATTGTTCTATGTGTATTCTACTACTGTTCTTTAGTAAGAAATAGAAATTTTTTTTTTCTGTTTTAGTCTAAAAAAAAAAATCAATTAATGTGATACTATAAGGTTTTACACGGAATGTTTTGCATACGTCCTTTAATTCATCTTGGATTCTACATTGAATTCATAATACCTGATAAAAATTTGTTGTCGCTAAATTTTTTTTTTTTTTTACTAGGTAGCATTGGGGTCTTTTAACGTTTTTGGTTTTTTTCCTTCTTTCCTTGCAGGAAAACCAGCAATTGCTCACAGAGATTTGAAATCAAAAAATATATTGGTAAAAAAGAATGGGACATGTTGTATTGCAGATTTAGGATTGGCAGTAAGACATGATTCAGCAACTGACACAATTGATATTGCCCCAAACCACCGAGTGGGCACAAAGAGGTATAACAGTGTATCAAACTATTTCTTGTCTTTCTCTTCTTCCTCTTTAAGAGATGTATAGTACAAATGACGACAGCAGGAACTTGTGAATTACAGCAGATATGGTTCCTTATAGACCCATCATTACCAGCTGATGAGTCAGTGAAGAGTGCATGGGTCTTGCTGGCTCTGGGTCTTTACCCACATTATATATAGAACGCTGTAAAAAATGCCAGTAGTTATAGTCTTAAACCATAAACTGGGTTATGGCACATGAGTATTTATGTGAATTATAATCTTGCAGATTGTATCCTACAATGATATCATTGCATCCGGTTTCCCAAACTGTTACACGCATGTTTTAGGACAATCATGAAGATAAGACAGAGTAGGATATATAGACTGGAAGGAGAAGGTTGTACTGACCATATTGAGGATGTGTAGGTGACCATAAGGAATCTGTGGCACTTGCCCCATACCTCCCCTCCGCCCCCAGGCAGTGGCACTGCTGCAGTAGCAGAGGCCAGTGGGCAGGGGCGCAGGTGCAGTTCAGCAGAGAGACAGAGCTGCCTGGTGCACCAGGCTTCTTCCTGCCTCCCTCCCAGACTGTACCCCAGGCCCCTGTAATTCTGGGACTCTCATTTTTAATTTTGACCAACCAGCTGGGACCGGTCTTCAAAATTCAAGGTAGTCCTGGCCAAACCAGGATGTGTAGTCTCCCTAACTGTGCTAAATGAATGATGCAGAATAGGGTACTCGGCTCATAGAAAGTCTAAGACCTTGATACAAGCGAAGTTGTATATGGATGTAGATGCATAGGAAGTTGCTTGTGTATTTTTCTTTCTTAGAAATTGAGTCAAAGGAAGTGATTTTTCTGCTGCCTTCAACTCTGGTGTGACCTCATCTTGAGTACTGTGCCCAGTTTTTGGGCACTGTGTTTCAAGAAAGATGTGCATGAATTAGAGGTAAATGGGAAGCAACACCAATGTTTAGAGGTCCAGGAAATATGATTTATGAGAGAAGTTTGGAGGAAATGGGATTATTTACTCAGGAAAAGACTGGTGGGAGAGGGAAGTGTATAAGTCTTCAAATGCATGAACAATGCTTAAAAAAAAAGGGATATCAGTAAACTGTTCTTTGTGACTGCAGAGAACAGGATAAGAAGGAACAGTCTTAAATTGTAGCAAAGGAAATTTAGTTTGCATATTAAGAAGAACTTCCTAAGTATGAAAGTGGATAAGCACTTCAACAGACTACCTGGGTGGGGAGTGTGAAATCGCCATCCTTGGAAATTTTTAAGAGTGGGGTTAGATAAACATTTGTCTAAGTGGTTTGGACAGGGATGATACTGCCATGAGTACGGGATTGAACTGGATGGCATCCTGAGGTTTCTTCCAGCACTGCTTTTCTGAGTACCGTGTGACTTGGATGCTGCCATAATCAAGAGAATATGCTTTTGAGTAATCACTTTCAGGGAATTTCACTTTTAAGGATCAATTTTAATGCTTTAATTCTAGATTACAACATTATTTTAGGAAATGAAAAATTACATTGGTCCAAGACACTTCTATCATCATTCCTTATCCAGGGTTAAAATGAAAATATTGCTAGATAGGCATGATTTCTGTCCTTAACCAGTCATGAAATGGAAGTACCAGTAATTTTGAAACTTCCTAAGTGTTATGAAATACATCTCATCAGAGTTCATAGGCATATGCCAGCCAAAGGTAATAAAATTTAATGGTTGATAAATCTGATGTTGAAACATTTTAAACCCAGTCACATGCAAGAAATCACATAAATATACTGGTATGCTTCTATTTCCCAAAAAGAATAAGTCGTTTTTTTTTCCCAAAGGCAAACACTTGAAAAAAGTAGCTGCTTAAGGTTAGTCTTTGGATCCTACAGGATATGTGCAAGGGCCTTATACTTATGAGCTCAGATTTTGATAGCTGTCTCTGTTGGGTTTTGCATTTTGTATGTATCTCTTTTCCTTCAGGTTTTTGCATGGTTATAAAAGGCAGAGAAGTTCTGACCCTCCAAGACCAGCTGCAGGAACAATTGATCCATTATTCTCTTCAGAGATCTTAAATGGGTGTTTTCCCATTTTATCTTCATTTTTTTTTTTTTCTTTTGAAGAGGGGTTCTGTTAAAAGTCCCTTTGTACAGTGACTTAATTCCCCTCAAGACTGTACATTTCCTCATGTCCATTCCTCTTCTGATTATGAATCAGTAATACATGCACGTTTCTCTACCATATCTGCAGGGTCCAGGGCATATGACTTTTTTATGAATTTTATCCAATGACTATGTTGTACAAAATACAGGAACAGTTCTGAAAGCAAAGCCTGGAAACCAAGATTTTCTCTTCTCCCGTGACTGCCCTAAGTATTAGGTTTCTGAATCAGGCTGCTCTTTTTCCTCTAGTTGGACGAATCTTGAATTCTTATCTGCTACACAGATAAGAACATAAGTATTGTCCTAGCTCATAGACTGGTGGTTATGGTACCTTCTAGAAGATCAGAAATGTGGATTTGAACCCTGGAAATTCAGAGCCCTCAGGCAAACTTTCATGGTCTCTCTACTCTTGTTTCAAAACTCTTCCATGCAGATCCAGACAGATCTCTTCCATACAGATCCACCTTATGTAGCACACTGAAAAGCAAGGAAGGTGAATATTCATCTCCACTTTGCCTGGAAGCTGTTAAACTGAGGATGTGTTGCTTTCTAAGAACAAAGGATAAGACTAGTCACTGTTCCCCATGTCCTAGTAACAACCTAGCAGATTCTTGAGTGATTTGATCATGAGTCACAAGAGGTGCTTGTGGAAGTTTGAACTGATATTCCTATACTGGTGGAACCTCAGTGAAAAATATGTTCACCACCAATGTCAGTGTTCAATACCAGAACTTTTGTTCAATATTTGGGTCTGATTTTAGAACTGTAATCAGATGCCCATGTTCTGCAGTGGTTACACACTCCTTGTATTCTTTCAGTCAATTCCCTTGACTCTCAGAGTAAATTCCAAAATCACAAAACAAGGCCATGTTCATGTGCAAATCTTTGCACTATCTAGGATGCTTTCTTTTTGTCAAAAAAAAAAAAAAGACTACTACATACACCTATCCAATCTTCAGACCTGACCCTGCAACAATATGACCAAATTTTCTACTCAAGCCAGACATAATTGAATGTCACAGAATGGTTGGTTGGTTGAGTAGCACAAAAAATAATCAATCCTTTCTGGTTTGCAAAATCTACTTAAGAACAGGAAAACATCTACCAGAAGAATGTGGTTAGCCTGGATCAGGTCTTTGTAGATCAAATCTTAGGCTGCTTTTTGCACTTAAAACACGTGTGGTTCTCCTCCTAATTTTATTAGGGTCTGCCTGATGGTGATTTTTTGGCTTGCTATACTGTTGTAGAGTCATGCTTTCTTTTCTCATTCTCTGATATCTGTGTTTCTTAGAGGGCGGTTATACACTTTATCCACTAATCAGAGTATTTAATCCTGTCTGGGCTGTTGCCCTAGTTCACTTGAACACTCATGGAGCTCCATTTCAAACCTCTGTTCTGCTTCCTGCACCATCATGCTTGCAAATGCTTTGCAGGTAGCCATTACTTCAACCAGGAGCGTGTTTGAACATTAAGCCTTTTTGGCCAAACTCTCCATATGAAATTGTGAAAGGAAGAAGGTAGTGCTGAGACCATTCCTCAAGTGCTCTTGAATTTTCATCTGAACAGTCAGCTTTAGCTTGCTTTCCACACCTGACACTGGGAGAAAATAAAATATTTGATGTACATACGACTTCGCTATATGAACTTGAAAAGACCAAGTCATTCACTCTTGCCCCTTGTGTTAATACCTATAGTTGGATGTTCAGTAGTTCAAGCCATCACCTCATTGAGAATATTGGAATGGCTAGCAGTGTGTTCTACCTTGCTGCCAGTTGATTGGTGTACCTTTTATACTAATCATTAAAGCTTACTCAACTAAAGCTCAGGCAACATCATCTTCTGCCTTTTTTGTGATGTGCCAGTTTGAGATCTGAAAGGCAGGGATGTGGAGTAAACATTGCTAAGCATTATGTCAGATTTAGCTGCCAGTGCTGACAAGTTTGGGAGAGTAGTGCAAGAAGCAGCTTAACTGGTGCAACACATGTCCCTCATTCCCATCATCCTTAGTAGTTAACACTTCCTAGTTATTTTCAGTGGGTTTTACATTGACTCTTCCTTGAAAAGAAATAGTACCTAATCACAACTACGGCAAATTTATTCTAGATGTTGTAGTCCAGAGGTGGCCAACCTGCCACGTTTTGTGGTCAGATATGCCATGTGCGGGGAGAACCACAGCAGATAGAGCGATGGATTGGACAGAGGAAAAGGGGTCATAGTGGCACTTGGGGGGAGGGCAGAGCTTATTTTTGAGGCGAGCCTTCTGAAAAGGCTGGCCACCACTTTTGTAGTCAATGTAGATCCCATGACCTGTCCCCATCCCTGTTTTTGGGGTTGTTTTTTTTTTTTTTTTTGGGGGGGGGGGTAAACCAAATAAAGCATTGGCTTTATTTAGCAAGGAAAATATATTTGGTATGTCCCCTTGGGCTTTATGCCCTTTTAAAGGC
>JAGPOW010000261.1:164488853-164509657 GCA_030014935.1 Caiman crocodilus | reverse complement strand
CCCCCCCCCCCCCCCCCCCCCCCCCCCCCCCCCCCCCCCCCACCCCCCCCACACCGCCCCCGCGCCGCAAATCCAAAGAAAGCATTGGCTTTATATAGCAAGGAAACTAAGATTGGTATGTCCACTTGTGCTTTATGCCCTTTTAAAGGAGCATAAGTTGTCATGGGGCAACTGTAGCCCAAATGGACATTGTTATTAAAATATCCAATCTTATACACATAAAACATTGTGTTTTTATGGTGAACTCCACACTGATTTACATCTCAAAGAACCACTTTAGAACCATATCTCAAAGAACTTTAGTGGTAAGGTGCCTTTTTCCATTCCATCCTCTAACCTTGTCCCCTGAACTCGGCTTTTCTCCCCATTTTACTTCCTTCCTAGTATGTCCAGGAATACTCCAAATCGCCCTTCCTTCCACCTTAAATGGTCTAGGGATTATTCCTATCTCCAAATTCCTCCATTCTCTTTGTTCTCCCCAAAACCGGTCAGAGGCCCAGCATTGTAAGTGCTGATGTGAGTTGCTTTCACCTGTGTTTTAGGTGGGAAAATCTGCTGCTACCATTCATCCTTAGTGATATCTCTGTTGGGTGATTCAGGTGTGCTTCTTGCTCTCACTTCTGCTCTGTGAAGACTTTGTGGGTATAGGTATCTGCTCTCAAAGTGGCATTTATGTGAATCATCATCCTAATACTTGAGGACCATGGTGGATTTGCTCTTGTTTAACTGTTTACATGTCAGAAATGAAAAGAATGCTATTAAATCTTGCTGCTATAATATTTCATGGTGTAAAAGCTGTCTTGTTTCTTTTATTTCTAATAGGTACATGGCTCCTGAAGTTCTAGATGATTCCATAAATATGAAACACTTTGAGTCATTCAAGCGAGCTGACATCTATGCAATGGGCTTAGTGTTTTGGGAAATAGCTCGGCGATGTTCAATTGGTGGTATGTAACAGTCATCTTATAGTGAGCATATTAAAGTACTGTAGTTGGTTTACAGAATTTGAAGTTTTGAGCAATTTGTCCTTAAACATTACATAGCCCTTATTACAACAGAATGTTTTATTGAGTAAATATTTTCCATTGTTTTTAAGATATTTATCTCCTGCTTATATCAACTGGTGTAGTATTTGTTCTTGTCTTGTCTTATTTTTTTAAATCCCATAAATGATGAATGGTCACATTCTGCCCTAGTGTATGTAGATGAAATATCTGTCACTGCCTACAGTAGAGACAAATTTGTCCCTAGAGCTCTTAGCAAGGGAAGAGTGAAAAGCTGATGCTCTTGAAAGTAAGGGACTGAACGCATGGGGAAGAACTAGACACAGTGCGTGCAGTACCTTATTTAAAGATTAGCATGCTGTTATAAGCCATCCGCTTGTATAAATATGTGGAGAAACAAGTGTGCAGTTCCCATTCTTCCTAAGCAAATAACATCCAAAATGGAAAATTTTTCCATGGTTTTAACTGTCAAAAGAACTAAACTCCCAAGTGTGAATCCCTCAATATAAGGTTAAAGCACCACCTATTATACTTGGAAAGGATTGTATTTTCAAATAAAACTTTACAATAAAAACAGAAAGATGAGGCTTCTTTAAAGGCAGTGACAATGTGATTTTATTTCTGTTCCTGTTGTTTTAACTGAATTATAGATCATATTGCTGTTTTTCATTTTTAATCTGCAAGTTGCTACTTTTCATTTCTTATCTTTGAATAATAGAAGTCATGTGGTAAAGTCTCATTATACACTGAATAAAAGGTACTACATAAATTAGACTATTTTAAATAAATTCATGAATATTTTTAACTGTCTCATGACTAGTGAAACACCTGGATTTTTTTTGCTCAAATGCATATGGCCCCATTTCTCATAAAGCACTAGTAAATGTTACAAAACTCTCTGAATAGAGGCAGTCATAGATGAAATTAGGGTTTTTTTTCCCCCAGTCAGCATGGGGGGGGGGTAGAACCTTGTCTTACATTTGCATACATGGCAACCTCATTAAATACATGAAATATCATTAAACTGCTGCCAAAATCAGCATTTTCTCAGCAATGGAAACCAACTGTGAAGCTGATTTAAATGCAGTCAACAATGAATGTGACTATAAAACAAGTGGACCATATTGGGCAAACGTACTGATGGGAACCTTTTTTGTGTGTATATGGCCCTGTGTGAGCAGGTGTTCCCTTTGGAGGGAGCTGGCACCAGACCTGGGTGTCCTGAAGTACCAAGCCAGCACCAGGAAGGCCAGAGCCAGCCCTGACACCCTCCCCTTTTTGCCAAAAATGTAATTTTTTAGAAAGTGTTAAAATTCAAATGACAAAGTTCAAAGCACAAGGAAACACAGAAAGAGCTGAGAGTGTGCCTGTGAAGTAAAGGATGGGAGTGGGGGCAGGAATGCAATGAAGTTACATATGAAACATGCAGCCAACTAAGCCAAGAGGTGGAGGGTGTGAAGGAGGGAGGGAGTGTGACACAAAGTAGAGAATATATAGGAGACCCAGCATAACAATACCACAGGGAGATGTTATTTGGAAAACACCTACAGTTACAAGTAAATGTGGGATACAGTTATGCGGGTGGGGAAGAGTTCAGCATTAAAACTTCTTGGGGGTGATTTGGTGCAATGGTGGGGGAGCAGAAGGGGGGCAGATGGTCCCTTCTGCTTTGCTTTTTAGCCGATAGTTGGGTAGAGTCCACATACTGGCATCGTCACATAACAGATTCTACATAGATGTCCCTCAACCGTTGGATGGTGTTGGACACCATGAGGTGCTGCATCAGCTTGGCATAGTGGCGAGATAAGCTCCAGGTGCGCAGGTTGGGGTCCAAGTGCCCTGATGTGATATCAGTGCCTCAACCGTCATTTCGTATACCCATCTCCTCAAGGTTTCTGCTGGCAGCTGCTACTTCTCTTGCTTCCATTTTTGGACTTTGACTAAAGCTTGCTGCCAGTTCTTGGAACAGAATAGTGACATCTACCATCATGATGCACTTGCTATCCTTGTCAGTCACAACAGTGTCCATGTATAGCTGGCTCTTGTAGCCTGGGACAGTGTGAGTAACAGACATAGAAGCTGGGCATACAGCTGAACTTGCTGCACTAGTTGAAGAGCAGCATCGGGATGAGGTAACCTGGGTCTCTCTTCTTCAGTAGGCTGTACCTAATGCCATCTTTGCCAGGTGCAGTCTCCCTGGTCTTGCTGACATGGGCCTTCACTTCCTTGGAGATAAAGTCTGCCTCAAATCCTTTTGCAGAGCCGACAGGAGTCAAGGGTCCAATGGATGCAGGGCATAGGGCAACGGTTTCTGTCTGGCGGTTGACGATACTGTTGAATGAATACACCACTGAAATAGGTGAACAGGATCTCCCAGGGGGTCTGGCAGAATGCTGAGCATCTCTTTAGGCTCTTCTACATTGCCTTGGGGTGGTTGACCTGGTACAGCTTCTGGATCCTAGAAGTTGCCTCCAGGTCACAGCACTGGCACTGAGGATACCTTCTTGGGCAGTGCTGGTGCGATGCTGGTCTGGCTGCCAAGCCACTGCTTCCCTGGGGTTGCCAGGGTCAAGCAGCTGCTAACAGCTCTTTAGTGAGCTGGGTCACTAAGGCTTCCAGTGCCTCAAAGGTAGTGGCCTTGGAGAGCTCTTCCATTCAGGTGGCTTGACAAGGATGTGGGCAGCCTCTGCAAGAGTTGGGCTCTCTCTGTGATTTGGGGGCATCCTAGAGAGGTTGGCTGGTGGCTTCAGGTGACTGGGACTTCTTGATCTGGGCTGCTATGAGCTTGGGGTCATGCCTGGTTGGGGTGGGGTCCTGCGTTGGGGCAGGCCTCGCTGCAGGGGGATCCCTTGTCATCTGGTCTGTGGTTGCTGATTGTGTTGCTAGCTTCATGGATCATCTCACCATGACCATTACAGGGTTACTAGAGTGGGTTGGGTGGTGGGCCTTACGCTGCTCCCCAGCCGTGGCATGTCTTCTAATTCTTTTTCAGTTGCTTCAACACATCGAAGCATGTTTCTCAGAGGATGCAGAAGAAAGCCAGGTACCTGGTGGATGTACCTCAGGTGCTTCTGGAGATCATTTTAAGTCTTGTACTTTCTAGATAGATAGTAGAGGGGGTAGACTGGCTTTTGTGGGAAAGGGAAGGGGAGATGAATTAGACCAGAGTCTGGTTCTACTCCATTACCTTTGCTTTGCAGGGGGGGTCAGGCATAGCTGGGATCCATAGCGTCTCTAGGGGAGTGGAGAGGGAAGGTCCCTCATCCAGGTGGGGTCCTCTGATGTCCAGGCCATGTCCTCCATTGTCCAGGAGAGGTCTGTCCCTTGTCATCTGGAATGGGTTGTCTGGGGCGGGGGGGGTCCCTTATTATCTGGGGGGCAGTCCTCTGATGTCTGGGAGGTACCTCATTGTCTGAGGGTCACCCAGGGCAGTCCCTCCATCTTCCAGGGTCCACCGACATCTGGCGGCGGTGGGGGGGTTCCTCCATCTGAGGTCTTCTACAGTCTGAGGTTCTTTGCTGTCTGAGAGGGTCTCATTATATGGGGCTCCCTCATTTGCTGGGATCCAGAGATCCTTCTTTCAGGGGTCATTCCTGTCTGGGGGGTCCACCGCTATCTTTTGGGGTACCATGGTAGACCTGGGTTCCATTGGGGTCCACCATTGTTTATCATATCTGGGCCAATCTATCTTGCTTGGAGGGTTATCTGCAGGCCTTGGTTGGCAGTCCAGCAGGTGCGGGGATCTCTGGGTCTGCATCTGCTACGTTTTTAATCTTAGCCAAAAAGGCCAAGATGCTGATGGAAATCTGACACAAGAATAGGTTAGTGCAGCCCATCTGGATGAGATATTTGAAGTATTTAGTGCCTTGTTTGCCTCAGTCTTCATGGGCAAGGTCAGCTCCCATGGTGCTACACGAGACGGCACAGTTTCTGGAGGTGAGCAGCCTTCAGTGGTGAAAGAACAGGTTAGGGACTATTTTAAAAAGCTGAGCGAGTACAAGTTCATGGGGCCAGATGGAATGTACCTGTGGGTACTAAGGAAATTGGTTGATGTGATTGTAGAGCCATTGGTCAACAATCGTTCCCCCAAATACTGGTGGTCACCTCAATAAACGTATAGGTGGCCATCAGATCACCCCTGAGCCTGTGCTTTTCCAGGCTAAAGAGCCCCATGGCTCTCAGGCTGTTGTTGTAAGGTCTGTTTTCCTGACCTCTGTTCATGCGTGTGACTCTTCTGTGGACTCTCAAGCTTCTCCACATCTCTTTTGAATTGTGGAGCCCAAAATTGGATGCAGTACTCCCAGCTGCAGCCTCACCAAGGCCAAGTACAAGGGAGAATGACCTCCTGGGATTTGCTTAAGAAGCATCTATGGATGCAAGCCAGCATTTGGTCGCTTTACTAGCTGCAGCATCACACTGCAGGCTCATGTTCATCTTGATTGGTCTAGCAGATGTTCATCTTGATGAACATGATGACCCCAAAGTCATTCTTCCGTAGTGCTAGCCAGTGTAGCACTGCTGAGTCTATAATGGTGCTGCAGGTTTTTTCTCCCAAGGTGGAGAACCTTGCATTTTTCATTGTTAAAAACCATCAGGTTCTTGTCCACCATTTGCTAAGCCTGTCCAGATTAGCCTGGATTGCCCCCCTGTCTTCTGGTGTGGATGCTTTGCCTCAAGTTTGGTGTTGTTGGCGAACTTGGCCATTCTGCTTGACTCCAATGTCCACATCATTAATGAAGATGTTGAACAGTATGGGTCCAAGGACAGAGCATTGGGGGACCCCACTGGTCACAGGGCACCATGATGATTGACTTCCATCAATTACTACCCTCTGGATCCGACCACAGAGCCAATTTCCCAGCCAGTGGATCATGGTGGACCCAAAGCTACAATTGGCCAGTTTTGCCAAGAGGTGATCATGGGATACCAGATCGAAGGCTTTTTTGAAGTCAAGATATGTGATATCAATCTCTTCTCCCTTGTCCAGGTGATGGGTAACCTAGTCATAGAAGGAAATGAGATTGGCTAAGCAAGACCTACCTGCAACAAACCCATGCTGGCTAGCCCTCAGGATATTGGCATTGGCCAGTCCATTAACGATGGCCTCTTTTTAATAAATTTTTCTAAGATCTTCCCCAGGATAGAAGTCAGGCTGATGGGCCTATAGTTTGCCGGATCTACTTTCTTCCCTTTCTTGAAGATAGGCACCACCTTGGCCTTCTTCCAGTCTTCATGCACTACACCAGTCTTCATAGGATCTTACCCACAGGCCCTCAACCATATGAGTAGCCCTCCTCTGAACCTTTCCAGGTTATCCACATCCCTCTTGAAGCGTGGCGCCCAAAAGTGGATGCAGTACATCAGCAGCGGCCTCACCAATGCCACATAGAGGGCAAATATTACCTCCCTAGACCTCCTCATGCTGCACCTACCTGTGCAGGAAAGAATGTGGTTAGCCTTACTTATCTACTGATATGATGAGGTAATATGTTGCGGGGTAGGGCTAGGATTCAAAATGACTTAGACAATTTGGAGGATTGGTCCAAAAAGAATCTCATGGGGTTCAACAAGGACAAGGGCAACGTCCTGCACTTAGGACAGAATCCAATGCACCAGTACAGGCTGGGGGCTGACTGGCTAGGCAACAGCTCTGCAGCAATGGACCCGAGGGTTACAGTGGACAGTAAGCTGAATATGAGCCATCAGTGTGCCCTTGTTGCCACGTAGGAATACTGTGTTTAGTTTTGGGCCCCGCGCTACAGAAAGGATGAGGAAAAATTGGAGAGTCCAGCAGAAATTTTCTCACTAGGAGGGTAGTAAAACCCTGGAACAGGTTACCCAGAGGGGTGGTGGATTCTCCATCCTTTTGAGGTTTTCAGGACTGCTAGACAAAGCTTTGACTGGGATGATCTAGTTAGGGGTATGTTGGGCTAGGTGACCTTCTGAGTCCCTTTTGGCCCTAATTTTCTATGATTCTATATCATGGAGCCTCATCCACCTCCATGAGGTGGAGCCACACTAGATTATTATTCTGCACTTTCTCTGCATATACATTTTTTGGAGGATTCCAGGACTTGTGACAAGAATGCCTGGCTCCAATCACGAGTGGGGTGGGGGGGGGAATCCTTTATGGGTGGGTATTTGGAGTGCTGAGTCTTGTGGGGACACCTTGGCTTGAAACACTGTTTACTCTGGTGCGGCCCAGCCCAATGAAATGTATTGTGAATTGGAAGCCTTTTGACTTGGGATTTTTATGCATGGTTTGTATTTTATATAAATAGGAAAAAAAAAGCTGCTTAAAAGTATGTTTATGGAGTACCTGCATTAAAACATGCAGCAGTTGTAAAAAAGGTAAACGGCATCAATGCTGGATTCCATAACTAAGTCTATGGGTGCCCCTAATAACTTGCCTATGCGCAAATTATTACATATATGTTTACTTCCAGGTCACTGTTTTCAAATTTGCCTATGGGCTTAAGGAGGTCAGGTCTGACAGTAAGGAAGGAGGGAAAAGGGGCTGCAAGTGGAAGAATTTGGGAAGAGGCAGAGGGAAATGGGGCTATCTGACCCCTCCCAGATTTATTTTCCTTGCTGTAGCAGTGGGACCATGATGAATTCAAGGGAAAACTCCAATAATTAGATTCTATACCTGGAAAATTACAACATTTTATACATTTTTCTGTATATGGAATCTAATTATGGGGGACTAGTCTTGTATTTGAGTAAGTACAGTAATTCAATCTGTAAAATGGGATGGTAATGCTACCTTTGTTTTATAAAAAAACAAAACCCCCCCCCCAAAAAAACCCTTTCAGGTCTGCTGGTTTAAAAAAAAAAAATACTACATGAAAGATAAGTGTTCAGCAGAAAAAAATAATAAAAAGACTAATCTGTTCTTGCATTTAATAATTCTTTAACATTTACAGGAATTCATGAAGATTACCAGTTACCCTACTATGACCTAGTCCCATCAGATCCCTCAGTTGAAGAAATGAGGAAAGTTGTTTGTGAGCAGAAGCTGAGGCCCAATATTCCCAATAGATGGCAAAGCTGTGAGGTGAATATTACTAAGTGTGCTAAAACAAAAATAAGTATAAACTGAAGTTGTGATTCATTTTGATGTCTGCATTCAACAAAATCAAAATACAAAGAAATGTGTTTTGAGAATAAGTGGCTTGGCTCACTGTGTGTTTGATTGCAGAGTATTATTTTTGTTAATGAGATTTGTATGCTGAGATTCAACATGTTTAGCAAGGCTAGTTAAGTTTTCCACAAGACAGTTCTAAGATCCTTCCTTTCAACAGTAACCTGAAGTTCATATGTAAGTATAAATGACAATACACAGTTATCTGGGAAATACCAACAGATACACATATGTCATCACTTATAATTCAAACAGAACTCACTGAGTAACAGATGTTCCAGAGGCAGGTTTTCTAGTCTGTTGTTCCAGAATCATATAAATCCCTGACAGTTGCCTGGAATACATTATACCAAGGAACAAAGAAAATCTCTGCTGGCTTGTAGCCTTAAAAGTATGTGAAAATGCATGTAATGGAAAATCCACATTTTCCATTTGCTGACTCTGTCTATGCTTACACATTGTAGCAACAAAAACATGACACCAGTGACATACTGGCAGAAATAAAGAAAGCTACCAGACTCTTGCTTAATCTGGGACTAGTACTGATGTGGCTCAGCTGGCAGTAGCTCTTTTGGCAAAAAGTTCTAGCATAATACTTTTATAGACCATTTTTAAGAAGAAATTGTGAGAGAGAAATATGTATCCGAAATTTAATGTGTTCAGTGACATTTTAAAAAATTCAGTACTTGAGGCAAGATTTTGTTTGCATATGGTCCTGAGATTATAATAGTTGCAAAAATGCATAGTTGTGGATTATTTACTAATTGTTATTTTCTGTTATCTGTCAAAGTTTTCTTTAACATGAATGTCTAGAAAACTTCAGAGGTCAAAATAAAGTCTTTGAACTAAATAGAAAATGAGGCAGGGATACTTTTATGTGAATTTGACTAAAAAACTAAATCTTTACATGAGGAGAGTTAAGAAAGTTTGTTATGCTCGAAATATTAAAGCTCATTAAACCTCTGTGTGGATTGTGGGCTGTCATTCATAAGTAAAATGGCTTTAGTTTTCTTTTGCTTAATTCCATTGAGGTTTGTTAATGTTGGTTGAATATAAATACAGTACTTCAAATGAAGCTTTCAATTCTGTTAGTAAAATGCAGAGTACTGGATTCTTCTCTTCATTCTTTCTTTTTCAACTGGAAGTACAAAACCCAATCTTTAAGTCTCCAGTATCTTAACGCATTAAACTTACTGCTGCTCACCCAGTTTCCTTACTATTTACATCTTCAGAATTGTTATTATATACTGTATATACTGTGAAAAATGGCAGAGGCAGTTTCTGGTGGTTTAGTAATGGTAAGATTCATCACTGCTACCATGGCAGTTTAAGGCAAAGTACAAAGAGTAAAAAAACCTAAGGCTGAATCAGTTCATCTTCACAGGTTAAACTGCACAGATTGAACCATTAAGCAAGTCATCACTTATAACATTCACTTTTAATTCTGGAAATGCAGCCACATGCCAGCAGTGGCCCAGGCCAGAAGCACAAGAGCTTGCCTCCCTGCTTTACTAGAGCAGACGGCTTGAACCAAGCTTAGTTTGCCTTCCCTGCAAAGTGGGGTTTGGAGGGGAGGTGCAAAGCATCCTGGGAAACTGGGGAACTCAAATTTAACTTGAATTTGGAGGGGATCTGGGACAGAAGTTCCACAAACCAATTTAACCTAAATCAGTCAAGACTGATTCTAAATCCATCCAGGTTTATCTTAAACTGATTTCAGCCATTTTGAAAGTAGTTTATGCACACTGAACTTGTTGGGTTACAGATATGAACCAGTTTCTAATCACTTTACACTGGTTTATGCATGATTACTGTCCCTAGCCTAAATTCTCATTGATATGTCACTGGTGTCATGTTTGTGTTGCTACAATGTGTTAAATTCAGGACTTAATTCTCAGTGCAACAAAGCATTTAAATATGTAAGAATTCCCAGTGAAGTCTGTAGCACAACTCATGTGCCATAAAGTTAACCAGATGCTTTTGATTTGCTGAATTAGAACTGTGAGCTTTTCCTGTCTTGGGTATTTTATAGAACATCCATCACTAGAATGGATCAAGAGCATTCTGACTTTAATTTCACATAAGAAACCCAGAATCAAGGGGCCACATACAAGATTTAGAAATGAAAGTTATGGATAACCTGTCTTCCAGGGACAAACTGTATGGTTTTTATTTTCTAGTTGTCATAGGTCTGGCTAATTGACTATTAATTAGGGCTGTCAGTTAATTGCAGTTAACTTGCGCCATTAGTGCAAAACACAGTACGTTAATTTTTTTTAATCGCATTAATCACGCACATTATTTTGACCAGTGGAGTGGACCAGCTCTGGACCAGGTGTGCAGCCACGATCTCAGCCTGCCACAGACTCACCCACCCACGCTAAGCAGCAGCAGAGGTTGCTACTCCGCACAGTTAAACAACTGTGAGATTAAAATTCCAGTTAATTGTGATTATTTTTTTAATTGTTCATCAGACCTACTATTAATATATTATTTCTAATACTGTTTTTTATTGAACTTGCATAGTCATCTCTTAATAGGGTTAATTCACCTGTGATCTCCAGAATGACTTGTTCTTATTTTATTCTTAAACAGTCTGCAGTAGGTCTCCAAAATTGTTATAGCAAACATTGCTAATTATCGTTCATTTCCCCTGAATTAAATTTCTAGCATCCTGTACATGAAATAGGCTTCTCATAACTAAAGGTGTTGACAACTGAAGGATTCTATGAATCACATTTTTGGTAGACTGTACTGGAGTATCTTATCTAATTCAAGGTGGTGTCTGGAAGCTTCTCCTCTCTCTCTCCCTCTCTCTCTCTTTCAACTGGAAGTACAAAAACTAAAAGTACATATTCATGTCTCTCTCAGATCTTCAAACTTCAGCTTATTTTTTATTTAAGAAATTGTATTTTAACTGAGCCTAATAGCTGTACTAGAATAAGAATAACCATCAGAAACCTGTTTTTTCTTCAGTGAAATGAGAACCTGGAATTCCCAACGGAATATACTTTCGTGCTAGTATGATACAAATTATAAGAATTTCAGAAACTAGAATTCTTAAGAGGTTAAGCTATAACACTGATTTATAATTGAGATAGAAAAATATAGATTTCTTTTCCCTTTCTCTCTTTACAGGCTTTACGAGTAATGGCAAAAATTATGCGAGAATGTTGGTATGCCAATGGAGCAGCCAGGCTAACAGCTTTACGTATTAAGAAAACATTATCACAGCTTAGTCAACAGGAAGGCATAAAAATGTAATCCTAGACATGCTACTGAAAAACACTCTACAGATCCATATCTGCACCTGGGTGGTGTGCTTAGAAGGTTAATTGTTCTACCTCACTGAGGGAACAGAAGGTTATTGATGCCTTTTGATACTTCATAGGAACATCATCTATTAGCCCCAGGGTTCTTGCGGACATGGTAAACCATTATGTTGAGTTCTTTCTGTGCACTATGAACACCTCTTTCCCAGGACACTTATAAAATATTGTGTAGCCTCTTATTTTTATTAACATATAACCTTGATTTTAAAAGTTGATTGCTGGTCTTAACTTCTGGAAATATGAAGATTGTTTCTAAGATAGTGCAACTGGTTCATTAAATTGTATACAGTGCATTGGGGGGGCGGTTAAATGATTTATTCCTGATTTGGTACATTGAGTATTCTAAACCACTGTAAGACATCTTTGATTCAGATTTTGAATGTACTATTACAGTGTACCTTTCTAGTTACCACGGTTACATCTATTGGACATTTACCTTTGATTTACAAAAATGACCTCTTTTAGTTGTGGGGAACATAATTTATGCAATCTTTTTTTTCTATACTATTACTGCTCTTTCACTTATTCAGAACATTGCATTGCCTTCAAAATAGATTGTACTATACCAGTAAGTGCCACTTTTGAGTCTTTCTAATGCAAATCCGTGGGAACATAACAGTCTATGGTACTTTTGGTTTCAAAATTAAGAGTTCAAAAATTCAGTTACTTTGTTGCTTGGCTAAAGACATAATTCACATTATTCAGTATAGTTACATTCTTCTTGGAATATGTTTCTTTTAACAAAATTGATTCTTAAACCACTTAAGGAATTAGTTTATTTACTGTCATATACTGTTCTATAAATGTCACATGCCATGAGTTGTAATTGTATCTAAGAAGAATTGTTTTAATCAAGTGGCATTCTTAAAAAGCAGGTAGTACCTTTATCTATGTGAAGTAGCAGAAGGGCTAATGGCTTTTTAAGAAAGAGGGTTGTTCTTTGCCACTTGTGAAAAACTTACTTTTTGTGCAGTTCTGCAAAGCCTTTTTTTTTTTTTTTATTTGCTCAGAATCAGTATTATTTGCAAATAAGAGTTAACTGAATCTGTAATTATATGTAATGTTTGGGCTTGATTTTTAGAAAAAGCTGCTTATAAATTATACATTCATATACTTTGTGTATATGTCTCAGACTGAAAATGACAAGCTGCAAGTCTTTGGATACGAATACCAGAAGGTTCTAAAACCCTCGTGATAACTACAAGAGCAAAGTTAGGCAGGCTTGTGCTTTCATAAGAACCCGGAAAAAATATGCAGAGCTTTACCTAAATTCTACAGACTATCACAGAATTTTAACAAACTTAATATAACGATTTTGTGACCCACCTTCTAAATAAACACCATTTTATGGTGCATAAAAAAACAGAAGTCAAGGAGGAATTGGTGGTCTTAAAAACTTTTTCAGGGGAGGTTAGGCTTCAGGATAGTAGGTATAGTTTAGTCTGCCCACTACCAATTTGACTGTTGTGCAAAAAAAAAAAAATCATTGGGACTCTTTTATGTACAACACAGGTGAGATGCATGCGTTCCCAAGTTCTTAGAAATTATGCCATTTAATGCTTATAACCTTTTGGTCACTCTCAGACGCACGCATCTTATTAACCCCACTACTCAGATGCCAGACACTGCAACATTAACTCTGCTTCTGTTTTACCCTTATGCATACAGCCATTTAAGATTTCTTCTGAAGCTTCAGTTGCATGGAGATAGTGTAGTTGGTAAAAGGCTATTCAGCCATAGTGCTGTTAAGTAGGGCTGTGCAAAGCTTCAGTGCAGATTCAGCCCGATTTCAGTGGTTGAATCTCTGAATCCAGACTGACTCGAAGGACCTTTTAATCTCTCCAAAACAAACAAATCGGAACCCTCCAAATTGATTTCAGAGATTTGGAAAGGTCTGGTGATTTGGACCTAGACACAGCTTTAAATGTTTTTTCTACATACCTCTAGGTAGCAGGTGGCTCATAAATGCTGCGATGCTGGGGCTCATGGAGTGCCCCCACAGGAGCATGGTGGGACTTCTGGTCTACTTCCAAGTCCACCGGGGAGCACACAGGGAGGTCCCCCATGCTCCCTCCAGTGACTAGTGCCTCCTGGGTGTGTGGGGGGGCACCCGGGGTCCCCCCATGGCAGATTGCTGGGCCACCCCAGGTCGTCAGCCCCAGAAGTGGACCGGAAGTACTTCTGGTCCGCTTCTGGGTTTGCTGCGGAGTACGGGGAGGGCTCCCCATGTTCCTGTGGGATGCTCCATCCACCCCAGCTTTGCAACATTCATGAGCTGTGCTGGTACTCCGAGGTATGTAGAAAAAACATTTAAAGCTGTGTCTGTGTCCGAATTGCTGATTCTCTGAATCCGCACTGAATCTTCAGATTTGGATTCAGCCGAATCGAATCGAGGACAGTGATCCAAATAGGCTAATCGAATTACTGTCTCTGATTCGTGCTGAGTCCAAATCTGATTCAAACAGAGCCCAGTTTGCACACCCCTACTGTTAAAGTTACTATTTTGGGTCCTTTATGTATGCAAAATGGTAATAGTAATTAGGTGGGTGCCTGGGTGAAAAAGGTCTATGTAGTGATAGGCAGGGCATAATACTTTCCTTTGACTTCCTTGCTTTTATTGGTGTGCAATAGCAGCCTTCACTGTTTCATAGTTTGTATGTTTCCTAGTTTAATGTTTTCTTGGAAGTGGGAGTTGTACAGCATAGAATTGTGGACCTCTGAGGAGCTTGAAATTACAACTGCCAACACATTTTTACCCATCAGTTGCTGTTTAACTACAGCCATGGCCTACTGTGGGATGGATCTGACAGAAAAACAAAGTTCCTGTCAGAGAGACTTTGGATCTGAGCCCACATAGGTTTATCAGGTTGGTGCGTTTGACCTTATCCGGTTGGCATGGGATCCGCCCTTATTGATCACACTTGCATGTGCCTGGACTTGGTCAGATTTTTATATAGGGTTAGTCAGTGTATGCATACCTGGACTTCATCAATTAAAATGCATATCACTGTGAATTTCCAAAAACAACTGCTAAAAGTGACCCCAGAGGTAATGTTTAAACCTGTTCATTGTGCCAGATCTACCTAGTATCCACTTCTTTTAACAAATTTTGAGTAAACCATTTTTTTCTTTAAGATTGGTCATTAGTGAGGTGGCGGGAAGGGGAAGGGGGATTAGGCAGGGATGCTACTGAGGGAAAACTTATGGCAAGAGCCAAATTTCAACATGCTCTATTTTTATTTTTTTCCATCAAAAATTTGAAGAGGAACCACACACACACACACACACACACACACACACACACACACACACACTCTCTCTCTCTCTCTCTCTCTCTCTCTCTCTCTCTCTCTCTCTCTCTCTCTCTCCCCCCCTCTCTGGCTGTACATTGCTGGGGTGAGGAAGAAGGGGGAGAGCTGCAAGCTTCGAAGCTCATTGTGATCTCAGAGATCGCAGCACATGTGGCAATCCAGCCACAGCTGTGCTGACATATCAGTGGGCTCTAAGAGGTCACTGGGTGGTATTCAGGATCATAGCAAGGGACTGCAGCCACATGTCCTTCTGGTGTATGGCACAGGCACAATGAGGTGTCTTCACCAGGCATACATCCCATTGTCAAGACTGGGATATAGCTGTTGCACCCCTGTCACCATGATCCAGGATCCACCCATGGAAAAAGGGGTTTTATGCTATTCTTAAAAAACGAAGCTATATACTTTTCTATTCTGTACTTCATTATTGGGGAGAAGATGATTTTTTTTAGAGGACAAATTGAAAAATCCACCAGTACTGACCTTTATAAAGACTGTGAAGTATTTCACAACTTTGATTTCAGAACATTTTAAATACTTCCATGCTAAAATAAAAAGAAACTCTATCATTCTTAAAAGTAAATGTCTAGAGCAGTAGTATAGGACTGTAGCATGCAAGTTACCCTACAACTGATTCATGTAATTCAGGTTTGTATGTCATCTTTTTGTCCCGTTAGCCATAACTTTCTTAAACTAGTAGCAATCATTGTCAAGCTTTATAAATTCTTACAAAAATTGCACACAAGGGGGTTAGGGTAATGAATTTTAGTATTTGAATGGAAATTATTTGGGGAAGAAAATTATATAATGATACAATGCAGAATAGGAAAATTGTGGATAAAACTATGTATCCTGGGTTCTGATGACATCACAAGCTTAAGCTTTGTTCTTGTTTTTCATTTTATTATCTGAACACCTTTTATGAGTGGGTGTCTGTATATATTATGTAGCTTTTTATATATTACCTGTGTAAAATCATATATCTATATATGTGCACACAGGCGCACATCAATATTTTTTAAATTAAAACTGTAATATCACTAGATCTGCTCTTGGAAAGCCAGGGGGACCAAACTATTTTAGCACTCAAAAGATTAATTTTGTATCATTTCAAGGATATACCAAAACAATTTCTGATGAGAAATACTGATGCAAATGTTCACTGTATATATACATGCATTATACATTCACTTCTTCAAGGTTCACAGATTTCATCAATTTGACATTTTAGTAGCATTGAAGCCTCACTTCAAATTACAGACTTGTGACCAGATGAATATGGACATACATAGCAAGGGATGTTGGAAATGGTCTGGTACTAAAAAGCCTCAAAATGTCCTTTTTTGGAATGCTGGAATTCTTCAGGAACCCTTCTTCCTTGAAAGCTGGAATTCTGGGATGTTATTGAAGCTATCTAAGCAGCACTGGCACACTTTCACCACCAACTGAAACTTTTTTGCTTGTAATCTTAATAAACTTTGTAAATAGGGGTAGTGGGATTGACTCTGAAGACTTAGGTCTATCAAGTGGCGCGAGAGGCTATTTTTTATTTTTTTATGAAATAATGGTTTTGTGAGTTGAGTGCCATGAAATCCATTTTTAGTTAGATCCTTTATCTTGTGCCATTGAAATGATTACAAGGTGTTTGACACTTTTACATGTAAAAGAAAAGCTTCAATATGTCAGTTGCTTTAAACTTAAATTACCTCTTAAAAGACCAAGGTACATTTACCTCATTGTGTATATAATGTTTAATATTTGAGCATTCTCCAGGTTTGTGATCACATTTCTAGAAAATATGGGTATTGCTAAATTTACAACTTCAATGGTACTAACTCTTAATTGTTTATCTGGTGACCCAAAATACTTTTATTTTCTGTATTTTATTGTATTTCTGCAAGTTTGCTGCTTTGTCAGTGTAGCATATACCCTTCCAGAGCTGTGTGGATAATGCCTTGTATAAATTTTACATATTGGGTGATAAATTTTGAGAATGCTGTACAGATGAGTTTGTCATTTTTTAAACTTTAAACTGTGCATTTCCCCGTACATTTCTGAAAAAAAATATGTATTGTATTTGTAGAGTATACATTACAATGGATTGTAAATAGGAAAGTAGAAGAGTGATGCTTATGTTAAGTGCTAACACTACAGTAGAAAGATTTAAAGGAATGAAAATAAATTTACTTTTTCAAAGTAGATAAGCTGTCTTGTCGTCTTGCCTTTTGTTTCCACCTTTTTACCAAAAGGGCAGAATGCTCAGTCAAATCCACAGTATTATGTAAGTGGTGTAAATTGGAAGTCGCTAGTGAATCCCGCTCCCCTGGTTACATGGGAGAATCGCTGCTGATTGAAAAGGTTGTCTCCATCCGTTGTATTAAAAGGTGCCTGATCCTCCCCTTAAGTGCCATACAACAGTGAGTAAATGCCCTTGCTGCTCTGTTGTCTCCTTGGACAAAATAGCTGATGATTGGCAAACACTGTTGATAACGTCAGTGATTTTTATTGTTGGAGAAAACTTCCCCCCCTCCAGTCGTCATCAATAATCTCTTTATTCTTCCCATGCTCCTGTCTCAGCAAACAAACTCATGTAGGAACCTAGAATCCCTTCTACAGGAGAGGAATATAAAACTTGACATTTTGAATCGCTCCTTGATCCATTTATGCTAGTATCTGGCTCTGGCAATTCTCAGAGAATGTTCCAGAGGGAAGCATAAAAACTCTTAGCAGATACAGGACAGGATCTCATCCTGTGATTAGACCCTAAAGCACAGGCTTATTTTGATTCCACACTTTTCCTTAGTAATTATGATTCTGGCTATTCTTGATGCCTATATCCAATCCCTTTTGGGATCATCTGATTTTTGGTCTCTACGTTCCTGTGGTCAACAGTTCCGGTTTAATTGCACTAGACTACTTTCCCATTTTGGCTATGCATTTTCCTACCTTTTTAATTATATCAAATGTTCTTATGGTCTTGAATTTAAGATGAGGATGAAAGTTATCCGAGTATCTAGCTATATATTCTTATTTTGTGTATTTCATACTTATCCACCTAAAGATACTGAGGACTTCTAGGACTGGTTGAGAAAACTCACTCTAAAAATCTTCTTGGCCTAAATGTCTGAATCAACCCTCTAGCTGTTAGATGTACTCCAATATTTTGCCTTTGTCTGTTGGCATTACAGTAGACCTCACAAAGGCCTAAGGTAGACACTAGTGTCTAAACAGTTAAGTGAGTGTCTACGCAAATCTTACTGGTTACCCCCTAGTACTGGACTGTCCAACTTTTAAAGTAGCTGGGGCCTGCATGCCACATGGGCTATGCTAATGTGAGCTATGGTGCCACTGGACCTCTTTTCCACCTTGCGCCGTACACATGGGAAGCCTCCCACCCACTCTACTGCAACCATGCCAGGCATTCCTGTGCTGCTGTGGGCTGTGCTACCTTACCGCTTGGACTGGGAAGCAAGGGCTGATGGGCAGAGATGGAAGCCTAGGGTGCCTAGACAGGTGCCCCAACGCGTTCTGGAGCATTCCCATCAGAACTCTTCAGTGTGCTGCAGCATCAAGTGTATTCAGCGTCCTGTGTCTCAAAATGGCAGCAGGGGTGTTTTAACTAAAACTCGTCAAATGAGCTTTGGGTAAAGTGCCCCTTTTTAGACTTAATGCACCCTTCATTAGGGTCAAGGGACTCCTTGGAAAATGCCAGCTCTTGCTTTTCATTTTTTGACTATGGAAAAAAGTAGAAATTCTTCTGTTGCAAAGAACTCAAAGATCATAACAGGTCAATGTGTTTAACACCATGGATTCCTATTTTAAATCTTTGGATTTATTTAATACATGATTAGTGTTCATAGTCAACAATACAAATATTGTGATCCCCCTGTAGCACCCACAAAATAATCTAAAATATACACCAGCAAATTTGCTATTTAGAACAGCAAGCTACCAAGCATTTCCAGCTCATGATGCACTGGCTCATGAAGAAAGTTTGCTGGGTTTGTACCCTAAACTGTGGATGGCCTTCCCCTGTGGCAGTGCTTAGGGGGTACACAGGGGTGCACATGCACCTCCAGAGAGTGCTAGTGCACTCCCTGTCTGGCTGCTCTCCCTGTTTAGGCAATGGATAGTGGGGCAGGTAGGAGTGCCATCGGGGGAGTGGGTCCACCAGCAAAAGTGGCCATGGGACTTCCAGAAGTGGCATGGCCACTTTTTGGTTAGTGAGATTAGCTGCGAGTCGCATGTCCCTCCTGGCTCAAAAGGCACCAGTCATCCATGGCCTCCAGGCCTGCAGGGTGCTGCTGTGGATAGCGTGGGCCTGGCAGGTGCGCAGCACTGCAGTGCCAGGCAGCGGTGCCAGAGTGTAGGCAAGCTGGTGTGGCTAGCCTGTGTGCTGCCCAGGGGGTACAGGAGCCTGGAGTGGCCTCAGGCTGCCTGCAAATGTCCCAGGGCTCAAAATGCTTGCAGATTTTTAAGGGCCTGAGGCAGGCATAGAGCCAGCCTAGCCCAGAGCCCTGGGGATAGTCTCAGGCTGGCCTCCTAGTAGCAGGGCTGACTGGGAGCAAATCTGCTCCCAGTTGGCATCTACAAGTACATTACTGCACAGTTAGTACTTGTGAGCAAATTTACTACTTTCACTTGCAGATAGCAAATTTACTCATGAGTAGTATCATTAACTGCATAGTCTGCACACGTGCAAACACATGCACTTACTGTGCAGTAAACTACACAACTGCACAGTAAAGCACCTCATGTAGACACGCCCAGTGACCATGAAATGAGAGTGTTAAGGATCTTAAGGAAAAGAAGGAAGGAAAGAGAGCAGTAGAATAAAGGAAGTAGGCTTGAGAAAATCAGACTTTAACATACTCCGGGAACTGATGGACGGGATTCCATGGAAGGCAAGTCTAAGGGAAAAAGTGGTCCCAAGGTGGTGGCTATAACATCTCTGCCCAGAGTCCTGCCTGGCCCAAAACATGGTTTGGCTATGCCAGGCTACCAACCGACAGCCCCTGCAGACACTGTACTAAGTACACAGGCCCAAAGAAGGAACTGGGTTTCAGTCTGGGATTATGGCAGGAAATCCCTTTTGGGCCATGCCACACCATGCCTCTGTGCCACTGGGTACTCTCCCAGACATCCCTGACGAGAGCCTTGGCCAGTCCAAAGTGTGGCTTGTGCATGCCAGGCTGCCAACTGACAGTCCTCCCCATGCCTACTGTACAAAGTATATGGGCTCAAATAAGGAACTGGCTTTTTATTATGGCCCCCCCCAGCTTTGTAATACACATATGTGTGAAAATATTTTACTGTTGCAGCTACATCCTTAATGTAAGTCCCTGCCTCACAGTACCAACTTAAGCAAGAATCATCAACAGGTACTTGGTAAATATTACTTCCTCCTAAAGACATAGGTTCTTCAACTCATCTTTAGAATAACTGCTCAAATAGAGATGTCACAATGCATCACAGGTCAATTTTGCATAAATTACTATTATTAGGTTTTCTAGAAAATACTTTACCTATTTGAACATTTCTGAGTCAAAGGAAACAAGTGCAATGGAAGACAGGAATTAAGTAAACATCAGTTCATTAATGAAAACCCATGCGTATTACTCATAACACTTTCAGTGAATCTGGCTCTTAGAAGAAATGAAAAATTTGATCCTTGGCTCTTTCCACCAGGTATTTTTATATGTGATATTAGGTAAGTTGGTAGTGTAAGATTATGCTGTAGCTGTGACGATATTAAGTAAATAGAAATAAAGCTATATGCATACCTATATATCAAATTACCAAACCATGCAGTCTCAAATGCCATTCTCTGGCTTTTCAGAGATGGTAGTATCGCAAGCGGGAGAAGTACGCCCCGCTGGCCGACACCCTGAGGAGCCGCGGGTACGACGTGACAGTCGACGCGCTCATCGTGGGATCGCTCGGAGGCTGGGACCCCGGCAACGAGAGCGTCCTGCGCGCCTGCCGCGTCTCCCGCCGCTACGCCAAGCTCATG
>JAGPOW010000261.1:164468707-164488753 GCA_030014935.1 Caiman crocodilus | reverse complement strand
TGTGTGTGTGTGTGTGTGTGTATGAGCGTTCTTTTGAATATTATAATCAATAAATGTGGCATTTGGTCTTATCCCCTTCATAAGGTCTCACTCATCATTTTTGCTAATTGGTAATTAGCGTAACAATGTTTTATAGTTTCATAGTTGGTAGGGTTGGAAGGGACCTGAGCATATCATCAAGTCCGACCCCCTTCCACGGCAGGAAAAAGTACCGGGATCAAATGACCCCAGCAGGGTGTTTGTCTAGCCTCCTCTTAAAAACCCTCGGTGTAGGAGCCAGCACCACTTCGCTTGACAGTTGGTTCCAGATCCTAGCTGCCCTGACAGAGAAGTAGCGCCTCCTGATGTCTAGTCTGAATCTCCCCTCTGCCAGCTTGTGACCGGTATTCCTTGTCACTCCTGGTGGTGTTCAGGGGAGCAGGGACTCCCCCAATGCCTGCTGATCCCCCCTGACTAGTTTGTAAACGGCCACTAGATCCCCCCTC
Organism: Caiman crocodilus; assembly: GCA_030014935.1. Taxonomy (NCBI): domain Eukaryota; kingdom Metazoa; phylum Chordata; order Crocodylia; family Alligatoridae; genus Caiman; species Caiman crocodilus. Next base: position 164,488,268 of record JAGPOW010000261.1, on the reverse strand, counting down.
AGCCTTCTCTTGTGGAGGCTGAACAGGTTCAGGGCCCTTGGCCTCTCCTCGTAGGGCCTGCCTTGCTGCCCCTGATCATGCAGGTGGCCCTCCTCTGAACCCTCTCCATGCTGTCCACATCCCTCCTGAAGCGCGGCGCCCAGAACTGGATGCAGTACTCCAGCTGTGGCCTCTATAGGCTCCAAAATGGCTGCCCTCATCAGGCACCTGGAGGCTGCCAGCTCCAGGACCTTAAAGTGGCAGGCACACCCAGTTCCCTGCCACACAGCCCCACTATGTCTGGCTTGGTGTCAGCTAGCACGAGGGTAAGTTCTTCCTGCTTGTTCCTCATACTACGAGCATTTCTGTAGAGGCATTTGAGGCCTCCCGTGCACTGGCCCCCTAATCTCAGTACTGCCCGGGAGGCTGCTGGAGCACACTAATTAATACGCTAACTAGCATGCTTCAGCAGACTGGAAGCAGACTCAGTTAATCGAGTCTCCTCTGACGCATGCTAAATACCATGCGATGGAGCGTGTATAGATGCCCTATATTTTCATGCAGCCATTCTTCCTGCCATTCTGTGCCTGGTGGAATAGCAACACAGAGATCTTAAAAGCTGGGTGTCAATTGGCAGGCTCACACTCAAAAACCAAGCACTGTGTAGAGCAGGGACATGCCCAGATTTCTTCAGGAGGCTCTCTTGATAGTGGGGATATATTCTGGGATGATGCCAAGAGGGTTTTGCCCTATGATCCCAGCAGAAGAGCAGCTCCTAATTGGTAGCAATGTAAACAGTACATGAGGATGGGGAGTAAATTGGAGTCTGGCATGGTGAAAGTGTGCTTTGGACCAGGCAAGACTCTGGTTACAGATGTCCAGGAGAGCTCCCCAGTGCCATAGAGACACAGTGTGGGGTGGCTGAAGAAAGATTTTCAGCCATAATCCCAGCCCAACTACCAGTTCCTTATTTGAGCCATTATATTTAGTACAGTAGCCAGGGTGCTGTCAGTTGGCGCCCTGGCAAGGCCAAACTTAATTTCTGGCTGGCCAACTCTCTGATCAGGGATGTGCAGGAGAGCCCCACGGTGGCACAGAGGTATGCCATGGGATAGCTCAAGAATGATTTCTAGATATGATCCCAGTCCAAATACCAGTTCCTAATTCAAACCCATATACACAGTACAGTGGCTTGGGGGCTGTCAGTTGGCAGCCTAGCATGGCCAAGACACATTTTGGGTTGGGCAAGACTGGTTAGAGATGTCCAGGAGAGTCCTCCGGTGCTACAGAGTCATCGTGTGGGGTGGTCCACGAAGCATTTCTAGCTCTAATCCCAGCCCAAAAACCAGTTCCTGATTCCATCCCATATACTTAGTAGGGTGGAGGGGGTGTCAGTTGGCAGGCTGGCATGGCCAAACCGTGTTTTGGACCAGGCAAGTCTCTGGTCAGAGATGTCCTGGAGAGTCCCTTTAGTAGGGAACCCTAGCCCTGTTACCAGGATGCAGGGCAGCCTCTTGATATCCAGGACTTTCTGGGTGCAGTCATCTGTCAAGCAGGGGTTAAGGATTGAGCCCTGCTGGCTGGTCAGGTGACTGGAAGGGAAAGGCCAGAACTATATAAACCTCAGGCAGAGAAGGCCAGGGGAGGTGGTGGAGAGGGGGACTCCTAATGACTAGGGAAAAGCTGCGGCATCCTCCTCAGGAAGCATGCAACAAGCTGGGGGACAGAAGCCCAATCACATGTAAGCAGGCAGTTTGCCTCTCCTACCTTTATTTTCCTTATATAGCCACTGGGGCCTATAGTTTACATGTAATGTTAAGGCTGATGGTTTGTGGCTGAGGCTTTGGGGGTGGAGGAGACCTCATTAGCGCCATGGAGTGCCGTGATACAGGGCTCAAGATGGATTTAGGTGAATAGCCCTAGCTATAGAAAAAGGGGCAAAGCCAGAGGGGGCTGAGACCCCAACAGCTTGGAGCCACAGGGGTGCAATGTAGAAGGGCCAGTAGGCCTGGTGTCATGGAAGGTATAAAATGGAGGGCCATGAACCTGAGTGTGTTAAAAAGCTACAGCTTCAGAGTCAAGCCCTGCTTAGGGGTTTTGACTGACAAGTCTATCTAGAGAGGGGGGGGGATAAGCCTACAGCAGCTGAGACACCAACATAAAGAGGAAATTATAAAACACACCTGTGAGGCATGGAGCACATCAAGGGAAGGTGAGAGTGTGCATTTGCCCTCAAGGCAAGAGGTCATCATCTTACAGGTGGTGAGCCTTAGAGCCTGTCTGGGAACCTTTGGGTCAGCCTCCCTCTTTAAAAATCAAGTGACATCAAGTCGCGGCAGGAAAGCAAAAGCAGGAAAGCTGGTCCCCAGAAGAGGAGGACAATATAGCAGGACTTGGAAGGGTGCCCTACTCACTGGCCTCTAAAAAATGCCACCAGGGATGGTTCCCTGTTACATGCCCTTGGTGGCACAGAGGTATGTCATGGCCTAAGAAGGATTTCTAGGTATAATCCCGGCTCAAAACCCAGTTCCTAATTCAAGCCCAAATACTTAGTAAAGTGACTGGTGGGGGTTGTCAGTTGGCAGCCTGGCATGGTTGGTCCAGGCAGGACTGTGGTCAGAGTTCTTTGGGACAGTCCCCCAATGGCAGCAACAGGAAGTCTGTGGTGGCACAGGAAGTATTTTGCCCCCAAGTCCCTTCCTAATTTGACCTAATTTAGGACTCCGTACTTGATGTGGGCTATTATTTTACATATTAATTATTAAATATGCAATATTTGCTAGTTAATGAAATTCTCTCTTTAGGATGTGTAATTCATTAACAACAAGTTTTTATTGGAAAGGGAACTGGGAATCAGGAACTGGGAATAATCAACCAACTTCAGCTTCATGAAGTTGTGGAATCTACATCTTTGGAACTGTTTAATAAGAGGTTATACAAATATTTGTCTGCAATGGCTTGAGCAGGGCAGTTGACTAGAACCTCCTGAGGTCCCTTCCAGTCCTACTGTTCTATGATTATGAGCTATGCATTGACTCAGTGCCAAGGGTGATCTTAATGGTGCAATAGCAGGTGCGCCCTGTAAAAGGGGACCTCTACCTCTGCTTCTTGGAGGCAGGCTGGGGAAGGGAAGCTGATAGGGAAAGAGGCTACATAGTGCAGACTGATTTAAGTAGAAACAACTTGGGAAGGGCCCAGCCTGCAGACAAGGGGCAAGTGGGGCTCCTGATTGGAAATAAGTAGCAGCACTGTCCTGTTATCTGCAGGGCTAGGTCAGATGATGAGCAGGGGAGGAGAAAGGGGCCATATAGTCCTGAGCCTGGGATTAGACGCTCAGACTGGTTTTGACACTGCAAGAAAAAGGAGTTCTGCCAGCCTCCTCAGGGAGCTAAGGGGGTTTTATGCTATAGTAGCTTCCTTTAGTGTAGTGTTTGTATTTTGTGTTTAAGGCACTGGAGGACAGGGTTGTGGCTACGGGGTGAGGCTTGCAGGCCACTGCTTGTTTACCATGAAAAGCTGTAACGTATATTAGGGAACCATATAGGGGTGTCTTTGACCAAACTCCTAGCTTTAGTGGAGGCTGCTAACTAGATGGATCCCTGTATCTCCTTACCTCAGATAATTCTTCATAGTTTGTGTATCCCACAAGTAATTTTCAAGTTTGAGTACATCAACCTGTAAAAACATTAAGAAAAGCTGAGGTCAAGGATTATATTCTTGGCACTATATTTAGAAAATGTTATTATAACAACATCAATAGCTAGGGAAGAGTAACTACGCACTAGCAAGTCCTGTTCATCCGTGTGCTAGAAATAGCAATTAGGCTCACCAGTCAGCAGTTCCCTGGATCCTCTCAGGAGCCCTTCTTAAAGACTGGTGTTGCATGGGTTACCTACAGTATCCCATTACTGAGGCTGGTTTTTGCAATAGGCTACATACTAAAGTCAGCAGATCTGCCATTTTTAATTGGAATTCCTTCAGGACTTTTGTTTGAATAGCATGCAGTTGGTAATCATTTCAAAATTTAGTTTATCAGTTTAAAGTATGGAAATCTCTGAAGCTAAGACCTGAAGCAAAGAACTTCTTTAATTTCTTGCAGTGGCCTTATCTTCGAGTATTTCTTTTGCTCTGACTGTGGAACTGCCCCATTGATTCATATTTGATGTCTCTAGTAAGTTGCTCCACAAATTGTTTTTGCTTCCTTTATTATGGTTTTATATTAGCTTGAGAGAGGTAGTTAGCCATGTTAATTTGCATTTTAGGGTGCATCCAGATGAGCATGGGCATGCAGTATGTGGTGCCACAGATCCATTTGTGGCACCATACACTGCAAATACAGGCATTCTTTATTTGCGGAGGACGGGACGGTTGACCCTGAGAGATTGCAGGGTCAAAAAAACCCACACCAAAAAAAAGTGGGGTGGCGCATGTACTGGTAGCGTACACCACTCAAAACTGGAGCCTGGCTGGCATGAGCCACATTTCAGCTGCTGGCCAGGCTTCCTGCTGCAGGAGTGCTGCAGCTGCAGCTCCCAGAGACCTCCAGCACCCCACGCAAGGCTGCTGGGGCTAGCACAGTTGCTGGCTCTAACCTCCCCTACCCCACCCAAGGTAACCTGGAATTTAGGATGGAGTTAGTTGCTGAAGTACATCTGTGGTTGCTTCTGCATAGATGTGTACCTAAATGTGGCTGTCTAGGTATTGTTGCCTAAATCCAGTATTGGAATTGCATATAATGAGATTTCAGGGTGCTGGCACCAGGCCAACTGGAATCACACTTTAGGATAGCAGTTCTCAACTTTGGTAGAATTGAGGCACCTCTCAGAAAATCCCAGATCTTAGTTTTCACTTGTTTTATTTTAACTAGAGAAAAACAATAGACCAATTCTTCTATTGCAAAGAATTCAGAAACACCACAACAGATAGGAATCAATAGTGTTAAAAACAGTTCTATCTGAAATGTTTGGATGTATCTTATGAATCATGTTTGTATACCTAACTAACAGTATGAATACTGCATGACATCCCACAAAACTACTGAAAGAATCTCAAGGCACCCCAGCTGAAGATCACTGCTTTAGGATTTCAGCATCTAGAACGCTGACAGACATGGAAAAAGAAAACAAAACTGCACACTATCAGAAGCAGCAGTGAGTCACTTCAAGCCGGCTGTGCAGCATCTGTATAGATCAGGCACTTTAGTATGGCTTGTTACCAGATTTGCCCATTACTTTGGGGTGTGCTTATTTAAGGGATATGTTTCTAGGATCTTGGTAATTCTGTCAATGTGCTGCTTGTTTTACTTGTGTTTCTATAAAGAGCTGTATATCTCCCCTTTGCAAGTTTTCACCCCCTCAATGGAGCTATCTTGCAGGGCTCAGTCTCAATGAGGTTGGGATCCTCCAGTCACTAAATCAGTCATACACACAAACACACACAGATTAGTGTGACACACCTGACCCAGCCAGGGTTGATCAGCATGGGCAGGCTAACACCCTCATATGCCAAGAATCAGTTCACAAGAGCAACAATAAACTGCAGTCAGACACAAGCATGCAGGTAAACAGAATACCTCTGAATCCAGCTGGGTGTCCAGCTGACACCCTCGTGGGCAAGCATTCAGTTCATAAGGGCACGTCTGAGTCAAACTGGGTCAATCAGCCTATACAAGCTGATCCTCTTATGTGTTTCAAACTCAGCACTTCCCAATCTTTGGCCTCTTGATGAGCACACCTCGCAGTATTTTGGGGCTTCACAGGGATCTGTAGCTTAGGTAAAAGAAGCATTGCTGCAGAGCACGTGAGGAAGAAGAAGTAGAGAAAGAAAAATGTACCCAGTTACTATCAGTTTGACTATAAAAGTTATATTTCATATACTTAGCAATAAATATAATGGTACTAGTAGTAACAGACATGCAAAAGAAAAACAAACACAAACAATTACAGTATTACCCTGGTTTCAGTAAGTATTTGGAGAAACTTAGCTCAAGCTTAACTAATACAGTTCAGGTTCAGAAATTTATGCCTAGAGAGAGAGCGCACTGGGATCTCACCAGTCTAAGTGACTTGGGTTGGTAAGTAGCACAATCCTTGAAGGGAATCTGTCCTTGAAGGGAATCTGTTCTTCCAGCATCCTGAGAACAACAGTGAGTCACACTGTCAAAGTGACAGTGACACTGTCGCTGTCAGCACACACACTGCTGCTTTTTACAGATTTTTATACCCTAAGTTCAGCTTTTTCAAACCATTCTCAATAGTGTAAATCATTGTCTTTTCTCTTGACAAGGGGCTATCTGGTTTGGAACATCTCAAGAAATTGATTGATAATCAGAAAACACATAGGGTTAGGGAATACCCAGAAACTTGGGAGCCATCTTGAAACTCCTATGGATGGCAGATACACTGATGGGATAGCTTATGGTTTCTTCAGAAACAACAAATAGCTTGCAGCATCAGGGATTTGGATTTTTACTTGTTGTGAACAAGCCTCAGCTTTTCCAGATCTTACTATAGTATTTTAATAGACAAGGCAATTATTGGGCTGTTTATAACCTCTGGGCAGGAGGACTTCCACCAGTCGTCCTGGGAAAAGTATGACAACACCTGTGGTTAAGGCTCCAACAGGCTGGATGCTGTGATGAACCTTTTACCATTGTTCAAATGTTGCCCATACCCGCTCTGACTAGGTCTCCTGCCTCAACATTCCCTAACCTGGCAACTGAGTTTTAATCAATCAAGTTGAAATAGGCCTCCCATAGTGGGACCAGGGAATACATGGCCCAAGCTGCCTATTAAACTTAGAGGTGTGTGTGCGTGCCTGGGGGTGGAAGGGGAAGGTCCTTTGTAAATCCAGATTAGAACTGGTCTGATAAATGCTGAGCTGGTCTGATAAATGCTGGTGTGTATAAATGTGGGTCGATTAACATTTGGAGCACAGATTCCCCATCATGCAGTGCTCCCCTGCTTCTCTGATCCCAGAATTCACTGCAGTCTCTGCTTCAGACTTTCTGTTCTCCATGTCTCATGTAAATGAACGGTCATCTGGTTCCATCTCGGATACAAATGAGACCTAGGGCAGTTGTTTCACACTTGTCACCATTATCTGGAGGGTCTTAGGTGTGTCTCTTGCTGCATCTTAATCAGTTTTGTTTAGGTAGAGGAGGGGAGGGAGGGTGAATTCTTTGCGAGTCAGACAGACTGCATCCTGTCCCAGGGTTCCCAAGAACACAGAGCTGAGATGTAACAGGATTTTTGGCACTTTTAGCTAAAACTGATTCAATCAGCTACTGTGTAAGTGCTAAAATAGGACTATATCCTGTCTAGGTCCCACTTGAGTATCCACTGCAACAATTTGAATCTAGCCACTATTTTCATACCAGGCAGCCTAGGAAAAAACTCCAAAATCCTTTATTTTCTCTTACCTTTAGTCCCTTCTTGCTAACCATCCTTTGCCATCTTTCATTTTCATTTAGTATACTGCCAGATTTGAGGAAAGACAATCCAACTTTTTCAGTGCTGCTCAGTAACTTCTTCTGTGTCCACCAGTCTCTTGGGCAGCAACTGACAACTTAATTATTTTCTTTTTCTGGGAAGCATTTTTGATGGCACATGTTTTTACTGCTTTCTAGTTTCCAACCTTACAAAACAGCTGTGTCACTTCAGACTAGTCTTTTAAGTGTATCATTGTCTTGCAATTGCCACCTCAAGTGTTTAGTCAAATGCTGTTTATCTGGGAAACCATTGTGTTGCCTTCCTGTTTTGTTTTTTTTTTATTTCCCGCAGTCCCCTATTAATGTGACAACTTCCCCTCACCAGGCTCCATACAGTATTTCTGATGCATAACATAGCAGGTCCTCTTCCAGAATAAACAGTGCAAGAGTGCCTGTCCAACTACAGCTTTGCATGCCCTGGGTGTTGCAAATTAATTGTACAAATTTTCACCAATAGAGCCCATGAGATAGCTAAGTATGGACAGAATTTCTGTGCTCCCAAAGGGTCTTCCTTCCTCCACATTACAGATTAGATGAGGCCTGCAGGGCAGCTCTTAACTGTCTCTTGAAGTTAAGGGATCTCCAATCTTTGACAGGTATTAACTCTCAATCAGTCCTCAAAGCCAATTTCTAATTTCTGCCAGTCCCCACATGGGCTAAGGGCTGGGTTCAGGCCTCTGTAAGGTTCCAGATTTTCTGGTGAGGAGGGCAACAGAACAACTCCTTACCCTACAAGACTTGCAGCGTGTGTGATGGCTCTGAAGTTCCTTTGCTTGCTGTATGTTAAGCAGGGAGCAGTGGTTCCTTCCTCTGCCTGACTCAGTGTTAATTTATGCATGCCTAATAACTTGGATTTCATAGATTTCATAGACATTAGAGCCAGAAGGGACCTTGGAAGATCATCGAGTCCAGCCTCCTGCCCAAAGAGCAGGAAGTCAGCTGGGGTCATAGGATCCCAGCAAGATAAGCATTCAATTTATTCTTGAAGATGTTCAATGTAGGTGCTTGAACCACCTCCAATGGCAGACTATTCCAGACCTTGGGGGCTTGGACACTAAAGAAATTCTTCCTTACGTCCAGCCTGAAACGGTTTTGCAGGAGTTTATAACTGTTCAACCTTGTCATCCCTTGGGGCGCTCTGGTGAACAATTGTTTCCCCAGATACTGGTGGTCACCCCTGATAAACTTATAGGTGGGCATCAGATCACACCTCAGCCTGGAAAAGTCGGGCTCAAGAGTCCCATAGCTCTCAGCCTGTCATTGTAAGGTCTGTTTTCCTGACCTCTGATCAAGTGTATGACTCTCCTCTGGACTCTCTTAATCTTCTCCACATTCTTTTTGAATTGTGGGGCCCAAAACTGGATGAAGTACTCCAGCTGTGGCCTCACCAAGGCTGAGTACAAGGGGAGAATGATATCCCGGGATTTGCTTGAGAAGCATCTATGGATGCAAGCCAGCATTTTGGTCATTTTACTAGCCGCAGCATCGCACTGAAGGCTCACATTCATCTTGTGGTCAATGATGACCCTCAAGTCTCTTTCTTCTGTAGTGCTAGCCAGTGTAGCACTGCCGAGCCTATAAGCATGCTACAGGTTTTTCCTCCCAAGGTGGAGAACCTTGCATTTTTCAGTGTTAAACACCATCAGGTTCTTAACCGCCCATTTGTTGAGCCTGTCCAGGTCAGACAGCCCTCCTGTCTTCAGGTGTGGATGCTTTGCCCCAAAGTTTGGTGTCATCGGTGAACTTGGCCAGTCTACTTGACTCCAATGTCCACATGATTAATGAACATGTTGAACAGTATGGGTCCAAGGACAGAGCCTTGGTGGACCCCGCTGGTCACAGGCACCATGATGATTGACTTCCATCAATTACTACCCTCTGGGTCCGATCATGCAGCCAATTTTCCAGCCAGCGGATTGTGGTGGACCCAAGGCCACAATTGGCCAGTTTTTCCAAGAGGTGATCATGGGATACCAGATCGAAGGCCTTTTTGAAGTCAAGATATATGACATCAATCTCTTCTCCCTTGTCCAAGTGATAAGTAATCTGGTTGTAGAAGGAAATGAGATTGGTCAAGCAAGACCTACCTGCAACAAACCCATGCTGGCTAGCCCTCAGGATGTTGGTATCGGCCATTCCATTAAGGATGGCCTCTTTAATACATTTTTCTAAGATCTTTCCCGGGACAGAGGTCAGGCTGATGGGCCTATAGTTTGCCGGATCCACTTTCCTCCCCTTCTTGAAGATAGGCACCACATTGGCCTTCTTCCGGTCTTCGGGCCCTACATCAGAGCGCCAGGCGTCCTCAAAGATCCGTGCCTGGGGCTGGGCTATGGCGCTCGCCGGCTCCTTGAGTACTCGGGGGTGTAGACGGTCAGGGCCGGCTGACTTGAAGGTGTTCAGACTCTCAAGTCGTTCCATCAGGAAGTCAGTATTGATGGAGGGCAGGGGCGTCCCGCAGGACCAATGAAAGACCAAACTGAACTTCAATTAAAGTCATAAAATTACGCATGACTTAAACAAAAATAACAGATTTTGCCTTGATCTCCTGGTGCAACGAGTCTAATTTTTTTCTAATAGAGTATAAACGTTTGGGATTTTTTTTTAATTTATAAAAGCAAAGATGTAAAGTAAGATAAAGAACAGCTCCTATATTTCCTTAGGCTGCTGCTAAATACTGTTAATGTATTTGACCTGAGCCATTAAGCAAAGCGTGGGGTCTAGAAAGCTGCTTTTGTCGCAAGGAGAAATTGAAGTGCGGAGTGCAGGGTTTCATGCCGTGAAATCCTGCCTGCTTGTAGAGAATAATCCGAGTCTAGTTTCCTTGAGCATAACCGCAAGCGCGGGGCGGGAGACCGCTTCTTCGCTCGTGGCTATGAGACTTTTTCAGGCCAGCATTTTACCCCGAAACCTCTGTCAGGTTTCTTCCCTCCCACCTCAGGGTCAGGTTACCAAGGCTTCTTTGGCTCTGTCTGGCCTCTCTTTACCTCCCCAGCAGCCGGCCCGTGGGGCTGAGGCTTTGGCAGCGCACCTCTCTCCCCTGCCCCGCATCTGGAGCTCCCGCCGCCGCGCGCCGCCGTCAGACGGCGACCCCCGCCCTCGCCGTGGGGGCGGGGCGGGGCGGCCGCTGGGCAGGCCGGAAGGGCGGCGGGCGCCTGGCCGTGCGCGGGGCGGCGCGCTGGGGCGGGCCGTTGCAGAGCATGGTGCGGGCGGCCCCCGGGCGGGCCTCGGCGTGGCTGTGGCCGGCGACGGGTGAGTGCAAACGTCCCCCACTCCTCCCCCCCCCAACTGCCGGGACCCTGCCAGACCGGGGGCTGGCCCCGCCATCGCGCACGTGCCGGGGGCGGGGCCCAGCGACCGCGACCGCGTCCGACGGGGCTCCCGGGCGGGTCGGCTCAGCGACCACCCAGCGGGTTAATGCTGCCCTGCCCGCCCCTCTCTTCCTGCCGCTGAGCGCATGGCTTCCGTCCCTGCTGGAGACCGGGCTGGGCGGCAGCCGGGCCTGAGCGGTGCGAGCAGCACGACCCTTTGGTGGCGGCCCCGGGAGCCCTGGCAGGAAAGCTGGCTCTGGCAGAGGGTATGGCCTGCCCGCTGTAGCACCCTGGGCTAGACGGTAGCCGTCCAAGTTTGGAAGTGGCAGAGCGCTAAGGGGGCACCGCGCCAGGTGCAGTGCGGGTTCTCCCACGGGCTGTGATGACATTGCGTTGCAAATGCGTTCGTTGTATTTTTGACATTCGTTGTGTTCATGCATGAAAATACATTCACTGAGTCTGCTGGAACATGGTAATTATCCTGGGTGGTGGGGGCGCTTTAATTAAAGCTCACCAAACTCGGAGCCTCTCTAATTGCGGTGCCTGGAGCATCTGGTGTCTTAGCATGACAGCGTCCCCACACTTTGAAATGGCAGCAGGCGCACTTTACCTAAACCTTGTTGAATAAGCGTTAGTTAAGCACCCCAACCACCATTTTTAAGCGTGGGGTCACTGATATATGAGATGCTTTGGGCACCTCAATTAGAGAAGCTCCTGGAACTCCATGAGCTTTAGTTAATTAAAGCTCCCCTGCCCACTCCCGAGGCACGTGTATAAATGCCCATTGTTTCCATTGGCACACGGGCATGCGGAGTCAACCTGACCAACCGAACTAGGGAGGAGGGGAACAAAAGTACTCGGGGTCTTTGGCTCTCTCTTCTTCCAGAAACAGCTGAGAAACTGTGGGTAGACGGGCTGTTTTGCTGAATGGGCTGATAGTACCTCTGCCATTTCCCCATGTTGTGACCCTAAGTTTAAATTACATTTTTCAGAGGGCTTGATCCTATTTCTGCTGATCTGAGTACAAATGGCTTCCGTTGATTTGGATAGCATTGGATTGAGCCTATGGAGGATATTTGTACACTCTAAGGTCGCAGCCAGATGAGTGCAGACGTTTGGCTCCCCAAGGAACACCGTGCCAGACACCTTTTGATGTGCAGCATGTTATCCTGGGTGGGGAAGGGGAGATAGGCGTCAGCAGCTGGGCTGGCCCCAGCAGCCTTACCTGGGGGCTGGGGAAGCTGCAGTTAGTTGTCACTCCTGCAGCTGGGAGCCTGCTGGCAGCCAGAGCATGGCTCTGGCTGGTCAGGCTCCAGTTTTGGGTGGCGTGAGCGGTTTCCTGTGTACTGCCCTACTTTTTTTTTTCTGTGCAAGTTTTTTTTTGATCCCAGGATCTCCCAGGGTCACCCCCCCACCGCCCTTTGTGCTGCATGGTAACAGCATAGGAAACACCTGAATGTGCAGTGTATGGCACCCACAGGTGGGCATGTGGAGCCACAGACTGCATGGCCACACTCATCTGGACACTCATCCTGCACCTAAGAGTGTAGGTTGTAGCTGTATTGGTCTAAGGACATAGGCAGATGAGGTTCTTTGGGTGACTCTGATATCTTTTATTAGACCAACTTAGTTGGAAAAAAGATGCTTCCTCGTCCTGATGAATTTAAACCCAAAAGCTTGCAAAGACGAATTTTCCCAACTATTTGAGTTAGTCTAATAAAAGATATCAGATTTACCCAAAGAACTTTATCTGCTTAAGAGTGTAGTCTTTTGTTTGACTACAACGTTGAAAAGGGGGTGCTGAATCTTTCTTGAATAAAATTGTTTCTTTCAGTATTAAGTTGTTATTTTAATATTTCTTTGTACTTGTGATATATCAGATGTTGACAGAGAGAATGAAGGTTCTTTAGTAAATTAATGGTAGCATGAAATGGACATATTTATTTTGGGTTTGTGATCTTTTAAATGAACATTTTAAAATGGAAAAATCAGTAAAGGGTTTTGTTCTTTTAAGAGAATTGTATTTCTAATTAATAGAAATATACAAGTAGCTTTTGTCAGTTGTAGGATGGGCCTGCAGGCACTTCAGGGGGTTGTTTAGAGTTCTGTCTTGATGGACCGGAGACCTGGGAACTAAACAACACAATGAAATTCAATGAAAACAAAGGTGCGATACCTGGACAAGAAAGACTGAAAGTACAAATGCAGGAAGAGAGATAATTGGCTGGGCCATAGCGTCACTCAGATGAATCAGGTTTTGGTGGATCACAGACCTAGCAGGAGCCAGCAGTGTGATTAAATCACTGAACAAGAAGTGCAATTTTGAGCTGCATTAACAAGGGGTAGGACGTAGGAGGTGATAGTATCACGCTGTGATGTTTAGGCCTCAGATGGTTTAGTGTATGCAGTTTTAGACTGTTCACTGTAAGGAGATTATGGAGGAACTAGAGGGACAAGTGACAAAGATGATAAAGGAAGGGCTTGGAACCCAAGTGATATAAGGAAAGGTTGAGAGAACTGTGTATGTTTAATTTGGAGAAAAGGAGATTAAGAGGACTTAATAACAGCTTACAAATATTGGAAAGGCTGCTATAACAAAGAACAGTTGTTCTCCCTCTTCTTTACCATGGAGACTCAGCCATGAAGCAGCATGTTTAAACTATAGCAAAGCAGTTTTAGTTCAAATCTTAGAGAAAACGCCTTTACTTTAAGTATAATAGGACAGTGGGACAGGCTACCCATGGAAGTTGTAGGACTTCCTTCAGTGGAGGTTGTCAGAGGACAAGCACATCCTGAATTGACGACGAGCACAAGAAATTCTCAGGTAAGAGACCCAGGTAGTCGTGGGATTGGGGGGGGGGGGGTGCATAGACCTTCAGGAAGCCTTAAATGCCTATACACTAATTCTCATAGTATGGGGAACAATTAGGAGGAATTTGCCCTCCTGCTAGCTAACACACACCCAGACATACTGGGGTTCACCAAAGCGTGGTGACATCCGATGCATGACTGGGCAGTGAACATCAAGGGATATAGGCTATACAGGAGGGATAGAACAGGGAGGAAAGGGTGGGGGTGTGGCGCTCTATGTCAAAGAACAATTCACATCCTCTGTGAGTAGCACTGGGTCAGGAGGGGCAGACTGAAGTGCTCTGGGTCAGAATACAAGGGGGTTAGGGGGGAAAGGGACCTAACAGTGGGGGTCTACTACAGACCACCCAACCAGGGAGAGTAGCTAGACCAGGAATTCTCAGGTCAGCTTGCGGAGGTGGTTAAATAAAGGATGTGGTCATCATGGGGGACCTAAACTATCCGGACATTTGCTGGGAAGAGCAGTTGGCCAGGTCTGATTGCTCACGTAGGTTCCTAGCCATGGTACAGGACCTCCATCTAACTTAGGAGGTGCACAGTCCCACCAGAGAAAATGCCTTGTTAGACCTGGTCCTGGCCACAAGCGATGACCTGGTGAGGGGACTGCGGGTGCTTGATCACCTGGGCAATAGCGACCATCGCCTGTTGGAATTCACCATCCAGTGCAGGGTGGCAAAGGCCTGCAGCAAAACAGTTGCCCTGGACTTCAGGAGGGTGGATTTAATTGAACTGAGGAGACTAGTCAGGGAGGCACTGAAATCCTGGAGAGGTGGGGAGTTGGGAGTCCAAGTAGAGTGGTTGTTCCTGAAGGAGACGATCCTCCAAGCCCAAAGAGTAGCAATCCCAGCATGGATCAAAGGGGGCAAGAGTGCTCATGGCTCATCAGAAGCATCCAGCAACATCTCAAAGCTAAGAAGGAGGCGTACACCCAATGGAAGGGAGGGGCCATCACCAGGGAGAACTATACCTCCGTTGCTCGGGATTATTGGGGGGGCTGTTAGGAAGGCAAAGGCAGAGATGGAACTGGCACTAGCAACCCAGATCAAGGATAACAAGAAGTCCTTTTTTTTAAATACATAGGGGGTAAAAAGAAGGTTCTGGGTAACATGAGGCCTCTGCAGGACACACTTGGAAATCTGGTGGTCTCACAGAACGACAAAGCAACCTATTTAATAATTTCTTTGCCTCCATTTTTCTGAGCAGGGACCAGGTCATCCCCCCCACCGGGATCCCCAACAGACCCAGGGGAGGCACAGGCAGGCCCAGGGTCAGTGAAGACCTAGTCTGGTGGGACTGGCCATGTTCAAATCAGCAAGTCCTGACCATCTCCACCCCAGAGTGCTGAGGGAATTAGTAGAGGTCATTGCAGGACCCTGGCACAGCTTCATGAGCACTCGTGGTATTCTGGGAAGGTGCTAGAGGACTGGAAAAGGGCCAATGTGGTCCCCATTTTCAAAAAAAGGAGGAAGGAGGACCCAAGAAATTATAGGTCTGTTAGTCTTACCTTGGTCCTGGCGAAGACCTTTGAGAAAATTATCCAGGTGCACATCTGTGAGGGGCGAGCAGGGGAGTGTATGCTTAGGGGCAACCAACATGGGTTCATTAGAGGCAGGTCCTGTTAGACCAACATGATAGCCTTCTATGACCAGGTCGCAAAATCCTTGGACGCACGTGTTGCGGTGGACGTAGTCTTTCTAGATTTTAGGAAGGCCTTTGACACTGTCTGTCGCCCCATCCTCATTAAAAAATTAGGAGATTGTGGTGTCAATGCCTACACAGTCAGATGGGTCACCAGTTGGCTGGAGGGCCGCACCCAGAGAGTGGTAGTGGATGGGTCATTTTCACCCTGGAGGGATGTGGGCAGTGGGGTCCCCCAGGGCTTGGTCCTTGGGCCTACACTGTTCAAGATCTTCATCAGTGACTTGGATGAGGGGGTGAAAAGCACCTGGTTCAAATTCGCAGATGACACTAAGGTGTGGGGGGAAGTGGGCACACTAGAAGGGAGGGACAGGCTACAATTGGATCTGGACAGATTACAAGTGTGGGTGGATAAGAGTAAGATGGGATTCAATACTGACAAGTGCAGAGTACTGCACCTAGGGAGAGAGAACCAGCAGCAGACCTACAGGCTGGGGAACTCATCAACATAGAGGCAGAAAAGGATCTTGGAGTCATTATAGACTGCAAGATGAACGTGGGCCGCCAATGTGGGGATGCAGTCAGGAAGGCTAACCACACCTTGTCATACATCCACAGATGCATCATGAGCAGATCCAAGGAGGTAATCCTCCCCCTCTATGACATTGGTCAGGCCGCAGTTGGAGTACTTTGCCCAGTTCTGGGTGCTGCGCTTCAGAAGGGATGTGGACAACATGGTGAGGGTACAGAGGAGGGCCACTTGCATGATCAGGGGGCAGTAAAGCAGGCCCTACAAGGAGAGGCTACCTGTTCAGCCTTCCACAAGAGAAGGCTGAGAGGGGATCTGGTGGCCGTCTATAAACCGGCCAAAGGGGGACCAGCAGGTAATGGGAGAGTCCCTGTTCCCCTGAGCACTACTGGGAGTAACAAGGAATAATGGCCATAAGTTGACAGAGAGTAAATTCAGACTAGGTATCAGGAGGCACTACTTCCCAGTCAGGGCGGCTAGGCTCTGGAACCTACTCCCAAGGGAAGTGGTGCTTGCTTCTACCCTGGGGGTCTTCAAAAGGAGGCTGGATAGATATCTAGCTGGGGTCGTTTGACCCCAGCATTCTTTCCTGCCCATGGCAGGGAGTCGGACTTGATGATTTGCTCAGGTCCCTTCCGACCCTACCAACTATGAAAATTTTGCAGAGCAGTGATTCTCACTTAGGATGCTCTTGCAAGCAGGTGGCCAGGGTGCAGGCATGGGGTGGGGTAGGGTGGCAGCAAGTAGCAGGGGCAAGAGGGGCAGGTGGTAAGAGGTGGGGATCAGGCCATCTGCCTTCCCTGCCATGTGCCCTTCTGTTGCTGCTTTCTCTGCCACAGTAGTGTGGGGGATGAATTTAAGATGACCCTCTAGAAATTAGTCTCTATTCATAGAAAACTATAACCAATATGCAATTTTCCATGCATAGAATCTAATTATTATGGGGATCAACTTAAATTCAAAGTCATCTTGGATTTTAGTAAATATGGTAAACTGTATCTTAGCGCTAATGCTGTTTAATTTTTTTTATGTGCTTGTTTGGAGTCCCTTGAATACAAGATGTCATTTTTGTGGCCTTTAAAGATCCATTTCTATTTAAAAAAAAAAAACAAAACAACAAACCCACGAATTTTGCAGTGAATGTGGACACTGCCCTTCTTCATAGCATGTCTCTATTTGAATGGCATTAGTATTCAGTCAAGCAGCACCAAATGGGTTTGTTGTGTCTGAATCGTAGCAGTTGGGCATGACAAGTTTCCAGATGCTAGTGAATAAAGTGCTTTTCTACAGTGAGAGAATAACTAGCGTAGATGTGTTATCACTGCAGCTTGGGGGAAGCGGGGTGAGTCCCATAGATTTCTGGGAAAGGGGCCTTTGACATCTTGAAGTTCTGCTGCCACAGTTGGTTATCACAGTTTTGCAGTTCTCCTGCAACATCTATCAGTGCACTTCACTAAGTGAAGGGAAGTCTGAGGATATGTGCCTTTCCAGTTTCACTCATCTTATTCTGAAATGCCTGCGTTGCCTTGACTCTAAAGCAGTGATTCTCAACCAGGTTCCCATGACAGTGCCAGAGCAGAGCCGTCCGTGATCTGTAGCCTGAGTCTTTGGTCTGGTGTATGCTGCACTTTTGCCAACACAAATTGCGTTTGTTGCCATGGGTTTGCACATGTTTGCATGCAATCTGAAGTGAGCTGAGAAAGCCCAGTCTCTGATGTCTCCTTGTATGGCACAAACCTTTGGCTGGTATATAGTTGCTAGCAAAACACCAGTGTGGATGAGCTCCAACAACATAGCAGTGTTGTCAGCTGTCCTGGGCTCCTACTCCTGTAGTCCAGTGTTTTCTGTTGGTGTAGTCTTTTACAGTGAGGCTACAGCACAGGCAGAAAAAGGATGAGCGTGCTATAGTGACATAGTAACGTCAGCAGCTGTAAATCAACAAGTTCTGGCAACTGAACTTTCTCATATGGATGAGCCTTGCATACTAAAACAGAAAGAACATAACTGGGTCAGTAATAGCCTCTCTGCTGATTTTGCCCCAGGATGAGTAAATTTGAAATAGTAAATGTCATGTCAGCTACTTATCTAGTACTTGTTTTGGAAACTGAAAATTTTTTCAGTTTTGAAAGAGTATGTGCAAGGCCCAGATGTAAATGAGTTCATACAGATTTAAATGCTAGGGGTGCACTGATAAAGATTTTGTGCCTGATACTGATAGCCTATTTTTAAGGAGGCATATTGGCCGATACCGATCTGATTTTCAATACCAGCCTGACAGCTTGAAGAGCTGCTTGCAGCTGGTAAGCCTGCTGTGCTGGAAGGGGGTAGCGGGGCGCAGATCAAGGCCCCTGCAGCGAAGGAGGAGCGGGGCTGGGGCAGGAACTGAGGCAACCCTGCCCAGCTGGGGTGGGGTGTGCGTGGGACGGAGCCACAGCTTGTCTGGGAGGCACAGTGGGTGGCAGGATGGCTCCGGCCACTGCTTCTGCAGCTCATCCAGGAGGGCATGGGGGTGGGGGGCATATGGCCCCAGCCTCTGCGTGGGGTGGGCTGGGGCTGTGCCATGCTCTTCCTGGTGGGATGGGGCTGTGGCTGGTGGCAGTGCAGGAATGGGGGGGCCAATTTTGGGGTGCCTTTAGGCCCCTCCAGTAACCCCCTCCCAGTGCCAGAGCACAGCCCTACCCCACTAGAAAGAGCCCACCCTGCCCTACCCCACCCCACCCCGATCCAGGGGCACACCCCCCTACCACGTCCTCCAGGAGAAGCAGCAGGAACAGTAGCGGGAGCCGCCAGATGGGTGAGCACTGGACAACCAGCTCCCGGATGAGCAGCGTGTGGCAGTGGAAGCTGCCTCCCCCTTCTCCCCTTGCCCCCAGACGAGCTGCAGCTCTGTCCTGTGCCTGCCCTGCCCCGGCTGGACAGCACTTGCCTCAGCCCCTGCCCCAGCCCCACTCCTCCCCCACTGCGGGGGGCCTTGATCTGCCCCCTCCACTCCTCTCCTTCTATCACAATCGACTTATCAGCTGCACACAGCCCTCCAAGCTTCCAGGCTGTGCTCCTCACTGCCTATGTGCTGCACTGCAGCTGGGAGCATGCACGGGCCATTTATTGGCCATATTAGTCGCATCAGGCCAATTTCTGATGCACACAATTTTCTTTATATTGGTGCTGATCTGATACCAGACTGATGTATATTGGTGCATCTCTGTTAAATGCTGATATTCCTTTCGCTAAACAGGTTTAAGACGTACGTTTGTACAAAAGAACCAGGTCAGACAGATGATTCAGAATGAAATATCTTTCCAAATATGGTAGAGGAGTGTTCCGTTTTTTGAGGTTTACAAGTGTAAATGTTGTGGAGAAATATATTACAGAAATACTCAGAATGTCTTACATCAGAGATAAGCATCGTTTTTAGGCTGTGGGCTAGAATGACCCACACTGGGTAGGAGGTGGGTGGGT
This sequence comes from Caiman crocodilus, assembly GCA_030014935.1. Classification (NCBI taxonomy): domain Eukaryota; kingdom Metazoa; phylum Chordata; order Crocodylia; family Alligatoridae; genus Caiman; species Caiman crocodilus. The sequence continues at coordinate 164,468,992 of JAGPOW010000261.1, read as the reverse complement.
GGGTGGGTGCTAGGATCCTGTTGCCACCGCTACTTGTCTCCGTGGTGGCATGAGGAGAGAGTTTGTAGGTGACATTTGTCGCTGCAGTGGCTGGGTCTGGGCCATAAGCTATAGGATGCTGATACCTGCTTTAGATTCTTTTGAATATTTTTCTGTTGCAGCTAGAACATAGGGGATCCTAAACAATTGTTCTTTACTTTTTAACATCATTATCAGTGATGTTAAATGAGTTTGGTTCACTTCTGAAAAAGGAAGTGAACCGAAGATTCAGCATTTTTTTTTTTT
>JAGPOW010000261.1:164427276-164457462 GCA_030014935.1 Caiman crocodilus | reverse complement strand
CCCAGATTTACCTGTTTAATCTTAAAAATAGTCTAATATCAATAGCATGATTTTTGGAAAGTAATAGTAAATTGTCATGCATGTTGGAAGAAATAATTGCATGCTGAAATACAAACTGGGAAACGACTGGTTAGGTTGTGATTCTGCGTTGATGGACCTGAAGATTGTTGTGTATTTAATCTGAATATTAACCAACAGTTGCAAACCCCCCCCCCCCCGAAAAACAACTAATAGAAAACCCAACAACATACTAGGTTGTATTAACAGGCATGTCACTTAGAAATTAGGGGAAGTGATTCTTTTGCTCTGTTCAGCTTTGGTGAAGCGTCACCCAGAATGCTGTGTCTAGTTTTGGACCCTGCACTTCAAGAAAGATGTGTGAAAATAATGCAGCAGGGAACAATACAAATCTATTAGAGCCTGGAAAGGTCTTTTTATTGTATCTGGTGAAGTGCGCTCTTGGTCATGAAAGCTTATGCATCTCTGATTTCAGTTAGTCTGTGAGGTACATCTCTGAAATTAGGCAGAAACCAGCATAGACTAGCATCACTAATTACCTCTCTGAACTTTAATCTAGTATTATGTGCACTGATTACTCTTAGGTCACTCAAGATCTATTAGGTTTTCTATCAACTCGTTTCCTGATTCTTAGTTGTTTTTATTCTAATTTCTAATACAAATTTGTTCATAACCAGTTTATAGCTATTGGCACTTGTGCTAGAGGCAATGCATAAGTATTGACCCGGGGGGGGCACAACACTGCACTGCTGCCTCTGCTGCTGTTGGGCACTAGGTTTGACTGTGCTGCAGCCTTGTGGTCAATGCAGAAATAGTACTACTGCTTCTGTTGGCAGAGAAATCTGGGGAGGCATGTGTCCACCCATGCCTCCCTGATACATCACCAATAACTTGTGCCAGTATCTTTCACTCAAATAGCTTATTCTCCCCCACCAACATATTTATAAATAAGTAATCATATCTCCTCTCATTTTCCATTCTGCTAAATGAAACACCTTCTGGGATATGTGCTTCAGTGCTAGATATGAGTTTTAAAGTTAGGATATTTGTTGCTCTGCAGACAATAATTACTAACCTAGTTCTACCACTGCTATCTCCTTTCTGCCCCACTCCCATATCTTGAAAACTCTACGAGTCACCCCATGGGAAAATCACCTGGGGTACTGGAAATACAGTTGCTGGACTGGCCTCCATGTTCTCTGAAACTTCTGGCTGCAAACCCACCACCAATGTTGCACCCTATTCACTAGCAAACCACAAAAGGCAACCAAGCAGTACCATTGCATTTGAGTTCCAAAACGCTTGAGAAGAAAGGTTGAAAATATTTTACTGTTTCCAGAGTTTTGTAGGAATGGGAAGAGACTGAGGATAGTATATCAAAAATACTGGAGGGGGTAGAGGCCTTTAGTTTTAGGCTGTGGAAACAACATTACTTTTCTCACCTTCCTTATGCAGGACCTCAACCTGATCCGGTCAGACCCTTCCAGAGATGGGTAATATCAACCATGCAATGTCTGCCAAGTTTCAGGGGAAAGAAGAACAAAAGAGAAAATGCTGGTGGTAGTAGCCTCTGAGAAGCAGCTCAGGAGTGGAGGGGGTCTGTTAAGCGTGAGAAACAGAAGGATGGAGGCAAATGGAGAGCTGGCACATGAGAAGTACAGGGAAATGCAGAGGCAGCTGATGGAGATCATAAGCAGACATATGTTACTGCTGGAAAACATACTGTGTGAAAGCTTGCGTTCCCCCTGCTCATTGTCTGGCTCACTAAATTAGGCTGCTCCTATTTCAGTCATGCAGGGCCTCCTACAAAGTTCCACCTACTGAGAGAAGCATTTTGCCAAGGAACCCCCAGCCCATAGCTCTTTCCTTTAGAGCATTGAAAACTGACTTCTGCAACCTCATCTTGGATCTCTCTCTCATCCATACGGCATTGGGAAGGACTTGGTGCCAAGCCTTTCTACTTACTGTATGATGACCAGGTCGAAAAGGCTGGAGCAACACACAACTTTTATTTATTAACATTTTTCACACAGTTCTCCCTGCTTTATTTATTAACATTTTTTGCACAATTCTTTGCACTTTGTTTGTTTGTTCTTGCCCTTTTTGAACAATAAAGTTTGTTTCTTTTCACTGTGGTAGGTGTTAGAATTTATAGAGAGATGCTCATGACAGAATCTTCATTTCAAAGTACAGGGTGTTTGGAAATCGGACAGGAAGTGAGCACTGAAAGCACAGATTGTATTCCTTAAATACTTTGCACAGTTATTGAAAGCCTGAGTGGAAATAAATATCATGGAATACAGACGTTCCCTTTGTTAAATCAAACTGTGAAACTGGCATATAACACAGGCTTAAAGGTAAAGCAATCATGGAAGATAGTCGTCTTCATCTGTGAGGGATTGCTGATGATAATGCTGATGCTCATGATAAAACAGGTATATTTCAGAAGGTGAAAGCACACAAAATAAGTCATGAAAAGCTACAACATAAAAAGTTAGTCTTTATTTCCAAAGAGGGACATAAGGCTGTGTCCTGATAATGGATGTTTGGAGATCATAATTTTTGACTGGTGTCTTTCTGTCTGCTCATAGCATTTTAAAAGTCACCTGACCTCTGCCTCTCAGTTGTTATAAATGTGCAACACACAGCATAGTCATAATTTGCAGAAAGTATTTCTCTGCAGCTTTTAGCCTTTATATTAGCAATCCCCACGACCAGTCTCTTAAATGCACATGCTGCTGTCATTCTGTCATTAAGTTATAGCTAAATAATTTTCCGTGTTCTAAAAGTCTAAAAGGCTTTAACAGTTTAGCAGGGTGAATGACAACACTAGTAATGGCCATAGTGTTTGTTGTGGGAGCAAATATGTGTGTGTGTGCCATTAACTTTGTCAGGCCACCCCACACTATTGGTAAATCTGTCAGTGTTCAAATTAGACCTTGAGATGAACAGGGAAATACTATTTTTCTTTTGTTAAAGAGACCAAAGACCTAACATGGACAACACAGAATAAGAACATGGATTCTATCAATTGCCCTAATGCAGCCCTGTGGTTACAAAGTTATAAGTAATCTAAGGATTGGTAAGCCTTGTCTTGTGAGGACAATAACTTCTTAGTAGCAGTGCACATTTCCATCATTTCAGTCTCAACATGTTTTCTCATACTAAAACTGAGATACTGACTGATAAAAGTGGCAAGCTTCCTGGTGATGATAACTATCTGCTTCTAAAAAAGAGAGCCCTGATGTTGTGGGGCAGGTTGGGGCTGCTCTCAGCACAAATCTCAAGGAAGGTGCCTCTTGTTATCTTGAAGTTCTGTGGCTACTAAATGACTTTAGTCATCTAAAGTCTGTAGGACAATCCTGTTTCACCACTTGATGCTTGTTTTATACTGCTCAGCAGTATTGCTTTGGGCTTCACACTTCAAAAAAGATGTGGGAAAACTGGAAATAGCCCATAAAAAAGCAACCAAAATTAATACAAGAACTCATGACATGTAAGGGAAGGTTGGAAGAACTGGGATTATTTAATCTAGAAAAAAACAGACTAAGGTGGGTATAATTCCTCACAGAAAGCTGAAAGTTGTCTGGAAGTAGTCTAATGGTGGTGTTCAGCAGTTACACGAAAGGTTTACACTATTCTCATAGTCTTTGCTTTGTTAGGTGAAGCAAATGATCCCATTTTCCATGGCAATTAAAATGCAATCCAGACACCAGAGCAAGCTCACCAAGCACTAATCACAAAGTCAGCAGGTTAGGATGCTCTAGGGAACCCACTCCTACTGTAGCCCAGGAACAGAGCTTCGCTACGAGTGCAAGGAAGCCTGGGGCCTCCAATGGCATACTTACTTGCCTATACACTAATGCGAGGAGCTGGTTCTTCTGCTAAACAGACATGATTATGATCTCACAGGAATAATGGAGACCTGGTGGGGTTCCTATGACTGGACCACGGGTATAGATGACTGTACCCTGTGCAGGAGAAATTGTGCTGGGGTAGAGGTGTGGCTCTCCATGTTAAGGAGAGCTACATGCACTTACAAGCTGAGAGTGGCATCCAAGGAGGATGACTGGAGACCCTCTGGGTTAGAATACGGGGGGGAACATGGTGAAGGGGATACAGTGGTAGGAGTGTCTACTACAGACCTCCAAATCGGGAACAAGAGCTTGACCATGAATTCGCCATGGAACTGGCTAAGGCTGCACGCTCTCGGTGCATGGTTGTTATGGGAGACTTCAACTATCCGGACATCTCACAGGAAGAGCATTCAGCCAAATCTGATGTGTCACAAAGCTTCTTTACATGTGTGGATGGTCTTTACCTATCTCAAGAAGTTAATGGGCCAACAAGAGATAAGGCACTGCTGGACCTGGTACTGGCTAAAGCGGGTGATCTAGTCAGTGACCTAAGAATCAAAGGGAAGCTGGGAGACTGTGACCATGAGTTGATCAGTTTCACTATCCATCGTAAAGCCGGCAATGCAGAAGTCTTTGGCTTTAGGAAAGCTGACTTTCATAAGCTTAAGAGACTTGTTGTCGAGGCTCTGAGAGGCCCTGATCTGGCAGAGAGGGGAGTTCATGACAAGTGATTGCTCCTTAAGGAAGTGATCCTAGAAGCACAAGGGAAGTCCATCCCAACCCATAGGAAAGGGAGTAAAAGAGCTCAGCAATTCCCTTGGCTCAACTGGGAACTCAAGGCCCTCCTACATCTAAAAAGAGAGGTGTATAAAAGATGGGAGGCAGGAAACACCACTAAGGAGGAGTATTCCTCACTGGTCCACACTGATAGAAAGTGAACTAGGAAAGCCAAGGCTGTAACCAAACTCTTAACTGGCTACACAAATCAAGGACAATAAAAAGTCCTTCTTCAGATGCTAGGGCGTCAGAAGAAAAACAAGGGTAACATTGACCCTACTAAACCAAATGGGGAAGCTGACAACCGACACCCAGGAAAAAGCCAATTTGCTTATTGCTTACTTTGTGTCAGTTTTTTACCAGCCCAAATGGGCCACACTCTGCCTAACATTATATGGGATAGCCAGAGTGAGGGTGAATACATGTCCACCATTAGCATAGATTTTGTGAAGGAACACCTTGAGAACCTGGGCACCCACACATCAGCTGGTCTGGATAGATTGCACCCAATCTAAGGGAACTGGCAGACATCATAGCGTGGCCACTGGCAAGGATATTTGAGAACTCACAGCGCTTTGGCAAAGTACCTGAAGATTGGAAGAGAGCTAATGTGGTATCTGTCTTCAAGAAAGGGAGGAAAGAAGATCTAGGAAACTACAAGTGAATCAGTTTGACCTCAATCTCTGGAGAGATCTTGGAAAAAATTATCAAACAAACCATTCTTGACAGGCTAATAGAAGGCAACATTTCGAGGGATAGCCAGGCCGGGTTTGTCACAGGTAGGTTTTGCCTAACTTAATCTCCTCAATTTTCTTCTATGACCAGGTGATGTATCACCTGGACAAAGGGGAAGAGGTTGATATCATTCATAGATGTTTGGGTCAGAAAGGACCTTAGCAGATCATCGAGTCCAAATCCCTACCCTGGGCAGGAAAGAGCACTGGGGTCAGGTGACCCCAGCCAGGTGCTTATCCAGTCTCTTGAAGACCCCCAAGGTAGTGGGGGAGAGCACCACCTCCCTTGGAAGCCCATTCCAGATTTTGGCAACCCTTACCATAAAGAAGTTCTTCCTGATGTCTAACTTAAATCTGCTCTTCGTTAGTTTGTGGCTGTTGTTCCTAGTTACTCCAAGGGGTACCCCGGTAAACAGAAAATCTCCTATTGTCCCCCTCCTCCCCACCCCCATTTAATTTGTAGGCGGCCACAAGATCACCTCTCAGCCTTCTTTTTTGGAGGCTGAAGAGTTCCAGGTCCCGCAATGTCTCCTTGTAGCGCCTTGCATGCAGGCCCCTGACTATATGAGTAGCCCCCCTCTGAACCCTCTTGAAGCTGTCCACATCCCTCTTGAAGTGCGGCATCCAGAACTGGACACAGTATTCCAACTACTGCCTGACCAATGCTGCATAGAGGAGAAGTATCACTTCCCTGGACTTGTTTGTCATGCACCTGCTAATGCATGATAAAGTGCGGTTAACTTTTTTGATCCCTTTGTCACATTGATGACTTATCCATCTTGGTGTCAACAGTGAACTCCAAGATCCCTTTCCCCTGCTGTGCTGCTGAGAAGGTTCTCCCCCAGTCTGTAAGTGTTCTGGTGATTCCTTCTCCCTAGGTGTAGCACATTGCACTTGTCCTTGTTAACCTGCATCCTATTCTGCTCCTCCCACTTTTCCAACCTGTCCAGATCCTCCTGGATTGCTTCCCTATCTTCCAGTGTGTTAACGTTACCCCATAATTTGGGATCATCTGCAAACTTGGACAGAGTGCCTTGCACACCCCTGTCCAAGTCATTGATGAAGACACTGAACTGCCCTGGTCCAAGGACCAAACCTTGTGGGACTCAACTGCTCACATCTTTCCAGGTTGATACCGACCCATCACCACCACTTTTTGGGTGTGACCCCTAGGTCAATTTGCCACCCACCTGACCGTGTAATCATCTATATCACAGCCACTCAGTTTATCTGTCGGAATAGAATGAAACACTGTATTGAAGGCCTTAAAATCCAAGTAGATCATATATTTGGACTTCAAAAAAGCCTTTGACCTGGTGTCCCATGATGTTGTCATGGAAAAATTGGGCAACTGCACCCTCAACTACACTACAGTCCACTGGCTGGGGAAATGGCTCTGAGGTCAGACCCAAAGTGTGGTAATTGATGGAATTGAATCAACATGGCACTCCATGGTGCCCCCCAAGGTCCCTGTTTTTGGACCTTTACTCTTTAATGTCTTTATAAATTATCTGGATTCTGGTGTCAAATGCGAACTTGCCAAGTTTGCTGATGACCTCAAACTTTGGGGAAGAGTATCCATGCTTGAGGATAGGCTGGTGATCTAGGCCGACCTCAAAAGGCTTGCAAGGTGTGTGGATGAAAACCTGATGGCATTCAATACAGAGAAATGCAAGGTGATCCACCTCGGAGGGGAACCCGCATCATACTTACAGGCTTGGCAGTGCTATACTTGCTAGCACAGGGGTGGGCAAAAAACGGCCCACAGGCCGGATGAGGCCCGCTAGGCCATTCTATCCAGCCTGCAGCATCCCTAAAAATTTAGAAAACTAGTATGTATTTATCTGTCCTTGGTTCCTGTCAAAGATGACTGGAGTCAGAGGCAGTAGGACCCAGAGGAAGCCTTGGTGGGCTCCTGCAGTAGTAGGACCAGCCTGGCCCTGCTCTACCAGTGCTGGAAACTCAGGTAAGGGGAAGACGAGAGGGGAAAGGCAGGGGAGGACCACAACCAGGGAATGAGTTGGTTCCTCCCCAGTTCTGTGGCTTGCACTCCCTGTTGCAGCTGCTGTCAGCCTGCATGGGGCTGTCCTGGGCATGCACAGGCAACCCCATGTGACCTTGGTGTCAGCCATGGGGTGGAGGAGGGGCCACTTTTCCCTGCACTCAGCACCTGGTCGTAATCCTTACCTGCTGCAAGCCTGGGCCCTCTGCCAGCACCAGGCTCACCTGTTGGGGCTGCGCCGTAGTGGGAGCAGCTGCGGACTCCCTGCTGCTACCTGAGTTCCCATGCTGGACAGCACAGAGGCGGCAGTGGCAAGCAAACACTGCCCAGTGTGGCAGGTAGGAGGGCCAATTTCCTCCCTGCAGAGCAGCTGCTGCCACCATGACGCAGCCCTGATGGGCAAGCCTGGAGCCAGCGTGGGGCTAAGGGAGGCAATGGAGGTAGGGCTACAAGCTGGTGCTGAGCACGGGAAAAGTGGCCCCTCCCCCACCCCGTGGTCGACGCCGTGAGCTGCAGTCGCTCGCGGACTACATGGGGCTGCCTGTGTGTACTCAGGACAGCCCTGCGTGGGCTTCAAGTGGCTGCAGCGAGGAGCACCAGCCATGCGGGGGGGAGGGGAGGGCTGGGCGTGGCATTTCCCCTGCATTTAGCACCAGCTTGTTCCCTGCCAGTGAGTGCAGGACTGGGGCTGCGCACTGCCCCTCGCCTGTACCACTGGGCTCAGGGGCCCACACAGGTGTCCCAGGGCCACGGTGGTAGGAGTGCAGGGTCCCAGCTTTTAGGGGCTCTATGGAGCTGGGCCAGCTCCCTCTTCTCCCTGCTGGTGCAGCCCCGCCTGGCTCCACAGACACCTGCCAGCCTGTGCCGTGCTCTGGGCCTCGCCAGTGCTGGCCCTGGGACATTGGTTCCAAGATGGTGATGAATGGGTGGGCACCTGTCAAGTGGCAGGGCTACCCACACGGCCCTTGACAGCTTGCTAAAACTGTGTAAGTGGCCCTCCACTGAAAAGAATTGCCCACCCCTGCTGTAGCACTGTGACTGAAAGAGACTTTTGGGGTCATGACTGGCCACAAGATGAACATGAGTCACCAATGTGATGCTGCAGCAGGTAAAGTGAACAAAACGCTGGCTTGTATCTACCAGTGCATCTTAAGCAAGACCCAAGACGTCATCCTCCCACTGTACTCAGCCTTGGTGAAGTTACAGCTGGAGTACTGCATCCAGTTCTGGGCTCCACAATTCAAGGATATGGAGAAGCTTGAAAGAGTCCAGAGAGCCACGTGGATGATCAGAGGGCAAGAAAACAGGCCTTATGAAGACAGGCTGAGAGGCATGGGACTCTTCAGCCTGGAGAAACGCAGGCTCAGGGGTGACTTGGTGGCTGCCTGTAAGTACATAATGGGTATGCATCAGGATCCGAGGGAATGCCTGTTCACCAGATCACCCCAAGGGATGACAAGGTCCAATGGTCACAAACTCTTCCAAGACCTTTTTAGGCTGGACATAAGGAAAAACTTCTTTATTGTCCGAGCCCTGAATGCCTGGAATAGACTCCCCCCCGAGGTGGTGCAAGCACCTACTCTGGACACTTAAGAAACAGTTGGATGTTTATCTTGCTGGGATCCTTTGACCATAGCTGACTTCCTGCCCCTTGGGCAGGAGGCTGGACTCGATGATCTTATGAAGTCCCTTTTTGCCCTAATGACTATGAGATCTATTAAAGCCTTTTATGATTTTGGGATGATCTTTGTTGGAGATCTAGTACATTTGGATGTTTCTCATGGGCTGCTTCGGAGAAATATGAAAAGCAGTTATATGCAATGTATTCAATGTTATTACAAAGTTATTACAAATTTGATAGTTTTTTGGGGAGCAGAACCTCTAGTCTTCAGTGAATTTCAGGAAGAGCATGCATGTGAGAGCAAGAGATGCATAATGGCTTCTGTAAAAGTATACTTTTTTAGTTTAAAGCTAGTTGTATAGACATCTGCGTCTCTAATTTTATGTGGACTAATTCCAACACATAATTTTGTTTTGTTTGACACACAATAGTCTTTCACTTTCCTTTATTTGCCCTGATTCTCTTTTACTTGTTCAGCTCTCCTCATATCTCAGTGTGGTTGGTTGATAAGGCTACTTCCCAAAGGTGTGATTCCCACTTATTCTAACAGGCAGTCAGAAGTAACTTGTTCGTCGTTGTTGTTTTTTTAATCTCTACCTCTGCTTTGGACATAGTCACCATTTGCTTGTGCCTTTGTGTTGTGTGAGAGTATCTGCTGGAAGGTAAGGACCAAAGACTTCAGGCTTGTGAGACCTTCACATGCTTTTTTTCCTGTTTTAGATGGAGCTGTTAAATCCATGCTGTTTGAATGCATATGTGAGGGGAATTCCTGTGATCATCAAAAACGTTGCTTTGGTCAGCAGTGCTTTGCCTCTGTGATCCTGAATGGTGAGGCGTATGTTTTCCAGAAAGGATGTTTTGGTGTGCTGGAACATGGAGAAATGACGTGCAAGACGGCACCTTCAGTAAATCAGGTAGTGGAATGCTGTTACGGAAATCTCTGCAACTGGAACATAAGTGCAAAGCCACTACTTCCCCAAGGTATGATTGCTATAATTTCTCAGAATGTTAAATTTGGAATTTCTTTTTTTGTTTATAGTAAGATTGCAAATGATTTTGATTACATATCAAAGCATATTATTTGGAAATAGCTGTAACATGATTTACAGCTTTCAGGCTGTACATAATTGAAATCTTTCTCTTACCTTTCTAGTTTTTGGATTATGGATTTGTAGAAATTCTTATATAATAAAGGGCTTAGTCCATCTGTCTGTCTGTCCGTAGCACTCTTGGAGTACTCTGATTGGTTAGTGAAACAAACAATCAGTGTGGAGCGCTGCTGTGACAGCTGGGATGGAGCAGGGGGGGCTGGCCTGGCCCCCTCCCCCCCCCCACTCCCTGGCCTTGTTCCTCAGAAACAGTGAAACGCCACCGTGACAGAGGGGATGGAGTGGGGGCGAGGCCAGCGGTGCTGGAGGCAGCAGTGGTGTGGGGTGCTGGTGGAGGGGGATGAATGTGAAGGACTGCCTGCAGGGGATGTCAATTAGCTAATTAATCCAGAGGGTCATTAATCCTCCATGTCCCACAGGTAGTTAGGCTTGGGGCATTAAAGTAAGTTAATTTCCCTGAGCATTGATCTACTGCCCGACTCCATTCAGAGTTAAAAGAGTACACTCTACAACACAGGTAGGTTGAGCAATATAAGCTGTATCACACAACAAAACTTGCGCAACAACTACCCAATGCAATATTCCCATAACACCCAAGCTGCAACACAATAAAATACACCCAATGAAACAATAACCTGATGCACGTCCCAAACTCAATGTCCCTGGTCATGCACCCAATCAGCTACATATTACAATGAGCTTTGGCCACTAAGTCAACTGCTGTGCAACTTCACAAACAACCCAGAAACCACAGATGGCAGCAAGAACACCCTGCGCCTAGTCAACAGGAGAAACACTCTGATAGTCCCTGAGGATTCCTAGCATTTTCCTACCTAGGTACTCAGCACCTCAAATAGGGAAAAGTGCTGAGTGCCTAAGCAGGAAAAAGCACGAAACAGGTAAGCCTCAGTGAACTCAATCCCACCGACCAGGTCACAGCAAGGAACCTACACTTGACGAGCTCCTGCACCCTGAGAGCCCAGAGTCAGAACTGTCCACCAGAGTGAGTGTGAGGCTGAGGCTGAGCCTGAGCCCTCAGACCTCTTGCTGACTGTTCTGGACAGGATTTATAGCCTTCTAATCATGTTATCTGTTACTCACCCCATGGTCCAATCATTGCCCTTTTCACAATACCCAATCAAATTCAAACCTGGGCAGTACTTAAAAGGACCAATAAATTCAAACTGTTACAAACATACAAACATTGATCAACAGTTGCATTACTATTATACGCTGTGCATGCCCAGACCTTAAAAAGAGGTCATGACTTCATCAAGGCTGAGAGTTCAAACCCCCTAGAAAGTCATATGGCACGTGTGGACTCTTACTGTTCTATAGAGGGGATGGCAGGGCAAGCTTCCCCCCGCTCCTGGGAGGTGGCGACATGGGGTGGTGAGTGGTGGCGCACCGTCCCTGCACTGCCCCCATGTTGCCCTCGCCCATCATTCTTGACAGGCAATTCGCTCATCTAATATAAATAAGCCTTTATAGATGGTTGTGGAAATATTTTAGGAGTGGGGAGTAGTCATAAATTGACTTGAGCGTTCAACTTGTAAACCTTTTTTTGTCAACCCATCATCCTCTTTAGCGCAGAGTCAGATAACTTATTTTGTCTGTGCTTGCTGTAGAGGGAGGAAGGAGCATTTTCTTCTCTCTTGATTGTAGTGTTTGGGAAAGAGGCAGCCATCGTCCTTGTAACTTTTCTCCTGTTTGTCTAGCTATCCTCTGTTTCAAAGGCACTTCAAACTATATTGACCCTTCAATTTATCTTCTCAGTCCAATCATACAAGGAAGTTAGGACATAAATATGAACAGACATTCTTTGAAGTGCTTCAGATCCTGCTCCACTATCAGGTGCATCACATTTGCAGTCTGAAGTGGTTTTAATTTGCACCCTTTCTGCACCTTGCTTGTGTACAGGCCCCTCATAGCTGAAGTGTTTCAGGATGGCTCCAATCCCATATTGTGGGAGAGCCCTTTTGCCTGTGGGGCTGGTGAGCAGAGATTCCAGCTTACCTTTCAAACTGGAATTTCCAAAGGCTCCTGAGAACTGCTAAGTGCAGAAGAGAGTGCTCAGTGACTCTGTGCCTTCCACCTATTGGGTGTCCACTGCAGACTTGGTCTATTTTACTTTGGGAGAGTTTGTCAGTTATGAGAGCAGTACCACAATCCTGGGAAGTCAGGAATGATTCACAGAAGCAGCTTCTTGGAGCAGTCTGGAGGTGGGAAACAGAGTACTGTGCTTAAAAGTTGTTCCTGTTTTTTCTGGAGTCTTTTCTAAGATGGAACACACCTTTTGACAGGTTTGTGTGGCTCTGTATGTTGATACCTTCAATTTTTAGAGCCTTTTAAAGGCACTTGGATTACTTTAGATGTTATGTCTGTCCATGCCTTATACTGTGTTTTGGGAAAGGAACATGCCACACCCACCTTTTCAAGTTTGCATGTGTCAAAACCAGAAATGCAGCAGTGAAGCTGTTTCCTCACATAGCTGCTTTTAGGCACACCAGAGACTGATATGGTCAAAGTACTGGTCCCCCAGCATGAGTGGACTTCACTGCCATATTTCTGGTTTGGTACGTGGAAGTGGGAGTGGATAGGCAGTGCATGCTCAGGTTTCACTCCCCAGGAATGCTGGGGATTCAGTACAGCCCTGTCCTCACCTGTTTGTGCCAAAGCCTGACTTCATTTTTATAAGATTGATTGTCATATAGGCAGACTCTTTGATCCCTGTAAAGGAGGGGCTTGGATAGTTACATACTGATTTATAAATTAGTGTTGAGTGGTGTCTGCTTAATAAGATGGGAAAAGTGAGATAGAAGGGAAATGTTCACATTGTAATGAGTGCTACGTTTCCATCAATAGAAAACTATGTGAACATTGAGGCCAGGGACAGAAGTTACACACAAACTGGTTTTAGTAATCAAACACTGGTTTAAACCTGTAACAGAACAGAAGTTCAGTACACATAAGGCAGTTTCAAAATGGCTGAAACTGGTTTAAAATTAACCTGGTTGAATGTAGTATCAGACTTCACTGATTTCAGTCAGACTGGTTTACGAAACTTCTGTGTCAAACCCCTTCCTGGTTCAAGTTAAATCATAGTCCCCCCAGCATGCTTTGCAGCCTTGGGGTGGGCTCTGCTGTCTGCTCCAGCAGAGAAGCGGGGGATGGGAGGCAGGGACAGCCACCTCCCCACTTCCGGCAAACCCCAGCTGGGGTCTTTGGCTAGGGAGGGTGTTAACCCCCACTTCCCCTGAGTACAGAGCTGCCCTGCCCTGCCCTTCTAAATTTACTGCTAGCTGCAACTGTGGACTACAAATCCCAGAGGCACCCGGAAGCAGGAAGAAGTGATGAGCAACCCTGCAGTGTCCTGTTGTTGTGATTCTGGACTACAAATCCCAGAGATGTTGGGGGCAGGAGGAAGAGGAAGCAAACACACAATCCATGCTGGCTACGTTCCAGAGAGCCATGCTCTAGTGCCCTCTGCCTTCTGGCCTCAGCCACTGCAGGCATGTGACTACGTTTGCTGAATCAAAAGTAAATGTCTGTTCACTTGTTAGTCAGTTTAATCTCGGCTGTTTAGGCTAACCTGCAAAGGCTGAATCAATTCATCCTTGGACTTTTTGACTGCTGGTACTTACCCTGAAAGAAAATGTTAGCCAAAAAGAGCTTTTAAAATAGGCAGCAGCAAAACCAGATATACGAATTGCCCCTTATATACTTTATTCTTTTGCAGTGGCTGAAGCAATACAATACAACACCGATAGATTTGTTATTTTTGTGATAAGTCCTATAATGGTGCTATTAATTCTCATATTTGTGGCTATTGTGGCATGTCACAAGATTAGCCAAATTCGGATGCATCGGTTACTTGCACATGATGCTGAACATGGTATGATTGATGGTCTGATTACTTCAAACATCGGAGACAGCACGCTGGCGGTAAATTAAAACTCTTCTTTTATAAAACTTAAATTTAATACTTTTTGTGAAATCATCTTTGGTTTAGAATGTTTGAAAAAATAAAATTAATTAACCTACCCATTTTAGTCAAACTTGAAATGATATCAGTCAAAAATTCTGAAACATTTAATAAAATCTACCCTTTATTTTAATGACTTCTTTGTTTTTAACTAAAAAATTTCCCCTATGTTTAGGATTTGCTTGATCATTCTTGTACCTCAGGAAGTGGCTCAGGATTACCATTTTTAGTGCAAAGAACAGTGGCTCGTCAAATAACGCTAGTAGAATGTGTAGGTAGGTCAAGAGTTAATCATATCTTAATTTAGGAATCTATAGTAAGGTAGCAAAAATGCAAGAATATCAAAATCTGAACATTTTGATATAATAGTATACTGGATAAAATCTGAACATTTTGATATATTAAATTATACTTGCGAGGATTCTATTGTATGTATTCAGAAATTTTTATAAAACCTTTGCAAGTAAATCTTCCCACAAACTTTTGACTGTTTACCATAGGCTTATACAGTCATGAATTAAAATTGCAATTTTATATTGGAAATTGTCATTTAATGCAGTGCCCTGTTTCTTAAGCTGTCTTGTAATTCTAGAACATGCATGTCTGGTGTCCTTGGAGCAGATTGTTGGGGTTCCAATTCACTGAGGGCAAGGAGAAGGTTAGCCAGTTTGGATATAAGATTTTCACATACCCATGAAAGAGTGCTTTCTATTTATTTGTGAGCTTGATGAAGCAAGATTTGTTGCATTATAAAGAGACTTTAGAAAAACAAGTCTTGGGGTTGTATATCAATAATCTCACGAGACTTCTAGTAGTGGAAGTATTTTTAATGAAGACAAGCTGTTGCTTAGTATAATTTTGAATCAGTCTCATCTTTTATAACTTATTAATGATCTAATAGAATAATACCAAATTTTGTAGGAAAAGGCCGTTATGGAGAAGTCTGGCGAGGTCAATGGCAAGGAGAGAACGTAGCTGTCAAAATATTTTCATCAAGGGATGAGAAATCATGGTTTAGAGAGACTGAAATATACAATACCATACTACTTCGCCACGAGAACATACTAGGTATGATTGTTTTTCTAAGTAGGCAAATACTTGTTTTTAATATACCAGATGTTAGAATGATTGTTCGGTTATCTGTGTTCAGGGAAATAATACATTTTTTAAATAAAACTGTCATATTACACATTAAGCATTCATAATGTAAGTGTGCTTGAATATTTTTTTTTCTGGAGAGAAATATTGAACATGCTCAATGGTAAACTCGTAAAACTGAAAGATAGTACTTTTTTTTTAAATCCTTGATAGCTACTATTTTTTAAATGGTTTCCCTTTTTGTTTTGTACTAGGTAGGGAATGGAAAAGTGGGAAGGAAAATGTACTGTTTCACAAGGCAACCATAATTCCATAATTCTCGTTAAAAATTAATTAAACATACAGACTCTCAAATCTAGTTTCTGATCCTAAAAAAGTTACCACCATACATCTCTCATATCTGGTCTTTTTCCCTATTGCTTATCCATTTACTGTACATGTTGGACTTAAATTTAGTAGAGGTGTACTGATACATCAGTCCATATCATATCAGCACTGATAAAAGGAAAATTTACATTATTGGCTTTTTTATTATTATGTGGCGGGTAATGCTGCTGATTAATGCCACAGTATGCACACGGCCAGAAGTGCAGCCCAGCTGCTTGGAGAGCAGCGTCTGGCTGGTAAATCTATAGGGGGAAGGGGCGGGGGGGAAGGGGCATTGGGGTGCAGATCAAAGCCCCCATAATGAGGGAGAAAATGGGGCAGGGGCAGGGACAGGTGCTGCCCAGCAAAGGCAGGGTGTGGGATGGAGCCAGTGGCTCATCCAGGAGGGGTGGGGGGGCAGCAGCGGGCAGCTCCTGCCTCTGCACGCACCTCTGGGGCAGGCATGGAGAGCATGTGCCCCGCCAGATCTGTGTGTTGGGGGAGAGCAGGTTGCCGCTGTGTGTTCACACTTAGAGTCTGTGCCAGGCTTGTCCTAGTGGTTTCACTTGGACTGGGCAGGGCGGGCAGTGGCACTAGGAGGAGAGCTACAGGGGGGCTAGAGCCACCACCATAGCCCCCTGTAGTCTCCTTCCCAGCTCTGCTGCTGCCTGGCCTGAGCACAGCTGCTGGGAAGAGCCAGCCTGCCCTTTCCCTGTGTACAGATCCAGGAGGTACATGCCCCCCATGCCTCTCTTAGGGGTGTGCACAGTGGCAAGATCTGCCCGCCCCTCCCTGGATGAATTGCTGACTCTGTGCCCCACCCTGGTTGGACCTGCCATCCCCTGCCCCAGCCCCTCACCACTGAGGCATCAATCTGCCCGCATGCCCCTTCCCCTCCAACAAACTTACTAGCCAGATGCTGCTTTCCAAGCTTTCAGGCTGCATATTGGCAATCAGATCAGTATTAG
Source organism: Caiman crocodilus (assembly GCA_030014935.1). Classification (NCBI taxonomy): domain Eukaryota; kingdom Metazoa; phylum Chordata; order Crocodylia; family Alligatoridae; genus Caiman; species Caiman crocodilus. The sequence continues at coordinate 164,440,927 of JAGPOW010000261.1, read as the reverse complement.
CTGATATGGCTGGTCAATAATCGGCCATTGGTATTGGCCCAAAAAATCTTTATTGGTGAACCCCTATAAATTAGGTTTTGAATAAGATAGTGAACTACTACAGCATGATAAAGCCACCTTTCAGAAATTCATCTGTTGCTCACTGGATAAAACTATGGACTTGGACATGCAACATGTTAATACATTTTGTAAGCCAATTTAAATCACGTTGGGTGCATCTACACATCGCCATACTATGCCATTGCTATGGCAGCGTGCTTTAGTGCTTCCTTTGGAAGTACTAAAGCACAGTGCAGTGACTGCCTGTACCATGCCGTGCGCATGTCACATAGTTAGACTTCACCACTGCATCACTATAGCGACACACTAAAATGGTGCAGTGCTCTGCTATGGTGATGTAGCTGCCAATCATGTGTAGACCCATGTGATCTCTACGTTGGGGTAGCGCACCATATGGTGATGTAGCACGTTGCTATGTTGCCATAGGGTGTCATGTAAATGCAGCCATTGTATCTACAGTGGTCAAGTGAACAGGTTTTCCAAGGCTGCCTCAGTAGGCTTGTATACAATGCTTTGCTAATAACGGGGACCAGTAATATATTATTGCACTGATCAAATAGCTTCCTCAGGATACAACTAGATACATAACAGCTACACCAGTATAAACTATATAGTGTAGTTTTGTTGTGAATTTTCCAGGGATACCCTTTTTACAGGGCACCACTATAAGGCTATACATTATGAATCTGTTCCTATTTTTACATCAGGGTAAGGTTATGCCACTGCAAACATGTTCAGGCCTTTGAGTGCAATGTGATTCTTAATGAAATTTTAATACAGTAAAAGCTCTGTTATCCGGCATCCCCTGGGAATGGGGGATGCTGGTTAATCAAATATCCCAGTTAATCAAATGTGCAGAGTCTGGTGCACTCCCCAGTGTCAGTGTGCCGAAGGACAGGGAGCAGGGCCCCTCACTGGCTGCTTTGCCGTGGGCCGAAGAAGTGACAAAGAAAAACTTGGCTCGCAGCAGCGAGACCGTAAGTCCCCCGAAGTGGTACTTCTGTTTCACTTTTGCTGCGTCCCTCGGATGCCAGTTAGTAGCGTGCTGAAAGTGCTGATTAACACAGCTTTTGCTTCAGTTACTAAGGGGGCAGTGGGTTGAAATATAGTTGTTAAATGTTGCTTTTCTACACAGTCATCTAATTTTTCAATTGAAATAGTGTGCCAGATAAAATGATTTTCTTTTTTGTTTTAGGATTCATTGCTTCTGACATGACATCGAGAAACTCCAGTACACAGCTTTGGCTTATTACTCACTACCATGAAAATGGATCACTGTATGATTACCTGCAGCGAAATACAGTGGATGCTGATGGTTGTCTAAATGTTGTATTGTCGATTGCTAGTGGTCTTGTACATCTACATACTGAAATATTTGGAACAGAGGGTAAACCTGCAATAGCACACAGAGATTTAAAAAGCAAAAATATTTTAGTTAAAAAGAATTTGCACTGCTGCATTGCTGATCTTGGTAAGACATTTTCATTTGTTTGCCAGACTAATTTTTTAAAAAGTATTGTATTTACTTTTTTTTGTAGTTATAAGATATTTATATGCACTCAAAATGAAGCAAATCTGATATTTTTGTTGTGTTAAGTAGGCTTGCTTACAGAACTCTAAGTTATATATTTGGCTAAATTAATATTTAAATCTACTGTGAATAATGAAAGCATAATCATGGGAGAAAAACTAGCACGTGAGCCCTCATCTTTGAGATGTGTTGGTTTTTTTGCTGTTTTTTTTAAACATAAATATAGCTGAGGTTATTAGTCAGAGAAATGTAGCATTTATAATGGTTATTTTACTGTATCTTACTTGAAGATGGTAAAAATTTTATCTTTTGGTTCTTATAGTTCCCATGTCTGTAAACTCAGTGATCCTGGACATAAGGTACAAACGTGAAAAAAATGATAAAATTATCTGAAGAAAATTTATATTTCCAGAAAAAGATTCTTAATCCAAACTCACTTCTTTATTCATTGATTAAATCCACCATTTTACCCAGTCTTGTGCTGCATTGACAGTTGATCTACTGTCCAGTTTAAGTGTCTTAGTAGTTGTGGAAAATATTTTAAGTCTCCTAGGATGGCTGTTTAGGTTTACATAGTAGAATTATTGAGGTCAGTGCTTGAAGGTCTAGATTAGTATTGTTTATCAAGAAGTCAGTCTGTGCATGGGATCATTGTTCCATTCCCTTAGATCATATGGATTCTGGCACATATTATCAGAGTGTTTTTCTTTTATATCTTACTGGATTAAAACTTTCATGGAATATGAATCTGTTAAATGTGTGCTACCTATATGAGGTGGTACCACTGCCACATTAATTTTAATATAGCAAAAAACTGTATCACTGAGTGCATTAGTAAAATATGGGATGGCTAGTCATTTGCAAGCTGCAAGGGTAAGCTCTATCCATAATGTTTGAGTTATAAGCCTTGCTATATACTGTATCTACTGTGTGGTGGATGTACTCCAGGTCATTGGGCTGGAACTGGGTCCTGATCTAGTGTCACTAGGACCTGCTGTACAGTTAAAGTTTTTTCTGGCAAAAGCTGTAGTGTAGTGGCATCTACACCAACAAAAACCCTCTTGGTATAGTTTGTCATTGGGAACTAGCACAAATTATACTGGCAAAAACCGCCTTTATTGGTATAAGATGCATCTCTACTAGGAAGGTTTTCTGGCATTGATATAGTAATAAACTTCATTTAGTTCAGCTGCACCCTAACTGTGAAGGCAGAGTAAGTACACAACAGAGACTAAGCTCTCTAAAGGGCTAATTCTCACCGTTCTCACAGAGGCAGTCTATAGGATTTCTCTTTCTGCTTCCTCTGCAGCTCCTTCTGCTTCCTCTCCTGCAGAGGAGGATTTGGGTCAGCGGTGTGTATTCTGAGCTTTGGTGTAGAGGGCCATAATCCAGTGGATAAATTTGATAGGAACCAGAATCAGGAAACCAGCAGCCAAGTCATGATCAAGAGTTATGGAGAGGAATAAACCAGAGACCAGGAGGAGGGCACAGAAAGCAGAGTACAGGACCCAGGAAAAAGAGCAGTGATTGGAAGCAAGGCAAAAGACCAGAATAAAAATAAGTCTACAAGTTTTCTGGGAGACTTGTTATGCAGTTTGCCACAGTCTGCTCTGTTGGTTTTAGGTTGTACTTGGGCAGGGTCAGCTTTCAAGCACAGCAGCTGATCTCCAGCCATTGCAAAAATGAAGAGCATGCAAGACGGGTGACTCATTCCTACCTGGAGTCATGACTCATTGCAATAAGTGTTCAGACCCAAGGCTCCAATTTGTAGAGTCACTTCCTGAGGTGTGAATTGCAAACTTCCTTTAAAAAAATGTGGCATTTATAGTAGCAAAGGGTAATTTAAAATATCTAAATGCTGTGGTGATGCTGGTAGCTACAGCTACAGATTGTGGATGTTTCCCAGCCCAACACCTGCCAGCAGAGGAGACTATATCCCTGCTGAGACTGTGGGAAATTATTACCATTAGTAGTCAAGACAAGAAAGAAGTGTCATGCCTTGTCATGGGTGGCCAGGTCTGGAGTCACTCAGGGTTTGAGGTGCTAAACAGAGTCAGGAGGAGCAAGCAGAATCCAGGGACAAGAATCCAGGGACAAGCTGGGTCAAGAAACCAGGAGTTCATGCAAAGAGCAGAGTTGGAGACTACGGAAGCAGTCTGGGGTTGGGTTGAGTCCTGTTGCATGGAGACTTCCTGTTCTGAGTCCGAGATTTATATGGGGGAGGAGGAGGGTCAGCTGACTCCAGCTGGCCACTCCAGTGCCAGGGAGCAGGTGGAAGATTAGGCCTGACTGAAGGCTTCCAGCCAGCCCTGACCAGCCTGAGTAACTAACTACAGTGTGGCAGGCCAAGATGAGAGGCCCTGATGACAGGCCAAGACCCTAGGTTCAAGGCCATGGCCTAACAGGGAGTCTTTATCCCCAACCCAAGTCCTCTGACATGGGGTTGCAGAAAACAGCTGAGGCAGAAGTGAGATACAGGGAAGGAGACTGTGAAGGGCTGCTAGGGAAGGGAAAAGAAACCTATTTGTTGGGTTTGGTACACTTTTTTTTGGCTAGGGAAGGAAGCAGATCAGCTATCGCATTGTGGCCAGAAAGAAAAGAGTAATATGGTTGCTACAGCTGCTCTTGGCTGTAAGGCTGGTAGAGGTGAGAGTGCATTCTGTTGCTGCTTCCCAGCCAGCTCAGAACACATGACATTTCAAGGGTCTTCCTTTTATCTCTCCTTAATGTGTAGAACAAATGACTGACATAACTATAATTTAGCAAATGTGAGACTGGGATGCCAAATGCCCCAGTCTTTGCAAAACGAGGAGTGGAGGCAGGCTCACTGCCAGTTCAGTGACTCTTCCCACTACTGTACCAAGGAAAGGCCTATCAGATAGATGGGACATCAGTGCGTGGATTCCCCATGTTTGGGCAGAACTGTTTCAACAGACTGCATAGCATCTAGTCTGATGTTGTATCATATTTTAGTTTATTCTTTATCACAAACATCAGTGTCTTGGCCAAAGCAAATTCCAGCAGCACTGAGGCCATGATCATCCAAAACCAGCTTTGCTGGACAGATCATGTTGTTCACATGCCTGACTCCCGTCTTCCAAAGAGAATCTTTTTCTCACAGCTAAAAGAAAGTCAGCAAAGTAGAGGGAGAGCAAAGAAAGTGCTTCAGAGATGCCCTGAAGGCAAACGTGAAGAGGTATTGTAGGGGCCGAGAGTGGCCGGATGGGGCCACCGATGGAGTGGAATTAGGCACAGAAAGCTTGTCGGTTGAATTAAAAAATAACTTGACTTACAAACTGGAGTACAGTGTAGGCATGCTCCGTAAAGTTGCAGAAACAAGTAGAAAAACAGAAACTGGGTGGTAAATCGATGTTGTCCGATCATGCAGGGCATGGGGTACGTCAGGATAACGGTGACGGGGAGTCATTGGTAGTTGATCAGGCCTCCAAGTTTGCTTCGAGATACACGTGGAAGTCTCTTCCAACGAGCACGCGGAGTTCTCCAACTTGGGCGGAAACTTCCCAAGCCTGTATATGGCTAGCGAGCCAATTGCCAGCCGCCAGATATGAATAATTTACGGTAAGCCAGTCGAAAGCGTGCCTGCAAACAGTGCAGATGCAAGCTTTGGCGGGAACTGGTCATTGCACCAAGGGTTTTTACCGCCACACGGGGGAAGTCCCTTCACCGAATGCTCGCATTGTGCTGAGAACTTTGCTGTGCCCAGGCCCTTTTACTCTCTGAGCACAGACAGATATAACATAAATATCAACACTTGAGAGACCCTTGCTCAAGACTGACCAAAATGGAGGAAGACTCTTTTGGGAGGGACCTCAACACTTTGAAACAGAACGTCAACAGGCAGAAGGGGAAAAGAGGAACAGGCGAAAAGAACAGCAGCAACATGGTGCCCATCCCTCCTGAAAACACCTGTCCTCACTGCGACAAGACGTGTGGATCTAGAATTGAGCTGTGGAGCCACCTGCGGACTCACTATTCAGATCCTTGGAAGACAATCTTACACGTTCATGAGTGATCACCCATCATTTTAATTTATTCTTTACCACATTAAATGATTTCATCTTCCAGGGACTTGTTTCTCCCTAAAATTGGCCTCTAGGAAGAATTACCTGAGTTAGTTTTTGTGATCTCTCTGCCCTATGTGTTTACTGCCTGTTTGCATCTCTCAGCACTGTTCCCACCCTTTCGCATTTTATGTATTCTAAACACTCTCATTTAATACACTACTCTGTGCATATGTTTTCACAGCATCTGATGAAGTGAGTTCACACTTGCAAAGGCTTACGCTATACATCTTTGCTTTAGTTAGCTCTTTAAGATTCAGATTTACTCTGCCTTCTTCTGAGATGCTCACAAATGCTTTTGGGTTGAGGAAAATAAAGTAGGTTTTACCTGGTGACTTTGCAGGAGATTTTTCTTAGTTTATTTCTAAAACTCTTAATGACCATTACGTAGGCTCCTCCATTCACAGTGGCGTAGTGGAACAAGTCAATAATGTTCCACCGCCCCTAGACCTGGTATACATTAGCATGGTGTTTAGATTATGAAATTTTTTCTGCTGTTTCTGCTTTACTTGTGTGTAGTGTAAGGGACCAGGGTGTGGACAGTCATGGTAAGGCAAGGGCAGAAACCAGGGTTGCAAAACCAGAGATGGAAATCAGGGCCAGAAGTCAACGTTAGGACTAGGTGAGGCAGGCCAAGGAGATAACAAGGCAGTCTGTTGCCCAGGCAGCTTGCTGCTGTTTGCTTATTAGGGCCCCCATGGGTAGGGCCCTTTTCCTATAACTGAGAGGGACAACTTGGTTCTACCTACTTGTCGCTGGGGCTTGGGGCTAAATCTTTTCCAGCTGAGTCTGGGCTCATTACAGGTAGAATCTTAGTGGATTCCACTGTAGATGAATAGTCTGCAGCTGCCAGACATTTTGAAGTCAGTTTTGCTCTGTTCTGAGGTGGTTTAAACCATAGGTGTTAAATCACCAGCCACTGACAGTCTACAGCATTGGCTGGAGCGCACAACATTTAAAGCACTTTAGCCACAAACAAACATACAAGTCCCTTCTGCCCTGCCCTGCTCTGCCCTGCCCTGCTGGAGTGCTTCAGAATTCCCATGGCAGCACGCAGCTGCATACTCTTTAGTCAGGGGTCTGGCTCTTGTGGCTCTGCTTCCCTATGCCTCACCTCACAGGGGCAGCACGGGACAGTGCTGTCAGCGGGTGCCCACCTGTGTGTTTTACCTTCACTTTCCCAGAGTGTTCCCATCCTTCCCTGCCCCCTGAAAACTGGGAGAGGTACGGGGCATGCAGGGCCTTTGGCCTCCCAGTTCCAGCAGAGGGAGAGTATTCAGGAAAGCACCCATAGACAGTCTGCCACTCTGAGAGAGGGGCATGGAGCATTGCTGAATGCTAGAAAACTAAACCTGGCCTCCATCACACTCTATAGAGCATACATGTGTAACAGAAAGCACTTCATTTTGAAGCATTTCTAAATAATACTTTTTTTCTTTTGAGTTATTTATGGAGCACTTCAGCCATTTTCCAAATGCATCAAAGGGTACATACATCCGTTTGTTCAGTCCTTGAAGCATTTCAGAAGTATTTGAAGTTCTTTACATGTTCTGTCTGTCTACACCCTGTGTTTCCCACCATGGTTAACCACAAGTGCCTTTGTATCATTTTTAGCAATGGTGGGAAACTTTTGCGAGGAACAGCGATGCAGATGCAACCACCAAGGCTTATAAAATCCAGTCCCAGTCTGGAGTTTATTCATCACATAAATTCTTCTTGAAATCTCCCATATTAAATTGGGGAAGTTTTCTGCCTATCTTTTACATAGTGATCAAACTATTTTATGAATGGACAAATTCTGCAGTTTTGCTGCATTAAAGGAAAAATGCAAAGGGATCTGTGCTCAGAAATTTTCTGTGGTACAGTAGAAGTCAGATTCTTTGTTGGGTTATGTTCCATACCCCCTTGTGAGGATGAGGCTTTGCAGATTAGCCGAGGGCCTTCAAATCTGCAGAAAAGAGCAGCACAGGATTGTTAAGGTGTTTTAGTTGGTTGCTGTGGCTTTTTATTTCAAAAGGCACTGCTTCTCCAGTCATCTGCACAGGATTGCTGATGAACTCCAGCTGGCCAAAGGAACAGCACCCTTTGATATAAAAAGCTACAGCAGTCAGCTGACTGGTTTATCTTTAATTCAACAGCCTTTTGTGAACTAAGTAGGTTGTGAACCATCTTGATATAAAGAAGCCAGGTTTTTCTGTATTGCATTTTGTATTGTTCTCGATCTGGCAGCACAACTGTATTGCCACCCAGTGCATCTGCAAGGTAGCAGATGGTGGAATGACCTTCAGGGAAGGTTAGCTGTGAAATACATCGGGGTAACTCTGACAGATAAGCAGTTGTGGACTAAGCGGCAGCACCACCAGGATATGGTGGAAACAGCAGATGGCATTACTTTCCCTCCTGAAAAGCCACATATATTCTTTGATGGTGCTGTGACGTGGTGAGTACAGGTCACTGTTAAAATAAGCCTGCCCAGCCCCCAGCCATGGGTGTACAAATACTCAATGGCGGAGTAGGTAGAAGATGATAGGATCTCAATGGCTGCAAAGACAGATGAAGGCTGCAGTGGAATGAGAGCTCCAGTTGTCTTTGCCTCCTTGCCTTTGGATTCAGGTCCTGTTCTGTCGAGAACCATGTGGAAGCTGATGTGCAGCTGCTTCTCCACAATAAAAGAAACGACACACAAGCATCTTCCATGGAAATAGTTTTTCCAACACATTCTTCAGATCCTTTGGCTACCAGCTTACCAGCTAGTGATAATGAGAGCAGAATTGTGATCTGGAAGCTCCTCGTCATGAACTGGCATAGAGGCAGCAGTTACAAGATGTTCTAGCACTTGGAGCTAGGAATATGACTTGCAGCCATCTTCAGGATCTGCTCCACTCACCCGCCATGGGTAGGGGACTAGAAAAGATGCCCTAAGCATAGTTTAGCTATCTCTTTCCTGACTGGTCCAGTGGGGTCACTTTTATTATGGTCAAAATCACTGAAAACACACAATCTTATTTTGGAACCTGCAGCATCAGGACCCTCGTGGACAATAGGGCTGTGCAAAGCATGCGCGGGTGGGGTGGGGCCTGCGCTTCTCTGGCTTGGTTACTGGTGCCTCCTGGGTCTGGAGGGGCACCTGGGGTCCCCCTGCAGCCAATTGCTGAGCCAGGGAGGTGCGGGAGAGCCCCCCCAGCGTGCTCCCCAACAGACCTGAAAGTAGACCATATGTTTGCTGTGGAACATGTGGAGGGCCCCTCCGCACTCCCGTGGGATACTCTTGTGTGCCCCAACATCAGCGATCACAAGTCACGCCTGATACCTCAAGGTATGTAGAAAAAACATTTAAAGCTGTGTCTGTGTCTCTGAATCAGCACTGAATCTTCAGATTTGGATTCAGCTGAATCAAATCAGGGTCATTGATCTGAATCAACGAATCGAATTGCTGCCTTGATTCAGGCCAAATCCGAATCTAATAGGGCCTGCTTTGCACACCCTTAATGGATAATCTCATGCATGCCCAGAGTGCCATACCACAACTGTGGCTTAAGAACTCAGGTGGTAGAACATTAATGTCTCACTGCACTGACTGAGACCCAGCAAGTGGGAGACGGGCAGCTCAAAAAACAAGGAGGCAGCTATATCTTTTTCTGAAAGAGTAAACAGGAAGGAGAATGCTGTTTTCACAGAGTTGGTTTTGCCATCAAGAATGGGCTCATAAACTAACTCAATGAATTATCAGAATTAATGAATACCTCAGGAGTCTCCATTTTAAGCTGGCAGGGAGCCAAAATGCTGCTGTCATCACTGCATATATTTTGACTCTTGACTTTACTAACAAAACCAAGGAGAAATTCTACGCCAACTTAGATGAGATCCTTTGTGATGTTGCAGAGGGAGACAGACTTATTCTTCTCTGTGATTTCAATGCCAGAGTCAGAAGGGACTCAAACTTCTGGAACAGAACCATCAATAAGGAAGGAGTGGGAAAGATCAACTCCAGCACCATCCTCCTTTTGACCAAATGTGTGGACTATATGCTCACCATCACCAATACCACCTTCCACCAGAAAAACAGGCACAAGACATCATGGCAATACCTGCGACCTAGCATTGGCACTCTACTGACTATATCACTGTTCATGCCTGAGATCACAAAGATGCTTGTATCACCCAAGTTTTGCTAGGAGCTGACAATTGCTGGACCTATCACCAACTTATCTGCTTGATTATGTCATTCAAATTGGCTACTGAACAATGACTACAGCAGAAGTTATGCTGAAGATCAGTGCCAAAGAACTGAAGGACTCAGTCAGGTGAGAACTCTTCCACCAGTGCCTCAACAAAAGCCGGTGAATTCCAGTCAATAACAGTTGGATGAGGCTGTCAGTGCTTGAGGTGCCTTCATGTCCACCATCATCAGTGGTTGTGAAGTGATGATTGGATTCTCTACCAGGAAACATCAAGACTGGTTTATTGAGAATGACCAGGAGATCCAAGAGTTGATCAACCTCAAGTGCAAGGCCTTTTGTGCTTAGCAGAACAACATCAACTTCAAGTCAAAGAAATTTAATAATCACCAACAAGCCAAGGCAGAGGTCCAAAGGAGGACCCGTGATATGAAGAACAGATGGTGGGAAGGCAAGCAAATGAAGATTCAATATCTCACTGACATCCATGATATGCACAATTTTTTCAATGCCACCAAAGCCATCTACAGTCCAAGCACTGAGGGACCAACTCCCTTGAGACATAAGGATGGAAGAGACCTGATCTAGGAAAAGGGGAGCCATCAATGCCTGTTGGAAGGAGCATTTCGAAGACCTTTTCATTCAAGACTGTTGTTAACAAGAGTGTTCTCAATTCCATCCCACAACACCCAGTCAGAGGTGATCTTGGAATCCCTCCAACCCTTTATGAGGTGAGGAAAGCCATCAAGCAGGTGAAGCGTGCCAAGGTATCTGAAGTGGATGAAATCTCTGCAGAAATCTTCAGGTAGGAGGTAAGGGAGCTCATATCACAGCTCTGTGCACTCATCTTAAGGATCTGGAATGATGAGGAAATCCCAGATAATCGTGACAATCGTCAAGAAAGGAGACATGTCTGACTGTGATAATTAGATGGATCGCCTTGCTGTGCATTACAGAAAAGGTCATTGTGAGAACCCTCCTAAACCATTTCCTTCCACTTGCTGAAGAGCTCTGCCCGCAATCTCAGTGTGGGTTTAGGGCATCAAGAGGCACAGCTGCCATGATCTTCACAGCTCGCCAGCTGCAGGAAAAATGCTGGATACAACATAAATCTCTCTACATGGCCTTTGACTTCATGAAAGCCTTCAACTCTGTTAACTGAGAAGTGCTGTAGAGGATTTTTCTGAAGTACAGGTGCCCTTCGAAATTTGCAACCGTTCTTTGCTTGCATCATGATGGTATGTGAGCAGTGGTTCTCAATAACGAATCTATCAGAGATCCATTTGAGATTAAGACAGGAGTTAAGCGGGGCTACATCATCACTTCAACACACTTTTCAGTATTCCTTACTACTATCTAACCACCAACAAGCTTCCAATTAGAGTGGAACTAAATTACCCAGTGGACGGTAAGCTGTTTAATATGAGCTGACCATGAGCTAAAACCAAGGCCACCCTGACCTCAGTCATTGAGCTCCAGTACTGTGATGATGCTTGTAGTCTGTGCTCACTTGGAAGCAGACCTTCAGGCAATCATTAATATCTTTACCAAGACACAAAAGAGAATGGGATTGTCACTTAACATCAGCCAGCTCTTAATGAGTAGTCCCCAGCTCTGGTAATTCAGATTCACGGTGAGACTAGAAAATGGTGAGTATTACCTTTATGTTGAAAGCCATCTCCCAGAAGGCTGATATCAACAAAGAAGTCCAGCATCGCCTCAAATGTGCAAGTGTAGCCTTCAGATGTCTCGGGAAACTAGTGTCTGAAGATCATGACATCACATTGGAAATCTAGCTCATGGTTTGTCAAGCAGTTGCGATCCCTACTACTGTCTGTAGCTGAGATGTGGACAATGTATAGGAGACACCTCAGGTTGCTGGAGAAGTACCAATAATGCTTCCTGCAGAAGCTCCTTCAAATCCTGGGGGTGGACAGACACACAAACATTAGCATCTTTTTGCAAGCAAACAGCATGAGCATTGAGACAGTAGTCATCTGGCATCAGCTTTGCTGGGCCCAGCTACATCATCCGGATGTCTGACTCCAGACTCCTGAAGCAAGTTTTATTCTCCCAGTTCAGTCAAAGCATATACTCAAGAGGAGGGCATTGAAAGCAGTTTCCTATATTTCTGTTACTGTTAGAGGGATGCTGTGAAATCAGTTTAGGTTTCTTGAAAAACTTATGAAAAGTCTAATAAATAGCATGTCTTTAGTCTTCCATGCATAAATATATAATAATAAATAGCATATTCTGATAAATGTCTTTAGTCTTCAAGTTTTCCTGCCTGCACATTTGGATAGGTAAAAAATTGGCTGATGGGGTGCACCCAGAGTAATGGTGGATGGGTTGTACTCAAACTGGCGAGATGTGAGTAGTGGGGTATCCCAGGGCTCGGTCCTCGGGCCCACACTGTTCAACATCTTCATCAGTGACTTGGATGAGGGGGTGGAAAGCACGCTGTCCAAATTTGCTGGTAACACTAAGATGTGTGGCAAGGTAGAAGGGAAAGAGAGGCTGCAACTAGATTTAGACTACAAAAGTGGGCAGATGAGAATAGGGACCCTCCAGCCAGCTTGGAGACCTGTAGATAAAAGTTTTGGGTTGCCACCCTACCATACATTTGGCACAGTTTGCAGAATGTCAAGAGTTTTAAGCTCATCACAGTTGGTTGAGATGGCATTTGTTTCCAAGTGTTTATTTCAAGTGTAGTTGAAGAAATAAAGTTTGCACAATTACAGAATTTTCCCTTGCATGCTTCCTGTCCAAGCCACAACTTGAGTCATTCAAAGCCCTGACCATCTCACTGGCTCATGCCTTGGTTTTCTCCTCCCAACCAGCTCTCACAAGCTCCCAGAATAGAACGCCTGTTCCCCTATGCGACTTTGAGAGCTCCTGTTCTTTGTTCTCCTCTTCCAGGTCCTCTTTTCCACATCCTCACAACTGGAAGCTTTAAGCCCAACAGTTGTCATGCAAGACACTTAACTGAGATGTTTTGGGAAGGCACATGTATAGTCCAGGGGGACTATTGAAGGGTTCAGAATGGCTGAGAGGTCTCCTGCACCCTCATCTGCCTGGCAGAACATTGTCCGAGAAGCAGTCAGCCAAGGCTTCCCAGATTATAATGGCTGGCCTAGCAGTGGATCTGTCTGGAACACTTGTCCAGGAGTGTCACTTCGGTAAAAGCACCTTCCAAAGTGCCAGGGGCTTCTCCTGCTGTGGATCTGTCTGCAGCTGAGCCATTTTCCAGAAAGGCTTCTCCTCTCACCTCACTTACATTGTGGAAGACGTAGGTGGTGACCTCCAGTGTACTTTTAGACTCACTCCACTGCTCAGCCAGAACTTTAAGTTCTGTTTCTTAGGGTCTAGCCAGACGGTATGTGGCATCACAAGGCAGGGGAGCAGCAGGTAGGCCGGGTCCCCAGTGCCAGGGGCGGGGTAGGAGATGGAGGGAATGGTCTGCCCACCCAAATCCATGGTGGTAGTGCCTGGGGAGAATTCCTCCCACCCCAATGTCTCCAGGAAATCAGAGTTCCTGAATCCCCAGGCTTCAATGACCCAACCAGCCAGCACTGTTGTTAATGAAGCACCTCTGGTGGCCCATGACTATCCAGAGTTTAGCTGAAAAGAGCCCCTTACAATTTATGTCATCTGAGGCACACTGAGGAGGGCACAAAATGGGTATATGGGTCCCATTGATGGCCCCAGCACAGTTTGGGAAACCCATCTGTTTGAACCCAGCAATGATCTGCTGGCCCCTGAGCCAGATGAACTGAAGCCCCAACACCTCAAGCATAGCA
>JAGPOW010000261.1:164403236-164418735 GCA_030014935.1 Caiman crocodilus | reverse complement strand
AAGGATATACATATGAAGAGCACATCTTGAAGAACTCCAGTTACTGGTAAGTGACTTCTTGTCTTTTTGCACAGTGGCACAACTCTAGTAGTAGGAGTGGAAAGTGCCCCCAGCCCATAACATACTGATTGTGGCATTCTCCTAGTCCAGCAATTCTCAGCCTTTTTAGATTTGTGGTACCCTTTGATCAATTTAAGGCTCCCCCTATTAGACTTAGGACACCTCTCAATAGACTAAAGACCCTCCTCAAAAATACCAGCTGTTAGTTTCCACGTATTTTTTTACTACAAAAAGATAAAAGAGATTATTCTGTTGCAAAGAACTCAGAAAGACCACAGCAGGTCAGAATGTTTTAGACCCTATATAAATTCCTCTTTGAAATCTCTGGGTTTATCTTGTGAATTGTGTACACACCTAGCATTTCTAGCATTGAGTACCACCCTGTGGTACTCTAGAAAGGATCTCAAGGCACTCCAGGGTGCCACCCTGGCCCTAGGCGGTGGGAGTTGTGGGTTTGAATCATCTTGGGCTGAAGTGGAGATTAAACCTGGGTCTCCCACTTTGTAGGAAAGTGCTGTGTTGGCATTTCCACCAGCAGTTAACACTAATGCTTGTGGAGTGAAAGCATCCATCAGGAGTTGCTGTGATTTCTGTTGACACACAGTATTGTCAGATTGTTTAAAGCATGCTCTGCTGCATTGGGTCCCTTGGAGGAACTAGAGTGCAGGGTCATCTGTTCTGTGGGTTAAATGTGATCCAAGCCTAAATGGGCTTTGACATGAGAGAAGAGTCAAGATGTGTGTCCCTTCTGCACACCAGACATCTAAGAAACTGGACTTCATTGATGTAAGCTTGGGCACCTGAAATTTCACTGGTTCTTGTGAAGTTAGGTGGGAAATAGTGAACTGTGCTTTTGCACCTAGATATGTAGCTATTTGCACCTACTTATTCAATGTAGGTGTACTTTTGGGGATCTGGACCTTGGCTGATCAGACCAAGGCAGCTCTGGACATGGGCAAGAACAGAACTCCAGACACTTATGGAACATAAAATTAAATAGGAAGGCATATTGTGACAGCGTGCCCCGGGGCCGCCCTCAATATGGCCCCTGCACCTGTCTCTGGGCAACCGCCCGCCTACTCGCCTGCCACGTCTTTGATGTTGATTGATTCATTAGCGGGAGGCTGCCCTTCTTCTTGTACTGCCCCCTCCACTAGGGGTGCTGTCTGCGGCTCCTTCCTCCCCAATATCCTCAAGGCTTGGGCTGCGGTATTGCGGCCCCTCTCTCGTTCTCCCTGGACCGTCTCCAGTCTTGTCCCTCTCCTGGACTCTATGCGCCCCCCCACTGGGCTCCTCCATTCGGCACTCCCCCACTCTGTGCTCACCTTGCCCCCACAGGGCTTCTCGGTGCACTCTGCCCCCTGCCTAGGGCCTCAATACCACCCCCTCCTTGGGGCTGACTGTGCCCAACCTGGGCTCCCAAATGCTGCCCCCTTCCTGGGGCTGACTGTGCCCACCTTGGGCTCCCAAATGCCTGTGGCCCCCTATCAGGGAATCCCAAGACCTGCCCTTGGGCTCCTCAATAAAATATCTCCCCTTTCTAAGGCTGGCTATGCCCAACTTGGGCTTCCTGTGTGGCCCCTCTCGGGCCTCTCAGTGTTGCCCCTCTCAGGCTCCTCAAACAGCGCCCCCCTCCTGGGACTGACTATGCCCAACTTGGGCCTCCAAAAGAAATGCGGCCCACTGTCAGGGACCCCAATGCCTGCACTTGGGCTCCTTAATAAAATGGCCCCCTTTGTAGGACTCCTCAATGCTGCCCCCCTCCTGGGGCTCACCGAGTCCAACTTGGACCCCTTCCCAGTGCTGCCCCATCTCTGGGCTAGCTCTGCTATGCCCAACTTGGGCTCCTTATCCAATGCCCCCCCTCTGGGGCTTCCTTATCAATGCTATGCCCAAATTGGGCTCTTTATCCAATGCCCCCTCTCTGGGGCTGGGGTCTCCGCACCCCCGTGCTGCTGCTGTGCCCTCAATGGTACCTCTGCACGCTGTGCCCCCACAGGCGCTGGGATCCCCACACCGCTGGGGTCCCGTATGAGGCCTCCTCCTTCCCCTACAGCCTCGCCCAAGCCACCAGTGATAATAACAACAGAACACAAACACAAGCCTCCGTCTATAACATAAACGTAAGGCACCCGGCCACCACAACAAAAACCTCTTGGCTAGGCCACAACATCATTGCTCCAGCCTCTGGAGCTCTTGTGAGCTCCACTCACATTGTCTCTCTCTTTCTCTCAGAGCTCCTGCTCCTCCAGCTGCCAGCCTCACTCTGGCTCTGGGCTTTATAAGAACCAAGCCCTGCTCCCTTAGGGTCAACTGACCTTCATCAGTTGCCTGAGCAGCCCGCCGCTGCGCAGCCTAATCGCTGCTAGGGCTCCCTCTCTGGCAGTTCTACTCCTCTTCAGGCACAGGGCTACCCGAGTGCCTTGTGACACACACGTAGAAATGATGTGCCTCCAAACATAAGCTGTCACTGAGCAGAGAAGAGGGAGAGAAGTTGGACTGCAGTTCTGGGTACGGGTGCCTAAAATCCACCTACACCCTTATTTGGATCTATCCCACTGTCAAATACCTTCCACTTCACTTAGTTTTTTTACTGGCTAGTTTAGGTTTATTGCTTAAGTAGAATAAAACACAAGCATCTTAAATAAGGAAAATGACTTTCAGTTATAAATTTTTTTCAGGGTTAATAATCTAAAGTGATAAATTGGCTAATTTTTTTCTGTTTGGTTTATTTAAATATAGATATTCTAAAAAAACACCTAGCTGGGAAGAAGGGGAACCTTTCAAGGGTCAAATGTATTTAACAGTATTATGCTAATTGTTATTTTTTTTAAATAATAAACAGTAAATCTCTGTAGATTTGTATTCTTTATGACCGTATAGCAGACAAACTTGTATTAGATCCTTGTGAACATGCACTTTGATGAGCCACAAAGCCTGTAATTCTCTCTGTCATGCATACATTCATTTGTAGCTTCTTCCCTCTTACAAAAATGTAAGAGTTCTCTAATAATTTTGTTTACTGATAAGGCTCAACTGCATTTAATACAGCACATATATATATTTCCTTCATACGTTTCCTATACATAAACTAAATTGTTGAAATTGGTAAATTGATTATTTACCAGGTCGCAAAATTTGAAAGAGCATTTCAAGTCCTCAGTATGGCTTTACTCTAAATCTTTTTCATGTAAATTGGAAGATATGGTTGGGATAGGCACTCATCTGTAATTCAAATATATTTTTAAAAAAACCAACTAGGAATAAACATATGGCACTGTACTGTGTTCTAAAGTCTCAAAGCAGTAAGTAAACAATGCAGTTGTCTCACTAAAAAGAAAACTGTGGGCTTGATGGCTTTGGCTTTGTTAATAAAAAAATCTTCCAGTTCATTGACTTTATGGATAATCAGCTCTCTCGTGTATTAACAAAATTCTCTTGATGTTTCCTCATGGACTTGTATATCATTTTTTAAATTCCACAATCTCTTTTGATGTCTTGTCTGCATGCATATCTGGAATTTTTCAGTTTCTCAATCTTTTATGAAAGAGAGAACATATTGGCTCTTTTCCTCGTTCCCCATTCCTCATTTTAGCGTGGTATGTTTTTTTCTTGCAAACTAAGTAATTGAGTTCAAATTCTGTAAGATTTGATTGCAGCGCTTTAGATTGGAAGCCATTTATTCTGTGGAAGGACAACGTAAGCGGTGAAGCAGAACTGTATTTTTGGACAGTGTTTTTAGCTGTATTGTTTCTGCCTCCTTTGCACACAAGACCCAATTCAAATCTTCTTGCTCCCTGTTCGTTGACCACTAAAGCATCTTGCTAACACTTTTGTTCCTTCCATTGGTGTTTTGCATTTACTGATTTATTTTAAGCATTCTGGATAAACTGTCCCTCTAGGTTTTTATTCGGAATGCCTCAATATTTTTCTGAGCCACTTAGTTAAATAGAGGCTCACTGATTATTTGTTACTAAGTTTAGTAATTTGCTACAAAAGGGGAAATATAATTTGCCACCTCACTAGAAATCAAGTATGTCAATGGAACATTAACTCTTCATGTAAATAAAATTATTTGAATGCTAAAACTAGCAAAATCTTGGTAATATATTTATTTCAGATGTAATGTTTAGTCATTTTTACTTTCAGTTGACATCTCTCTTGGCTTTGGTTGTACATTACAATACTTAATATGCAGTTTTAGCTCTTGATGTCCCTGCTCTCTCTGCCTGTAATAAAAGTGGCTTCAGCCTGTAAATCTCACATTTGTGCTTCTGAATTTTATCTTAGCATGGATAGTGTAAGGGAACGTGCTTTCCCTCTTTTTTTTTAATAAAGTGATTTTAAAATAAGTCAAATTCTGTGTCTTGTTGTTTGGAGACTAAATGAGAACCACCTAGAGTTCTGAAGACAATGATGCCTAATTAAACGTATCAAATGATTCAGCGATAATAGTCCATCTCCTTCACTTCCAATTCCGAGGTTAGTCTGAACACCTGCTGTGGCAATTAAATAAAGCCAGAGAAATATTAAAGAGAACTTAGGGAGGGGGGAAAAGGATAAAGTAGCTAAATTTTCAATTCAAAATGTATAAATAGGGAAAACTCCCTGCAGGAACAGATTTCTGTGTGTCAAAAGTTAACATCCTTTATGGTTCCAGATTATTAACAAGATGACATAATACTTTAAGAGCCAACAGTTTTGGGGACAGCCAAACTTATTCAATTAGCAGTCCCAACAGAGACAAGTTCCTGCAGTCTTTTTTGAAGACATTAAAAAACCCTTCATGGGTGTAAGTGAGGAGGAGGTGGATCATGATGTTGAAAGTTCAAGTAGCTCTTTCCAACATTCCTGATTCAGAAATCCTGCTGCTGCTGCTGCTTCTTCTATAACATAGCATCACAAAGGGTTGCCCAATCAACATCCTCAAGTAACCAAATATTGCACCAGACTGTATACAAAAGACTCAATAGCTTCACGTGTAGACAAGATGACACCTGAAGATCAGGAAAAAATTGACCAAGCTCTTGCAAGAGTATATATTCTTCTGGGATGCCATTGTCAATAACTGCAAAATACATACTGGCAGGAAGTTTTTAAATTACTAAGACCATCATACCATTTGCCCAGCAGACATTCCTTGAGCAAGCCTCTTTTAGAGTCAGAATATGAATGTGTAATACAATCTATGCAAGGAAAAATCAATGAAGCACTGTGTTTTGCAGTATTTGCAGATGGATAAACAAATGCATGGGGAGAAGGAATCATACACTTTGTGATAATGACACGTCAAGCAGTTTTTACAGAAGCATTGAAACAGGAGAGAACAGGCATTCTGCAGAGTATCTCAGCAGTAAAATATGTGAAGAGCTACAGAAGATTGGGAGTGGTAAAATATTTGATTTGCTGATTGACAATGCAAGTAACATAAGAGCAGCATGGGAGATCATAATGGATAAATATCCACATATTACTACAATAGGATGTGCACTCCGTGGGGTAAACTTGCTTAATGACATCATGAAGTTGGACACTCTGCAAAAGAGCTATAGAAGAGCAAACGAAGTTATAAAACACGTAAGTACTACTCATATTGTAGCTGCAGTCTTTAAGTAGAAGCAGGAAGAAAAGAACAGAAAGAATAAAACAGTGACACTCAAACTCTGTAGTAAAACTAGATGGGGTGCAGTGGTGATCTCATTTGAAAGTTTTTTGAAAAAAAAAGAAGCTCTTCAAGAAACAGTAATAGTTGAGGATCTTAAAGTATCCAGAAGTGTAAGGGACACTGTACTTGATGAGGGTGTCTTCTGGGTTCAGCTGCAGAACTCCCAGAAGATTCTAAAGCCAATTTCTTCAGCAGTCGCTGCATCTGAATCGGACAGTGCACTTTTGCCAGACATTCCTTACCAAATGGCCCAGATAAAATCAACTGTTTTTGAGAATCTAAGTGTGTCTCCACTTACAAATACAGAAGAAAGAAAAGTGAAAGACTTTATTAACAGATGGGAAGAATTTTGCTGCCAATCAATTCATGCTGCTGCAAATCTCTTGGATCCAAGCTTCAGAGGCAGAATTATAATGATGATAGCACTGCTACTGCATTTGACTGGATTACAAAACAAGAAACACACTTGGGACTTGATGTTGGAAAGGTACTTTCAAATGTTGCAGAATACAGAACATCTTCAGGTATTTGGTCCACAAATCCAGTCTGGGACTCTGCCAAGCATATCCCTCCTGCAACATGGTGGCAAGACCTTTGCATGACGCAGCCTCGGACTCCCTTTGCTTCTCGCCTGCTTCAGATTCCTCGATCTTCTGCAGCATGTGAAAGAAAATGGTCTACGTTTGGAAGTACTCGCACCAAATCAAGAAATAAACTAACCTGTGAAAGAGCAGAAAAACTCGTCTCAATCTGGGCAAATGAGTTTTCAGAAGTCCATGATGATGATAATAATTAGGTATCTGCAAATAGACAAGTATTCGATTCAGATTTGGACTCAGCCAATTTGGAGGACAGTGATTTGATTTGGAGATTCGGATCACTGTCCTGAATTGATTCGGCCAAATCAGCCTTGGAAGATTAGGCGCTAATTCAGACAGATTCAGTGATTCGGATTGGCCAGGGAGAGGCAGGCACAGCCAGGTGACTGCAGGTTCTCCTGTGGCTCCTCTGGCTGTGCCTGTCTCTCCCTGGGCAGGGGGAGCTGCAGGAGAAGCCCCCATGGCTGCCCTGTCTGGCCCCATCCCTGCCCAGCCCCAGCCTAGTCCAGGCACTTAAAAAAAAAAACAACCCATACTCAGCAGCTGCAGGAGCAGCAACTGGGGCCTCTGGGCACTTGTGTTAGAGCACCCCCCATGCAGCATGGGGCAGTAGGAGGCAACAGGGATTGACCCCTCTCTGCCTAGCACCTACACAGCAGCTGCCCCATGGTGCAGTGCAGCTCAGCTATTCTTGTTTTAACTGGGTACACAATTGCACCTTGGGCAGAGATATGCTTGAGCAAGCTTGAGTATCAAGGAGCTGAGTTGTTGGGGCAGCACTGACTTCGTTGTGAGCTAGCTGAGTGGGTTTATAGAGTCCAGACAACACTGCACCTAGTGCTGCAATTCTCGTTGCCACTGCTATGCTGTTCTGACAGCCCGAGCTAACTCAATTAAAGCTAACTCAAGTATGCATACATCTGCTGTAATTATACTGTCCAGTCATGAGACACATATTCAAAATATTCAGGCAGAGGAAAGTTGTAACCCCTTTTCTAGCAGAAATGAAATGGTTTCACATGTGCCATAAGGAAAAATACTTTTTCTCAGACTAGTATTCAGATCCAGTGATGAGAAATGGATTGTGAGAACAATAGTAAGCAGTGTTAATGAAGGAAAGCCGAAGTGCCCTTCTGAGATAATTTCATTCTCCTTCCAAGTTATAATAAACATAAACTACACAATCGTAACTTTCCAGAACATATGCAATGGCATTCAGGAAATAAGGAATTAAAATATTTTGAATTTATATCTATATCTATATAACTATATCTATCTCTCTATCCTTAAGCACGTCAGAAATCTAGAATTCCAGTTGTTAACCTCAGGTAATTTAAGATCAGATAAAGAATCTTACTCCAACCTGAAGACAAAGATCTTGCCTGTAGTCTGGAGATCTTCTTCAATATTGCAATAATTTCCAGGTCCTCCTGCCTCCTGGCCTCTGCCTGTGCTTCCCACTCCTCCACTATGCCCACCAAGCGCTGGAGCAGAAGAGTCCAGTCCATTATATGCCACCGGTACAGCTGATGCATCCAGGTGACTCCAGTGCTGGGTGGCGGCAACCTGGAGCCTGCATCCCTGATGGGGCTGGTGGGCTCTCCCCTGCATCCAGATGGAAAATATGTCACACAATGAAGCTGTGAAGGAGCCCACATTTGTAGATGGGGGCATTCTTGCTTGGAGCGAAGATTGGACTAAATGAGATCTTTTCCAGTTCTCTTATCCTACCATTACTGGACGTGGTGCTTATGACAGCAAGGGCCTGGATTCCATGACTCGGAGGCCCTAGAGCTCAGATCCAGCCAGCCCTCTTTTTCATTGCCCTACCACATGTCTCTTCTACACCCTCCACCTCTTCTGGCCCTGTCTTCAGATGTTATGCTGTCCCATGTCACCACTCTTATCAGGCGCCCTGTCTCCATTAGCTACTTCTTTCCCCTCTACCAGGACTCAAACTCTTGGCTTCTACCTCCCCAATCTGCCACCCACTCACTCCCCACCTCCCACCTTTGACATTTCTCTCTCATGCCCCGGAACTCCCTCCTTCCTCTTTACTTCACCCCTCAACTCTCCTCATTCCTCTTACCCCACTCACTCCTCTCTGTTACCAGCTCCCCACTTCTTCCCACTCCTTCTCCCCTTAATGCCCTGCCCTTCCCACAGCCCTTTCCACAGACACCCCCCTGCAAAATCCTGCTCCACCCCAGACATTCACCTCAAAATATCATTCTCATGGGGTCTGACACCTTTCCCCTGAAACCCCTGAATCCCCCAGCTTGTCACTGCATAGGACTTCCTCTGGAAAGAAAAAAAACCCCCCATCATCTGGATTCTTCTCAAGCAAGCTGCAGAAGAGTGACTTGATTTCTATGGCTTAACATATCCAGGGGAGGGACTGACAGTAAAATCTCTTGATGGACATGTATATGCCATTAGCTTCAGTGTGGGATGTGTACCCATTCAGTAAGACCTTCCCACAGTGGGTAGACTAAGCAGTGATGCTAAACTAAGGGGATTTGGGACTTTGATTTGAATGTGATGTGTAATCTGGCAGCACTTGTACCAGGAGAGGAATTCAACATCAACTGTGTCATCCTAAAGCGCTGACAAAGAATTCTGAAATTGAATGCAAGAAGACGTGTGGAAGGAGAAGGCTCCCAGAAGTCCTAGAAAATGATGGTGCCAGAGAAATACGCAAGTGCCATGGGACTTACACAGCTGCAGGTGGGACATGATGGAGTTCTGCAGGATTTGTGTATTGCCTCCACTCCTGCACACAGGAATTGATGTTGTCATTTCCACTCAGCTCTTAAATTCTCCCTCACAGTTGTGGACTTTGGTTCTTGCTGGTCTTATCAGGCACTTGGAAAGGTGCAGGTCCTAAGCAGAAGTCAGGAGAGATGGCTGTTCCCTATGGCTGAAGTCACCCAAGAATACAGTGATCCCGATACGTATCCTGGTGGCCCCAGATCTACATCAGAGCAGTATGGTTACTGGCAGATTCCCATCTAGGGCAGCGATTCTCAACCTTTCAACCTTTTGCACCTTACAACCCACGTAGGTAAGGTCAAAAAATCCTGGTCCTCTCAATCGATGGTGGGCAGGGGGGTGTCCCCCAGAGGCCAGTCAAAGAGTGGGGTGGGGAGGGGGGTCCCAGCAGCTGATTGAAGCATGAAAATGCAAAACCAGGCACTTCCAGCCATGGCACTTCCAGTTTTGCCACTCTGACCCGAGTCCCACATAGAGACCCTTCGTGTCCCACTAGTGGGACGCACCTCACTGGTTGAAAAAACCTGATCTAGGACAAGGGTCAGAAGGCTCAGCCTTAGCCACTCCTGTGAACTGCGGGGGTATCAGTTGATGGTTGAATAGACTGCATTGCTTTCACGATGGGTGGTCTTCCCTGTTCCAGAAGAAGAGCCTGGTACTCTCCTGGACTCCCCATTAAAGACTCAGTAACTTGTGGCACCATACAAACACTGCTATTAATGCAGGACCCTCTGGGTGTGATCAGCTTAATGGGAATTGTCTAATAAAATGTTCTTTGAATGGCTGAGTAATGGTCTTCCTACACCACCGAAGCCAATTCAGCTTCCCCTTCTGGTGTGACAAGGAACATAATCAGCTGCTTTCATTCTTTTCATTCTCTTTCATGGAATGGGTTTCTGAAGCTAGTTAAATTTTATCATCAAAAAGTGACTGATTAATAATAATAATACATTGTTATTCTTGGGCATTCCAACACTTACCCTCCAGTAGGTGTCGTTAAACAAAAACACAACTCTTCCCTCCAAAAAACCCCCCTTAAAAAACAATTTGAACCTGAAATTGCAGAACAAAAACCATCCGTAGACTGGATTGAATTCACATTGGCCTCAACAGGGACCATGGGTTCTTATCCGCTACCTGCACTAGCTGTTTATTTCAGTGTCCCTAAGTCTTAACTCCCTTGTTCATCTTAATTTATCCAATTATATGTATTTATTTTAGCAGCAACCCCTCTTCTTGTTCCTTTCCCTTCTGTATAAAATGTTTTCTTTTTTATACCCCATTTATACCACCTGACACAGTAGGTTGTTGTCTACGATAGCGCATGTCTGAGGCATTTAGTTAATATTTACCAAAGTCCCACCCCACCCTACCTTCTTCCTGACTTTTGAGTAACATGGCTAACCATCTTTGTACTCTTCTTATGTGTTCTCAAGTTAAAAATTTGCCAAGGTCATATTCTCTGTAAGGTTGATCATGGCTTACCATTTGGAAAAAAATAATATAAATACATTTTTAATGGATTTTAATCAACAGGCTTGCTGGAGGTGATGCAGCAGGTGTGCTGCTGATACCAGAGCTGAATGACTACATTCATTCATGTTTATAATAGGCTGGTTTGGTTTTTTGGTTTCTCAAAATGTTTCACTATAGAAAACATTGATGTGAGCACTAAGGGATGCATTGCTCATGCTCAACCACTCCAGGCTGGGGAATCCTTAGTCTAGCTTAAAAATTATTGTGACATGTTTATCAGAAAAAACTGAAACTTTTTGTAATAAACATTTATGCAATTTGTATTTTGAAATAACAAAAATACTTGAATGGGAAAGATGTGTAATGAGGGTGGTAGAGAGAGCTTTTATTTAAATTCTAGTAACATTATTTTTAGTCTTGGGACTGCCTGAGGGTTATGGCCCAACCAGGTGAAGAACACTAGTCTAAAGCTGCGGTGTTCAAACATTTGGCCCTGTGGGCCAGATGAGCAGCATGGGCTGATCTGTGGACCAGGCTGGGTGGGTCCTGCAGCTCCTACGTTCCAGGATCAGGGCTTGTGTGCTGGGATCAGATAGCCCTGGGACCCCGCATAATGGGAATCTGGAATTGGTCCCCAGTGCCCTGTGCTTCCCCTGTGTGCTGGGAGCAGGCCTCACACTACCTTTCGTGACTGACACGGTGCACAGGGCCATGATGTCCAGTCCCAAGGATGCTGCCACTTTCCTACTGCCAAATTTTTGGGCCTGTGGGGAGCCATGTGGGTGGATGACACAACACTCAGGTCCAGATCTGGTCCATAGGCAGGGGATGATCTGGTCCAGATCTGGTCTGGAGCAGCGGTTCTCAGCCAGGGGTTCACAGCCCCCGAGGGGGCTGCAAGCAGGTTTTAGGGGGTCGATGCTACTTGGGGACTGGCCAGAAGGCGCTGCCAGGGACAAATACGAAGACACAGGGTTAGTGCAGCTGCTCTGCTCCTTCAGGGCTGGCTAGGGGTGACCTTGGCAGTGGGAGAAGAACTCTCCACATGTGCTCAGCTAGCAGTTGCTGCCTTTGTGGCCAGAACCAACTGCACGTGCCTGACGGACGAGGTGGGAGAGCGGCACTTGGTTGCCATCTGCTTCCAGGCAGAGGTCTACAGCTGGGGCCTCTTGCCCCTTGCAGTCCTGAGCAGTGGCAGGGCACAACTCTGGGCTGCTGATCCCCTGCTGCTGGATGGGTAGGGGGCATCTTACTATGGCAGTATGGCTGGCACGGGGCTCCCAGTCATGGCAGCTGCAGGAGCCCATATTGGTTTTGTAATTTATCTTGTCAAGTGTCATTTTTTGTACCTATACACTTTAAAAAAAATATTATGCACTATATGTATATATTTAACTTCACAACTCATTTTAATACAGCTTTTAATCTACTGTTCGGGTTTTTTAATTTAAATTTTCCGTATTCCAAGCCAAATTAGCCAAATCAAATTCCAAATCGAAGAGTCAATCCAGAACCACAAGTGACCCTACTACGGGTAACATCCTCTGCCCCCATCTGGGGATCCAGATGTTTGCACATCCTTTGGCGGGCATCCTCCATGCAGACCCAAACCTGGAAGCTTGAGGTTTGGATGCCCCTGCGTTTTGCTTGCCCTCAGCCGTACGGTCGCAGGAGCAAATCTCCTGGATTTTTTTTTTAAAGAAATGTTTTGTGTTCCAAGCCAAATTAGCCAAATCAGGTCCAAATCTGAGTCAGTCCAGACTTGTACATGGCCCTGCAACTGGCAAACATCCTCCACCCCCACCAGGGTCTTCAGTTATAGCCAGTCTTTTGGCAGGCGTCGCACGTGCAGGCCCAACCCTGGAGGCTTGCGGTTTGGTTGCCCCCACGTTTCGCCTGCCCTCAGCCACGTGAACAGGCTAGCGAGGAGACTCCAACACCTCGGGGACACTGAACCACGCCAAAACAGTCATCCCCAGGGAGGGCTTCAGGAAACTGCCTTCATGGACCCAGATACCTGGTATTTCCCCCACTAGGTAAGTATCTGGGGGTTTTTTGTAACTTGTGTCCAAGGCCAAATTAGCCCAAACTAATTCCAAATCCAAGAGTCCAGATCCTAAGTGGCCGTACTACTGGCCAACATCCTCCGCCCACACCTGAGACTTCAGATGTTTCCAAACCCTTCGGCGGGCATCCTCCGTGCAGTCCCCAGCCCGAGCCGCCGAGTTCTGCCTGCCCGCTTGCCCTCAGCCAAAGGCCCTCCGAGGGAGCAAGCTCACGTGCAGGGGCCGAGGGGAGCTGTAGTGGCACAGGGGGCCGCTGGAGGCGGCGGCGGGGGGACCCCAGGGAGAAACGGGCTGGGAGCCCCTGGGCTGGTGGAGACAGCCCTGGCTTCAGCAGCAGGGGGAAGCCAGGCCCTTCATAGCATCTGGGGCAGGGGCTACTGCCCCAGAAAGCGGATGCAGAGGAGGGGCAGACATGCCCCCAGCGGCTACGAGCCCGGGCCCGGCCCAGCGCTAGGCTCGCGCCCCTGCGCTCCCTCAGGCTGGGCCGGGCCGGGCCGGGCCGAAGCGGGGCGGAGCCTGCGCAGAGACCCGGAGGAGCCGCGCGCGGGCCCCGCCTGCCTGCCCGCCGCGGGGGAGTGCGACCGTAACCCGGCCCCACTGCCCCACTCCGGCGCCGGGCCCTTGCGCAGCGATGGCGGGCGCGGCCCCCGGGCGGCCCCGGCCCCGGGCCCGGCTGTGGCTAGCGGCGGCAGCCGCGCTGCTGCTGCTCCCGGGGGCAGCGGGTGAGTGCTGGGGCTGGGGGCGGCGCAGCGGGTCCGGCGGGTCCTTTCACCAACATGGCGCGGGGGCCGGGAGCTCCGGGCGCGGAGTGCGCGCCGGGCTCGGGGCGAGCGGCCCGCGGGCTCTGCTGGCTGCACTGGTGCCACCCTGCTGCTGTCTGTGCGGGGGGTGCTGCTCCTCCACAGCTCGGGGCCCAGCGGGGTTGGCAGCCCCGAGGGAGGTGCTGGGGGCAGCGGCAAAGGGGCTCCGTTCCCAGCACAGCCACCCCCCGCCAAGCTGGGAGCTCTGCTTCGGCGCCCGGGGTGCGGGTAAGTGCTTGCCTGTGAGTGCCCTACAGCTCCTCACTGCCATGCACACGAGCAGGCGCAAAGGCTACCGGGTGCGTGGGCCAGATGCTCGAAGTCAAGCCAGATGCTGTTCACCTATATCTAAAGTGGATTCAGTTTTGGGGACCCCAACACCATAGCACGGGTGTGAGCTGCTTGTTAAGAGTCCACAGGGCGGTCTTTCACTCCTGCTTTCGTCCATCTCTGTCCTGGTCCCCGTGGTCTGGTTTAGGGCTGAGGAGTGTGAATGACTGCCGGAAACATTCCTACCCAGCTTCAAAACCAGCTGCTGGACGTGCCTTATCCTGTAACCCCAAGCTCTATTTCTGAATGTTTCTGGGCGCTTCGAGTCAAATTGCCATGTTCTGCATGTGAAAAACCACAAGTTCCCGAGCAAAGTTCAAATTGTCTGGAGCAATATTATGTCCCAGTACCTTTGTGCTTTTCTTCCCTGTAGGACTTCAGTTGTCTTTAATCATATATTGATCTGTCTTGAATGATGATTTCCGAAACAATAATTCATGGTATGAGTGAAAAACACTGCTTGTGTTTCCTGATTTGATAAAAAGCTACTTGGACGTCATTGAGGTGATGCAACTATTTTCTAGGATCCCATAAGTGGTATGGGACCCACTTAAGAAATTATGCTTGCCACGTGTACTTGAGTGTTTACTTTCCACTCCAATAGTAGGGAAGCGTCAGCAAAGCACAGGTGCTGGAGATGGAAATTGGCCACTGCTTGCAGGTTCCACCTCTGCCCCTATAGAGCCATGCCAGGACAATGGTAACTTAACTGTATACAAATGTATTATCACACACTAGTTAGTAACTGATAAATATAGATATAAACATATATATGTGTGTGTGTAATATGCAGGTATATAATATCATGAACAAATGGTGCCTCCTGCGACTGGAACACCATGGCAGCCAGTGGTGAGCATGGACCACAAGTTTTGATGAGCTGTGGTGGGCTGGGTCATCACCTCCTGCCCCCTCTGCCACAGCTCACCAAAACTCCCTACAGGTCTGCAGGTGGGTGAGGAGCAGTGTTCAGGAGTGGGAGAGGTGAGTGAAGCTGAGATTACTGGTCTGGGATGTGGGGTGGTGATAGCTCTGGCCTCAGACCAGCTTCCTACATGGCCTTTCCCTTCGGAGGTGAGGGGGTGGGTGTATGGGTATGTGTGCAGGTGCGGGGAGGGCACCGTCTGGGCTCTAGGTCCTGGGAGTCTGCCGTGGTTGAAGGGAGAGGAGGTGGCAGGGGGCTCTTGCAGCAGAGCTGCCAGGTACTGCAGCCTGTGTTATCTCTGGTGTGCCGCATGGGGTTGAGCCCTGCTCGCTTGTGCTGGGGCAGATCGTGCCTATAGCATGCCGTGACCAGGTGCTGTTCTGCTCCCCCTGCCTATCCTGGTGGCTCCTGCTCCTGATCTTGCCCCTGCCATGCTATGCTGGGTGGGTGGGTAGTTTTAGCTGGCCAGCTTCTGCCCCAGTGTGCAGGGCTCTGGCTCCAGCTCCTGGGAAGATGGCTGGGAGCTGAAGCCGGAGCCCTGCATACTGGGACAGGAGCCACCCAGCTGAAGCTACCTGTGCATCTGCCTGGAACAGAGCTTCTAGTGGGCTGTTCCCAGTGTGGCTGCAGCTGGCCAGGTGCTATTCTGTGTCCCTTGCCTCCAGCAGCAGTCCCTCCTTCTACTTCTGCCCCTGCCGCACTGCTCCTGGCAGGTGGGTGGATGGGCAGCTTCAGCTGGGTGGCTCCTACCCCAGTGTGCAGGGCTCTTGCTCCAGCTCCCAGGAAGGTGGCCAGGAGCTGAAGCT
>JAGPOW010000261.1:164390696-164403136 GCA_030014935.1 Caiman crocodilus | reverse complement strand
GCCTGGCTGAAGCCACTTCCCTGGAGTGGCATGTTGCAGTGCAGCAGGGGCAAGATCAAGAGCGGGAGCTGCTGAAGGAGGTAGGGGGAGGAGAGCAGCACCTGGCTGCAGCTGCACCAGGAACAGCTTGTGGGAAGCTGTGCACACTGCCTGGGGCTGGGTTGTGGGCGCTGGAGGGAGCCTGGTGCTGGCTGCTCAGGTGTGAGTTGGTGGGGCTTGGCTCCGTGTCTAGCACCACAGGGGCAGCTGCAGGCTAAGTCTAGTCACTTGGCAGGCTGGATTCAGCCCACAGGCTGCATCTTGCCCACCCCTGTGGTAGGGAGTTGGGCAAGCCTGCACAAAGTGGCCCCTGTGGTATTGATGAGATATGTGGCCTTCTGCCCCTTTGAAGTTGTGGAACCTTGTTTTAAACTATTGTTAAATTTCAAGTTGCCCTTAGAATTAATGTTTTGCCAAAAGGCCTAGGTGCCAGAGTATACTAACTATGGGCAGTTCCCACTTAGTGGTCTTAACACTCGTTTTCTCCAGAACCAATTAATCAAAACCATGTTAAGCAAAACCCATATCCCCATAGGAATTAATGTAAATAAATATATTTGGTTCCCATGGTGCCATTGCTGCCTGCTCAGGCCTGGGCTGCAGAGGCAGCGCTGCTGGTTCCCTCCATGCTGGCTGGCAGGTGGCTGGGGCAGTCACGGCAACAGTCATGGTCTCTCCAGGCTGGCTCCACCTTCTCCATGATGGTGCACCCAGCCTGGCTCCATAAAGCCCCTGCCAGCCCAGGCTCCATGCTCCTACCCCCTGCCAGGGCACTGACATGAGCCCCGTGCTCATTTCTGTCCACCCACTCGCTGCTACTCGCCTCCCTGCCTGTTGCTGCCATTTCCCTGATTTCACACCTGCCGCTGCCTCTTCTCCCCATCCCTTCATTTGCCCACTCAGTGTTATAACAAAACTTTCTGAGCACTAAGTGGAATCAGGTACATATTTAAAACGAGCGCTATAGCAAAATAGCGCCAAGCGTAACTGCTTTAAGTGGAGGTTGCCTATATTAACAGGGATGACACTCCTAGTATGGAGAAACATTCTAGATGCTCAGAAGGAGGGTGGGAACCTGCTGTTCAGGAGTGCAATAGTTGTTCTTCTTTGTTACATCTGCATGATCCTGTGTTGACATGAGTGAGTTAAGTTGCTCCAGCTTTGATCCTGGATAAATGCATGGTAAAGTTGGAGTAGTTTTGCTTATATGCTACAGGTGTTTATTCGTCCATGGCCAGAGTGTCTTCAGGGTTAAGGAATTACATGAAAAAACTGATTCACATATTGGAAATGTAAAATATAAAGTGACACCCATCTAACAAAAAAAAAACAGAACCAAAAAAGGTCATACTGAAGCTTTGTTTTCCTATAGCTACTTTCAGGATTTTCTTTCCATTTTTTCATTTTTTGTCCTCAAAGGCAGGCCTCAATAGAACCTAGAGCTTGAAGAATGCATCATGATTTGAGGCTCAGGGCCATAGCTTTGATGCTACTATTATGTTTTGCTTTTTAGTTGTAAAATATCGTACAAGTTGGTGAAAGACATTTCAATTGTTTTCACACTATTTTTTAATTTCTGTGGAAAAAATGTTCTCTTCTATGTTTAAAAAAACTTTTCAGACTTGAAGTCAGATGACTTTGTAACTTGAAATAAGGTGTCAGCCTGCTTCTTTCAAAATCTCATTCTGAACTGAATAATTATACTCAAATTGTGTCTGTTTTTTTGAAACTGCTACATGTAGCCTTTAATAGCACATTAAACCAAGGCTTGAAAAATTGAGAGAACTTTTAGATAACGCACTTAAAATCATAGACTAGTTGGACCAGAATGGACCTGTCAGATCATCAAGTCCAGTCCCCTGCCATGGACAAGAGGTAGTTGGCCTCAGCCAGGCTCATCGAGGTGCTTGTCCAGCCTCCTCTTGAACACCTCCAGGGATGGTGACTGCACCACCTTCTGGGAGGGAGTGTGTTTCAGATTCTAGATATGTATACAGAAACAAAGTTTTTCCTTATGTCCAGCCTAATATTTTCCTCTACTAGCTTGTGCCATTGGACCTTGCCCTTCCAAGGGGTATCTTCCTGAAGAATTGCTCCCTTAGTTCTTGATGCTCTCCCCCGACGTACTTGTTAGGAGGCTATAAGTCACCTCTCAGTTTTTTCTTACTCGGACTGAACAAACTGATAGGGCCTATCCTCCAGGCCCCCGATCATATGGATGGCCCTTCTCTTTACCCTTTCACGCTTATCTACATCCTTCTTGAAGTGCGGTGCCCAGAACTGGATACAATAAATAAATAAATAATTCAATTGTAAACTTTTCTTTAAGAAACTTTTAATTGGTTAGTAACAACACATTCATAAACTATTTTAATTAAAAATTTGCTGCTACTTTTTGCTGATGAATACAGTATACACACTTTTTATGTAAACACTTAGGTGTCTTAATACATTTCATCTCAATTGTTACATTTCTGCAATGTTAGAAAATTATGAAAAAATTATTTTACAACGATGTTGGGTTTTTTTTTACTCAAGATTTGTGTTAAGATCTGCATGGAAATTAAAACATACAAAAATTCCATTGATAAATTGTTTTTTATTAAAATTGCCTTAATGTTCCACATACATAAAAAGATGAGGTTGTTAACACCACAAAATATATTAAGGTAGATTTATTAAGCAAAGGAAGTATTATCCATAGCAAAGGAATTGCAGAGATTCATTTTTCTTGTCATGTAATTGTATTCTTTAGATGAGCATGAAGGCTGAATCCAAACCTCACCCTAAAGCAGGGGTGGGCAACTATTTGGGCCTGCAGGCCACCTAGGCAGTTCTGGGGAGCTGTCATGGGCCAGTTAGCACCGTTGATCCCCCCCTCCACAACAGCCTGGAGCCCCTGCAGCTCTGCCACCAGTGCCACGGCCGCCCTTGGTGGGGCGGGGGGGTGCAAATTGGGGCAAGTGCCCTGGGACCTGTGCTTTGGGGGGCCCCATGGAGCCGGGCAGAGCAGCTGTGGTGATTCTGCGCTGCTGCCAGCTTCATGTCCGGTCGCTCGGCACCCCTCTCCTCCACCGCCAACTCTTCCACTGGCTCCTTACGTCTTGGGATGGGGATGAGGCCCTGCACACTCTGCTCGGATCATTTCTGACTAGTGCCCAGCAGCAGCTGAGTGTGCAGCCCCATCCCAAATCCTGGCCTGCCCTGTGCCCTTTCTGGATTTG
This sequence comes from Caiman crocodilus, assembly GCA_030014935.1. NCBI lineage: Eukaryota > Metazoa > Chordata > Crocodylia > Alligatoridae > Caiman > Caiman crocodilus. The sequence goes on along the minus strand of JAGPOW010000261.1, from coordinate 164,399,873 downwards.
CCCCTGCTGGAATGGACCAGCTCCAGGCTAGCTGGGACTTGAGTGCACAATGCCAGCCTGCCCTGTGCCTGCCCTGGACCACCTGCCCATGCTGAGCAGCAGCAGCGCCTGGATAGAAGCTGGGTGTGGGGGAAAAGCGGCTGCCTCCCCCTTGCTGTTGCTGGGTCCTTGCTATAGCTGCTTGTAGCCTATGCCCAGGCTGCCCTGCGGCTCTTCTCCACTGCTACCACCATCCCTCAGCGCAGACTAGGCAGCAGTGACAGTGGCAGAGAGAAGCTGCAAGGCAGAGAGACGCTGCATGGGCTGTTGACAGCTGCAGCAAGAAAGACCTGGCAGTGGCGGGGGAAGTGGTCACTTTTCTACTACTTGACAGTAGCTTCTGCCTGGGCACTGCCACTGCTTAGCGCGGGCAGGTGGCCCAGAGCAGGGTCAGAGCTATGCGCTCAGATTCCGACTGGTTGAGAGCTGGTCCACTCCAGCTGGGGTAAATCTGGAGCAGGGCAAGCTGGGATCGGGGCTGTGCATGTGGGTTCCTGCCAGTACCATAGGGCTGGAGCCAGGGGAGGTGGCAGCTGGAAGGAGTTGCTGCCACCTGAGCTGCCTAGAAGTGCAGTCTAGCTGCAGATCCTTCACCAGCCCCGCTGCGTCCCTGTGGGTGGCAGGACCAGGCCAGCTAGGACCAAGGGACGCTCCATGGGCCATATTTTGCCCACCCCGTCCTAAAGTTTCCATTTGATTCAAATTGTGGTTGTGGCTAGTCATTGCAGAACTTCTTACTTATGCTTGTCTGGAGAAAAGATTTCAGTAGGGTTTGTTTTTTCCTTTCTGGTTTCTGAATCCCAGAGTCTCTTTGTTGCTGCAAAGTAGCATCTTCAGTATTCTACCTAACTTCTAGATTTTTTTTACCCAGATCTAGAAGTATTTTGGTACATACCACTGCTCCTTTCTTAAGAAGCAGCAATATCAAATTTATGTCATTCTGATAATCTTTGTTGCCCAGGACCTTGAATAACTTGTGTGAAGCTGAACAGAATCTTGTTAATTTCAAGGTGATACTACTTGGGGAAAATAAGAAAGGTGTGGGGGGGGGGGGAGTGGTTATTTGGTCAGAAAGCTCAAGACAACATTCCAGTGACTTATGTTTTTGAGGTAATTTATGATATAGTTTGGGAATTAATCATTGCCAGAAATTGATAAAATCCTATAGGATAGTTCTTCGAGTATGACCATGATCTGTTGGTCAAGTTGTACGAGTTCAGGAGCCAAAATGCCATCTTATGTCAGGAATCCATGTTGCTAAAGTGGAAAAGAATATTGAAAGACACAAGTCTGAAGAAGTCGCTTTCCTTACAGAGGAAAAAATGGAAAAAAAATAATAGAATACTATCATTTGCATGAAATCCTCATGACTACATTCAAAAAATCTTCTATAAATTCAGGGATCCTGGTTTTCTCTGTTTAAAAATTGCAGATTCTCTGATAAATAAAATCCAAAATATATAGATATCAGTTGAACACAATATTTTATTGGTTATAGTTACAGTTTGCCTGCCTCAATTATAAAAAATTTTAAATACCTATATATTTTGGCATTTCATTTTTTTCTGTCGTAGACAATCAGAGCTCCTTCTGCACCTTTTGCTCACCAGGATTTGGATCCAGCCATGGAAGTCCCCTCTGGCTGCTTTGTGGTGCTGAACAGCCCTGATATGCTGGGGCACTGGCACTGCCCATGCTGGTTCCTCTCACTCCCAAGCCACAGCCCCCTGGTCCTGCCAGTTCCCCTCACTTTCCACCCACAGCTTCCCATCCACCAGCCCTGCTGGTGCCGGTCACTCCTGACCTGCAGCCCTTGCCCCCCCTCCTCCCCCCAATCCTGCTGGAGGGGGGCCCCTAGCTGCCAGGGCCTGCAGCCCCCTGCCTGCCTACTCCCTCCTCCCTGCAGCAGTGCTTGGGTCCCGGCTGCCGCCTGCAGGAGGCAGCAGCTGCTGTGACTGCTGCCGTGGTGTGGGCTGCATGACCAGAGCAAAGTCCATGTGGGGTGGGGGGAGGATGCTGGCTGTGGACTTGGGGCTCCCCCATTCCATTGCCCTCCCCTTGGTAGCCTCTGCAACCCAGTGGGCAGGACTCGGCATGGGCAGATGGGAAGGCTGGGTCATGCCACTGTCACTGGCAGCCCCGTGCCAGCTAAGCTGCCATGGTGGGGTGCCACCTGCCCATCCAGCAGCAGCAGCAGTGCAGAGTCAGGCGGGCAGGGGGTGCCTTGCCATGGAGATGCGAAGGGCTCCTGGTGGCAGCACCAAGTTCCCACCCCACTCTGCTCTGCTGGGCCTGGTCTCACCTGCTGAGTTGTAGAGGCCCCAAGGGGAAGGCAGCAGGAAGCACCTCAGGTTGCTTGTGGCCTGTGCAGGCTCAGCTGCCGCATGACAAACAGTTCTAGCTAGTTCAGAGCTGCACGTGGCAGCAAGTGGTGGAGCCAGGCCAGGCCGTTTGTACTGCATGGGGCTTGCGTCACTGGGGGGAGCCCCACACTGTGGAGCTGGTTGCCTTTCCTGCTCCCTGCTGCCGTGTGTGGCTCCCAGATTCCACTGCATGTGGCGGCAGGAGGCGGGAAGGGTCACTGGCTCCATTGCGTGGGGCTTCCCCACAGTGGTGCTCAAGTCCTAGGAGCTGCATGTGAACCGCACCTGATAGACGTAGTCCAGCCTGGCTCTGCTGTTTGCTGCCATGTGCAGCTCCTGGTCCTGGCTGGAACTGCGTGCTACCAGGCAGCTGCACCTGCGCAGGCTCAAGCATCCTGAGGGCCTTCCGCCTGCTTCTGCTACTACTGGCAGCACAGGCTGTGTGCTATGGGAAGGGCATGGTGGGGTGCACTCCAGTCCACAAACCCACACCTTGCCCACATCTCCCCAACAACCCTCCCATGCATACGCCTCCCACAACCCCCCAACATGCCCTGCACCCCAGCCCACACACACAGCCACACGCTCTCACAAACCCTGTACCCCCACACAATATACAAGTGTAAGACTATTTTTGAGCTATTATGCAATCACCTCTCTGCACATTACACAAACACATACAAATTGGGACAAAAATATTTTTTGAAATAAAATACATTTTAGATGTTTGACTTATACTATGTGATTTTTTTTTCCCATTTCCAAGATGGCAAATCCCCAAAGGATTACCTCTTGATGCAAGGGGCTGGGCATCCAGTGGCAAAGGGCAGGGGGGTGGGAAAGCAAGGGGAGGGACTTCTGGTTCCAAGATGGCAACCAGGGGTGGGTCAAGGGGTGCAGCAGCATTGTGGGCCTTGACAGCTCACCACAACTCATTAAGCAGCCATCCAGCTAAATAATTGCCCATCCCTGGTGTAGACATTCCGCTAGAAGTCTTACTCAGATGTGTGTACGTATGCACGTTAAATATCTTGAATCTGGTTTAATGGATGATAGCATATATTTTTATCCTAGTTTAGTAAGCTAAACTCTAATGATCTTCTTAGTAAGCATATTGGGTTGTATCAAGAGGATCATTCCCTGAAAGTCAAGGGTTGTGATTATTCCATGTTGTTCAGCACTGGTGAGGTGTCACCTGATGTATGGTACCCAAATTTGGACACTGTACTTCAAAAAAAATATGGACATATTGGAAGGGACCAATGGCGAGCAGGAGAAATGAACAGAAGTCTAGGAAATTTGACTTAGGAGAAAGCTTGGAAGAACTGGACTTAGTCTGGTGAAGAGAAGACTGAGGGTGAATTTGATAGCTTGACTACCTGAAGGATGGTTATAAAGGATGGTAATCAACTATTGTCTTTGGTCACAGAGAACAGGACAAGGAGTAACTGTCTTCAATTGCAACTATGGAAATTTAGGTTGGCTATTAGGAAGGACTATATAAATATGAAGGTGGTTAAGCACTGGTATAGCTTACTTGGAAAGGCTGTGGAGTATCTACCCTCAGTAGTTTTTAAGAGTGGGTTAGACAAACACCTCCCTGAAACAGGGATAATCTTGCCTTGAGCAGGGGGCTGGATTAGATAACCTCCTTAGTTTCCATGAATTTCCGTTTGTGATCTAAGCCAAATAGATTTGAGCCACTTAATTATCTACTCTTAACAGTTTTGCATACTTTTTATTATAAATGAATACACTAGTTAATTTTTAGTACTGGTGAAAGCTGTTGGGTTATAAACCATGGTTTATGAAGTCTTTTGTACATAATACAAGCAGTTGCAGCACCAACTTAAATACAGACCTATATAGACTGTCTTAGGGGGATAGTCGGTCTCAATGCTTCTGCAAGATACACCACTACTCTTTACCTGCAAGGAAAATGGGTATGTTGTAGAATGAATAAACGTAAATAACAAAACATCCAAACTTTGGTGGAGAATACACAAAGTTGTTGTTAAACACTTAGATGCTTAAATTTTAAAATGAAAAAGAATTCTGCTTTTCCCTGTAGGTATGTCATGTTGTTATCATGCAAAGGAAAATTTAATGTGCCGTGATGTTTGTGAGCAGGTAAGCTTTCTTAATACTGGTAAGAAGCAAGAAATTTGATTTATTTCTGAATTTGTGTATTCAAGATTTCACTAATGAGAACAATCAAGTTTGGGTCCATAGAGACATTATTTTTTTGCAGCACACACAAATGCAGGTATTATAAGGTTCCTTCATAGTATCTAATGTTTTAGTTGTTTAAATGAACAAATTTTAACAGTTAAGATGATACTCTTTTCATCTGGGCTTTGGAGCACATACAGATACTCTCTTGGTATCAGGTCCCTGGATGCTGGAGGAGATGAACTTCTGTATCAGTATATAGCTACTAAAGATGGTAGAGACAGCTTTCAAGCCCTTTCTTTGCTTTATTTGAGATTGGCACATCTACATCATTATAGATAATACCACTGCTTTACACCACTGGACAAAAGTGGTGTCTTGTCTCCCTATCTGTGTGAGGAATCTGCTTGTTTATGCCACTGGTTCATAAGCAGAGATCCTGGTTTTCCCTGATTAAAAAAAAAAAATCATAAATTCTCTGATAAAATTGCAAAATTTCTGATAACCCTGCTGGAGGGGGTGCCCCCAGGTGCCAGGTCTGCCGTGGATCAGAACCCGGCTCCCAGATACTTACCCCTCCCGCCCCCCGCAGTTGTTTGAAAAGATTAGAAAAAACACTGTTCCTAATGTGAGCACAGGCTTAAGTCATCCTCTCTTGGATTTACAAAGCAAAGAGAGAGACAAAATCTCCCTCCACATCTCAGAAACGTGGCATTTTTGAGAGATTGTCCCAGTACCTCAAGTTTCAAATAAACTTTCACATGTTGTATAAGAAGGCATTATGTGCACACAAAACTAAATCCGGGAAGTTAGGAGACAGTAAGATTAAAAAAAATACAGAGTCTACAAGTTTAAAGAACTTGGAAGTGTATGTATTTTTATGATGTATTAAAAATATGTTTCTGATCTTTCCATAACAGATATTATCTTCTAAGAGTGATTCCCGTTTGAAGCACTTACTGCAGCGGGCACCTGAATATTGCCCAGAATCAATGGTACACTAACATTTTTTCAGTAAAACTTGTTAAATCACTGTTGACTTCACAAGTTCTCCAAATCTGTGAGGTCTCAAAATCATGAAACTTTGCTTAAAATTACAAAATTTCAAGATCAATTTTGAGTTAATTGTGTTTACTTTTTGGGTCTTGATATCTTAGGCCACTGACAGATGTGGAAAAATCCCAAACAAACAACAAACCTGTGCTTTACTGGAAGACAAAGCATGTTAGTTTGATGTGGTGCCCTAGTATCTGTATAGATTGGGTACTTCAGTGGGGCTTTTTGGCACTTTTTCCTAATAGCTGATTGAATTGGCTATTAGAGAAAAATGCCAAAAAGCTCTGCTGAAGTGCCAAATCTATACAGATTTTGGGCAAGCTGAGTCAGGCTAACGCAATGCTTCTTCTGGGTATGTGCTGTGATTGACATGGGGATACACTCAGCTAAAAGTAAAGTTCAATTTTTTTCCACATCTATAAGCAGCTGAAGTGCCTATGTACCTGGCTCAAGTGTTTAGTCTTCTATTTCAAACTTCTGTTCCTGGGTATGAGATCTAGAAAACTTTCATTTAAAAGTTTAGATTCTTATGCAATCTCATGATTCCATAGGCAAAGTTTCTAATAAACAGTGTCAAGTATTGCAAGGTTTGCAATAAAATCAGAATTGATGATATTGCTGAATGCTAGTTCTTGGGATTTACTAGACATAATGGAGGTTAAGATTTGTTTTCTGCTAAGAATAAGGCTGTATACTGGACAGAATTACCTTGTGGGGTGTGCATTTTGTCTCTATGGTTGATGGCAGCCTGACACATAGCTGGTCCAGGATTGAGCTAGTGAAAAGGTGAACAATGATGCTGCTCTGACTGAACTTTGGCCAGAGGTGAGACTCTGGAGAAATCTTTTTATTGGCTGTAATATAACAGTTTAAGTAAGCTTTTTTTTAAAGCAATCTAGTTAAATACTAGGAAATTACATAATGGGTTGCTGCATCTTAACTGCTTGCTTTCTTATATTCCCTGAGAAATAATCATTGGTATATAGACTAATTTGAAAGCGTTCTACCATGGAAACACAGCAACAATTTTACTTGAAGATTGTCAAATTTTAATTTTTATAATTTACTGATCAGTTTTTATTATTTTTTATAGCATCAGCATTTTGCTGGGTTCTCAGACAAGTTGAAACCAGGTCCCCTTCTTAAAGAGTGTTCAGTTTAAGTGAACAATGTGTAGGTCTAGTAATTCTTCAGCTCTAGCATTTTGTGGACACTTTTTAAGAGAGAAAATTCCCTAATGGACTACCTCTTCTCCCACATTCTCAAGACATAATTCTTAATGTTTTGTTTCTATGGGTAATCAGTGAAGACAATGGTGGTCTACAAACCACTGTTTGAAAACTGCTGGTATAACTAAAATACAAGATCTAATAAACAGATTGCAAGCTGGTAGTAGCACTCATTTTCATACATTTTTTTTTTCATTTACATAGTTAGCACTTCCAAGTAGAGGACTAGGACTTATGGCTATCATGAAAGAATGTTTTCAGGAGGTACTGTAGACCTAAGAAAAAGAGTAGCATGGATATATAGGGGACAGGAAAAGGAAATTATCTATTTTTTCTCCTTTTTCCAGTGGTGAATGAAATATACTTTAAAATCAGTGATGAAAAATGTGTGTGCACTGCTTAACCATGTATTTTTATATCTGGAAATACTGATTTGTTAATGATAAAAAGGATGTCTTGTTAAAGCTTACATGTACTGTTGTCTCTTACTGGACCAACTGTATAGTTGGGAGAAATGGTGGGCAAGTTTTTGGGGACAAAATGCCCTTCTTCTGGTCACCTTTAGTCAGATCACCTGAAGAAGAACACTTTGTGCCCAAAAGCTTGTCCAGTATCTTGCTCAACTATACAGTTGGTTGAATAAAAGAGATCACAAAAATCCAGCTTGCCTTCTGCATGCTACCTGGACTGTCATGTTTGCAACTCTCAGCATTTGAAATGATGTGGCAGAAAAGGCATTTTAGCCACAGATTGGAGTAGGTGCAGTACAGATATTATCAGAGTGGGAGGCCACAGAGAATAACTTGGAATTGTATTCAGTACAGTAATCAAAAGCAGAGTGAACTGTCTTGTGGAAAAGAAGGAAAGTGCTTTTCAGCAGTAGAATGGGACCGGTAGCATCACCTTCTTCATGACGGCATTCTCACCTTCTTCTGGCTTCTGGGCTGGTCTAGTCTGGCGTGGCAAGTTGATGGGCAGTTGGAAGAGATGCATAAAATGAAAATAAATTTGAATTCCTGTTTGAAGAGAAATACAGCCTGCGTTCTTTCACTTCTTGCTATTTAATACTTTTGTCTCTGGCCCGTGAGCCTCTTCGCTTCTACTTCCACTATGGAATTTTTTTTGATTCTGTCATGTTGAACTGATATGATGCTTCAGGGGTGTCAAACTCATCTGGCCCTGTGGGTCTGGACTGGCTAGAGTGGGTGCCATGTGTAGTATAGGTCCTGGATCAGCCAGAAGCAGATGCTGTGTACATGTGGCTTACCCTTGTCAGACAGCATTATATGTGGCATCAATTCTGGGATCTGCACCACGCACAGTGTACCCCCAACTAGTCCAAGGCTATGCCTGTGCATGTAATATGTGTCCTGGACTTGTTGGAACTGGTGCTGTGTGCAGCATGGATCCCAGAGCAGCCAGAATGTGCACCACACATGGTGCAAATCCTGTGCGTTGCCCACAGGGCAAGGCTGGGGTACCTGTGGGGGGTACCCAAGGATAGCACCAGGCGATGGGACCCCACAGGGCATATCTTTGTTGCTGTCATGATAAAACATGGAATAGTTAATATTCTCCCAATACTTGCTCAAAAGTGATAGATAGGGATATACTGTAATTGCGATTTTTTGCAGAAAATGCGAAATCCAGCATTGCCTGTGAAATATGCAAAGAAAAAACAAAACTTACTGAAAATAAAATGCTTGTTTCCCAGAGGGAGCCAGCAGTCCTCACAGTGATGCAACTGGGTGGTGCGGCCCACCGAGGGGGAAGAGAGGAGGTGGGGCTGCTGAAGCACAGGGGAACCCAAGTTGGCTGTCGTCCCTGCCCCTCGCTGCTGGATGGCTGAGAGGGCTGCCTGTTACGGGGCCCTGCCCCTCTCCACCAACTGGCAGTGGGGGGCAGGGCTGCATGATGAGGCGCCCTTGCAGCCAGTTGGTGGTGGTAGTGGTGGGTGGTAGGCAGCCACAATAAACCCTTGAAAATGGCAGCTAGCCCTGTGATCTGCCCACAAAATTAGATAGCTGCCTCCTTGAGTTGAGGGGGGTGAGGGAATGGGGGTTGGGTATAAGTTTGTGGGGGGCTGTGGTTGTGTGGGTATGTAGGGTGTGAGGGAGGGTGTTTGTGTGGGGGTTTTATGGGGTATGGCGGTTGTGGGGCTGTGTGTGGATATGTTTGGTGTGGGTTTGTGGGGGGGAGGGTGTAGGGGTCTGCATGTATGGCAGTGCAAGGGTGGATGTGGGTGCATGTATATGGTGGGCTGTGCATGTGGGGCTCACATTATGAACACACACACACACACACACACACACACACAC
>JAGPOW010000261.1:164376243-164390596 GCA_030014935.1 Caiman crocodilus | reverse complement strand
CTCTGTCTCTGTCCCTCTGTCCCAAACCCCGTGATCCAGCTTGGAGCTATGTGGTGCTGGAGTGGCTGGCAGCAGGCAGAAAAGCAGGGAAATGGCAGCTGCAGGCAGGGGCAAGTGGCAGTGAGTGGGCACAGTGACAGCTGAGCTGTAGTGTGGGGCCTGCACCCAGTGGCAACACGTAGGGGGTGCACTTTCACCCCCCCAAGACCACTGATGTACCCCCTGATCGGTATCATTAGTCATGTAGGCAACAGGCAAGCGGGGCAGGCAGGAGTGCTGGTGCCCCCTCTGAGAGTGCTGGCCAGGGAGCAGGGTGCCAGGAGAAGCATTACTGGCACTTCTGGGCCCTCCTCTGGCACTTCTGGGTTGGTGCAATTAGCTGTGGGGGGAGCCCCCCCGCCCCAGTTACTGACTGGCTGCTGCAGGGGGCAAGTGCCCACCCAACTCAGGAGGCACCAGTTGCCCATGCCTGGACCAGTGTCCCAGAGCCAGTGCCAACAGATCCTAGAGTAGGGCAGCAGGAGCGTGGGATTCCTGCACCATCTCCAGCATAGCTGGTGCCAGACCCCACATTCCTGCTGCCCTCTCTGGGCTGCACTGGTACTGGCCCAGGACACTAGCGTGGGCCCTGTGTTCCTCCCCAGTTGTCTCTGCATTCCTGCGTGCCTGGTGACTGCCACTCCTGTGCCTATAGCTGCCATTCTCCCATTTTCCTGCCCACTGTCAGTCACTCCAGCACCATGCGGCTCCTGGCTACATTGCCAGACCACGGGACTCAGCAGGAGCTGGTCCAGCCTAACCCCAAGGACTGAGGTGATTGCCCACAGTCCTTCCTTGCCTCCCCCGCCCATTCTGTGCCTCATATCTGAATTCCCCTCTCTGGCGGAGGGAGGTGGGAACAGCCCCAGGGTCCCAGGCCAGAAGCTTCTTCTGGGTAGAGGCTTCCAGTTCAGTGAGGTGGGGCCAGGCAGGCTTTGCTTCTGGGCTGCTTGGGTCCTGCTGCTGGCTTCCCCTGGGTCCTACTACTCCTGTCTCTTTTCATCTTTGACAGGAAGCCAGGAGCAGCTAAATATTAATTTTCTAATATTTTTAGGGGCCCTGAAGCCTGGATAGAATGACCTAGTGGGCCGGATGTGGCCCGCAGGCCATATTTTGCCCACCCCTTAAACTCTGTGGGCTTGAGTACATGGTATGGAAAAACTGATAGTTTTCTATTTTGATGTTCTAAAGTAGTAGTTGGTGCACTGCATATCGTTTTAATCTCAATGGTTAATTACTTTAGTTTAAGTACGTATCAGAGACTCATAACTTTTACTGAGTCATTCTTCTGTGGCCTCAGTTGGTCCTTTCTCCAGCACATCTGTAACTTTCATTGTACTTTATATTTCAAGACATAATAGTTCAAGTACTGCAGGTGCTTGTAGCATATATCTTTGTCCAGTTTGAGCACTCCTTAGCACCATTATTCTCAGTTTAAACAATCCCTTCAAATCTTCTGGATTTTTATAACCAAAATGGATCTAAGTAGCCTGCAGTATTGGGACAAATCCTTTTATTGTGCTTAACAAGCTAAAAGTTTTCTTGCACTATCTTTCCATCCACTTCCTGAGACTTATAATTCTCCTTAATTGGTTGATTCAGGGTGGCATTCTGTTTCCTGTTGCTTGTCTGAGGGGAGTTATGGAAGTGGCAGTTCTGTAACTTATGCACAGGTAGGAATTCTATTCCTGGATGCATAATCTTATGCAGCTAAACAGCTATGTTGGTGCATACCCGGGCGCAACTCCTGGAAACAACAAAATGGTGGAGGATGCTCTCATTTTTTAACCCCTGTAGTTGCGGGATTAGGTTAGTCAACTGACAAGCTAGAGACTCAGGTTCTAAGGCAGCCTTGCCCAGAGGGGGGTTGGACTTGAGTTTTTCTGACTTCTTAGTTCAGTGCTCTAACTTTTGTGGTAAAAGTCAGGTATCATCCAAAATCTTGGCCAGCATTCCTTTTGAAACTGAGCCATAACCCCTTGCATTTTAAGTCATTGGGGAAAAATTGGTGGATGCCAGTGCAGACATTTTTTCCCTTATTAGAAGCAAGGCTCCAGGCTAGAAGACATCACACCCTGAAGGCAGTAGCTGTCTTGCTGAGCCACCCACCTGGCTTCCTTACTTTTTTCTTGTCTCATGATTCTCCCCTTCTTGGGAATCCAGGGGCAAGTTTCACAGGGCGCACCAGTAAGCAGCCTGGTTAGTGCCTGTCTTGTGTCAAGGCGGTTAGAGCACTGACCTGAGAGTTGCAGGGTCAGACCATATGTGGGGATGGAAGGGGGCTTAGATGCAAGGTGCACAAAACTGAGCACAGCACTCTAGAGGAGGTCTCACGATTGCTGAGCAGAACAGGAAAATTACTTTTCATGATTTGCATGTGGTTAGCATGTTAATGCAAACCAGTGTGCTAATTAGCTTTTTTTGGCAACAGGAGCACACTGTTAGACCATAAGCTAAATATGAGCTACTATAACTGCCAGCTCCTTTTGTGCAGTACTGCACCCTAGTATACTGCAACCTAGTATTTTCCCTGTATTGTTGCATACAGTTAGTTGTTCTGTCCCAATGATTTCACATTCGTCCTTACTGAATTTCTTTGATTAATTTCAGACAGTTTCTCCAATGTATTAAGGTCATTCTGAATCCTGTCCCTACGCTTTAGAGTCTCTGCGCCTTTACCCAACTGGTTTTCAGAGAAAACAAGTGTAGAGGTCTTATATTTAAACCTTCTTGATTAATTTGTCTTTTAGGATCTTTCTTCCATCTGTCTTTTTATACAGTTACTCATCTTCATGCTACCTAAGCAAATTCTATGTCTCTGTGGTTGATAGCTCCTTCCCAGCTTCTTAGAAGTTTGTCTAAATGCCTTGAAATTTGCACCATTGGTAGATTAGTCATTCTGCTGTTCTGTTCTGAACTTGAGTCTGAATGTAGTAGAATGTCATGGTCTGTCATTGATTAAAAATTTACTTTTGTTTAATTGCATTTTACTTTTCAGGGAGAAGTTTGGGGTTGTATAAATTCTTCTTTGCCAGGTAAGAGACATCAAAATATTGTGATTTATATTTTGCCTGATTAAAAAAAGGTTTGCTTCAATAACAAATGCCTCTAATTTCCAGACTGCAAGAATTACAAAATAGTTTCACTTTGATATGTTACTGCATAAGGTGCAGTTTTTTGTTTGCCTGTTTTGCACTGTGGTGCTTTAACTCATAGCAAAAATGGAAGGCAAATGGGGCTTTTCCTCATTTAGAAAATATTCTGTATAGGACGTAGATTATATTCACATTTGCTTAAATTAACTTAGCCATTTCTTTGGGTATGGCATAGAAAAGGATGGTCATATTTGCCCTTCAAAAGTAGGAAAAAGCCTCATTTCGGTGTGCACCTTTGCCTTTTTAAAAGATTATTGAGTATGGCATCTTTGTCCTAGGCCCAGCACTAGATGCCCTATTATTGTCCAGTATTTTCGAGAACTGTTGTCTCTTCTGACCTGCATTTTTTGTTTGTTTTTTTTTAATAAATGAAACTAAGTAAAACTCTTATTTGGATTGCAGTGTCATGTATATTTAAAACATTAGTGAAACAGAGTAGCAGTTATTAGGGATGGTGCTTTAAGTCCCATTTTATTTCTCCTGAACAATCGGATCTTATTCTGCCTTGTTACCAAATAGTTCCAGTAATCTTTTCTCATTCATTTTGGCTGCTTGCAAACATTAAAAAAACAAACCAACCAAAAATGTTTTACCAGAAGTAGCAGCATATTAGTTGGATCCAGCTCTGCAGCATCTGTGAAGATTGGGCACTTCAGCGGGGGTTTATTGGCACTTTTAGTTGAAGCTGATTTGATCAGCTATTAGATAAAAGCGCCTGATCTTTACAGATGTCAGATGAGCAGGGTCCAGCTGAGATGCTGCCTCTTCTAGGCAAGCCTGGGGCTCCTTGCAGGAACAGGGTAAGCTTAAAGTCAAGCGCCATTTTTTTTTTTTAATGTCTACAAACAGCCTTTGTGGCAAAGAAACTTGGAATATGTTATGCTGAAAAATGGAAGGATGTTTTACAGGCTGTCTGGTCACCAGTGATTTTTTTTGCAATGAGGTTTTGTTCTTGGGTGTCAGTTTCAGTAGAGGCAGATGCACCCTTTTTTCCACTTGGTCTATCCACTGATTTAGTAGTTGGTGTACAAAACCTAAGGTTTAAGAAATCTTGTAAATCCTGCTCCCTTGCCTGCTCCTGATTTACTGTGTACCCTTGCTTTATACTACTTATTTTTGGTGTCAACTTTCCAAAGAAGAGAGACACAGAAAATGAGATCCCCTGAGGTTTTCCCTCTGAAGATTGCTCAATTTAATCATGTCTAACAAAACCTTTTTGTTTTGCTGCTGAAGCACCCCGTTGGCATGTTACAATACTGCAAAACGCCCATTTTTGTTTTCCCTTCCTCAGCCCCAAAATCCATGGTTTTTTCCACAATTAAAATTAAATGCCACTATATATCTATATCTGTGTGTGCATGCACACACATGCACACAAACACAATGCTTATTGATATATTTACAATTTCAAAACAATTTGGAAGTCTGCCAGTACCTCAATCACGATAATAAAATAAATTCTCAATACCTATAGATGTTAGTGTTTGATTTGGGGTTTTTTCTCACGGTAAATCCAGAGCTCTCCCTGCCCCCTTCCTTTGCTCACCAGGGCACGGCTCCAGCTGTGGCTGTCCCCTTCCACTGCTTTGTGGTGTTGAGCAGCCCTGATTATTCCAGTGTCCCGCCCGTGCCATTCCTGGGACATGAGGGTTTTCTGGGGGGGTTTTTTGTAGTTAATGTTTGAGTGTAATGTATGGTTAGAACATGATTAAATCAGGAAGCACAACACTACCATTGGTACACTGTAACCTTGGGCTGCTAAAGTCCTGGTTTAACGCTTTATGTCTATAACAAGAGGATATCGACATTCACCTTTGCAGAGTACCTTAAGTTGTTTGAATGAAATAAAGTTATTTCATACCTGGTACAGAAACTAGGCCAACTTTTAAATTTAACTTTCTTGAAACTCAAGCAGTACATGGTTGATGGCAGATGTTGCTCTCAATTTTAGCCACAGAACGATAGCAGAACACTTTTATATTTTTACATTCAAGAAAAGAATGCATGCTGTATTAGAAGTTGTGTTAGTATAGTAAAGTGATATTGTTTGAAATCTCTTAATGTGGAAACCCGGGCTAAACAAATGCTGCTAAATCATCTGTCTTCATGTGTGAAACCTTGGGAAGTCTCCATAGTATTCAAGCCTCCTCTTTTTTGAAGGCTTGGAAAAATGTCATTGCTTCTGTATATTGTGGATAGCCTGGGCTGCAAAGCGTCTTTTCAAAGGAGTTAAGTGTTTTGTTTTTTTTCTAGTATCCCAAACTTGGTGTCTAGACAGTACATTTCTCCACAACAAAGAAATTTGAATTGTTTTCCTGTAACATATGGCACTGTTTTGTGGGATTTGGGGCAGCTGCTTTAAGAATATCTAAGTGACTCAGTTGCCTTGGATATTTCACAGAAGTTATAGCTGACCTTTTCTCCTCAGTTCCTTCACCTTCACAAGCTGGTTGGTGAAATCCAGACAGAATGAATGTCATAGTGTTTTCTTTGTTTTGTTATAGAGGGTCTCTGTCTCTCAGAAGTGTAGCACAGTCTGTAGATATTTGTATTTTTCCTAAATATTGCTATCCAAGAAGGATAGTTGAAGTGTATCCTTCTTCCTTAATATACTGGAACTGACAACCTAATACATTAGCTAACTAGAGATGTATAGCATAAGCAGAAGCCCTCTGCTTATGAAAGCTTATGTATACAAAGTGCAAATCTCTACCCATTCTTCTGCCTGGCTTGAAGCTAATACAGCTATAACTACCTCTTTCTAACCTAAAACATGGCAGGTTGAATCGGGGGTCTAAAGTAACTGATGCTATTCTGCAGTCTGATGTTCACTTGGTATTCTTGTCATGTCTTATAACAGATTTGGGACGGGGAGGAAGGAATTCTTAAGCTGAGCAGCACATACAATTTTTACTCATCTGAGTGCATGGGGACCTAAGGAATGGACTGCCGCAACTCAAGCCTGGGATCCTCATGTGCTGTGATAAGTAAAAACTACCAACTGGGTGGCACAGGTAGGATTCACAGGCCCTGGCACACCAGGACCCTGAGATTTGGAAGCTTCTCTGTGATTGTGGGGCCCAGTTATTTTGGGGTGTTTACAAAATGTGTGTGCAGCAACAAAATGTTGCAGGCTTCTGCATTCTCAGCAGTGCCCCATGGCTGCTGGGATAAGAGTAGTGCCCGAGTCTTCCTGGATAGAGTGGGATATAAATCTAAATAATAATAGCAATAATAATATTGCATAGTATCCCAGAAGAATGTTTAGTGAGCTAATTGTATTAAGGTATCCTTTTCTTCTCTTTTTCTTTTATTTTTCCATTTATTTCTTCATCCTACTTTCAGTTCCACCGTAACCAAGAATTAATTTGATTTAACTTTCATCCTGCCTCTTCAAAAAAAGAGCAAATGTCTCTGATATGTGTCTGACATTAACTTCTCTGTCAAGTACATATTAGAGGTACTTGTTGTTACTTCAAGAAGCCGAAACTGGAAAGACAAACAATTCTTGTTCTTGCCTCTGACTGCTGGAAACTGCAATGGGAGTGGAGCAGAGGGGAAGACTTTGGAAATGCCCTGTTTACCCTCACCCCTTCAGCATCCACACCCTGCCACTGTGTGAGAGAGGATGCTGGACTAGATGGACCAAATAAATTACATTTCTTATGTTCTCTCTTGGGAAGATTAACTAGCCAGCTCTTCTCGTGCCTCTGTAAAGGGCTAGTTAGGGGGAATTGAGCCATTGTCTTTTCAGTTACCCAGCTTGGTCAGTTGACCATTAGAAACATGGTGCCTGACTGATCTCTGCAAGTATCCACCTCGGTGTTTACATGCAAGAGCTTTTCAAACACTATAATTAGCACCATAGCCCTGATTATATATTTCTTTAATGTCTCCTAAATTTTCACATTTGTGCAGAACAGTTTTATTTCTATCCTGGTCCACTAAAATCTCCATAACAATTACAGTAATTGCTTGTAATAGAAAATTAATAATATGACAATATTTGTGTTTTTAGCTGTCTTTTAAATATAACATACATTAGAACTTGGATTGCTTTTATTGGGTGGTTTGTAACTTGCCTAGTTTGCAGTCGGTTGCCAAATTAAAGATGAGCCACTCAGCTGTTTGCTGTGGCTTTTGCTTCAAAGGGTGCTGCTTCTCCACTCATCTGGATCTGGTCAGCACTCCTACATAACTCACCAGAAGAGCAGTGCCTTTTGAAATAGAAGCTGCAATAAATAGCTGGAGCACCCATGATTGCCTGCATGGCTGTTTGCTCTGGCTGTATACCCCTGGCCAGTTTGCATACCCTTTTCTTCACAGGAGGCTAGGGACCCTAATCCATAAAGTATCAAGGTTCTACTATAGCAGCTGGAAACAAGAAAGAGCCAACCAGCAGCTGTAACCAGCTAATCCCCTGTAGATGATTGCTTCAGAAACCATGGTTTAGGTGCATATTTCAGCACTTCCCAAAGAATTCATCACGCTAGTAAAAGGCTATGAAATTGTGTCTGACTGATGTGTCTGGAAATACCAAATAGATTTGTGTGCCATTGTAAGCATAACACCACAATGCTGTTTGGCGACCGGCAGCGGATTTTCCATAGAAAATCACCTGCCAGTTTGCTGCAACACAATTTTTAGTCTTCTGAATTTTTTTCTGGTTGATCAACAGCTATTTCCCTGTTTTGCTGCTTAAATCTAACTCATTTCTTTCTCTGCCTCACTAAAATTATTTATATTTTTACAATACATACTTCTGATGATCTTCTCAAACACCAAGGGAAACTGATCATTCTCGAAGAGTAGTGCTGCTGCAAGCATTCTGCCTAAGCAATTGTTCTGTGAAATTTATGATGAAAATAGCATATAGCTGATTCTGTGAATAACTGTAGATGGATGTTTACCTCATTTGAACATTCATTTATACATGCCAGTAATGGAGAAACATCCACTATATTTACTCTTTAAACATAAATGTTATACTTTCTTGATAAAATATTTAGCGTATATGAGTATAATATATCTTCTATTATCTTTAGACATTCATTACAAGTTGTTAGCGTATAGCTGACACCATCTTATAGCCATTTATTGATGGATCTTAATCATCAAAAAACAAACAAAATCCCTGCTTCCATTATGTGAAATAGAGTGAGGGAAGTAGCTGAGGGTAGAACATGAAGTGACATGCAGAGGGGATAAAGAAAGAAGAGTGTATTTAAACTACTGTTTCACCAAATGCTAACCTGTCTTTTCTGCAGCAGTGTGTGGCCCTTGAAACAACTCTTAATTAACTGCTAAGAATTGACTGTGTCAGCCAAGATTGAACAGGAGGAGCAATCCAAAGGGCCTTCTAAAAGATGCATGAATTTACAAGGCTTTTTATAAATACTGTATCTTCCCTTATTCCTGGTAATTGGTAATTTATTTCCTAGAGGGAAGCTATAATTTGTAAAAATCTTACTGGTTTAATTCTTTTCTTAAGAAACAGAATATAACAATATAATACATTTTAGATTTTGTAAGGGTGCATGATTCTTCAACCAATATGTCTGTAGACCTTTACAGTTTCTGACTTACTACCATACTTGTGAAGTAGCTACAGCGAAATTATTCTTTTGTAGAGAGGTCGTCTTTGCAAATCTTCATGAATGAAAATCTTCATAAATCTTCAGTTTGAGGGAAGTAATTATTTCCCTCTGTTCTGCACTAGTGAGGTCACATCTGTGTCCAGTTTTGGGCCCCCACACTATAGAAAGAATGTAGATAAATTGGAGAGAGTCTAGTGGAGAGCAACAAAGATGGTTAGGGGGCTGGGTCACATGACTTGTGGAGAGGTGGAGTGAACTGGGCTTGTTTAGTCTGCAGAAGAAAAGACTGAGGCAGGATTTGATAGCAGCCTTTTAACTATGTGAAGGCTGGTTACGTAGAGGGAGCTAATCTGTTCTCATTGGTGAAAGATGACAAAACAAGGAGCAATGGTATCAAGTTGCAGCAAGGGAGGTTTAGGCTGGATATTAGAAAAAATTTGTCACTATGAGGGGGTGAAGCACTGGACCGGGTTACCTAGAGAGGTAGTAGAATCTTCATCCTTGGAGGTTTTTAAGGCCTGGCTTGACAGAACCCTGGCTGGAATGATTTAGTTGGGGATGATCCTGCTTTGAACAGGGGGTTAGATGAGATGACCTCCTGAGGTTCCTCTCAACCCTTATTCTCTAACAATTGTTTTGTTAAGATATTTTATAAAAAGAAGTGAGAAAAAGAAATAGAATAAATGAGGCATGGAAGCAAATATTGGCAGGGGTGCAAGAAGGAGGGGTTGGAGCAAAAAAAGGGAAAAGATCAGACTTACTGAAAACAATTCAGAAAAAGATGCATCAAACTTATAGGGAGGAAAGAGGAGTGGAATGAAGAGCCAAGAGAGTTATTATTGATAGAGGTGCACTGATACATTGGTCCCATATCACATCGGTACTGATATAAGGAAAATTAATAGTATCCACAATTGGTTTTTTTTTTGGTTGATGGTAGCTGATAGTGTTGCCAACAAATGCCTTATGTATGTGCATAGCTGCAGCACAGCACACAAGCTGCCAGGAGTGCACCTTGGCAGTGTGGAGAGCAGCTGGAACCAGCTGGTAAGTCTGTTGTGAGGCAAGGGGCATGGGGAGGCGGGGGATGATTGAGGTCCCAGCAGTGAGAGAAGTGGAGGGAGTGGGGCTGGGGCTGGGGCTGGGACGGGAACAGGTGCTGCTCAGCCAAGGCGGGTCATGAAATAGAGTTGCAAGTGACTCATCTAGGGGGCATGGGGAGTGGGTGGTGGCTCCTGTTGCTGCACACACCCTGGGAGCATATGGGGGGACATATACCCCCCATATCTCATGTGGGTCAAGGGCGGGCTGCTGCTGTGGACTGGGGTGGTATGGAGTTCTCTCTCGTGGGGCTGGGCCAGATGGCACTCAGAGTGGGCAGCAGCAATGCTGGGAGCGGGGCAGGTTTTGGGGTGTCTGCAGCAGCTCCACCCCCCATAGGATCCTTCCCAGTACCGCTGCTGCCCACCCCAAGTGCAGCCCACCAGGAATAGCTCAGCCCCAGCCCACAGCAGCAGCCCGTCCTCACCTCACATACAGATTGGGGGGCACATGCCCCCCATGCTCTTCCGGGCTGCATGTCGCCCCTCTCCTGGTCCCCAGATGAGCTGCGGCCTCCATCCCATGCTCTGCCCTGGCTATGCAGCCTCTGCCCCAGCCCACTGTTTCCCTTATTGTGGGGGCCTCGATCTGCACCCCCACCATGCCCCTTCCTCCCCTTCTCCCCTTTCCCCACAACAGACTTACCAGCCAGATGCTGCTCTCCCATGCTGCCCAACTGCATATCGGCAAACAGTTCATTTTTGGCCAATGTGGCTCATTAAAAATTGGCCATTGGTATCGACCCAAAAAATCTCTGTTGGTGTACCCCTCATAATTGACAGAATTCTTTTAAATGTTATTAACTGAAAACACGACCCTATTAATGCCCCAGATAATGTCCATCTTAAAAGAAGACAAGATATTTGAAAAGATAGGTGTATTTATTTTGAATTACCTTCCTTTCTGGCTATTAAGGCTCAGTCCTTCTGTCAATTAAATAACTTTTTGAGTCCTGATAATATTTCTCACAAGGGTATTGCTTGGCTTAATTCATTGTAAATATTGTATAGGTGTTTGAATATTAATGTAATTGCAGATTATCGTGATTATTAAGCCTTTGTCCTCTTGTGGTCCTTTACATTCCAAAAAGTTTGACTTGTAATTTGGAAAGATATCGTTGGCACATAGCTGTGGTTTATCATGTCTGAGAAGCAACTTAGTTGTGGGTATGTGAGGGTATTGATACTTTTATTACCATAATACATGGTGTAATTTTATTTTAAAGGTGTTTTGAAAAAGTCTGATGGTTGGGTTGGCTTAGGTTGCTGTGAGCTAGCCATTACTGTGGAATGTCGACAGGCATGTAAACAGGTAAGGCTTTCTAATTTTCTTCCATCTTTAATATTTATGTTATTGAACAATATAACATGTAAAAAGCAAAACTAAAAATAAATTAACTTAATTATTTTAAGCCTTATTTAATTTTGAGGAAATATTGCAAAAATCCTTTTTAAAAATGCTAACCAGATCAAGAATTAATCTGTGTACCCAACTGTCATGTTTTAGTCATTGAAGCTTTTCTTTTTAAGAAGTGAGATCTTGCACTGTCCCACATGACAAAATATGCAATAGCTTTTAGTTCTGTTTTTGGAAATGAAAGTAACAGGTTAGAGAGATGAAACCTTGAATCACTTATTAATTAGAATTACCCATTTGAAATAACTGAAAAAGCATCCTGTAGTTACGTGCGAATAATGCTGACTTCATGGTTGAGGAGTCTGTTGACAAATAAGAGGTTAAATAGCTCAGACAGCAGAGAGGGAAGAGTGGAAGTGGCACAAATGCACGAAACAACAAGAAGCAGTTGGAGTTTTGCATGCTCCCTTCAAGCCTACCTCTCTTGCTCTGGGGCTGATCATTGACACTGAGGAAGAAGGCAGGCTAGGGGTTTGACCCACTTTGGACCAGGTCGTAACTGTTCCTGACTACTGTTTTGGACATAACATTCATGCTTCCCACCTAAGTTATGTTGGCAGTGTTGTGGTCACTTGTGAAAAGTGTGCTTGTTCACATATTTTTTATTAAGGTAGAAGCCTAAGCTGCTGGTTTAAAAAGGAAATTGGGGAGAGAAATGTAACAAATATCCAGAAAGCAACATTAGTGTCCTTTTGCTTCCGTGGTATTTAATTTTGCTTAGTCTTATTTCTTGCATTCCTATATTTCTGTTTTCAGAATTGAAGGAAACATTTCCCTATTAAAAAAAATGTCAAACATGAGGGATTCTGCCATAGCCATTCCTCCCCCCCGCCAGTGTTTGTTTGAAGCTTTGCTTTTTCTCTGCGTAGTAAATAATATTGCTTTCTGTGTGTACAGTTAAAGCATCATATTGCCTATCCTTTCTGTTTTGATTAATTTGTTTGATGCATTTTCCAGAGTTTGCGTTGAACTGGAATGCTAACAGATTTGACAGGCTTTATTGCAGGGGTGGGCAATTATTTCTGTTGGTTGGCCACTTAAGAAGTTTTGAGCTGTCCAGGGTCACACATGCACTCTTTTGGAAGATACTATTTTAAAAAATTATAGATAAAAAACAAATCATATACTAAAAAGCAAACATCTACTATAACATGTTTTAATTCTATTTCAAAAAAATATTTTTTTTGTCTGGATTTATGTTTTTTGAGCAGTATATATAGAGGTGATTTGCATAATATCTCAGAATAGTCTTACTCTTGTATACTATGTGCGGGGAGGGGTGGGGAGTGCATGGGAAGGCGCTGGCTGGGGCTGGAGGGGGAAGGGGCAGCGGGGGGCACATGCAGCAGAACTCACCTGGGCAGTGTGGGTATGGTGCAGGTACATTCTGCACCCCCCGCCCAATTGGACCTGAGGCCCCTGGGCCTCAGGTGTCTGTTGACATAACTGGACCTCACTCCTACTCAGGCCTCCCACTAAGCCTCACTCTCATTTAGGCCTTGGGCCCTCCTAACCCCTGTGCTTTTGCAGGGTGTGCTCCCCTAGCATTTCCCCTCCACAGGGCCACCTCCTAAGCAGCAGGAGCTGAGGCCTTCCAGCACCCCATACTCACCTTCCACTAGGTAGGCACTGGTGTGGCATTTCCTGAGGACTGCCCTGCCACAAACAGCCCCACAACACCATCCTCCCCAGCAGGGTGTAGTTTTAGGTCCCCAAGACCACTGCAAGCCTACCTGCCCTCGTCTTTTGCTCCCTCACTGGGCTCCTATATGTTCTCCCTGGGCTAGTCACTCCTGGGCGCTCTGTTGCAGCCTTCATCTCATCACATACCCTCAGTCACCAGAGTGCTGGCTGACTGACCGCCTATCCTCTCTTTGGCAGTGATGCGTCCCTGCATCGAAGGGACCTTCAGCCTCTTTTAGGCTCTGGCCCTGCTTCCAGGTTAGTCAGAGTGCCAGTAGCTTGCTGCAGCTTTGGCCTGCCCTTCATGGTAGGCTTACTTGCCCTTCAGCCCTGGCCCCCTTGTTTTGACCAGTCAAGATTTCCTGGCCTCAGTCTAGCAGCAGCTGATCTTCATACTCGGCAGGAGTCCCTCCCGAGCCCCACCATTAAGTCATCAACTCTCCAGACTTGCCCAGAGCCCCAGAGAGCTTATGCCCAGCAGCCCTTTATGCCACTGGGCTCATCTGAGCCCCTGGCCTCAGTCCTAGACAGTTCTAATCAGGAGCTTGCCTAGCCCCTCAGTAGGCCCACACTTTGAGCTCCTTTCCAAAGCTGTTTGCTCTTCCCTAGGTTCATAGCCATTTCCTTGGGGCTTGGGACCACTCTGCTGGGTCCCTAGGAACCTCCTCCTTCCCCATAGTTTCTACCCTTGATCTCCAAAGTGTTCCTGAGAGCAGCAGTACTCCGGCTGGGAGATGTTCATCCTTCAGCTCCCCAATTGCAACTGCTGGCTCTGCTCCTTGGAGCCTGTTCTTATTCTGAGACTGTTTCACCCTGCTCCTATCATGTGGCCTCCTAGCTGTCATGTGACCACCTGATTGGCTCTGTAGTCACATGCTAGCTGATTCACAGTCTGCTCAGGCCCTTAAAGTGGCAAGTACCCAAAGGTGTGCCACCATGGTATAGTTTGCATTCCCTTCCGTTCTGACCAGTTTCTTCATATCCTCAATTGTGGGGCCTACAACTGACTTAGTTGAGTATGGTTAAAATGGTGTTGTGGCAGTGATAGTTCAGAAAATTTATAAAAATATATATATATATATTTATTGACCAACAGTATAGTTGTGAGAGATATTGAACAAGCTTTTGGGCACAAACTGCCATTCTCTGTTCTATATCTATCCCAATTATATAGATGAGCCAATAAAAGACATCACAAAAAAACCCAAACCCTTGACTCTAGCTGAAGTCTTACTGATACTTATTCATAGATTCATAGATGCGAGGGTCGGAAGGGACCTCAATAGATCATCGAGTCCGACCCCCTGCATAGGCAGGAAAGAGTGCTGGGTCTAGATGACCCCAGCTAGATGCCTATCTAAC
>JAGPOW010000261.1:164337661-164351177 GCA_030014935.1 Caiman crocodilus | reverse complement strand
GGGGAAGTATCACCTCCTTGGATCTGTTCGTCATGCATCTGCTGATGCATGATAAAGTGCCATTAGCTTTTCTGATGGCTTCATCACACTGCCGACTCACCAGGACTCTGCTTCCATTCGACCAAGCTCCTAGATTCATCTATGAATAGATTCCTTTCCAGCAGTTCATGGATTCATCTATGAATAATTAATTCCTTGATTCTAGTCTGAGAGCAAGCTTTAGTGCCATGCAGATTTGGTGTTTGAAAGTGAGTTCACATGTTCTTGTGTGTTGGGGGCCGAAAAGGTAGGTCGTATTGCTAGTTTCAGGACAGCCACTAGCTTTTTCAAGTAACAGAGGAAATTCTCATGATTTTGGGAGGCGTAAATAACTAAGATTTATAGGTTGCTTTATAGATTTAACTAAATTTATAGATTTAACTGTTTGCATGTAAATGACCAGAGTTCTTCTGTAATAGGTTAGAAAGTAGAATCCCTTTGAACTGAAAGCTGGCATTTCATTAAAGAAGAAATTGCTATCAGATGGAATTGTTTTGCTGAAAATATTTATCTAATATTTTCAACCAAAATCCCCATGTGGTGTGAATTTTCATGACTCCACTGGGTTCCTGCTTCTCCTTGTATTATACTGTTGTATCAGTGGAACCACTTTGATTTATCCCAGCTGAGTTCTGGGCCATCAAATATTAATGTTTATGTTTTAAACATAATAATTTTCTTTTATTTGAAGAAAATGATTTATGCATCAGAATAGCTTGCCCCCTACCAGAAATACCAAGAAATAAGAAAACATCATATGTAACCTAAATTTTTCCTTGCAGAGTAAAAGATGGATGGAACTTTCCTTGGAAGAATAGATCACAAATAAGTGTCTGATTTTTGTACAGAACTGTAGAATAGAGCACAGCTTTTTAACTTGCAAAATCACTCTTGTCTAATATATAAAGTAATCCTGTGTTTTGATGTACGTAGTTATAGTAACAAAAAAAATTAAAGCCACCTCTTTTTAGTGTTGACTAGGATCCTTATTGGATGTTAAAATTATGGTACAATTGGCATCTGGCATGGACCATAAAATTCCTCAGGCATGCATGGCAGGACACGCACTGTTTAGGATGGGTCATAAAATTCCTCAGATCCTAGTTGTGTGACTGTTGCAACCCAGGGCTGCCTCAGCCAGATCCCCAGGGGTTAGATAAGGGGTGGCTATGTCCCAGGCCTGCCCCATTTCCAATCCCAATTCTTAGTTGAGCATCAGAGTCAGGCACAGGGCAGTTTATGTTCCTCTTTGGGACCCAGAAATATCTCTAGCCTGATTCTTGGGGATCTGTTTGGGGGTAGCCCTATCTTGAGCCAGTGACAATGTTCAGCTGATTGGGGCAGCCCATGTCTGGGATATATAATGCAGGCTCAATACCACAGCTGCAAAGATCTTCTGAACTACAGATGTCTACATGTTGCCCTGTGGCAATGTAGTGATCACGTGGATCTACACATGATTGGCAGCTTCATTTCTGTAGCAGCGCACTCTGCTGTTTTAGCATGCCGCTATGCTGATGTAGCGGTGAAATCTAACTTTTTGGAAGTACTAAAGCATGGCACCATACTAACATTGCTGTACGGCAATGTATAGGCATGCCCTATATGTGGAACACTCTTGTGGCTGATTTGCCATTTTATGGCACTGTAGATTACCTGAATAAGAAGTACCCTACTGAAGTACCATTTAGCTGAGTATGCTGTCTCTGACAGTGGCAGAAGTGGATGCTGTACAGAGGGAACATTGAAACAGATATTTCTAATATGATCTATCCCTTATTCAGTACGCTCCCTGGCACCCACTATTTATTGGGTTAGAAATGACAGAGGAAACATCTCTAACCATTCTGTTCAAGTCATTAATAGATCTAGCTATCATCAATGCGTCCTTTTTAAACCTGGATATGCTGTCTGCCTCTACCACCTTCTCTAGCAATGAATTCAACAAATGTATTATGTTGTGTAAAAAAAGACTTTCTGTTGTTAGTTTTAAACTTGTTCCCTACTGATTTCAGTAGGTTCTTCCTAGTTCTAGTATTCTGGGATATGATGAACAACACTTTTCTGTTCACTTGGGCCCCACCCTTCATGATTTTATAGATCTCTAACACATTCTCCCCTCAGCCTTGTCCTTTCCAAACTGAAGAATCCTAGCTTTCTAGTCTTTTCTGGTTTGGCAACTATTCCAGGCCCTGATCATTTTGGTTTCCCTTTTCTGTACCTTTTCTAATTCTACTGCAACGTTTTTGAGATGTGGGAACCAGAACTGCACCCAGTATTCAAGATGTGGGCCCAGATTTATGACACAATTAATTAACATGTTATTTGCACTATAAATGTAATCCAGAGCCCTACTGGTTATACTGAAGGGTCAAGTTTAGCAAAACTGTACCTTACTTCAGGAGACAAGATGTCCTATAGCTTCTAAAATAGTAGCGGTTAAAATAGTAGATTAATTCTTGATGCATTTAAAAGCAGCCTTTTTCATTCCCTCTAATTTCAGCTATACCTGTTGACTCTTTAGACTCCAGGTATCTCTTCCATAACTTTTGTGAATTGAGTGGCACCCCATTTCAAAAACTAATTTATTTATTACAGTGCTTACCTCCTTGTACACAGGGGTTGAGGGAGTAGGAGCAGCCAGGCACATATGAGCCTGCACATATCTCTGCATACAGAGGCTAGGAGGTGGCAGAAGGGAGGTTGGGAGAAAGAGTAGCTGGGCAGGAATGAGCCTGCACTCGCCTCTTTGTACTCCAGTGTATCCTTCAAAGGATCTCACAATACCCAAGGGTGCTGTGGAATCATAGTTGAGAATCACTGCACTACAGCTTGTATGTCATCCCCTTCCATGCCTTAATAGAGTCGTAATGTCTGCAGGAATCTGCTACACTTGTGTGGCCTCATAATGGGTTCTGGCTGGGCTCTGGAGCCCCAGCTTGGCTTCAGTGACTTTGGTGGCGGCTGCACATGCCCCTTGGGGCAAATGGCAGGGGACTGGCCAGAGTTGCGCTGCCCTGGATCCTTCTTGGCTGTATGCCCCTATGCATGTGTGCAGGTGCCACTACCATGGAGCCCAGCCAGGGCTCTGGAGCCCAGTGCAGCTTTTTGCAGCCTCCCAGCAGGTGGTGAGCAGGCTGCAAACAGCTACACTGGGGTCTGGAGCTGTGGCACTGGCTCCGTGGTGGCGGCGGCTGTATGTGTGCTTTGGGGCACACAGTGGGGAAGGATCTGGGTCAGTGCAACCTTGGTCTGTCCCCCATCTAACCTGAGACACATGTGCATCCACCGTCAGCAATAAGGATTGGGCCCCTTGTGGCTCCCCTGCTGTCTGCCTCTGGTATGCCAAGTCAAAGTTTGGATCGAGGTTAAGGTGTTTTTGGAACAAATGTTCTCTAGGAAGTCATTACCATGGTATTGGAATGAAGGAAGTTGAATCTTAACAGTTTGCTCCTGAGACCATATTGTTTCAAGACACTGTATGCTTTCCAAGCACTTCATTGTCTTTTTATTACTGGGGTTTGAGATCTCTTTCCTCAGCCAATCTCCATGTATGTTTTGCGGTGTCGAGAAGACTCTTTTGAGAAATAGCGTAGTAATAGTGTATTTGATCATGTGACCTAGAATTTGGACCAGTATTGTTAAGAATGATGAAGTCTTTATATGTTAACCATTTCAACAGCTGTTTATTTCAAACA
The DNA here is from genome assembly GCA_030014935.1 of Caiman crocodilus. Classification (NCBI taxonomy): domain Eukaryota; kingdom Metazoa; phylum Chordata; order Crocodylia; family Alligatoridae; genus Caiman; species Caiman crocodilus. The sequence goes on along the minus strand of JAGPOW010000261.1, from coordinate 164,347,440 downwards.
TTATCAACAAAGGAGAACAGAAGATTTTGAGAGAATGTTTAACAAAATAAAATTTAATTGTCAAGATTAGAGGTGCACTGATATATCAGCTGCATATCGGATCAGCACCGATTAAAAGGAAAATTAACATTATTGGCAGTTGGCTTGTTTTGGCCGGTGTAGATGATAATGTAATTGATAAATGCCACATGCATGCGTGCAGCCAGGAATGCAGCCCGGCAGCTTGGAGAGCAACATACAGCTGGTAAGTGTGTGGGAGGAAAGGGGTGGGGGTGGGGGGTAGATCAAGGCCCCCACAGTGGGGGAAGGAGGGAGTGGGGCACACGCAGGGTTAGGTAATGCCCAGCCAGGGTGGGGTGCGAGAGGGCCTCTCCCCGTGCCCTCAGGATGAGCCACCTATGGCTCCACCACACTCCTGGCTGGGTCACATTCACTGCCCTGATTTGGGCAATTCCCTGCCCCCCTCCCATCCTCACTGTGGGGGCTTTCAGTCTGCTGCCCCTCCCTGTGTCCCCCCCCCCACAGACTTACTGGCTGGATGCTGCTCTTCAAGCTACCAGGCTGCATTCCTTTAAATCAGCTGTCAGATCATCATTGGCCAGTGTGGCTGATTATTGGCCATTGGTATCAGTCAAAAAAAGTCTTTATTGGTGCACCCCTAGTCAAGATGGGTAATGCCACTAATGGACCTTGTTATTACTGTATTTTCTAACGTACAATACACCCTTCTCCCAAAACTTGAAGTGCTTGTATTAATCAGGGAACCTGATTTTCTTCCCCAGATAAAAGCACCCTGTTTTGATTCCTTCTCCTCAGGGCAACAGCAGTGGCATAATATTATTTTGCTAGCTGTTTCTGCTCACTCTCTCTCCACCTATTATAGTCCTGGAGACTCTTTAGTTCTTCTCAGAATTATACGTCCACCCCATGAAGACCAATCTTTAGAAGCAGCTAGGGTTTTAGCTTTAGTTAAGCAGGAAAGGGTGGGTGCATCAGCTGAAGATTAGGCTTTGTCCCTGCTTTATGCAATCATAAATCTGGAAGAGCTTTTCTTCATTCATTTTGCTTTTCAAAAACAAGGTGTATATTATATTCTGGAGTATATGGTGTATGAGAAAATAGAGTATTTAAATCGCCATACCTGATCTATAATTACATTTTCAGGCCCAAGTTCTTTGGGTAACATTGTAGAAGATGTGACTCATCCATGTAACCCAAATCCTTGTGCTGCTAATCAACTTTGTGAAGTAAATAGAAAAGGATGTCATTCTGGAGAACCCTGTCTTCCCTATTTGTGTGTTCCAGGTAAGGGGTTTGGATATCTATTTATATGTATGCTGCTGTTAAACTTGAATTGTAGAGAATTTTTCAAATGTGCTGGTAATATTTCAGAAGAAAAAATATGTTTAGGATTGTCTCTGTTGTATAGTTTTCTTAAAGATGAGGGTTGTCTTCTGTAATGTTTTCATTACATTATGAAATTGTCTTCTGAAATGTGCCCAAGAGTCTCCCATTTTTCTTTCTCTTTCTCTTCACTATTATGATGCTTGTATTTAGTAGGCCTGTGCAAATAGGAAAGTATTCAATTTCAGATTCGGCTGATTCAAAGTATAGTGATTCGATTTGGATCACTGTCCTGAACTGATATGGCTGAATCAGCTTTGGAAGATTCAGTACTGATTTGGAGAGACTTGGTGATTCAGATAGACCAGGAAGAGGCAGGCACAGCTGGGCGGCTGCAGGTTCTCCCGTGGCTTCTACAGTTGTGCCTACCTCTCTCTGGGTTGGGGGACCCACAGGAGAAGCCCCCATGGCTGCCCTGTCTGGCCCCATCCACTACCTGGCCCCAACCTAGTCCTGGCACTTCGACAACAACAAAAAAAGAAAAAGCCCTGCACTCGCAAAAAGCAGGAGCGGTGATTGGGGCCTCTGGTTGCTCATGGCAGAGCTCTCCCATGCAGTGGGAGTCAGCAAGTATCACACCCCTCGGCTTGGCACCTGTGCTGCAGCTGCCCCAAGGTGCGGATGCAGCATGGCTGGGCAGGGTGCAGTGCGCTGCCTGGGAGCTGGGGCCAAGCGCTGCCAGGCTCTGGGTGACTGCTGGAGCTGTCCCAGCTCACAGGCAGTGCACAGCACCCTGCCAAGCCATGCTGCACCCTCGCAATGAGACAGCTGCCACATGGGTGCCAAGCAGGAGGCAATCCCTGCTGCCCCATGCTGCACAGGGAGGCTCTGCCAGGAATGCCCAGGGGCCCCAGTTGCTGCTCTGGCAGCCTAGTGAGTGGGGGACATATTTTTTTTGTTTGTTTCATACTGGGAGGCTGGGCTGGGCCGGGGGGTGGGTGCGGGCAGGGCAGCCATGGGGACTTCTCCTGCAGCTCCCCCAGCTGTGCCTGCCTCTGCCCCAGCGGAGGGAGCCACAGGGGCTCTGCCTGCTGCTGTTTGCCCAGCTGGCACGCAAGGGGGTGTGATGCAGGTGTGGCTTGGTCTAGGTGACAGCAGGGCATAGCCCCTGCTCCCAGTGCTGCCATGCCCATATCAGCCTTGGGAGCAGGGGCCCTGCCCTTCTACCACTTGCCAGGCAGTGGGGAGGGCGCAAGATAGTGGTGTGGCAATGCTGGGAGTGTGGGCTGTGCCCTGCTACCACTTGCCCCTTACTGCCTGGAGTGAGCTGTGTCTACCCCCCACCCCGGCTGGGCAGCTTGTCCCAGCCCCAGTCCCTCCCTTCCCCAACTCCCTTCCCTCCCTCCTCCCCCAGCTATTAGCTATTTTGTGTGTGTTTAGGAAACCAGAACCCTGGCTTTACTTTAGTTTAGAATAAATAAAAATATTCTTTTACAGGTTCTCTGAATTCTGTCAATTAGAATGGGAAAAACAGTGTCCTGTAAGTGTCTCTTAATCAAACATCAGGACATAACCAAATATAAGTATCTCTGTCCACTCATCTGTACCACCTCCTTACTACCTTTCAAAAGGACAGTAGAACAAATACTCCCAGGAGAATACCCTGGGAGTCCCAAAAAAGGCTTTTTCAGGCCTGGATTGAAAGGAGCCCTGACAGCCCAAGGAATAAATTCTCAATAAGTGCTTAACCAGTTGTCTCATCCATCATATTGTGGGCATTCTAGCATTATTGTTTTCATTGACTGAGAGAGATGGCATTGCAAAAAAGTTTGTCCAAGAATGCATGGGGCTCTGTATGTGAAAACCAACATTATCAAATTTGGTTAGAGATACACATGTCACCAGTACAGGCCCTTGAGGTTACAACTCGCATGCTATCTATAAAATATCCAGTTCATCCTGCAGATTTGTCGTCTGCATCATTTCCAAATTCTGAATTGATTTGACATGCACCCTTAGTATCAGCAAAGAAATGGATGAATGATGGTGATATTTCAATCTGAAAGATAAGGCTGCACTCGTAGGTGATAAAATACCTAATTACACAGAAGGATGATTTTCTAGCCAAACTCTTTAATTTAAAGTTGCAGGTGCCAGTGACCATCAAACTTGTCAGTCCTAAAACCATATATAATCGCTGCTATTTCTTTATAATCTGTTCCTTTACTCCTGCAGCTATTCTGCAGCTCCCCCAAATACCATCTGCTCCATTGTAATGGAGAAGAGAGGTAGTAGATGGCAGCTTTCTGGCTCTTTCCTGCATCTCTGCTGGAAAGAGCAGGTGTAGGTTCTCAGTTGGTTCTCCCTGAGCCTATGGAAATAATTCAAATTTTGTGAACCTGTGCTCATTTTGAAATAATATTTGTTCTACAGGCTAAAAAGTTGCATACCACTACATTTAAGATGGCGTGGCCCTGGGTTTTCTTGTAAAAAGTGGATTTGAAATATCTGATCCAGAAACATGCAAGCTCATAGCAAATGAAGACAGAAATTGTGTTTCAGAGAATTCTCTAAAGTTTGAAAAGTGACTTAACACCTGTCTTGGACTTTTATTTTTTAAATACTTATTAAGAATCATAATCACTTTAAATATATTTAGAGGGGGAAACGCAAAACTTTAATTTCCTGTTCTTTTCACTCTGTCTTCTTCCTTCTACTTATTAATCCTTCCTGTTTGTTTTTATCACCTCTCTTTTTCTCCATGTAAGTACTGATTTTCCTTTTCTTCCTCTTCCCCTTAACTTCTGTTTCTTTTTTTTTATTTTTTACAATATTCACATAATGAATTCCTCAGTCTCCCCAATATGCATACAAATAAGGAAGTGCGGGCAAGGGAAAAGAAAGACTTGAACATTGCTGCCAGTCTTGAATAAAATATAGGTACTTGCCCAACTGAAATATCATGATTACATATTCTGCCAGAGGATCCTGGGAAATTAGAAGAGCAGATTTGAGAGGTATGGAGTTATCAATTTTCTTTTTTGGTGTTTTCATACAAAAATAGTATTTATGCATGGACATCAGAATTTTTATGGGCAAATTATTGACTTTTCTGCTATGTATGATTGATTTTGGAAATAAAAATGGCTAATTCTAACCCAAAGGTAAGAGTATGGATTTGACCCATGTCTTTACTGACAGAGAACCACTTTGTGATGGTAAAATGATACTCCACTGCTTCCAAAATCTACCTTTCAAATGTAGAGGTGCATATTGTTTGCATAAATTTAGAGGTAATTTTTTCCCCCCAACATCAATAGTTCTTTATGCATCTTTATTATGCCTAAACATTTATGAAATTCCCTTTTATTGAGTCAGATTCCCTTTTGTGTGTATAGGCTGCAAGTTGGGAGAAGCTTCAGATTTTATTGTACGTCAAGGTACACTTATTCAGGTTCCATCATCAGCAGTAGATGTTGGCTGCTACAAAATTTGTATGTGTGGACATAGTGGACTTCTAGAAAACTGCATGGAAATGCATTGTGTTGACCTCCAAAAATCATGCATTGTTGGAGGAGAAAGGAAAAGTAAGTACTGGACTATAAATGACTGTATACCCATTGTTACATATTCTGAGGATTTATGGTGACAGAGGCCATCTGGAAGGAGACATGGTGCCCTCAGCACTGCACTGTTTTATATTTTAGCCATTTCAAGTTCTTGGGTAGTATGGATTTAAAGGAATGATACTGCCAAGGGGTCTCCATTCAGTCAGTTCACTTGGAACACATCCAAGTGAGTGCACGTATAGTGCAATGCACATGAGCATAAATGACTGCCTCAGGTAATCCTGTCTTAGATCTAAGTTTTCCCTACAGAATTGGTGGGGTTGCACGGTGCACAGTGAAATTATACCCCGGTACCATCTCTGTAATAGTGTTGTGTTTGAACAGTATATTCTTCATTAAGTGTTTTCATGGGATTTCTGTAAAGAAAATGCTCTCTGCACAATTAGTTAGGGTACTCTAATATGTAATAAATGGCATTTTTAATTTCAGTGCTGTATCTATATGCACTATATTTCTATGGATTTCATCATTTCATTGATGCTTACAAATGGGTGAATTTAATTCAGCAGTGTCCTTCTATATGTTTTGTTGGTTTGATAGAATCAAATTAGTGGTAAAATCTACTTGTAGAGCATTTGCAATGCTTTTACATAATATGACAATTTAAGTTTTCTTTCTTAAAGTCCAAAAGAGCTTATTCTTAATGTTTAATTTGTTTTTATCATGAATTTTTATATGGAATTCACAAGAGGTTACTCGTGATAGTAAAGATTATGCTCTGTATGAAGTATTTGCTGGGTGAGGGCCAATAAAAGGATACGGCTTGAGAGAGTTTTACAGTATTTAATGTATAATCTAAGTCATTGAAAGGTTGCAAACAAGTAAACAGATCAGGAAAGGCAAAAGTTAAGGTTCATTTGTGTGTGTGTGTATACATACATACACTCATTCTTAGAGCTTTCATTCAAGCGCCCACCAACATTTTTAAGGGTCAGGACACTGATGCCTTCGATGAGCTGCCTGTAGCTTCATCTTGCTCCCTGCCCCAGCCCCTGCACCACTCCCTCCCTTATTGTGGATGCCTCAGTCTGGCCCCTTCCCAATACCCCTTCCCCTCCACAGACTTACCTGTAGGGTGTTGCCCTCCATGCTGCCTGGCTGCACTTCTGGCCACATGCATGCTGTGGCTTGCACTTGCACGTGGCATCTAAGGGTCCTGGCCAGAAGGCATATTATACTTATCAGTACGTTATTAGCTACTATGGCCAAAAAAAAGCCGGTAGCTGCTAATGTAAATTTTCCTTTTATCAGTGTTGATTGGATATGGCACTGATAGAGCAGTGTGTGGGAGCGGGGGGTCTCATCTACAAAGAACTTCAATTAGTATTTAAACTGATTTTGGATAGGTATAAGCACCCGTGTAGATACTCTTTCAGTTAGTAGCTTATTTCAGTCATTTGGTCACACTGTATGCTGGCATGTGGCCAGGAGTGTAGCTGGGCAGGATGGAGAGCAACACTCTACAGGTAAGTCTGTGGAGGGGAAGGGGTATCGGGGAGGGGCCAGACTGAGGCATCCACAATAAGGGAGGGAGTGGTGCAGGTGCTGGGGCAGGGTGGCAAGTGGGACCCTGGAGCCAGGGCAGTGAGCAAGATGAAGCCACAGTGTGTTCAGTCATTTGGTCCGTGTATATTAGTGTGGTTGTATTTTAACATGTACTCTGGCCTGGATTTTCTGTTTGAGTGGTAAAAAATTGTAGAAGTAAGCTCTGGGGAATAAAAAAAAAAAAAAAAGAACATTAAAGCTGGTTATGGCCCAGGAAAGCCTTACTTGAAGAGAGCCATAAGTTATACACACTGATACATTTTTGAAGAAACCAGACTTGAGAGTTGTGCGCACACATAACAATCTCCCTTAAGCTATTCATCTTCATAATGAATAGTCTTCTGTTATGCATGGTCATTATAAAGTGCCATGCACTATTAGATCAGGTGTCTTGACTGATATGGAGCCAATTCAGGATGATTCGGTATAGTGTCATTTCTGTAGCATAATGATATTTTATGAGTCTTTCCCCCAAGAAACGGAACTCTCATACCATGGTTTATATTTGAAGCTTAGTTTTATAAAAACATTTGTCATGTTACTTGAATTAGCAGTGAATAAACATGTAATTGATATGTTTTCTTGTAGGCACTGAAAACTTTGAAGACTTGTTTCTAAAAACTATGTTTGTACATCTAGCTATTGCAACCTCTTTATGGTATTATGTGGTTTTTCAGGTAGGCTGCTGAACAATCAAGGTTCAAGATCACTTAGTAGGTGGGGGCAAATTAGGGACCTAGAGGGAAGTAGGGCAAGGCTAGGGACAGATCAAGGAGAAAGCCAGGTAGCAAGAAGAGGTATGCCTAGGCAGACAAGAGCTGGAAATTGAGAGGGAACCCTCAGGGTGGTAGGGCCCTACGCTCCTAAGAGGTGTAGTTGGGGCAGCAAGCATGGACATTTGAACATCCCTATGTTCACATTAACAAGTGAAAGAATATAGACTAGATGGAAGTACTGTAAGGTGGGTGTATAACTAGTTGAATCATCACACTGAATGAGTGGACACCAATGGCTCAATGTCTAGTTGGGTGGAGGTATCAAGTGGTGTTCCCCCAGGGTCTGTCTTGGGTCCAGTATTATTCTGCACCTTCATTAATAATTTGGACAATGAGATTGAGAACATGCTTATTAATTTACAGATGCCAACAAGATGAGTGCAGTTGCAGATACCTTGGAGGGTAGAGCTAGAATCCAGAATCACCTGAATAAACTGGAGAAATGGTTTGCAGTCAACCAAATGGAATTGAACATGGACAAGTGCAAAGTCCCACACTTGGGACAGAATAATTGAATGCATAAATTCAGACTGGGGAATGCTTGACTAGGCTGCAGTACTGCAGAGAAGGACCTGAAGATTATAGTGGACCATAAATTGATAAGATCCAATACTTGCTGGGCGGGGGTAGGGGAGGGCTTACTTGGTTGTCTAACAGCAGACGTGTGTCTCGCAAATCGAAGGAAATTATTCTTCCTCTTTCTCTTCAGCACTGGTGAGATCTCATCAGGAGTACTGTGTCAAGTTTTGATGTCTACACTTCAAGAAAGATGTAGACAGATTGGAAAGTCCAGTGGAGAACAACAAAAATTATTAGAGGCAGAATCTGAGGCAGGGCTGAAAGAACTAGGATTTTTTGTCTGAAGAAGAGAAGTCTGAGGGGAATTTGATTAGAGTCTTTAAATACCTGCAGGAAATTATAATGAGGATGGTGATAGACTTCTCACTGTGGCTTTAAGGAATGTGACTACTAGGAACAATGATCTCAGATGCAGCAGAGGAAACTTAGGTTCGGGATTAGGAAGAACTTTCTGGCCAGGAGGGTGGCCAAAATTAGGAACAGGTTACCAAGGTGCAAAGCTGCAACTCGGGGAGGCGGGGGGAGTGGCTCTCGCCACTGCTTGCACCCCAGGAGGGCACGAGGGGACACTGAGAGGGTGCTGCATCCACCCCAAGGTTTGCTGCTGCTCTGCTCCCAGCTGTGCTATGACCAGCTGGCCGGTGCAGCCCTGGTTTTTCCTGGCGCGTGGGTGGAGGTTTGGCATTAAGCCATTTTTTTTATATTGGTACCAATCTGATATTGGACCGATGTATCGGTGTACTTCTAAAATTTATACAGTTGTTATAATTTTCCATGTCTAGAATCTAATTGGGGGGTCATCCTTAATTTGTCTCTCCCATCACTGCAGGGAGTCTGCTAGGGGGGCATCAAAAAGCTTGCTTCCTGCTTATGCCTGCCCCCTCTGCCTTCTGCCTGCCCTCCCACAGTCTCAGGAGGCCCGCTCCCCCTTTCCTTTTTTCCATGCCAGCAGGCTCCCTCCCTGTTGTATCTTGGTCCAGTGAGCACAGCTCTGGGCCAGCCCCATAGCAGCTGTGCAGGATGCACATTGCTGCCACAGGGCTGGGCTGGGGGTGTGCTCAGTGCTCCAGGCTAAAGTGTGCTTGGAGCAAGAGTAAGGTGGGGAGGGAGAGGGGCAGGTAGAAGAGTAGAGACTATATGGGGAGGGGAGATGGGGGTAAGAAGCTACAGGTGGGAGGTGGGATGGCACATAGTCTCTGGGGTGAGGGGGAGGGAAGCAGGCTACACAGACCCCAGGTAGGGGCTGGAGTCTGAACCACGCCAACTGCCTACCCTCCCATCACCCTCAGAAATGATTCTAAGACAAGGGCTTTCTCCCCCATGTTAAGTGAGGGGGAATTTCACCTTACAATTGAGTCAATATGGTATTTGCAACTGTTAATGCTGAGTGCCAGGTGGTAGTTAAATACCCTGGCAACCTCTAGGGTGCCGATAGATTTGGGAAGAGGACTGCCTTAAAAGGAAGTCTTACTCTTACCCTTGGTGGAGGAAGTGTTGCCAAAAATTTGTGGTACTTAAGTCCATTCTATGACAGGGTAGACTGGGCTCTTTAACCCTGGTTGGTAGCTGATCTAGGAGTGGAGCCATGATAGACAGACAAATGGATGAACTTTTCTCTGGCAGCTCCTGCAGCCAAGCTAGTTCCAAGCATATTGGGGTCTGCCTTTCCTTTTGGATTAAACCAGCAAGGCCAAGAGGGGAGATTCTGATTCATGGACAACCCACTGTCTCTATATACACTGCCCAGGCCTTGGAGCCCTGGAGTGGTCACTCCATCTTCACTTCACTTTTCAAGCAGGGATTCAACACAGGAGGAAGCAGTTATGAGTTTTAAGTCCAGCTTGTTTAGTGAAGAGAAGAACACTACAGGTTGATTCTGCCTGTGGGAGACAGTACTATATCTCAT
>JAGPOW010000261.1:164315812-164331850 GCA_030014935.1 Caiman crocodilus | reverse complement strand
CCCCCAGGATCCCAGGTAAGGCTGCTGGGGCCAGCTCAGATGCTAGCCTGTCCCAGCTGGGCAGTTTGTCATGTGCCAGGGTGCGTGTGCAGGGGTGTTCTCCAGGGATGAGTAGCAGTGGCATATCTATGTGCTGCTGCTATTTGTCCCTAGGAAAATGCATGTGTGCACTCATGCATTACCTAAAGGTAACATAAAAAAGACTAATTCCTGCTCTTCTTTCAACTTGCTCAGAAACTGTTTTAACCTGTTTTTACTATATTTTTGTACTCAATTGATGACTAAGATCATCAACTGACTTTCTTACTATCAGGTGATATACAATTTACCCTGGACCTCTAAATCCCAATTACTGCTCCAACTCCTCAACACAGGGGCCTTCGTAATTTGAACGTTTTCTGCAGTCAAAGTAAGCAAGCTATATTCCTAATTGGTATATTGTATTTACAGGTCTACCATGTAACTGTGCTGATCAGTTTGTTCCTGTATGTGGCCAAAATGGACGCACATACCCAAGTGCGTGCATAGCTCGATGTGTTGGGCTCCAGGATTATCAATTTGAGTTTGGAACATGCATTTCCAAGGATCCTTGTAACCCTAACCCTTGTACCAAAAATCAGAGGTAAAACATTCAATTTACACACTCCTCTTTGGAATTTTCAATTAAAAAATGAGGTTATGCTTGCTTCTGTGGTAACTGTCTCATATAATGATAACAGCGTTTTATTCTTGGCTAGATTATAAACAACAGTGTGGGAATATATGAGATTAAATTTACAAAAGAAATACATAGTTGGAATCAGAACGGCATATGATGGCTTATGGGGTTCAAAATAAGTGTTGGACACTCACCTCTTTGTTCAAAACACAATGTGATATCTGTACCTTCTAGTTTTTAGAGAAAGTGAGAGAGTCAGAACATTTGTATGCAGTTACAATTCTACCACTTCTTCCTTGAATAATTTCTGTGTTTCTTCATTTGTTAAGTAACGCTACTGACAGATGTTCATTCAAAGCAGGGACAGGCGAAGTCCAGTCTGCATACCAGATCTGGTCTGCGGTGGACTCTGTTTCTCAGCTGCCCCTCCGCACATCACTGTGACTGATTTCCAGGGAGACCCTAAGAGCTACAGGGCTGTGACAGCCCAGGGCCAGAATTTCCATGGATACTGGCCCGACCAGCACGGGCAGGGAGTATGGCTGGGCAGGGAGCTGGTCCGGGGCTGGGATGTTGCATGGTGACAGTGTGATCTGGAGTAGGGGCAAAACCACGATCCGTTGCCTGCACACCCCTGTCCAGGGCATGCAAGCAGCAGATCACAGCTCTGCCCCAGCTCTGGCCCACACTGTCACTGCTGCAAGATCCTGGCCCCAAAGCAGCTCCCCACTCAGCCACACACCCTGCCAGTGCTGCTCGGGTCGGACTCCATGGAAACCCAGGCCCTGTGCTGTCATGGCTCCGTCACTTGTAGGTCTCCGTGAAAACAGGCTGGAGCTACATGGTCAGGGGCTGCAGGACAATGGAGTCCAGCCACTGGCTGGATCTGCCGTTTTGTCCACCCCTGACTTAAAGGCACTATGGGATCTGATCTCACAGCAGTCCTGTGGCAGAGGAACCTGCCCCTCTTTTGCCAAAATCCCTTCACCTTAGTTGAGCAGAGTAAGGCTTCTGCTGCCTCCCAGCAAGTGGCTGGCGTATTTTCAGGATTAGCTAACATGTTACCATGTCAGAGTGTTGTCAAAACAAGCCTACCAAATGTGCCTTGGGCTGGCTATATTGCACAGGTTCAGATTTTTTCCTCCTTTAATTTAATTGTGTGGCTTATTGTATTGCTATTGTAAAATGAATATGACTGCACATACACAGTGAGTAGCTTGATTCTGTTAGCATGATTTTTGGAATCTCTGCTTTTGATTGCTGCTAAAGGGCTACATTTTCCAATCTAGGAAGATGTTGTTATAGAAATGATATGGCATGTCTGAAAGGAACTTGAAGTTCAGATAAAACATTCAGAATCTACTAGGAGATCAAACATCCTGTTGGTGTCATTTTAGCCAAAGTGTGTAGGTCTCCAGAGTGTCTCTAGCCAGGAGAAAATATCATATTAGAAAAAATGATTAACACCTTTTGGCAGTCAATGTTACCCCAAAAGGGATATATCCTGAGTGTGGCAGAGAATAAAGAGCATCTAGTTAACTCTTAAAAATAGAGATTTTTATTAGCCAGTGTCCCCTCAGTCGATCAGTTATTATCATGTATGGATAGCAGTGCCAGTTCAGTGACACTAGTTACCAAGCATTCCCTGGGAAGTCCTGTGAGTTATTGTCCTCTATTTTTGGGTGTTGGTTACTTTTTTGTGCAGGGGCCTTTTCCAAAAACTGACTGCAAAGCTGTTTCTTTATATCCAGGAAACTAATTAACTTTGTAAGACATCTAGTCCAACACCCATTATGGTTTAAAACAGAGGTTCTCAAACTGTGGTCCACAGACCACTACTGGTTTGCAAGCTCCATTCAGGTGGTCTGCAGAAAGGTTACAGGACAATCGAGAATATCTGTACTTACAAGTTAAGACTACTGATATTAAAATATAAGTTGTGTGCTTTGATTTGTAGAACATAAAAAAGCTTATTAAGTGGTCCACTGAGACGCTCAGCAATTTTCAAGTGATCTGCGAAAAAAAAAGTTTGAGAACCATTGGTTTAAAGGATTTGTGCTGTCTTCTGATCCTTGGGACAGAGGAGACCACCCATTTGGACAGCAGAGGAGTCTGTCCAAATTTAAATCAGTTGTCCCCTCATCATGAGAGAACAGTTTAGGGTGAGCTCCTTGGCTAAGGCAGGTGCAATCATTAGGGCCCAGTGGGAGATAAAGGCACTTCAACAAAATCAGTAGTAACATAGAAACAGAAAAAAAGAGATTTGTAGAACAGCTATGGGAGCATCCATCACTTCATTCATCAAGCTCCACAGATTGGAGTTTGTCTCCTTGGCAAAGTTTCAAACTTTGCCAAGGAGACAAACTTTCTTAATAAGAAAGTTGATAATATAATAATAATTATATTTAATAAGTTATTTTATAGTTAATAAAAAGTTGATGTAAATCACAGGCCTCATATAAAATAGCATACACAGCATTTATTTTGTATAAGAGAATGAAATATTACTGTTTATTTTCTTTGATGTTTTTTCTCTTCCTTAATTACGCTTTACTAAAAAAAATGACTGCCAAAAGGAAGGAGCAAGAAGGAAGAGCTGGGTACAAAATTTTTCATTCTAATGTTCCTCATTTCTTTCAACTGCCTGATTTGAGCTAGAGCTTAATGTGTCCTATTGGCTGAAGCCTCAGGGAGTACCACTCTACTCTCTATCACCTTTGCTGCTCTACGAAGCATACAAGAGACTTGGACCTTAGAGTTCAGAGTCTGTGGTCCCAAGACAAAACAAAACAACATGTAAGTGTGCTAGCACTGAGAGCAGTATGGCAAGCCACACGTCCTTTCTCTGTCACATCAGAGTATCATGTCCAGATTATGGTGGATATTACTACCATGATGTTTTACATCAACAGATAGTGGTGCCAGGTCTCTCTACCTGTGCAAGGAACTGGTTGCATTATGGCATTGGTGCACAAACCATCAAGCTTAGCAGCCTGCATAGCCACTGCCAGTCTTTATAATGTTGCTGAAAATTGTATAAGCCAACTTGTCTCACTACACCATAAGTAGGAAATCAAGAACTTACTACTTGGAGGTGTGAGATATGTGAATGTGATGAATCAGCATGTGTGAATCTTAAGTTTCTTGGTGTTACTTTCCATTGAATTGGCTCATGCCAATGCACTGAGAGTTTTACTTAGTGCTTTAAATATATTCTGTACCTGCCAGACTGGCAGTGCTCTCTCCCACTCTTGTGGCTAGGGTCATTTATTTCTGAAGTCCCTGAGGCAACATAGCAAGTGATGACAAAGATGGGGTCCTGCAAGCAGGACGTGCATTAAAGCTACAAGAAGAATCTGCTCTAACTGTGATTATGTGAAATTTGTGGGAACCTAAAATGGTTGCTTATAATGGAACTTTTTAGGCTGCTGAATAGCGTTTTGGAGGACTGGCCTGTTTATGTAGAGCAGGTGGAAAAGTTTTTTGAAGTAAATGAGATTACCGTGTGGAAACAGTTAGCTGTATAACTGAGTTTAGTGGGAGGAAAAATAATTATTTAATTGTGCACCCTGCTCACCCCAGAAAAGTCAGAAAACAAAACCTTTAAGGAATTCATGAAAAATTTCCAAGAGCATCTGGCACTCAAGCCATTGGTTATCACAGAAGTGTGCAAGTCCCATAAGAAAAATCAACTTGAAGGAGAATCTATTTCTTCTTTGCAACAGAATTACAGAAATTGTCAGAACATTGTAATTTTAAGAATGGACTTAATGATTAATGCTTAATGAGGACCTCAGAAGCAGATTTGTGTGTGGGTTATTTAATGAAGTCATACAGAAGGAGTTCTTAAGAGAGAAGGACCTTGCCTTTAAACATGCTGTTGAGATTGGAATAGCTATGGAAACTTGAGCAAAAGACACCATAGACTTGTTTGCAGGAGTGCCTGTGGAAATAAGACAGGATGAATTAATCAATATTCAAAAGACAAGCCAGGGCAGGCAGCAGTCTGTGTGCTAAATGGACAGTCTGATGGAAAATGGTCTCATGCTCCAAGTAATTGCTGGTCTAAGGAATGCTATTGCTAAAATTGTAATAGAAAAGGAACTATCCACAGAGTATGCCATGCTAAGAGCAATAAAGAAGATCGTTCAGTAAGGGATAGGAAAGGGAATAACAAGGTATATTTTAATAGGTAGTCCCAGCCTCCATTGTTACTACCTGTATCACTACTGTACCTATCTTGCATAAACAGGAGTGAAAAATCAGCCATCTGGTTGACACCCTGGGTTGCTTGGAAAAGTCATTAAAATGGATAGGTAGAGGATGTACAGTGTCTGTTATCTCCCATTCTGAAAAAAAATAAAAATCAATGTGGAATTAAAGGAGACTCCGCTGTAGTTAAAAATGCATGGGAGAGAACATTGTGCCAAAGGGAGTAATGTTAGTCCCTATAGAATATAATGATAAGCAGTGCCTCTTAGACATAATCATAGGGACCTACCAAAATCATGGTGGAAGTACACTGCATGGTGGCTCCCTTAGTTTCCCCCGTGAGCCCCCTGCTGCTGATTGGTGGAGAGGCCCCGCTGCTTGCCACTTCTGATCTGTGGGGAAGCAAAAACCACCATTTAAAATAAGCTGTAGTTTTTGCCTCCTGGCTGATCAGCAACAAGCAGCAGGGCTATGGGGGCCCTTTGGCCAATCGGTGGCAGGAGGCAAAAACTGCACCAGATTTAAAACTGGTTTTCACCTCCCCACCAATCAGGACTGAACAGCGGGGAGCGGGGGGGAACTGCAAGATTAAAGGAGCCACTGTGTAGTGTACTTCTGCCACAATCTTGGTAGGTTCTTATATATATGACATTGCAAAAGGGGGACCTGCTGTCTGGGGTTGGAATGGTTAAAAGAGATTCCTCTGAAATTGTGTAAAGATGCTGTAGACCCTTTCAAAGGATCCTGCACAGACCAACATAAATTAGAAAGGATATTGAACTTAGTTTCTGAAGTGTTCAAAAAAGGCATAGAAACCTTAAAACACATTAAAACTAAGATAATGGTAGATAAAAATGCCCAGGTCATGTTTAAAAAAATTTGGCTAGTTCCTTACAGCCTGTGGGCCAAGGTAGGTACAGAATTGAGCCCTTATAAAGAGAAAGCATACTTTCAAAAGTAGCCTGGACTGAGTGGGTCAAGCCTAAAGTGGTCAAGCGGGTCAGGGGAGTAGTGCGGTAAGGGTATTTGGAAACTATAACTATAAGGTTACTATAAACCCTGCTCTGAAAGTTGATAAATAACCTTAAATTGAAGGTTTGGGGTTTTTTTGCCATATTAGTAGGGGGACAGAGATTTAACAAAACCAATTTAGTGCAAGTTTACTGACAGATAGAAGTAGAAGAAGATTCAAAGGGGTATCATACCATAAATACAAATTATGGTTGTTATATCCATAAGTATACAAAAAGGGTTAATCATAGACTCTTCTGCTGTGGGGGAAAGGAGCATCGTGGGTGCTGCTTGGCTCAGGTTCTCTTGGGTATGTTTGTAATGACATATGTAAGGAGCCTCCTGATGGAAAGAGTGGAGACCCACATGTTCTGTCTACCTATCAGGCTTATCCCACCAGGCATCAGGACAGTAGCAGCAAGCAAACTAGAATGAGCTTCACAGATCAAAAATAAGAGGCACCTACTGCATTGCCACATTGTGGCTCCTAGTAGTCTGAAATGGTGGGAATGTTTCCTTTCTACAACACAACTACTGGATGAAACGCAAACAGCCAGATGAAGAAAGATGTGGCAGTCACAACTAGTGGTGACCTAGGCAGGTGTTAGGAAAACTAAGAAAACTGCCAAATATCTTTCTGTAGGCACAGAGATTGATTGGCCAACATGGAGAAGCTTGCACTGCCTCTGGAAAAGGGTTGGCAAGACTAAAGTTAACATGCAACTGTGGGGATACTCTTAACATTGCAATCACCATGTGCAACTGTGGACGAAACTTTCAGACTATGGAACACCTACAGGCCTGCCCATGCGCTACCAAGGACGTCACTAAGGCTACAGATCAAGCAATAGCTTGTGCCCATTTTTGGAGTCAAATTTGAACATGGGGACAAGATATGAGAAGGGAATCTCACTGTCTGGGTGCTGGATGGCTCTTGTAAAGTGAGAGTGTTCAACTCGGGTCAGATTCTTATTCAAAGCAAAAAATGCTCTACCAGTGGTACTTACCTGGCAAAATGGACAATTTTTTTTCATCCTTGCGCAGGAAAGGGAATATTGACCTTGTTAAGTCTCCCATTCCAGAGATCCTAGGTTATAATGGTTTGTCCCTTAATTCAGCTATAGTGCATTTGGCAGCAGTCTCAGCCTCCAACCCTCCAATCAAGGGATGGCATCCATCTCTCACCCAACACTCCTTGTGACTTAATCTGGTCCTCACAGGTCCTGATAAGAGTGCCACTTGAATCCATGTTAATGAACTCTTTTCTGCGCCTTTCCTTAAAAATGGTGTTCTTGCTAGCAATCATGTTGGCAAGTTGATGGGGTGAGATCCAGGTAGTCAGGACAGATTTCACCTGTGTTGTATTCTGTGCAGAATGAATAATTCTGAGTCCTCAGGCCTAGTTCTTAATGGACCTTCACTGCATTTCTTGGATGTGATGGGGACACTGGCCCATTACCAGAACAAAGCCATCAAAAATATATATATTCCCTTTACCTGTTTGTATTCATACCTGAGAAGATCCCAAGCACAGTGATTTCAGACGAAATTATCCAAATGGATCTCAGCTTGTATGAAATTGTTATGAGATTGCTAAGGTGGACCCTTTATTGGTAATAAGGGCACATTATATCTGAGGCCATGCTATTCCCATAACATGTTTGTGTGGGGGCCGAGAAACGCTGGCGGAACGGGGCCACTGATGGGGTGGAATTAGAGACTAGACACGCAGGTTGTTGGAAGCAAAAAAACCTTTACTTACAGTCCTTAGGTTGTAGGCACGTTCCTTGAAGTTACAAACTTAAACAGGAACTCGGGCACACAGAAGCTCACACTCACGCAGGGTATGGGGCGTCGGATGAATCCAGCGGGGAGTCGTTGTCAGTTGATCAGGCCTCCTTCGTGGCTTGGAAATGCATGCGGTATCTCTCCTCATGTGTGTCCCAGCTCTCCTCCAGTTTGGGCGGGCATCACCCAAGCCTTTTATTCGGTCAGCGGGCCAATTGCCGACTGACACGTATGCATAATTTAACGTGAGCCAATTGCAAGCATACACTCACTGGTGCAGCTGCAAGGTTTTGGCGGGCTCTGACCATGCACCGAAACTTTTTCCCCGCTACAGGGGAAATCCCTGCATCCGTGCTCACAATGTGCTCAACACAGCTGTGCCGAGGCATCTCTCAACTGTTTTGCAGAGACGGTTTGGATGGTGTTGCCGTATCTGATACCTGCAGAACTGCTACCTAGAGCTCTGTTCATACCTTTACAAAGTGTTACACCATTGTGGAAGCTTCTATGGCAGTTGCCATACATGGTAGATGATCATTCAGTTGCTGTTTGTCTTAGGGAGTGCGGTGCCTACTTCGGGTATGTTGGGTCTATTTTGGCATCACCCGCCAGTGAGAATGTCTGTGTGCGGGCAGTTGGTGAAAGGAGAAAGCAGAAGTTCCTTATCAGTAACTGGAGTTCTCTGAGAAATGTTGTTCACATGCAGTTTGGATTCTGCTATCCTTCTGTTCTTCCTAGGAATGATAAATAATAGAAGACCCTGTTGTTGAGAGGAAACTGAAGAGGAGGAAGTGTGCCTCTCCCTTTATCCCAAGGGTGGGCAAAATACGGCCTGCAGGCTGGATCCAGCCCACAGCAGGTCTTTATCCAGATTGCGGCGGGTCCCTCGGTCCCGCTTGGCCCAAGCGCCATCCAACAGTGGTATGTTCTGCCGCCCCCAGGGCACACAGCAGGGCTGGGGCGGCTCCGTAGCTGGACTGCCGCCTTCTGGCTACCACTGCTGCTGGTCCCAGCCCCATGGTACCGGCCGGGACCCATGCCTGCTCCAGGCTCGCCCACCCAGACTCAGCAGCAGCAATGCGAGACAGAAGCTGCTGCTCAGTGTGGGGTAAAAGTGGCCCCTCCCCCTCACCACTCCAGCACTTCTTGGTGCAGCTGTCTGGGGCCCGTGCCATGCTGGGCTGCCCTGCACCTTCTCTGCACCGTTACCACTGCCCCACCAGGCATCCCAGAGGCAGCGGTGATGGCTGCAGAGACACGGGGCAATCTGGTGCAGGCTCCAGGTGGCTGTACAAGGAAGCACAGGGTGGGGGAGAGGCCACTTTTACCCAGCGCTGAGCAGCAGCTTCTGTCCCATGCTGCCACTGCTGAGCCTAGGTGGACAAGCCCAGAGCAAATGCGTAGGGTTGGGGCTGTGCAGTGTGGGTTCCTGCCAGTACCATGGAGGTGGGGCCAGGAGCTGCGGCAGCCGGAAGGAGCTGCCACCACCTAGGCTGCCTAGAAAGGCAGTCCCGTTAGAGCTGCCCCAGCTCCTCTGCATGCCCTGGGGGTGACAGGATGCACCATGGGCAGGCAGTGCATAGTGGGCCAGGTCCAGGCTGTGCCTGGGTTCCAGCTGATCCACTCCGATGGAGGTGAGTTTGGAGCAGACGTGGGGCACAGTGGGGCTGCATGCTGTTGGTAGTGGTAGGGAGGTGCTGCAGGGCACAGAGGCTCTGGGCTGTTGCAGGGTGGGGCGGGGGCTGAACGGCTCGGGGGCATGTGAGGGGAGCTCCCATGCATGCCCCATCATACCTGCAAACTCCACAACCACACCCTCCCTTACATGAAATCACACCCCCACAAACACCACATCCACCCACACCTTCATCCGTACACACAACTGTCCAGCACAGTTAACAATTACCACTGCCGGGTAATTAGTCATGTTCGGGCTGTTGGCTGAACACCCAGTTTTAGTTCGGCAGGTGGGTATTAGATGGAGTAGAGTTAATTAGGCACAGACACGTGTTTGGTTGTAGGAAAAGTTTACTTGCGTCGCCCGGATAATGATGTGCGACGCAGGTTGAGCCTTGTTCTGTTACAGCTGTTTCATTACAGTTCAGCGTGCAAGTTCGTGTACAGTCAAGCGGTGACGGACGACGAGCACATGATGAGCTGTTGGGGAATCGGGCCTGCAGGGTTTAACTACAACCAGATTAGCGCTGACAGGGAGTCATTAATGGGTGATCAATCCATTAAATCACTTCGGTAATGGGCTCAGGTCTCTCCGCAAAGAGTTCCCCAGAGGTGTCCGACTTGGGCAGAAATTTCTGAACTATTTATAGACATAGGTACCTAACGGAGGTGTCCAACGATGAGCTTCTAAGTGGAATCTTTAATTTTTGGCAAGTAGCAGCTCTTTGTTTCCTCAGGTTGCAAGGTGGTGGGCTAGGTTTCTGTCCGTTATGCGTGAGTTACGTATACAGGGTCCTATGCTTAATTTTTTGACCAATTATATGTAGTTTTCACTAGCATTTTATTTCAGCTGACCAATTATTTGCCACTCTCCGCCAGGGTTTTATTGCAAGAGTCCTAGGAGCTTATCTTTGATCGATGGATGAACTCTCAGGGGAACGCTGTTCATCAGTAAGGCTGCAGCCTTCTTGCTTTTAACTTAGGGACAGAGCTAAGTTTTGCTCTCTGTGACGTAGGAAAGGTTTTGGGCGTATACATTTGCTAGTGGCATGGGCACCTTTTACTGGGTTGTGACAACAACCATGTACCTCTGGGGGGGAGGCCCTTGCCCTGGTACATTCGCACACCCCACCACACATGCATGCACCCACGCCCCTCCATGGACACCCCACAGCCCTCCCCTTGACACAGCTCCCCACAAGCCCTCCATACCCATTCATCCACATCCATACATCCCGACCCTCTCCCACACTACACATCCATACACACACCTACAAGCCCCCACCATATACAAGAGTAAGACTTCATTTTGAGCTATTTTGCCAATCCCCTTTATATACACAACAAAACACATGCATATCAGAACAAAAATATATATTTAAAATAAAATTAAAATATGCTATTGTCAATGTTTGATTTTTAGTATATAATCTGGGTATTTTTCTGGTTCCAAGATGGCAAACCCGTTCCCCAGTAGTTCAGGGGGCAAGGGAGGGACTTCCAGTGGCAATGGTCAGGCATTGGGGAATGGGATTTCTGGTACCAAGATGGCAGCTGGGGGGTAGGGCACCTGTCAGGTGGTAGGAATACCCTTGCAGTCCTTAACAACTCGCCAAAACTCATTAAGTGGCCCTCCAGCCAAAAAAATTGCCCACCTCTGCTTTATCCCCTCAGTGCAAGGGTATGAGCAAAGTGGAGCTAGAGCCCACTGCAGATACTGCTAAAGCAAAGAACCAGTCTGTGGTCAAAGCCCTGAGCATGAAACACCCACAAATGACAACATATATACGAGCAATAGATTCAGTTGCGGGTAAGTAATTTCATTTTTTAGCAAGGTTTTGCCAAAAACCACCTCGGAATGTTTGGAGAGAAGAAAATTTTTGTCTGAAGCTCAGTTCAGGGTCACACAATGTGACAATTTTATGCATTCCTGTACTGATTCCAAGTTTGCAATGAAACCTCAAACTAGGCTACGTAAAACATTTGTAGCTCCATATCTAGCTCTAACGCATAAAAAAATTGCCAACAGATTATATTTCTAATAGTGTTTTAAGTTAATAAGTATGTATAAAGTGAAAATCTTGTTGATTTGTGCAGATGCATACCAAAGAAGCAGGTTTGTTTGACTAGTTTTGAGAAGTTTGGATGTAGCCAGCATGAATGTGTGCCAAGGCAATTCAACTGTGACCAACTACGAGATCCTGTCTGTGACACAGACAATGTGGAATATAATAATCTGTGCACGTTGTACCAAAAAGGAAAGAATATATCATACAAGGGTCCATGCCAGGTATGAAATAATTATTGCACTATTTTTCAAACGTTCGCCATTTTCTAATGTTTTATTTTCAGCTGTATTTGACCGCAATTTTTTTTCTAGTTTGCCAAGATGCCACTTGAAAATTGAAGTTTTCTGAGACCTGGGTCTAAATCCTATTTTACATTGTGTACTAAATTATATGTACACTGCTGCATACCATCAGGTTTCAGGACCTACAGGCTGGGAGACCTGAGTGCTAAACCCTCCTAACCCAGAGGAGATTTGAACTTGCACCTCTTGCTTCTCAGCAGAGTGCTGTAACCACCAGGCCTAGGCTAAAAGAGCAAATGTAGAGAATGTGCATTCTTGTCCTCTTCCTCCTCTATCCCATTCCTCTTCTGTGTGTTTTTTTCTGAAACTAATATTCTGGGATTTACCTGGCCTTACACGTAAATGCAATTATATTTTGCCACACAGCTGCCAGGATGAAGCACAGCCCTCCATGCACTGTGCAGAGTTGTCCATGCAGAGCTGACTAACAAACTGCATAAATCAGAGTCAGGCAAAATACGACGTGCAGGCCACATCTGGCCCACCAGGCCATTCTGTCCAGCCTGTAGGGCCCCTAAAAATGTACTAAATTAATATTTATTCACTCCCAGCTCTGCCTGTCAAAGCTGACAGGAGTCAGGGGGAGTAGGATCCAGAGGGAGCCCACGGCAAGCTTGAGCAACACAGCCCCGCCCCACCCCCAGCCAGTTCCCTGCTTTCCGCCCTGCCCTGCTCCAGCACCTGTCTTCCGTCTGCACCGCTGGACTGCGAAGCGTGGAACCACACTGGTGCAAAGGGGTGGGGAAGGGGGTGTGTGTGTGTGTGCGCGCGCGCACGCAGGTTTGGGGGCAGTGGGTGTGTGTGGGTCGATGTTCATAGGGCAAGTCCCACATGTGCTCCCCACTATATACATGCACCCACAGCCCCTTTGCACTGCCATACACAAATCCCATACTCACCCACACCCCACATATCCACACACCCACATGCTGCCTCACTCCAGGTACCCACATACCCACAGCCCCCCACAAACCTATACCAACCCCCCCACAATATACAAGAGTAAGACTTCATTTTAAGCTATTATACAGTCACCTCTATGTACATTATACAAGCTCATGTAAATCAAGACAAAAATATTTTTAAAATAAAATTAATGAATGTTGTAGATGTTCACTTTTTAGAATATAATTTAGTATTTTTCTGGTTCCGAGATGGCAAAACCCCTTGCTGAAAGGTGTACTTCTGGTGAAGAAGGTCAGGGGCTAGGGGGCAGATCTTCTGGTCACAAGATGATGACCGGGGGTGGGGCACCTGTCAAGGGGTGGAGCTACCCATGCAGCCCTCAATAGCCTGTGAAAACTCGGTAAGCGGCCCTCTGCCTGAAATAATTGCCCACCCCTGTTCTATAGCATCAGATCTTGTAACACTTTTTCATTTACTAAAAATTACATAAAGTAAGACTGCAGCAATTAATTACAGTACCTTGGATAGTTAAATGTAATTTCAGTAGTTTAAGAAAGTTTCATGCATCAAACAGAGATTGAGGTCTGATTACTTCTTCCTTTGCTTTGACATAACTTCCAAACAAAGATGGAAAAATTATCATTAATGAATGTGGCAGAACAATTTTTAACTGACATAAGTCTGACAGTTATCTACATAATGCAGGACACAAGCCTGGACATTGAAATTCATATACAATTTTAAGACTTCACTCAGTATAAGTCTTGAATATTGCAGGTCAGAATATGTTTCCTAATTAAATAACTTGATTGTTCTGTTTTTTTGCATTTTGCTGCATCTTAACAGCAGTAGCACCAGCATTAACCATCATAAAACATCAGCAGCAGAGTTTCAGGCACTCAGCAACTGCCGTAAAAGGTCTGCAATTAATTTTATTCCAACTTTTTCCTCCTAGCAGCAAAGCACACCACAAGCAAATTACTTCAAACTGCTCTAACAGTTCAAAAAGATACTAGCTTCCCACCAACAAGACCTACTACAAGATAGTGATGCTATCTTTGAGTCCATAGCTGAGCAGTAAAACTTCCTGGCTCTAAGAAAGGGGCAGGCAATTATTTTGGGCGGAAGGGCCACTTTCTGAGTTTTGACAAGCCATCAAGAGCTGCATGACAGGCAGCCAGGGACAGATAAATATTAATTTTCTAAAATTTTTAGGGGTCCCACAGGCTGACTAGAATGGGCCTGGCGGGCCACATCTGGTCCCTGGCCTGCATTTTGCTCACCCCTGCTCTAGGAGTTGTGAATTCCTCACCTGGTGAGAAGCTCCACATTCTCTTCTTTCTTATTCTGAACAGAAAATAGCAAAAGGCCCCTTTTGCTAATATTGGAATAATATTGGAAATATTGGAATCACTTCTAAAGAGCACAGGGTAGTCCTACTCTAAAATAACATAATACCTAGCCCTGCATGTCTCCTACTTGCAGATCCTACAGCCTACCACCTTGGGGTTAAGTTTTTCTCAGGCTTTCTCTTCCCTTAGCATGGTGCTAGTGGATGTCAGACAGGCTTACTATAACATGTACTTCTGACATTGGACATGCATCTTCACCGGCAGTTCAATTTTTGGCTTCCTAAGGAACTGAGTAGTTTTGCCACTCCCCATATCCAGTGCACCATGAAGTAAAACTACTGCCTGTGACATTCATTCCTGCTGAATGACACCCAGTAAACCAAATGACAGTACAGCATTACTTAATGTGGTACAAACAGCTCCCTTATGTGTGCGTGAACAACCTCAGCCCCCTGTTGATCAGCTTGAGATCAGTAGTCAAAACCACAGTCAGTTAGTTAGATCTATATTCTGCCCTTCCCAAAAAAGGCTCAATGCAGCTTACAATAAAAGTTAAAGTAATTATAAAAACAGAATAAAATATTAAAATAAGAAAATATAACAAAACCTCCCCAAATACCCCCAAATTCAAAATAAACTACCCCACCCACTCTTGCTCCCCTGCTTCTCACTGAGTGTCCTCTCTGTCTAATTGAATCTCACTTGCCATCCCACATTCACTATCTACATAGAAGATAAACATTTTCTTCCCATGTTTCTTCCCACTGCCCTTCCTTCTCCCCGAGGGGGGTCGTCCCTTCCAGCCCCATACCTGCCTCTTTCACAGAGAGGCCATAGCTGTCCCACCTCCATGCCTCTCACTCGGGGGGTCAGCTCCCCCCGCCCTTAATGTTCTACCAAGCCCTTACCTCCCTCTCTCACAAAGAGGGTCATGGCTACCCTGAAAGCTCATTCACCCTCCCATTCCCCCAGCTAGTTACTTGGCCTGATCACAGAAACTTGACTGATTGACACCATAGAGTTAATTCTTAACCTGATCCCTTTGGGATACTTTTCACCATATGCTGAGACCCAAGGAGTTCGATCAAGTAAGAGCAGTCCACGCTATTTTTTTTCACATTCAAATGCAGGAAAAGACCACTCACACTTTTTGTGTGTGACCACCTAGTTTGAGAAGCCAGAGATATAAAATTTGTTTGGTATCTTACTAATTTGTGGTTCCAGACACCAAAGCTGTCCAAGGGGAGCAGTGAAAATGGTATTAGGAGGCTTCAGCTGCCACAGAAAATGCCCAGAAGACATTATTCACATCTTTCCATGCATTCTGTCTACCTAAGCTGTAGAAAATGCTCACTGATATGTATGATCATTAACTTCAGTTTCTGGAGTTGTTACTCTTTTGAAAATTATGTTTCTTACCTCTTTTTTGCTATACAAAATGTTGCTCCAAATGGCTGATCCATGAATCAACTAGTTTTATTGACTAGTAACCTATCCATTGGTTTTGAACAATGTCAATAGAAACAACAAACCATAGAAAAAACCTTCAGAAGAAAAGATGAAAAGTAGACTGTTGTGAAACTTTGTCTCTCAGCACTACGTGAAAAGTCCCACACTGGGTCAGACCAGTGGTCCATCCAGACCCATGTCCGGTCTCTGGTAGTGGCAGGAGTGTTTGCTTCAGAGCAGTGGTTCTCAAACCTTTTTGGATTCAAGTCACCCTCCAAAACTTTTCAAAATTTAGTGCCACCCCATTAAAAAAAAGTAATTCAAATAGTGTATTCATATGATAACCGTTATAATTCTGTCATTATGTTAGTAACTGAACTTTATAATTTTATTCTGTTCACTTCACTGCCACCGTGGTCAAGTGGAACTGAAGCATGTACTTCCCACCGAACCAGATAGGGAAGCAGCTGTTGCAGGTTCCCGTGCTTTTGCCACAGCCCTTCTTAGTCTGATCCTGCACAGTATGTCCTGGAAATAGGAGCATGGGGCAGATGGAACTGTCTCATGTGCCTCTTTTCAGGTTCCGCATTGGAGCCAAACTGAGAAGCAGCTGC
>JAGPOW010000261.1:164223815-164315416 GCA_030014935.1 Caiman crocodilus | reverse complement strand
GCAGCTGCTTATTTTTTTTCATTTTCTTTTCTTTCTTTAGCCCTTCTGCAAATCAACAGAGCCAGTATGCGGACACAATGGTGAAACCTATGGAAGTGTATGTGCAGCTTATTCTGACCGTGTGGCTATAGACTACTATGGACAGTGTCAGGCTGTCGGAGTTCTCTTAGACTATGGCTTTCATACAGAATGTGCTTCTGTTAAGTGTCCTTCCCTTTCATCTGCTGGATGCAAGCCAGTTATTGCACCAGGTAACTGTATTGATTGTTGTTCAGGTTTATTTAGAGTTTGAGAGTATCTGAAGGCTAGCCACACAAACAAGTTCATCCTTGGACTGAAAGTGACTTCTTTTAAATATGTTCTATTCTTGTGTGTGTTTCTGAGATTGAGGTGGAATATGAAATTCACATCTTTAGAGGTCCAGAATATGCCCTATTTTGAAGGCTGAATTGGGGCTGCAGAGGCAGGATGATAGAAGCTAGTTGAAAGAACTGGAGGAGTAGCATTTAGTACAGGGATTGAAGATGTGGTAAATTTAGAAAACATGGGAATATCTTCATATGAAATCTTAAAATTCTGCCTCATGAGCAGTCTCACCTCTGTATAACAAGATCTTAAATCCCAACATGTCATTAACAGTTTAAAAAAAAGTTTGCTGTCTCTGGTTACGTAACAAACAACCTTTTGATTACACATGTGCCATTTGTAATAAAGCACTTCTTTATCTGAGTCCACAGCAGTCTAAACAAGCTGGTCTCTCTCCCTCTCCCTCTCTCCTGATCTGACTCCCCATCCTCTAGAATTCAGCTAGTGATAGATCTAGGGGCATATCCTTCCTCAAACTTAGCTTGTAATTGCAAAACTTTTTAGCTTCACAGGAATTTCATATCACATTTAAGTGGCTAAAAATTATACCATAATTCTACATTAGAATGGATCATTTTTGAGTTTCAAATATGGCAAACCTAACCTTTGCTCAGAAACTATTTAATTCAACTGCTGAATGGGCAGGTCTATTCTCATAAGTGGAACCTTGTCTTTGTTTTAGGACTTTTGTTACTATATTTTCCATTTACTGGAATTTTTACCTTCCACTTCAAATGATCATTTGAAATCTAGGAAGTAAAGCTTGCATTTTGTGCATGTCTTGCAGGAGCCTGCTGCCCCCTGTGTGCTGGAATGCTCAGAGTCTTATACGATAAAGACAGGCTGGATACGTTTGCCCAGGTAAAGAAATGTAGTTGTTATCCTTTTAGAATGGTGCATGTATTTAGAAGGGTTGCATGCATTTAAAATAGTCTGCCATTTATAACATAATGTGTTCCCTGGATTATGCCCTGCACACCCGGATCCTGCCTTGTGCTGTGCATATCGGGCCCCACACACCTGGATCTTGTCTTGTTCATGCCCTGGACAAACCCTGCAGGACAGGTGGAGGACATGGAGGGGAAGATAGGTGCTATTGAGCATTGGAGAGGCAAGAGTGCTGAGTGGCGGGTTGGAGGGGGCAGGAGTCCTATATTGGAGATTCAAAACAGTCTTCTGCCACTGCCGTTGTTGCCACAACCTGGTCTTAACTGCCCCTGCTGTTGCTTTTACATCAGCAACATAATGTCTGTGCACCTGGCTGCTGCTGCAAGGGCAGTGCCATGGGGTTGCTCTTGCTGCTGGGACACATACTCCCCATTCTTCCTATACTCTCTTAAGTTGGTGCCCAGGTCTAGTCCCCTTTTCCCTCACACCAAGGTATGCCACTGCCTACAATGTGTGGGGACACCTCCAGTAGTGAATGTCTAGAACTGGATATGACATTTGGGTTCTGCCTCCCCAGTCTATTTCATAGAGGAGCGACATTTGCTTCACCAACCCACAATGTGATGCTTCAACATAGAGTTTGTCACATGCCTATCTGCTGGAGCCCTCAAATTTCTCCCTACTGTGTTGCTACTTGCCCCAAAGAACAGAAAAGTTGCCTATCCCAGCATCTCAGACCTTTCTCTAGATTCTGCAAATATAGTGAGGGATCTCTGCTGGATTATGAAGAAAAAAATTATAGGTCCCCCTCTCTGGAGAGGGGGTCAGCCTAGAATATCACTTGCCCAGAAGTCACTACTTCTAAAGGCAGCCAGTAAGAAGAGAAAAAACAAAATATGTTATAAAAATAAAACAAGCATAAGAAACCAGTTACCAAATGTTGAAATACAGACAGAAATTTACGAGTAAACATACAAAATAAAATACCAGAACACTGACCTGTTTTTACCCTGCATGTTAAAACCAAAGATGCAATCCTTAGCCAATTTCAAGGGCCTAAATGCAGCCTCAGCCCTGCCCCTGCCCATCAGAGCATCCTGCATTCCCCTGTCAGCTTTGTTTTCCCAGCCTCCTTTCCTGGGATCCAGCCCCTCCCTTGTACCTAGTAACACTGAAGACAAAGCCATGCTCTTTAGCCAGGTTTAAGTACATTTGCCAGTTCAGCTATTGACATATTTAATCCTTTCACTTCTAAGGAGAGGGAAGGGGGGGAGGGGTGTCGGGTCACTCTGTGCCAGTAACCTCCTAGCCCAGGGGCAGGTACAATATGAGCCACCGGCCAGATCCAGCCCTCCAGGCCATTCTATCCAGCCCACAGGGCCCCTAAAAAATTGAGAAAATTAATATTTGCTCCTGTCTGCCTGTCAAAGATGACAGGAGCCAGGGGCAGTATGACCCAGGGGGAGCCCACAGCAGACTGAGCAGACCAGCCCCACCCCACCCCCAGCCATTTCTTTGATTTCCTGCCCCTTCACTTCTCTGTCACCATGTGGCTCCTGGCTGCATTGCTGATCTGGGAGCATGGGACTGCACCGGTACCCCAGGAATGGAAGGACGGGGTGTGTGTGTGTGTGTGTGGTGAATCCCACATGCACACCCAACCATACACATGCACCCACCCCTCTGCCACCCTCCACCACACACACAGCACCCACCAACCCCATACCCACCCACACCCTGCATAACCACACATACATCCACATGCTTCCTCACCCCACACGCTCATATCTATCTATTCCTCCCCCAGACGCGCACACCCCTCCCCACCCAGGCTCCCACAATATACAAGAGTAAGACTTCATTCACCTCTGTGTACACTACGTAAACACGTAAATCTGGACAAAAATATTTTTTGAAATTAAATTAATGAATGTTGTAGATACTCTTTTTAGAGTATCATCTGGTATCTTTCTCGTTCCAAGATGGCAAAACCCCTTGCTGAAAGGAGTACTTTCAGAGGCAAGGGGAGGGACTGCTGATGGCAAAGGTCAGGGGTTGGGGCAGGAGGTCTGGTCCCAAGATGGCAGCCAGGGGGCAGGGCACCTGTCAAGGGGCGTGGCTACCCATGCAGCCTTCGACAACTTGGCAAAACTCAGCAAGTGGCCCTCCAGCCGAAATGATTGTCCGCCCCTGTCCTAGCCCCCAAGGTGCACTTTTACCAGACTACAGTCTTGTATGTGTTTTAGCTACGTAGATTTGTTGCTCTGATCTGCTGTTGTTCCTATGTGATGGTTTGACCGGCTAGATATCAGACTTCTTTTCAAATGTAAGCATATCATTGTCTGACCAGGCATCCCCTTGTCTCTTGGCACATCTGTGTGGAGGACCAATACACTAACCAATTCAAATGCTCATTCGCAATCAGTGACTCTTCTAAGTGTGAACAGCTGTGGGCTGTTCAAGTTAATCACCACTTTACTAACACAGCCTTAGCTGAAATAAAAAGATACATCAATATTACACTAGTTCAAATATATAACGTGTACAAACACAAGAACAATAAAACTGAACACAGCTTTGCACTAGCTACAGAGACCAAATGCCTCAATGATAAACATAGCTTGGGGGCGTATCTGTGCATGATACATGGTGAACCCCCAAAGTAACTTTGTCTTGTAGTACCTTTGTGACAAACCTCCATCGGGTTTTTTGGTCCAGTGTCTTTTTTATGATGATATCTGGTCATAACATTTTTGTTCTTGCCAACCCTATGATTTTAGCTCCGAAAAAATAGGACTGGAGTGTTTTGTAATTGTGATAGTCCAGGAAATGTGTGCGAAGCAAGGGGGGGTTTTTGTTTGGTTGGTTTCTTTTCTGGGAGTAATATCTTTTATTGTAGGGTTGCCATATTTCCAGGATCAAAAAAGAAGACAACAGGCCTGTGCCCTGCCTCTGGCCCTCACTTCTAAGTCCCTGCCCCCCAGCCTTGCCAGTACTTCTCACTCCCAACCCGCAGCCCCCTGCCCCCCCCGTGCTGCTGCCGATGCAGCTCCTTCACATACCTGGAAGCAGTTTGCTGGGGCCTGGGTGCAGGGCATGTGACCCCTGGCAGCCAATCACCTTGCCTGCTACTCCCAGGGCCAAGCTGCTAGTGCTTGGGAAAAGTGGAGGCCCAACAAAAACCCAGACATACACTTGCATTTTAAAAATCCGCCCAGTCACAAGGACAGGAGACCAAAAAAGAGGACATGTCCAGAAAAACCCAGATGTATGGTAACCCTAATTGGGACTTCTGTATAGTTGAGAGAGATGTTAGACAACGTTTTGGGCACAATGTGCACAGTTCCAATAAAATGCATCTTCCCCACCAAATTTTTGCTTCTGCATTATTTCCAGAAATACAATTAATTAGAAACTGCTAATTATTGCCAAGTATGCAGTTTCTTTTGATGAGTGTTCACATACGGCATACAGTTGCACCGTGCTATCAGCTGCATTTCTGTGAACACCATGCTTTTTTCTGAAGGCTAGGAATGCCTACCTGAAATTATTTTCTTATGAGGTTATTTTGTGAAAGCCTCCAATGACACAGAAAAGTCTTATAGCCAGCGCTCAGTCCTATCTGCATTTCCTTTAAATCCTAATGTATTGTGATTTTACCCTGATCTCCAGGATTGAAACGTACTATAGACCTCACCAATCAATTGTGGTCTGTATGTCAGCTACTCCAAAAGCAGAAAGGAGTCAAGATTTATTTTTCTTTGAAGTTCCTTAGAGTCTCTGGGCACATCTACACGTGCAATTCATATTATTTGGATTTATTGTGTAGGCATTTACTACCTGTACATGTACAGGGTTTACTTCTCATATGCAGGTAGTAAATTTACTGCACAGTAGACAACTGTTTCCTAGCATGATACCACCTCTGCAGAGGAGAAATGTAATTTAATGTAATATCACATGAACAGTAAAATTCTCATTTTTCTTCCAGGTTACAAATAAAAAACCAATAACTGTACTTGAAATACTTCAAAAAATCCGTCTACATGTTTCAGTGCCACAATGTGATGTGTTTGGATACTTAAGTATAGAATCTGAAATTGTGATACTTATCATCCCAGTTGACCAAAACCCCAAACCATTACAGGTAGAATATATTATTAAATTTCTGTTTATAGCAGCATGTGTTATAGAATAATAGATGTTATGTTTCAACTCTATACTATGAACATTTCTTTGTTAATTTAACCTTTTAAAACTAGTATAATAAAATGTGTAAGAACAAGACATCTGGGTAGTATTGTTGTGCGCTACATAATGAATGTGCTGGGACTACTTTGGTGGTTTGTAGGGCTCTGTGAAGCTTTGGATGTTGATTCAGTTTGGAGGAGATTTGGCCTGATTCGGCGCTGAATCTCTGAATCAAATCAGGAGACTAATAAAAAGGTCTGAATCAACTTGAAGCTCTCTGAATCCTTTTGAAAAGATTCAGAGAGCTTTGGGGAGATTTAGGCAGCCCCTGCTTGCCACCACAAGGAGCTGGACCTGGACTCCATGCCAGTAAGTAGAGGGGGGACTGGGACTATGGGGGGACCCCCGCCAGGCCCCATCCCCTGCCTTCCTGAGTGCCCCCTGACCCCTGCCCACTCTCCCAGCCCTGTCAATAGCTACCATACCCAGCCCCAGCATACTGACTGTTTGGAAAAAAACCCCCAAAACCTGCACTCACTGGCTCCTGCCAGGCAGGGGGCAATCCCCGCTGCCCACCCCCACCCCCGCACTGCCCTGAGCTGCATGGGAGGCTCTGCCACAAGCCCTCAGCCCCGTCAGCGCCTGCCCCACCCGGCCCCAGTGCCCAGGCTTTTCTTTTCTTAAGCCCCGCACTCACTGGATGCTGCAGGGGCCGTGGGGGCTCATGGCAGAGCCCTCCCACAGCGCGGGGCCGTGGGGGGAGGAAGGATCCCGCCTGCCTGGCCAGAGCCGGTGACTGTGGGGCATTTGTTATTTTTGTAAGAGCTGGGATGCTGGGCTGGGAGGGGCAGCCATGGACAGGGCGGAGGGTTTGTGGGGCGTGGCTGGGAGGTGGATGGGGTCTGTTTTAATTCAGCTGATTTGGTGGTGACTGAATCTCCGAATCCAATTCTGCAGAATTGATTTGGGACAGTGATTTGAATCGCTGAATCAAATCATTTCCCCCCAAATCTGCCGAATCTGAATCCAAAGCGAATACTATCTGCTTTGAACAGGCCTAGTGGTTGGATCTAACAGTTTCAGCTCATACAGAAGTGAAAGTGGATGCATTTGACATGCCTACTGTTTTTGTAAGAGGCTTTAAATGAAAAGGTGGCTGTCAGTGCAGGACCAGGATGCGAAAGAAAAGAAAATGCTACAAACTGTACCTTTTCATTAAAGTCAGATGTTTTTAAATTTAAAAATACAATAAAATAATTCCAACTGTTATGAACTACCTACTATGAGCTGTTTCTCACAATAGGAAAATGAATAAAGAAAAGATTGTAATTAATTTTAGAACGAAAAGTATTCCAGAAGGTTACCAGCTATATTCATTTCCCTTTCTACCCTCCCACCCCCTCCACCTGTCTCTCACCCATTGACCACCTCAATTTACATTTTAACCGACTGGGTTTGTTGCATACATACTGGCCTCTGGCCGCTTTACTACTCCATCCAGGAAGGGCACAGACCATCTGTAGGCGCATCCTCTGCCTGACCCAGGTAATTGCAAGCTTTTGGGTACAAAGAAGAATTTTCCTAACTATTTGAGTTGGTCTAATAAAAGATATTGGGTTTACTTTCTCTTCCCCCCCCCCCCCAAATATTCCAGAAGATGCTTCACGTGATTGTCATGAACTTAATAAATGTGTTTTTACATCTGAATTTGTAGTATCGGGCCATTAGTCTGATCCTGAAATGTTTGCCAACAGGTAAAAGTTTATTTGGCTTTGGTCATCTAAGTGGCGGTTTTCACATCTGTGTGTGGGTAGCAACTCTGCATCCTGGCGGTGTGGACATGTGAATACTGTCTGCACCCACTGTGTCATGGGTGTCCAGCATATAGCCTGTAGGCTGGATGTGACTTGTAGAGCCCTATGATTCAGTCCACGAGTCTCAAACCAGCCCTACATACTGTGTGGCCTACCGAGCTGGTCTGGCACGGGCCTGGACCCAGTGCTGTGACTGTAGCATAGGAGGTTGGTCTGGGGAATGTGCTACATGCAGCACCTGTGCTGGATTGGCCCTGTGCATTGGCTCTGGGGCAGGAGTGGTCTGAGTAAAACTGCACCAGAGCCAGGATGCAGAGCCAGTCCAGCAGGATGCTGCATGCAGTGTGCACTGTGCTGGCTTATTGTGTCTCATGCAGTCATGTGTCCAGCTCCATGTGCAGCAAACGCTAGCTCCACTCTGGGGCTCATTCTGCACGGGGCTGGCAGGGCTGGACCAGCTGAGCACACCACATGCAGCATGGGAGGCTGGCACAGGATATGCTGGACTGGACCTGTGGACTGGCCAGTGAACCCTGTCCAGTGACCCTAATCCAGCCCTATAGGGCTGGATGAATTTTCATACTGGCACTATGGACATAAATGGAGCACTCAAAAAAAGCTCCCTGCCTGGCCTGGCATATACATGACTGCGTATGCTCACTCTTTATGTAGGCATATTATTGTCCACCAGCCAAAATCACAGCCAACTGGTATTAGATGGAGAAGGAGGGGACTCTGCTTTAGTCCCAGTAGCTGAGTGGTTAGAGTACCTACCTGGAAACCTGGAGTCCCAGGTTCTGGAGCCCTCCCCTTGACCAGAGGTGTCTTGAACATGCAATTTCTTGACCTCCTAACACAATATTCTGACCACTCCACAGGTCAGGCAATACGTAGGTGGTTCTTCACTGTACCTTTTCTCCAGCACTGGCCTCTTGGGCAGGCTAGAGAGGGAAATGCATGGAGCCATGAGGATGAGAGCAACCCAGAGGTTGTGTGGCTCAGTGAAGTGAGAGCTCCTTG
This sequence comes from Caiman crocodilus, assembly GCA_030014935.1. NCBI lineage: Eukaryota > Metazoa > Chordata > Crocodylia > Alligatoridae > Caiman > Caiman crocodilus. Next base: position 164,307,137 of record JAGPOW010000261.1, on the reverse strand, counting down.
AAAAGGCAGAGTGAGACCCAGATTTTTGCCTGGAGCCTTGCTTCCAGTGGAACAGAAACTTCTCTGTGGTATTGCCCTTCCTCTGTTTTTTCTGGTAACTTAAAAACAACGAGCAGTGGCTCGGAAGGATTATTGCAAAGACCTGGCCTGTGGGACGTTTATAGACGTGCTCTCGGAGGGGAACGGCTTTAATTAGAGAGGCTCCGAGAGCAGCTTTAATTAAAGCATCAGAAGCATCTTGAGTATCAGCATCCCCATGATGAAAAATGGTGGTGGGGGCGCTTTAACTAAAGGTCCTTGAACAAGCTTTACTTAAAGCACCCTCACCGCCATTTTTCAGTGCAGGGATGCTAATGCATGAGGTGCTGGACTCCAGCAGACTCGATTAATTGAGTCTGCTCTAATTACAGTGTGTTTGGAGCAGCCTCACTGCTCATATATAGGCATCCATAGTGTTTTGAATGCTGTTAGCAAGGCAGTGAAATACTCGTTGAAACTTTCTGGACAGGAGGCTTTAGCACCTGGGTCTCTGGAATCATAAGCAAGTGCCCTAAGCACTTAGCTTTTGTAGTTAAAACATGGGAGACCCTTACCCCCTTCTTCCTGGGACTTGTACTCAGGTACGCAGATATGTAGTTGTCTGTGCGTGCAGATTTACCCCTTCAGGGAACAGAATCCCAGTTCAAACAACTGCCTTTTAAACAGGCAAAGGGAAACAGGATTTCACCCTAAATGCATACAGCGCATTGCACATCTTGATACTAAATATAGATGTGGATTTGGTTGACAGCCAGCCAGTTGTCAGATGTTTGTCCATTACCATAATCTATTATTCAGGGAGCTGTGGCAGTTCTCACCTGCTGAGACCCTGCCTCTGTACTTCTCTCTTTCTTACTGCCCTCATTATGAGGGTGCTCTGAGGTTCCCAAAGACCTTTGGGGATCTGTAGGTCCGTACGGCACAAGGTGCTGCCTAGCATGTGGTAGTATTGCTAGTTTGTGCTAGCAAACAAATGCACAGAGTTGACAATACTAAGCTCTGTATACAGATCACTAAACCAAGACCAAAGCCTTTACCCTGTTTTTGCCGGGAGCAGCTTGGACCAGCCACAGTAATAACAAGCTTCAAATAAGTGGCGTCTGCCTTTCCTTGGAGCGGTTGTTTTATTCTCACAGTTTGCTGAGCAGAGCCCTGCAGGTCCAGAGTGAAATATCATGTTTTGTTTTTTAACAATGTCCTTGGCTTTTTGTTGGTACTTCCGGTAGATTTTTCAAGCTCTGGTAAGAGCACGTAATTATATTGAGGTTGTGTTGACATGCATTTCTTAAAAAATAAAGGCTTAGCTTAAAAAGGGGGTGAAAAGTGGACTGTAATTTATTTTCTGCTCCTGCTGCACCACAGATATTACCCGGGCAATTCCTTTTCCTCTGACTGCAGTATATTTTAAAACATTCTGGTTCTTGTTTTTTCTTCATAAATTAATTTTGTGCGTTCGTTTCCTGGATGGGCAAGGAAAGTCTAGTAGCAGTGCCTGGAATTCAGTTGATGTGACTAGCATTGAATCTGCTTACATTGTAGCAGAAATTAGCTTTATGGCAAAACCATGTTGGTTTTAGTTTTTATTTGCCTTGAATGTTGTATGCCTGGAAGCCTCTAGTTAATACTCTGGGGTTGTTGAATTTATTTGGTTGTAGTCAAGACTGCAGCTGGATAACCAATATAAGCCTAATTTTCCACCCATCTCCATTAATATAAGCTCATGAAAAAAATCAAATTGTCTTCAGGAGGGCTTGGCTGAAGACTGAAACGAACATTGAATCCTTCTATAACGTTTTAAATGAATCAGACAGAGAGTTCCTAAGACTATGACATGGGTGTGTATACCAGTGGCCAGGAATCTAACCTGTTTTGCTGCTTTGTAGAAAATATAATGTAGTCGATTGTTCCAGCTAAGGCCTGGTGAACTGCACTCAAATCTACTTGATTTAATCCCTGGAACAAGTAATTTATAAGATACCACCTATGTTTGAGACCGTATCTCTTCTGACTGCAGAATAGTTGCAATCCTTTGGGACTGGGTAGATTGAAAAGCACTAGACATACACAAAAGAGGCCAAGGAGAAGCATTCATGGCCAAAGGGAGCCAATGGGGGAACAGGTTCCTAGGCCCAGACTCTGTTACACCTCTTAGGTGTGTAAGCAGATTTAGGTGTCAAGGTGCAATCCTCTTCTACCCCATTTGACTCCAAGAAAAATTGTTAATGCAAAGATGAGTGGACGCTCTTCCTCCTCGCTCTCTTTGTGATTGAATGTTAAGGTTCAGACGATGGAACATTACACAAGTAGATGCATTAAGGGTGGCATTTTATTCTTTTTTGGTCATCAAGGCATTCAGATTTGGTCATCTGTGTAGCATTTCTGGTCACTTAAATCCCTAAAAAATCACTTACAACTTGGCTTTCTGTTCCTGGGTGTGTGGATGTATGATTATATTTCTTGGCCTCGTGAGATTTCAATGGTAGCGTTTATGAATTTAAGGCACGTGGCAGTGGGAGGACAGAGTGTAGTTGCAAGATAGTTTTTAAAAACTAACAGTGATGATGGGAACATGAATTGGACTAACTTTGAATAATTCGGAGCTTTCTCATCCTATACTTTGTTTGCTGATCACATATTTTATATCAAACTTCTATATGTTCAGAAGAGAATTACTAACTTTTTAATTTATTTTTTCCTAGATTGAAGCCTGCAATAAAGAAGCAGAAAAGATAGAATCGCTGATAAATTCTGACAGCCCAACTTTAGCATCCCATGTGCCATTATCCGCACTTATTGCATCCCAAGTGCAAGTTTCATTAAGTATATCTTCTCCCTGTATAAAAGCCATGCCTGTGCTTCACACCCTATTCTTGAGCTTCGTATTCACCTTGTTGGCAGTTATATACAATACATAACTGCTTAGAAAATGTGCAGAATAAGCATTGTATTTTTTTCTACACTGCGAAGGACATTCAGAATTGCTATCTTGTTGGTGAGCAAGAAATTTTAATCGGAAGGAAAGAATCAGTTCAGCCCAACAAAATACAAGAAAAAATTGTTAATATATACACCTTTTCGTTAAAAATTAAGACTATTTGAAATAATCCAAAGGACAACTCACCTTTTAACCACTAGTCATAATTTTCCAAGCATAATTGTTTTCTTTAAAAATACTTGGTTCCCATAAAAATGCCGTACAGGATTCTAATGTTGTAGTTATGGGGTTGTTATACAATTACTTTCAGCTGCAAACAAATACCGTATTAAGGTTATTCAAAAGTGTTATTTTTTATATGATCCAAATGTGTATCATTGAGAATAAGCATGTGCTTATTTTAACCATCAATTTTTGAAAGAAATGAATTGCTGCTACTTAGTTTACCAAAAACTGTTGAGTCATTTTCCATGTAAATACTTATATTTTCATATTTTATTATAAAGGAAATGAAGTAGCCATGGGCCTATTCCAGGAAACTTACACGTGTAAGTAAATATCCTGATGTGCGTCTAAGTATTTGGAGGATATTGGGCCCCATTTTTGTAAAATGACAATCATTCCTGCTTGGTGCAGGGGGCTGGACTTGATGATCTTCTGAGGTCCCTTCCAGCATTACAATCTATGAATAATCTATGAATGTGCTAAGCCAATACCTTACTTACATGAAGAAATGTGTTCATTTTTACAACTTTGTACATAACAGATTTTCTTATTGGATGCAAAATTATAAATAATTTCAATCTATATTTATAAGTCCCATTTGAAATATTGAAGTATTTGCATGTTATCTAATTAAATTTATACTTTAAATATGTTTAAATGTTTTATAGAGAACTTACATTTTATTACTTATTGCGTTTTATGCACCTGAACCTAGTCTACATGAAGTTTTGTGTATCAGTATTATAGTAGCCAACTTCTGAAGCATATACAGGAAAAACTAATTTTGCCAAAATTTTGAACTTATAAAGAAGGCACTGAAAACTTTTGGAACATCTGTATGTAACTAGCATGTTTGTAGAAATTGTTGTCTGTTAAATCTTTGCAATGCAAATGTATCAAAGCTTTTTTTATTTTAATAAAAAAGAACTTTTATTTTCTCATGTGTACTTAGGAACACATACTTAACTTCATAAAATTCTCCATACATTTTAGGGAGTGTTTTTAAGTCCAAGTATGCATCAAAGTACGTTCAAAGTTACTGTTTTTGCAGTAACTTTGTATCACTTCGCAGTATACCGGAAGCAGCACATTTGTTTTGTGGAGAATATAGAGCTACTGTATATCTTTTCATTATTTTCCAGGTCTGCAAAATTATGGTCAAACATAACCTTTAATCCACAGTAGAATAATCCCCTCTGTTCTGTCAGTAGGAGTGCACACAGATCAGTGGTAGAATTATGATCCTAGTTGTAACTAAACATTTAGGGCCGAAACAAATTAACTTGGTCAATCAATATTATATTATTGAATAATGCCATTTTCACATACTTAACAGATAGGCAGATAAATACAAGTGTAGGCTGAAAGTTTCCATCAAATGGCACTGGGAAGATTAAGGCATGTTAGGGGTTGGTGGGGGAGAGAGGGGCATTTTTATGCAAATACCTGTTGAAGCCATTCTTTCAGAATATATTGTTAATCCACCTGTTTCTGGGAATCCTCCACTATGTTTATAATGTCTTTAAGTGTATAAAGTCATTAAACTGAATGGTCTTGGCCCTTTGGACCTGTTGGAAAGTTGCAAGCATATGAGATATTTATTCAGTGCTTTAGTTCTTTACAAATAATAATCATCCTTTTAAGATCTAGCATGTTCAATCTTGCTTCAGCTGGTACATCATGATAGCTATAGGAAGAACATGATAGTTAAGTAACTTTAAGTCATAAGCAATTTTATAAAAATACTTTGAATGAAATGTTAAACCACCTTTTCCTTGTTGAATACACTGTATATTAATAATTGTATTGCACCAATGGCAATATCATGTTCAATAAGAGGGAGTATAGAAAATATACTAACCTCTTATTCAAATGAATCATAAATTTTATAAGAGCAAATCGTTGGACATTTGTGAATTCACAAATGAATGGGAAATAAGTGTGTGCTCAGTAAGAAAATAATGAGGAAGGTCCAAGATGTATTGATCAGTCTGTGTAAGTATAGATGAAGAAAATTCCCAATTCCTGAGGAACAGCCAAGAAACTGCAAAGGCTTTGGGCTCGTCTTCTAACTTTGCTTGTTGGTCCAGTAATATTTCTTTTAAAAGTGCATTATTAGTTTGGGGAAGGAAATGGTAAAACAATTCTGATTCTTCTAACTCTCACAAAAAAGCTTATTGCATAGAAATTCGGAAAGAGATTCAAGAACCAAAGAGGAATCAAGTTGCACCTCCAAGCTATGAAATCTGGGCCTAATAGGAGAAAACGGATAAAGGTTTCAGATGGGTTTTACAGATTTGGCTAGAGACAGAAGTTGCATACAAACTGGTACGAGTGACTGGAAGCTGGTTTAAACCTGTAACAAAACAGGAGTTCAGTGGGTATAAATTGGTTACAAAGCGGCTGAACCTGGTTTAAGATAAACCTGGGTGGATACAGTAGCAGATCTAACTGATTTATATTAAACTAGTCTATGGAACTTCGGTCCGAGATCACTTCCTGACTCAAGTGATGTCCCAGTCGCCCAGCATCCCATAAAACTAATTTCTGCTATAATGTGTGCTGGGTGGCAGGGCCTAATCCTACTCTCCGTGGAGCACTTCCACCCTTGCCACCTGGCACAAGCCCTTCCCCCACTCCTCCCCAGGCTGCCTGGTGCGTCCTGCTGGACCTGAGCCCTAGCTGCAGCCAGCAAGGCACGCCGGGGGGCCTGGGGAGCTTGCATCGGGAATGGGAGATCTGCACAGAAATCAGGATTGGGCCCCACTGCCCAGCACAAACTCCCTGGGCCGCCTGGTGTGTCTTGCTGGGTGCAACTGGTGCCAGGCTCTGACGGGACATGCTGGGCAACACAATGGGGAAGAACCCATCTCACAGGCCCGAGACCAGGGTGGGGGGCTTCATCCCCTCCCCCCACTTTCCATAGGTGATGAAAGGCTGGGGCTAAAGGGGTTCAGCCCCTCCCCAAACATGGGCTTTGGGGAGTTGCAGTAGGGGGGAGGGGGGCACACAGCCAGCATTGCAACCCAGCATGTGGATGACTAGCTGCCCAGCATGGTAGGCGAGTATCAGTCTGTCTGTTCTGTAAAAGCGAGGGGCTGGGGCGGGGGGAGCACAGATCCAGGCCCCCACATTGAGGAAAGGAGTAGAGCACAGGCAGGGGCAGTGGCTCCAGCAAACGGGGCCCTGTCTGGGCCGGGTGGTGGGACAATTGGAGCCTTGTCCAGGGGCGCAGGGGGCTCCTGCTGCTGCAGGCACCCTGGCAGAGGCCCAGGGAGAATGTACCCCCCCCGCTCTTTGTGTGGGGTGGAGGTAGCTGCTGCCGCAGGCTGCGCTTTGTGCACTTGCTGCAGTTACCCTGGGAGTGGCATGACGCCACGTGCCTGCTGCCCCTGCGCTATGCCGAGGATTCTGTCTGTGCGACGCCAGAGGGCAGCGGCACGCAAAATGCAGCACACGGCAACAGCCATCTCTGCTTTGCACACAGATCGGGGGCAACATGCCCCCCTGGGCTTCTGCCAGGGGGCATGCAGCCCCCAGCACTCCTGGATGAGCCACCTAAGCACCCAGCCCAGTGGGGGCCCCACTCACCCCTGCCTCTGTCCCTGCCTCTGCCCCACTCCCTCCCTCACTGTGGGGACCATGATCTGCTCCTGCATGGCCCTTTCCTCTCTTCCCCCCCCGCCCCTTCCGTCACAGACTTACCTGCTGGGGGGGGGGACAGGGCATGGCAGAGCATGCACACAAGCTCCCCAAATATTTTTTTTCTCCCTCGGTTTTTGCCCGTTTCCCTTGCGCATTAGCGACTCGTACCCTGCCTTCTGGCCTGGGTCAGTGCAGGTGTCTGCCTACCTTCCCCAGTTGAAAACTGAATGCCAGTTCAGTTTATCGGTTCAATCTACACAGCTCAGAAAAACCTGCAAAGATTGAATCGATTCTGCCTTGGACGTTTTGCCTGTCTATTTTGCCTGTGCGTCTACTGTTACAGATTGAGTGGAAATCTATCTAGATCTGAGAAAAAATTGGAGAATGCTCAGAAAAACAATGGAACGTTTCCATTGCTTGGCCAACATGACTCAGCTGACACATGCATGGATCTGTCCTGTTTTGTTTTGTGTTGGACTTGGTCCAGAACTGGACCTCTTAAGTCAGATATTGCACATGGAGGCATGCCCAAAGTCGTCCTCTGGCATCATGAGGTTGTCAGTTACATCACGCATTGTACGGATAGTTCCTGAAGGGAAAAACAAAGGTTGTTTAGAGGTTTAATGGAGTTTTCCAAATGTATTGTCTCTATTGGGCAGTAACACTTTTATGATGATTAGTTCTCAGAGTTCATGGTTTTATTAATCCTTACAAACTGCTCTTTTAGGATTCTTGGAAAGGAATGGGGCAGCTTATATGAACAACAATACTCATATTGCTAGATGCTTTGCAGAATTGGGGCCTATGTATTCAAAACTTGATTTCAGTCGCATAGATGTTGTGCAATATATTGAGCTACTAGAGTAATTTTTAAAGAATATTAAATGAGTGGATGTTAATAAGTATATTCTCATAGGATTTCTGTCACTAATTTTATTTTCAAAACCTTTTCTTTTCTTACACAAATTGACAGATGGAAACAGACCTCTTATCATTTTTATGTATTTTAGACGTTACTGCCACCTAAAGTCACAATGACTTTCATTCGGACGATCAGTTTTGAACAGGAGTAATAATTCGCAGTTCCAAATTTCTCTAAATTTACTCTGAGCCTAAGACACATTGCAAAGCATTTAAAGCAACATTCGAATGCTAGATACTCAATGTTATGTGATTTTTATTAACTTATGAACGTACAGCATCTTTTCAAATTATCAGATTGTGTATAAATGGAACTTAACTTTTACTTTGGTTCTATAATGTTATTAGACGGTAAGAAATTATGTCTGTTAGTTCATTATCTTTAAATTCCTGGATGTTTACAAACATGTAAATATATTTTAAACCAGAAAACTTGTGGAAAGTTACATATACTGAAACATCTCTCTCCTTCACAAATATCTTTCAGGAGGAACGTACTCCAATTAGTCCTGAAAAATTAGTTAACCACTTCTTCAGAAGTTTTCAAGTGCTAACATGCTTAACAAATGACAGTGATCTTTACAAGAACTTTCTGAAAAATTTTCCCAGGAAATCCCATTATAAGACTTACTGCAGATTATAAAAAAGTGAGGATTCCTAAGATCATGAACCTAAGGACACTGCCTGAACACCTTTTATAGAAAAGGTCCCTAGTGCTGTATTTTACAACATATGATCACAACTGTTCTTACATTTCACTGTATAGTACATGGAAAAATTAAGACACTTTGTGGCTCAGTATCTTAGCCAACATCTTCCGATTAGGAGGCAGTCCTTTAGGAACGTGGTGCCTTTCTTCAAAGCTAGTTTCTACCTCACTTGGCCATGTGCGGTCAGGAGAAGGATTTGAAGCAGCAGGTGTTGATGTTTCTGTCATACCATCGTTACTTAACAGTCCTGTAGACTCTTCAGGTAAAAACCCAGCTTTATATTTGGGTAGATTCTTTTTCACATGCTTGCCTGAATTTCTCAGTTTACTTCTTTGCTCCTCAATTTCTGCATCATTTGCAATATTTGCAAAGGTTTCCAGTCTGTGTTTAAGTTCAGGCTCTGTTTCCTTTATAAACTGAGCTGCTAATGTTCTTCTGCAGCACTTCTGTATGATTCTGGGAAGGGAGTTAAACATTTTTAGTCAGGGCAATGCTCCCCAGGGCAGAACAGATTCCTGTTGCACAGTCTGTCTCTACATTTGTGAAAGTAGGTAAGGCCTCTCACCTGTGCAATTTGGATGTAGCCTAATCTTGCTGGTGGCTCTAGAACTAAGGCTTGCTCTTAAGGTCAGTCTGCCAAATTTCTGTCTTGGCCAGTGGAAAAAGTTGTTGCTTCAGGGTAAAGTTCTGCTGCCCTTTGTGCACATACCTACATGACAGGTTTCCAGCTACAAACATCGTTTCTTGGCATTCACACACACAATGCAATTCTAGTACCTGGGTAGTATATATACTGAGTATGTTTGGTAGACTATGCCAGTGATTGTCAACCAGAGTGCCAGTGGCACCCTGGGGTGTCACTAGATCCTTTGAAGAGGGAAACAAGTAAGAGCGGGCTCAGGCTTGTCTCTGCCTGGATGACCCTCTACCCCTACTGGTTTGCCATTCTTCAAGGAGCACCGCAAGACTTTTGAACTAGGCTGTTGTTCAATTCACAAGAGTTCTGATGGGGACCTCAGATCCAGTGAGGGGTGTTTTGAGTCCTGGTTGAGAATCACTAGACACGCACTGGCTGGGCACCCCTTTGCCTGTGTGCGCATGCACAATGCGGATGCATAAAGGCTGTCCAGTGGGTGGTCCACAGGCTGCACGTGGCCTGTGAAGGGTCAGGTTGCAGCCTTCAATCTGCTGCCCAGCCCCCACTCCCGCTGCAGCAGCCAGAATCTCCAGGCTCCGATTCCCTTCTTGTTTTTGCATCCCGCCCTGCTACCCGGGTGACGTGGAGCGGTGCAGCCTGCAATCTGGGGAGCTGAACGACATGCTGTGGCACTGTGCAAAGTGGGGTGGGGGGAGGTTGTCTGTGCATAGCACAGAGGTGCGGTGCAGCAAGGGAGGTGGAGAAAGCCTCTTCGTATGGTATGATATATTACAGTGGGGAATGAGAGAGAAAGTGTCTATGTAAATGGCAGGGGCGGGGTATTGTGTGTGTACAACATGGTGGAGCATAGGGGAGGGGGTGAAGGAGTGGGAGCATCTCTGCACTGCATGGATGGAGATGGCAGAAGGGGGCAGTGCCTGTGTATATAGCCTCAACTGCCACAGCCCCTAGCTGCTTAAATGTTGGACATCCCTGGCCTAAGTCATGAAGATTAGGCCAGATAAAAACCAAGGATTGGTGGGGGTAGGGCAGTTTGAGGTGCCAGAGTGAGAAATGGGGGCCTGGCAATGAAACCAAGTGTGTGTAGCTCAATAAAATGGCCACAGCCTGGGACGAATGCTGCCTGGGTTAGTCCACACCTTTATTCCCAATACGTCAGAAACTTCCCTAGTCTACTGCTCTCCATCCCCTTTCAAATGACTATTAGATACAAGGAGCAGTGGCCCCACTTCAGAAGAAGCGTTGCAATGATATAGGACCTATGACTTTGGGGTTAGAGCACTGTATTGGGAAGTGAAAGCACTAAGGGCGCAAACCCCTTCTGTGGGGGCCTAACCATTCAGCAACTAGAGCTACAAGGTGGAAGGATCATTCTCCTGTTTTTATGCCAGTGTATATCCCTATGCAGCCAAACGGCTACCCAGCTGGCATGCTCAGTATATGCATGTGTGTCTGTGCTTCCACATTGCAGGGATAACAGAAAAGCAAACTGTCCAAGTGCCCAAAATACCAGTGAAGCAGCTGAGCAAATCCCATTCAGATTCCTAAAGGGTGACAGCATTCCTTTCTTCGTCTCTACTGACAATTTGGTAGAAAGCAGTTTTTTGCCACCACTCTTCCTCTATTGAGGTGAATTGCTCCTGTAGTATTGAGGCATTAGCTCATACATGCCTCAGATACAGAACCTCTCCATCAGGCTTTCTTTGTCTTGCTCTGGCAGAACTTGAGGCTTTGAGTGACAAAGGCCTCATTCAAAGGACCCGGGGGTTACAGTGGACAGTAAGCTGACTGAGCCAGTGGTGTGCCTTTGTTGCAAAGGAGACTAATGGCATCCTGGGCTGCATCAGTACCAGTGTTGCCGGCAGAGTGAGAGAAGTGATTATTCCCTTCTATTTGGCACTGGTGAGGCCACACCTGGAGTAGTGTGTCCGGTTTTGGGCCCCCCGCCACAGAAAGGTTATGGGCAAACTAGAGTCCAGCAGAGGGCAACGGAGCTGGTTAAGGGGCTGGGTCACATAACTTAATGAGGAAAGGCTGAGGGAACTGGCCTTATTTAATCTGGAGAAGAGAAGACTGGGGGTGGGGATTTAATAGCAGCCTTCAACACCTGAAGGTGGCTCCAAAGGGGATGGAGCTAGACCGTTCTCAGTGGTGGCAGATGACAGAACAAGGAGCAATGGTGTCAAGTTGCAGCAAGGGAAGTTTAGGTTAGATATTAGGAAAAACTATCTCCCTAGGAGGGTAGTAAAACACTGGAGCAGGTTACCCAGAGAGGTGGTGGGATTTCCATCCTTGGAGATTTTTAAGAACCAGCTAGACAAAGTCTTGGCTGGGACGATCTAGTTGAGGATGGTACTGCTTGGGGGGGAAGGGGGTTGGACTAAAATCACTAGATGACCTCTTGACTTCCAAAAGGCCTCTTGAGGTCTCTTTCAACCCTAATCTTCTGTGATTCGAAGGCCTTGTCTGAAGTTGCAACTACATCACTCGACCTACAAAAGGAGCGCTCAGCTTCCAGCCCACGGAGCCGTGGGATTGTGCCGGCGGGGTTCCACGCGGTCAGGGCATTTAGGCGGGAGAGAGCAGTGGCAGTTAATACTGCTACTTTTTTCCTGTTGCCAAAATGTAAAACCATGGGTTGGAGCCAGCATTACCCCCTCCCCTGCAGATCCAGATCTTTGCTGGGTCGCACCCTCTTCCCGCAGTGCAGCCGGACTGGGTCTATGCTGTGCCTCCGCCGTGTGAGGCTGGACCATACCCCGTCCTCCAGTGCAGCTGGTTAGAGGCCAGGCCATGCCCCCTTGTCTGTTCCACTGCAAGGCTGGGCTACATCCCCTTCCCTCCACTAGGCAGGGTGGAGCTGGGTCATACCCCTTTCTGCCCTGCATGGCAAGGCCATGTTCCCTCCCCCTGAAGGGCTGAATTGGGACCACGTCCTGTTCCCTTCCCCACCCCACTTCCTGCAGGTCTGGGCCAAGCTCCTGTACCCTACATGGCTGGATCAGGGCTGGGCTGCCTCCCCACCCACTCAGTGCTGCCAGATGGGACCTGTAGTGTCCACCCTGGGCACTGGATCTGGTTCACTGGCTGGATCCAGTTCACGGCGGGACCTGGGTACCGCCCATGCAGCTTGCTGGCAAGAAAGGTTGAGCACCACTGACTGAGAAACAGAGAACAGACCCCTTCGCAGCCTACCAGAGAAAGGGACTTCAGGGTGGTAAGGAGTTTCTCTCACCACTTTGTTCTTGCTCAGCAGGCTGGCCCCACACGTATTCAGTGAGTTTGTCAAAGGTGCCAGAGGAGTCCATGTCCCGCACCACTACACCATTGTGGGACGATAGAGTGAAATAATAAAAATGTCCCAGGTTTAAAATGGTGCCTGACTTTGTGAGTAAAGCTACACTATGGTAGTGCTAGGTCCCTCCTCCGGTACGTACCCGGGTAGTGACCAGTCTGAAGAAGTAGTCAGCATCCTTTTAAACCTCTGGGCTATCTTAGGAGCTCCTCCCCAGTCATGGCCTATGTCCCACTACTCCTTTCAGGTGGACGGTCCCCAAGTTGGAATGAAAAGCAGGCATGATGTCTGCCTCTTGTAAATAGTCATGGGTAGTACACCCACACGCACGCGTGCACTCATCAGTGGCAGATTTACCGTGAAACAAACCATGTGGTGGCACAGGGCCCCTGATGACGGGGGGCCCTACCGCTGCTGCTGCCACTGCCTGGGGGTGGGGGTTGGCCCTGGGTCACAGAGGCTGGGGCACCTCTCACATTTTGCTTGTGGCCCTCCCTCCTGCCTGGCAGGTTGTGGGCTTCTTAAGCTGTTTCGTCTGGAAATTCGAGTCACCACCTCTCCCCCGCAGCTGGTGTGTCGTGCTAATTCACACAGGGCCCCACTAACTGAAAATCCACTACTGGCACTCATGAAAAAACTCACGTGACTCTTAGAAGAGGAAGTCAGCATCTTGCAAAGAACTAAGTTTTGTTAATAAGTATCTTTTCTTTAAGCGCAAGGAGACACACGCATTGTTTTCTGCTCCCTTGAGGACATCATTTCCAAATGCTAAACTAAAATACTGCATAAACACAAAAGGAAACATCATACTCTGGGGGAACCTAAGGTTGGCGCAGAAGCAGTTACATCACTCAAATTGCATTCCCTGAAAGAATGAGGCCACTCTACACAGACAGTTAAAATTCTTCTATAATCCTTCAGACCAAAAGTATTTCCATTCTTTGGTAAAGAAAACACCAATGGAAGTAGTGCATCATCTAGGAATATGGTTATTTTAAGTGCAAGAGTTACTGAGCTCACAGAGAACAGCCCATAATATGTTCCCACTGCTCTTGAGATGTCAGTCCCTGCTGTCTGTCCCCTGCTTGCACATGCTGAAACAAGATGCATAGTACTGAGGCCTGGACAAGCTGTATATATATAGTGTATCTGGACTTCAGCAAGGCAGTCTGGAATGACTTTCTCATAAACGAGTGAGAAAAATGTGGGCTAGATAAAGTGGCTATAAGGTAGACTGGCTCAATAGCCACAAGCAAAGGGTAATTGTTAATGGATCCATGCCAGAAGGGCAGGAGGTTTTGAGTGGAATCTAACAGGAGTCTGTCCTGGGCCCAGTGCTGTTCACCATGTTTATTAATGACTTGGGCGCTGGCATAGAAAGCTTCTTCAGCAAGTTTGTGGATGACGCGAAACTGGGAAGGATTCTGAACACATTGTAGGATGCAAGCACAATTCAGGAGGATATTGAGATTGGAAAGCTGGACTAGAGCTAACAGGATGAAGTTCAATGTGGACCAATGCAAGGTAAAACTGGTCTGGAGGAATAATCAAAAATACAAATTTAAAGTGGGTGACACCTAGCTGGATGGCAGCTCTATGGAAGAGGACTTGGGAGTTTTGGTAGATCACAGACTCAATCTGAATGTGCAGTGTGATGCAGCCACACAAAAGATTTTGGGATGCACCCATAGAACCATCAGGTGCAAGACATGGGAGGTGTTAGTGCCTCTCTACTTGGCACTGGCTAGGCTTCATCTGGAGTACTGCATGCAGTTCTGGACTACACATTTTTGAAAGGATGTGGAGAAGGTAGAGGGTCCAGATGCAGACAACAAAGATTATCAAGAACTTAGAAGGTAAGTCATATGAGGAGAGGGTGAAGGTACTAGGCATGTTCAGCTTTAGAGAAGGTGCTTAACAGGGGACATGATAGCAGTCTTCAAAAACTTAAAGGACTACCATAAAAAAGAGGGAAAACATCTTGTCTCTCGCTATAGAGTGGAGGACACAGGCTAATAGCTTAAACCTGCATAGTACCATATTTAATCAAATATGACAAAATTTTTTCCCCAATCAAGCTAAGGGTAAAAGCCCCTCATCATACTTTAGCATACGAGGAAACCTCATTAAAAACATTTCCTATTACGAAACTACTGCCAAAAGCAGGGTATGTTCAGTCATGGAAACCAACTATGAAGTTGATTAAATGCAGCAAATACTGAATGTGATTATAAAACACATGGCCCATATGGAGCAAACACCACAAATAGAAGCATGGAGCCACTGCTTAACCACTCAGGACAGTTGGTTACCAACACTCAGGAGAAAACTGAATTCCTGAACGACTACTTTGCTTCGGTATTTCACCAGACTAAGGGGAAAATCAGACCAGATAAGGTTCAGAATGGGCATGGTGGGAATGATCACCTTCCTACTGTTGACGTTGAGTTGATGCATGATCAGTTAGAAAAGTTAGACATTTATAAGTCAGCAAGACTGGATGAACTTCATCCGAGAGTGCTGGAGGAGCTGGCCAAAGTCGTTGTGGGACCTCTGGCAAAACTCTTCCAAAACTCATGGCATTTGGGGGAGGTTCCTGAAGATAGAAGATGGCCAATATTGTGCCCATCTTCAAGAAGGGGAGGAGAGAGGACCTGGGCAACTATAGGCCAATTAGCCTAACTTCTATCCTAGGGAAAATTCTGGAAAAAATCATCAAGGAGTCTATGTGCAATATGCATGCAGAAGGTAGGATTCTGACTGTCAGCCAGCATGGCTACGTCATAGGCGGGTCTTGTCTTACCAATCTCATCTCCAACAACCAGGTAACTCACCACCTGGATAAGAGAGAGGAGGTTGACACTATATACCTAGACTTCCAAAAGGCCTTTGATCTAGTATCCCATGATGTTCTCAAGGGAAATTGGGGGATTGCGGACTTAACTGCTCAACTGTTAGGTGGGTAAGAAGCTGGTTGGTGGGTAGGACCCAAAGAATTATAATGAATGGATCTGTATTGTCCTGGAGAGAAGTGCTAGTGGTGTCCCTCGGAGATCTGTGCTTGGTCCAGTGCTTTTCAACATCTTTTCAATGTTTTGGATGTGGGGGTGAAGAGTTCATTGGCCACTTTCATGGACAACACCCAAATTATGGGGTAGCATGGTCACACTTGAAAATAGGCTGCAGATATAGGTGGAACTAAGCAGTCTAGCAAGTTGAGCAGGTCGGAGCCAGAAGTTCAACATTGAGAAATGTAAAGTGCTCCATCTAGGGATGAACACTCCCCAACATACTCACAGGCTTGGTGGCACCGAATTGACTAGCACCATGACTGAAAGAGACATGGGGTAATAATAGACCATAGTCTGAACGTGAGCTGTCAGTGTGATGCTGTAGCCAGTAGGGCAAACAATACTCTGGCATGCATCAACTGATGCATCTCAAACAAAACCAAGGAAGTGATTCTTCCATTTTACTCAGCATTGGTGAGACAGCAGCTGGAATACTGTGTACAGTTCTGGGCGGCACACTTCAACAAGGATGTGCAAAAGCTTGAGAGAGTCCAGTGAAGAGCCACCTATATGATCAGAGACTTGCACGGCAAGCCATACAAGGAAAGGCTGAGGGACTTGAATCTCTTCAGCCTAAAAAAGAGAAGGCTGAGAGGGGACTTGGTAGGAGCTTACCACTATACCAGGGGAGTACATCAAGGGCTCAGTGAACAACTATTTACCAGGGCACCCTTGGAGAAAACCAGGAGTAATGGCCACAAAGTCCCAGAAGACCATTTCAGGGTTAACACTAGGAAAAACTTCTTCAAATTTATGCTGTCCAGACTGCAATAAACTCCCTCCAGAAATCTTCAAGAGGAGACTGGATGGTCACCTCGGTGGGGTCATCTGACCCCAGTTACCTTTCCTGCCTAGTACAAGGGGTCTGGACCCAATGCTCTTGCAAGGTCCCTTCCAGCCCCTTACAATCTATTAATCTATAGTGGGCCAGTGGCTGCCACACCCATGGCTTTTTCTGTTCTCCCCCATACATGTCCCATCTTCTTAATGGTCTTTCTGCCAGTTAACAGCATCCCTGCTCCATCCATTTTCTCTTACAGAACATACTTATAAAGTAAATATACACAAAGCTTTCCAAAGCTGGCATCCCCTAACCTCCTATTTCCCTAGTTTTGTATAACTCTGTTTTGGCTACATTTTCTCTTTTATTTTCTCCACAAAAAAATGCATATCTTCCTCTGTACCCTCTTTATCTGTTGCCATAATGGTGAATACACCACTTCCATGTAAAGGATGATTGGCAAGAGTCCCATTTTCACTTCAGCCACTTTAGCCCTGAAAGATAGTGTTCTACCACTCCATGATCCCGAGATCTGTCTCACTCTTATCTCTAACTGCTCCCAAGCCTTTATGCCTTTCCCTTTAGCATCCATGGGGTTTCCCAATATTGTGATTACACCCTCTACCACACACAGCCTGAACTTCTAAATTCTCCCAATTCCTCATCAACATACTTTTCATCTTATTTAACTTTGCCCCTGACACTTCACTGTAGTCCTCAGTGCCCAGGGTAGATGCTGTAAGACCTAGGTCCTCGCCAGCATGGCATCTTCCCAGTGAATGACACCAGGATTAGGACGAGTTAATGCCAGCCTCCAACCACTTTCTGGTGTTGTTTTCTTGCCCGTCACAATTTGGATCTTTCTTTTTAGATAGGGAGCTGATTCTGCTCAGTGATAGGTCTTGGCCTGTTGGAGGAATCGCTTCATGGGCTCTACACCTGCCCCTTACTATTTCCTAGATGTTAACTCCATTCAGATAGTAACTTGATTTTCTTATTTTGGGGATCCAACGATAGGCCTTTCCTGGGTGGCTGAGGTCTGGGTCAGGCCCTCCAAAATGATCCCTTGGGAGGCGGTGGGTCAATCAGTGGGCCAGGTCTTTCCTGCACCACCATTCACACACAACTTGTGTGTTTTCTTTAATTGGACTAGCAGTCTCTGGGTAAGGAGACCCAAGTTAGTCTACCTAATTTGTCCATCCTATCACCAAGATTCCCTGACCATGTCCATTTTCCCATTCAGGGTTTGCTACCCCATATCAATTCCTTAGCCATTTCTTTCCACTCTGCCCCTTTATCCAGGGGATGACACCTCTTCCCCTCTTCCCTGCCCCCTGTCCGCCCCCCCCCCCACTGCAGGGGCACTTTGACGGTCCAAAAATTGAACCAGAAAAGGAAAAAAAAGCAAATGAACTTAACTTTTCTCTTTCAGCTGGGGTTAATCCTTTCCCCCTTTTTATTAATTCCTTCTTGGGAAGCAGCCAAGGCAAAAAAATCAACTTAAGCCTCTTCCCATCTTCTAGTCAGAGATGATTCCTCCTCATCAGTTTACGCTATCAGTCCCTTCCCTGGCTGAATCAATTGCCATGGGAAGAAGCTGGCTTGGGTTGCCACATTCCTGGGCAAGCCACACACCTCCCCAAGTCCTTAGGTACCTGCTTGCCCCTGGTCTTTCCTTCTGTACCCAGCAAGCTGGCCTTGCAGCCTGTTGAGGATTTCAGTGTTTCTGGATGGTCCACAGACCACCCATGCCTATTGGCATGTGCCTTTCTCCCACAGTTAGCTGCCAGCAGCCACTGACCAGAGAGTCCTCCCACATCTTTGCTTTGCAGATGCTTTTGTGTCTCTTCAGCTGCCCTCCTCCGGCACAGGAAGTCTTGTCCTGCTGTCCCCAGCCACCAGTCCAGATAAAGCGTTCACTCCAGAAGTGTGGTGTGGCGCCTGGGCTCCATCTGTGCTCCTTCTCCCGCCTGGGGTGAATGGTTATTATTACCCTTGGGCTTCTCTTTGCCCCTGGAGCCTTTCCTTACACTCGGTATGCTTCAATACCCTCTCAATTGATACATTGTCCTGAGCCAGTATGTTCACATCATCCATGTATAATGTACATTTAACTTCTCCTTTTGGTATTTTCATACTGCTTATCAGCTTATCATAATGAATTCTCTCTACCAATGAGTCCATCATGCACAAAAAGATAAGGGAACAGGGGGCATCCCTATCTTATGCCTGTTTGACATCTGATTCATCTAGTACCTGCCTCACCTAGCCTCTCACATCTCTCTTTCCCCACCCTCCCAACATTTTCTACCCTCCCCTTCTTCTCTGCCCTTTTTCTTCCTGATTCCCTACCATTTCCTTTTATTTATAGACTCTTTTTTACCTTATTATTACTACTGTAGTGTTTTCTCTTTGGCCTTTTTATCCCATTTTTCTTTGCCATCCCTTCCCTGCTTTACCTTTTGTTTTTTTAATTTCGACCCTTTTATATTTTCACTGACATCCTGTCACGTTTTTAGCTACTCTCATTCCTTCTTTCCTGATCTCCAACTATTCCCTTTTTCACAAACAGCCTCTTTTCCACCTTGCATTTTATAACTCTTGTCTCCCTCTGACCATTGGTTTTTTTCCTCTTTCCTCCTGCTCTCTTCCCTCTCCCCTCCCCTGCTTTTCCTTTTGTCTTGCTTATCTCTACCCATATACATTTTCACTGACATCCTACCACACTTTTCGCTTCTCTCATTCAGACCAGCAGACTCCCTACGCCTGATGAAGGGTGACTGTGCCCAAAAACTTGCGAAGAACATTTTTCCAACTACTGTTAGTCTAATAAAAGATATCATATCTACCCAAAGAACCTTGTCCTTAGACCAACACGGCTACAACCAAAATCTCTCAAATTAGACTTTCATTCATCCTTAGGGACCCCCTTTGTAAGAATATGCTACAGGATTGGTTCCATTACTTATTTACACTTCAGATCTTTTACTTTATGTAGGGCTACTTCTGTTCTTTCCTATTTTTCTTTTGTAGTAACAAAACCTATTTTATCCTTCCTTCCACTTTGGTGAATCACTTCACCACTTCCGATTACTAATGAATGAGGAGAGATGCTGTGCAGTAGAATTAAAAACAGATGTGGGGTGGAAAATTTTTCGGCAGAAAGATTTCTGCCCCACATCTCTGCCTTTAATGAAAGAGAGAACGTGGTTCAAGTAGTCCTGAATCAGATTTGCCGCAATCTAATTCTGAAATGGAACTAGTAAATAGTGCAAGTGGTTCTACAGATAATGACAGTGAAACTGGAGGTACCGCAATGACCTCAGTGGAAGAGAATTAAACTCTGGTGAGGTAGATGAGTGGACAACCATGGCATATCACACACCGTTCTTTGGGTGTGCTAAAATGAGTGTGCCAACAGTTTTCAGTATCTTCATTTTTTTTCTCAAATTTAAACAAACAATGTCAGGGAAGTATGCACTATTGTGTATTGTCGTTACATTTTTACAAGTATTCCAGTCAAAATCATTTCTTTCCAAATAAAGCTTTGAATTTGTTTGAATACGATAGTTAAACCACATTAAGTGTGTTGCATTTCATTTTTCCCTAATATTTCAGTTCAAATACTTGTGGCTAGTGGGACATAAAATTAACATGATAGTACTTTTTAAGCTTTATTTGACTTATATTTAGTAAACAAGCATGCTAAATCAGATCACGCGCTATTTAGGGCACTGGAACTTTTTCAGGAAAATTTCCCAATTCAAAATTTTCTGGAAAATCCACATCTCTGATTAAAAATTTACACAATGGTTTTCTTTCTTTTAGCAGCTACTCTCTCCAGTCAGCCCACTCATGTAGCCTGGTAAATGGCTGAAATATAGTTTGGAAAACATTGAGATTTTTTTCCTCTAATGAGATTTAAACACAGCTTTGCCCCAGTGTTTGTTAATATAATTTCTAGTTGTAATGCTAAAAATAGCTTGTCAAATTTCTGTTCCTTTGGAAGAACTCTGCTGCTGGCCTGAGCTTAAAGGGCAGAGCTGAGTCTTCTAGCAACAACCCTGGGCCGTCTCCAAATTAGTCAGAGAAGTAGACCCCATTTGTGATGAATGAAGAAAGAAGCAAATAATAAAAGATCAGATAAGCAATTCTCATTCAGAGCAAAACAAGTTACCCCACTGCAACAGGTAAATGTCAATAAAAATGAAATAAGTAGTAGTTTTTTGTTTAAAAAAAATAAAAATCATCAAATCAGGGATATGAATTCCAGTGCAGCTGGAAGGCTAAACAGCCTGCAGCCACTCTCATGCCAATCAAGATTTCTGGTGAACTTTAATCAGTACAGCTTTAATCTTAACTCCTGCTGAAAGTAATAACTAGCACATAGTCATCTACTGAAAAAGGCAGGTAAAAATTAAACATGGTTCTCTTAATGTAATTTTAAATGGTTCTTATCCCTCTGCATTACCTGTGGCAGGTTAGGCCATTTTTGGGCAGTACACCTTACAACTGTGCAACAGGGTTGTCTGTGTAATTTGGGAATAGCTTAGACAAGCACTTATGAGATGGTTGGAATAGGCATGATCCTGCCTTGACCAGGGAGTTGGACTAGATCAGTGTTTTTCAACCAGGGTGCTGTGTTTCGCAAGATAAACTCAGAGATTTCAAATAGGAATCCACAGTGTCAAAAAGCTTTCTGACCTGTTGTGGTTTTTCTGACTACTTTGCAACAAGGAAGTGCCCTATCATTTTTATGTAGTCAAAAAAAAAGTGAAAACTAAGAACTGGCATTTTTTAAGGGGTGCCTTGAGTCTAATGAGCGGTGCCTTGAATCTGAAAAGGTTAAGAACCACTGGACTAGATTGTGTCCTCAGTTTCCTTCTACCCTTACTTTTCTTTGATTCTATGTAAACTGTATAGATAAGACACGAACCCCTGACTCCTAACAAACTGCAAATTGTCAGTTTTTCCTGCCATAGTTTGAGTACCCTGAGGCTGCAGACAGATGTTCGTTTAGTGGTGCAATGGGATCTGATCCCAACAACTGTGCCTCCTACCATAGGTGGATGACAAGACATGTGATTTTGGGATCAGGGATCAGATCCCAATTATGCCCTACTTGAGAGTGCAGGTTGAGCTCAGGATCACTATCATGTGCTCCCCTGCAACAGCAAATTGAAAGCTGTATGCCCAGACAATCAGCTGATTTTCAAATGGTTCTGGCACGGCATTAGGGTTTCATTTGGCCCCAGTGCAAACCCTGGAGCTAGCCAATGATCAGCTGATGATCAGCTGGCTCTGGCAACTGCACTGGGTCCAGTCTGATCCCCAATGTGGTCCCAGAGAGAGCCAATTATCAGCTGATTGTTGGCTTTCAGGGACCACCTGGGGGCCAGTTGGAGACCCCAGTGAAGTCCTAACCTTGCCAAATGTTCAACTTAAGGCACAATGGAAAGGAACCATAAAAACATTACATGTTTTTGTGTAAACCAGCCACAAAAATTGTACACAAAAACATGTAATGTTTCTGGTGCCTGTTGCAGGGGTGTGCAGCCAGTGGATCATGGCTGTGCCCTGGTCCCACCCTGTACTGTCACCACTCCAAGATCCCTGCTTCGGATGCAGCTCCCTACCCAGCTTGGTGGCCCAAGCACCCTGCCTGTGTGGTTCTTGGATGGTTTCTGTGAAGACCCTGGGATCACGGAGAGGTGACAGCACAGGGCTGGGGCAAAGCTGCAATCTGTTGCTCACATCCCCCTGCCTGCAGAACCGGCACCCCAGCCCTACCACTGCCCCAAGATCTGGGGGTCTCCATGGAGACTGGCCGGGAACTGCATGGGCAGGGCACCTGGCCAAACGGCATGGGGCTGCAGGTGGGCGGGGAGCTGCATCCGGGGCCAGGGCTGGGATCTTGAGGAGGTGACAGAAGAGGGTTGGGGCCTAGGGCATAGCTGTGATCCACTCCCTTCATGTCCCTGCCCACAAAACCAGTGCCCATCTCAGGAGCATGCAGACAGATCATAGCTCTGTCTCAGCCTAGCACAGGGCTAGGACAGAGCTGTGATCCACTCCCCACATGCTCCTGCACGTGGAACCCATGCCCATCACAGGTGTGTGTGGGCAGTCGATCGCAGCTCTGCCCTGGCCCCTGCCCCTGCATCATCACTGCCCCAAGATCCCAGCGTCTCCCTGGCTCCACCTGCCCATCTTGCTCCCACACATTGTTTCCCACTTGCCCATGGCCCCATCCCAGCTGCCCAGCCAAGTGCCTCTGTGGGTCTTGCCCTTGGTGGTGGGTGCAAGGCAAACAGGCCAGGGTACTTGGGCAGTGTGGCTGGGGCTGGTGACAGTGGCCGCTGAAAGGAGCAGCCACTGCCAGGGATGCTGGAAAGTAGAGTCTAGCCTCCATGCTGCCCCAACCCCACAGTACACCTGGGGGTAGCAGGACTTGCCACATATGCCACAGGCTGGGCTGACACAGGGCGGGTGCCTGGGCTGGGTGCGACTAAGGGATCTGCTGAAGACTGGACAAAATCCCTCAGTGGGCTGGATCTGGCCTATGGGCTGCATTTTGCCCACCCCGCTCCAGCAGTGCTCCATTCCCAAGCTGTTCTGGAAATGCCCTTCAAAAGGAGACAGGAGATGAAAATTCCTTAATATGGAAGAGAAAAATGAATGTGAACTGCCTGCTGCAACTTGTACTTGTTGACATGTGCTGCTTTGAGCGGGGAGGGTCTAGGGAAGGTTGGCTAAGGCCCTTACCAAATTCAGCTCCAATGTTTACAGTCAAGGGGGGCTGAAGAAAAAGCTTGTCACTTCTGTGCTCCAAGTTCAAATCTATCAT
Source organism: Caiman crocodilus (assembly GCA_030014935.1). Taxonomy (NCBI): domain Eukaryota; kingdom Metazoa; phylum Chordata; order Crocodylia; family Alligatoridae; genus Caiman; species Caiman crocodilus. The sequence continues at coordinate 164,284,010 of JAGPOW010000261.1, read as the reverse complement.
CATAGTTTACATCTAGTTTTTCTAAGTGAAGAGACACTTTAAAAATATAAGTGTGGAGTCCTATCATGTAGCATGAAAGCATCATAGAAATTAAATTTCATAAAGGTTCTTACATCCATGATATCAATAAGATAAGGATGGTTCCTATGCAGGAAATTACGAAAACAATCCAGATTTGCAGAGTTCCTGAAAAAATGAAAAAAAAACCCAAACAAACCCATTAATAATAGAAAAGAGAACATACATATGCTTCTCATTCCCTCTTGTCTAAGTGTGCAGACAGATACAACGTTTGAAAGGTTTCAAAGTCTAACAGGGTTTAAGTGTTTAAAAAAATGAAACCACTGGACAGTCATGCAGTTCCCTTCAGACCCCCACACCTAGAGCACTTTAAAATCAACGCAGCTGCATTCAGTGATGTGCTCTACAAGGGAGCAGGAGTGTGGAGCCAATGTCAGTAAATCTCTTCTCGTTTGCTCTGTCTCTGCTCTCCCAGAATACCCACCAGCTGGAACTGGAAGACTGGAGATCCTATATTTCCTCAGCTGGAACTTGGAGACCCTAAGCCCCTCTGCCAGAACTGGAAGACCAGATGGGGAAAGGTATATGGAGACTGGGACCTGGAGACTAGGAATCCCAGTTACGGTAAGGGTGATGCAGGGTGTACAGTCTTGTTTTCATGTGGGGCGGACGCGGCCTTCCAGTTCCAGAAGAGGGATACAAGGGGCTCCTGGATCCAGTGGTGCTCTGAGTACCCAGGGTGCTGGGAGGTACACAGTGCCCTGAGTGCCAAGAAAGCCATGAACCTGTGAAACACCTGCAGACAACAAAGTGCTGGGAGCAGTAGCACCCTGAGTTTCCAGAGTGCTTGAACTGGTGGTACCTGCAGCAACCAAAGTGCTGGGATGCCCGCAGTGATCAGAATGTCACAAGTCACAGCACCCTGCGTGTCCAGAGCACCCTGAGCTCTGTAGCAGTGGCACCTTAAGTGACCTGAGAGCTAGGATCCCATGAAATGAAACGCCCACAGCAGCCAGCAGCAGTCAAGGTACAGGGAGGCAGGAGAGGAGGAGCACTGCATTGTGGGCTGTCTGAAGGACCAGCCTAACATACAATGTGTTCCCCAAGGAAAGAGTAAAAAATGGTACCCACTCAGTCCAGAAATGTTTTTGTCCTGCTTTGGAGCTTTTTATCCCACATGTACTTTGTACTCTAGCCATCTGAAATATTTCAAATGTTGTATGTCTGTCTGCAGCACATGGACCTAGATCCTGTGCTGGGTGACCAAAAGAATAACCTCTAAAGATTCATCCAGAATGGGGAGAGGTAGAAGGCTACACTATAACATTCACCCAATGTTTGTTAGTTCATAAAAATAAACAACAATATCATGTTTCATTTTAACACATTTCAACAAGCCATAAGGATTCACTCTTATGTTGTGTTTTCTTCCCATCAGTGATACAGCACAGACCAGGTAATTGCAAGACAAGGCTCTTTTCCCTCTGCTCTTTACAATCATCTACACTATTCCAAAGTGAGTACAAATCATTTATTTTCCCATGGACTTCATCTACACAAGATGTTTACTGTGCAATAGGCTAATTAGCTGTGCAGTAAATGTCTTGGCGCCTAGATGTGTGCCCCTATTAGGCAAAAGTAAACTAATTTACTCTGCAGCAGCACATGTATAGACACTGCACTGACTGGCTGGGGCAAAAGGGTGTTTCAGTGTGGGGGCTGCCTGCTGGCTAGCCCTACAATGAAATAGCCTCAGCACACTGAGCCAGGGAAAGTAGCCCTGGGTTGGCAGGCTGACCCCCTGGGCCCCTGCCTGCCGGGGCTGCTCTGACTTGGCTCAATGTGCTGCAGTCCCTTGTACACATGCAAATGGTGTGCCTGGGAGCAATACACTCCAGGGTTTATTTGCTTTGCATTAATTGCACATGTAGATGTACCCACGCAGTTTCATTTTACACTCTCTTTGCACTTGGTTGGGAGCAAGTATCCTGTTATGCCCTCATATCCCTTACATGAACCTGTAGGTGGTGATACTGGGAGACACCATGGAACAAGTCTGGTGAGAAGGAGGGATTTCTGAGGTCTCATTCTCATGATAAAAAACCTACAAAAATTAAGAGACCAGCAGTACCATTCTGTTTGTAACTATTTATGTCAGTGACAACTGAGATGATGATTTTTTTTATAGACATGAACTTACTGTGACACTCTTTTTCAGTTTTGGCTCCTCTTCTATCACTGGTCTGTTTTCTTGGACAGTTTTTGCATGCAGTCTGCCCATATTGTTTATTATAGGAGCCAGATGCACAGAGTATACATATGGTATCATAATTTGCACTAAATCTACCAGGAGGGCATGTTACTGTTAAAAAGAGGGGAAAAATGGGGAGGGGGGGAAAGAAAGGTAAAGTAAAATGGATTCTTAAAATAAAATAATGCAGTAGATTTTATTTTTATTTAAATAGTTTTTATTATTGGCCTGATTTAAATGTTACTTTTACTGACGTAGCTCTGTTTACTTCTGTGTAATACCCTTGATATAAGACGAAGAAAATGAGGGCAAAATCAATCCCTTTACATTACATGAAAACAATAACATTTGCTTGTTTGTGCATTTGGAGCCAGGTCAGGAGGTTTTCATTCCTGCTTTACTCAGTTTTCACTTAGACAAAAAATCATGCAGTCGAAATACGGCCTGCAGGAGTAGGAATGGAGTGAATGGAGGAATGGAGTCACAGTCTGACTCTTAGGCTGTAAACAGAATTTCCATTTGAGGCAGATCTGATATGGTCGGGCATTAGCACACACCACAGGCGGTGGAAGGCCGGGGCTAAGGGGGATTAGCCCTCCAAATGCAAGCAGCCCAGGCACGGGCTCCAGGCAGCTGCAGTATGGGGAGGGGTGCACATAGACAAAGACAAGCAGCTGAAGCCTGCTGTTGGCCAGGAACTCAGCCTGTTTCAGCCATGGGTGGAGCAGCACCCACCAGCGCAGGTAAATGTGTGGATAGAAAGGGGTACGGGGGATAGAAGGAGTGTGTGGGGGGGTGCAGATCGAGGCTGCTATGGTAGGGGGAGGTGAATGGGGCCCCAGGGCGGGTTGTGGGACATTCGCTGCCCGGGTGGCTCATTTGGAGGGGGCGAGTCCTGCTGCTGCCCACACCCCTGGAGCAGGCACAGGAGATATGTGCCCCCCCTCCCAATCTGTGCTATGTGTGGGGTGAAGGTGGCTGCTGCTGCAGGCTGAGCTCAGTGCCCCAGGAGCTGCGCGATACCATGTCCCGTCCATTGCTGGGCAGGGAGCGCAACCAGCACGCAGGAGACACTTGGCATTGCGTGGCTGCTGGGACACTGTCAGTGAGGTGCAGAGTGCAGCCTTCAGCAGCAGCTGCTTCCACCCCACACACAGACTGGGGGGGCATGTACCCCCTGTGCCTGCCTTGGAGGTACATACAGTGGCGGGAACCACTCCCTCACAGCTCTCAATGAGCTGCCCAGGCAGTGAGCATCCCACAACCTGCCCCAGCCCTGGGGCCCCATTCAGCCCAGCCCCTGCCCCTGTCTCCGCTCCACTCCCTCCCTCCCTGTGGGGGCCTCAATCTGCACCCCACACCCCTTCCCCACAACAGACTTACTTGCTGGGGGGGAAGGGGAGAGCCAGCACTCAAGCCCCCCAAATCAGATATTTTCCCTTTGCCTATGGCACACACTGTCTAGAGAAGTTGTGGGATCTCTGTCCCTGGAAATTTTCAAGAGCAGTTTAGACAGACACTTGGCTGGGATGGTTTAGTCAAGGATTATCTTGCCTTGAGCAGGGGGCTAGACTCAATGAACTCGTGAGGTCCCTTTCAGCTTTACTTTTCTATGATCCTATGATTATCCCAGGGTTTGACCTAGATTAAAACAGGTGTGGCTTAGTCATTTAGGGTCCTGGCACATATTACATACATGGCACAAATACAATGTTAATTGCACCATAAATGGCAATGGTGTTACACATTCACCCAACTGAAGTCACCATAAAATGACAAACCAGCCATAAACATGTTCCATGTGTAATGGAGCTGGTCAACAGCTACTTTGCCTTGGTCTTCACAAAAAAATTAGCTGCAAGCAGATAGCTAAAAAGGATTATGTGGACAAGGAAGGGGAGAGGCTGATGGACATGATAATGAAAGAAACATTCAGGGAGCTTTTGATCAATTTGAATTAAAGTCAGCAGACTCGATGAACTTCATCCCAGGATACTGAAGTATCCGACATAATGCCCTAGGTCAAGGGTGGGCAAAATGGCAGATCCAACTGGTGTCTAGACTCCATTTCCTAGCAGTCCCAGCTTGTGTCACTGTGGCTGGTTTTCATGGAGATCCCAGTCGCACTGGAACGTTACAAGATGGGGCCAGGGTTTCCATGGAGACCAACCCCAGCAGTATTGGCAGGGCATGTGGCTGGGAAGGGAGCTGCTCCTGGCTGGGGCTTAGACTTTTCAGCAGTGACCGCGTGGTCTGGAGCCAGGGAAGAGCTGCGATCTGCTGCCCGCACACCCCCAGCCCCCCTTTTCCCTCTCCCAGATCTCAGGAGTGTGGGCAGCGGATCACAGCTCTGCCCTGACTCCAGACCATGCTGTCACTGCTGCAAGATCCCAACCCTAGTCCCGGAGCAGCTCCCCGCCCAGCCACATGTCCTGCCAGCCTGGCTTCAATACCTGGGAACTTCCCGGAGCAAATTATAAACAAGTTAATTTACATGCATCTGGAGAAGGAAAAGCTGATCATAAACAGCAGGCATGAGTTTGCTAAGAATCAATCATGTAAAACAAACTTGATTTCTTTCTTTGACAAACTAATTAGTTGGGTGGTTGAAGGAAATGCAGTGGATATAGTGCACTTGGATTTCAGTACAGTTTTTGATGAAGTCACACAAAATCTTCTCAAAAAATTGGAGAAATGGGACTTGAGAAAACTACAAGGTAAATAGACAATTATCTTAATAGCAAAGGGTTATAAATGGATCCATGTCAGAATGGCAGGAGGTTTCAAGTGGAGTCCCACAGGGCTCTGTCCTGGGTCTGGTGTTATCCAATGTGTTTATTATTTTTTGGATGTGAGAATAGAGCTCCCTGTGCAAAACTGCAGACATGAAACTGGGAACGACTGCCATGAAAGACCAGAATAGAATTCAAAAAGATCTTGATAGCTAGAGACAAAACGATGAGGTTCAGTTCTGACAATGCAAAGTGCTACACCTAGGGAAGAATAAAGAAAAGCACAAGTACAGAATGGGTAATAAGTTATAACTGACCAGATGGCAGTACTTAGGGTCTTGGTGGATCAGAGACTTGACGTGCAATAACTATGTGATGCAGCTGTGAAAAAAGTGAATGAGTTTTCAGGCTGCATCAACAGGAGTGATTAGGTCCAAGTCATGAGAAGTGATAGTGCCACTCTACTTTGCACTGGGTAGGCATCCTAAAGGATTGTGTGCAGTTCTGTGCTCCACATTTTAAAAAGGACAGATGATGTTAGAGGAGGTTCAAAAGCAGGCACCAATAATGGTAAAGGGCTTGGAAAGCAAACCATAAAAGGACAGGTTGAAAGAAATAAGTGTATTCTAGAAAAGGCAATTAAGAGGGAACATGATAGCAATCTTCAACTATTTAAAGAGCTGCCATAAAGATGATGGAAACCAGCTGTTCTCTCGTGCTACTGACAGGACAAGCAGGAAACACTTGAAATTGCAGCAAAGTAACTTTAGCTTCAATATCAGGAAAAATGTCTTCACTGTTAGATCAGTGAGGCAATGGGACCAACTGCTTAGGGAAACTGCAGAATCTGCTCCCTCGGAGGTTTTTAAAAAGAGTAGCAGATGTCTGGAACAGGTTATAAAGAGCAACAGTTGGAAGCCCAGGAGCCCCCCTCCTTCCCCCCAACTCCAGACATATGCATTGCTTAGAGATCATGAGAAGAATTATGCAGTCCAAAGCAAGTGGCCATTGGAAGACTGATCACTCAGCAACAGGAGAATAAAGAAGGGCTCCACAACCAGCTTGGTTATGAAACAAAATTTAAGAGTTGGGGTCCATTTACGGAGTGAACCATGTCAGAAAAGGGTGTTCTGGCTCTCAGGGTGTGTGGTATGTGGAGTTGAGTTTCTGGTTCCCAGGTTGCAATGTAGAGCAGAGGCATTTATTTTTCCTACACTTCTGGGCTTTGTTGTTTGCCCCATGGGACTGGGAATCCCCACCCCACCCCACCCCCCTGTTCTTGAGGGGTGGGGGTATACCCTTCTGCAGAAGCATTAGGTGTTATTTGCAGTCAAAGCAGGGGATTTTAACTGGGGTGTACTGATGCTTCTAATGGGACTTAGAAAGCTGGTAGTTCCTGGCTAGAGGATCTTGGTCCCCTGCTTAGTCAAATCAATTGCCACATTTGGGATCAGGAAGGAATTTTACCCTGTGGTCATATTGGTACAGATTGTGCAGGTTTTTGCCTTCCTTGTTGTGAAGCAGTTGTCTTCTTGGGATCTCTCAAGCATGTTTTAACAAACTACTCCTGTCCTTGCAGTGGCAGGACACTGGCAGTGCTTTCATTCTCCTCCCCCACCTGTGGTAAGTTATAGGATGTTTTATAGGGCCTTAATTTTCTCTGTTTCTAAAATTCAGGTGAGTGCTGCACTAAGAACCATGAAATATATCCTCAGATATCCAATCACCTCTCACAACTGAGCTCAGCATCAATATGGATACTAGACTGGACTGTAGGGTGGTTGCTCACACAAAAGTGCTGATGTACTCTTGAAGTAGATCTATAAAACAGCTCATTCAAGGGTCCCTATACAAAGTGTCTAACATACATAATCTGCTCTGTTTCATGTTCTGTCTACTTAAAAACAAAACAGATCCATTCCTTTCTTTAACAAATGTAACGATTGTAGACAATGTCAGATTTGTAATCTCCATCTTTTTTCCACATTTTTAATGTGCATTTGTCAATGCATTTTAAAATCCTAGTAGAAACAGGGCAATTTCTATTTTAACGTGTTCTTTTTGATTATGTAGAGGATGAGTTTCTCTGCAGGATTCACCTTGACAAGCTAACATGGGTCAAAGTACAGCTTGTCCTACTATATAAAAACATGATAGTTAAAATACGCTGTGTAATGCAATTTAAAGGATATTTTCTCCAGCAGCAGACAAGCCTCAGAGACTGAAGATCTCTGTCACACCACTGCCTTGCAGTCTGGTATACAGAAACATAATGCCAGTTATCAAAATATTTCTATTTGTAGATAATGGGAGAGAGGGTAAAAACAAAACTATTACAGTTTTCTTAAGACACATACTTATGTATTTGTTTACAAACAAATCCTGCACACTTACCACAGCATCCTGGACACATTGTACTATTGTTTATATTTTTACCAAATCCTGGTTTGCAGTGGTCCATCTTTATACCACTAAGGGAGCCAGAAATATAATGTATCTGTTGACTGTGGTGATGTACAATATTTTGAGATTCAAAGAAGTGTTTAATCCTGGCATATGCCTAAAAATAAAGAACCAGCAAAAAGAATTCAGTTTCCAAATTTCAAACAATGGACCATAGAATGAGAAAGCATAGGTGGCAGCATTATTTCAAGCTTGTTTCTGAGGACACAGTTCTAGGCTGGGAATATACTGTATTTACTTAGATATAAGATGACCCTGACTATATGATGACCCCCCACAATAATTAGATTCTATGTATGGAAAATGTGTGCATTTGATATAATTTTTCAGGTATACAATCTAATTGTTAGAAGTTTATCTTCAATTTGTTCCCCTCCCATTGCTACAACAGGGAAAATAAATCTGGGGGGGTCAGATAGCCCCTTTGCCCTCAGCCCCCTCCCAACTTCATCCCCCTGTAGCTCCCTGCCCCCCCGCCCCTGACATTACTGTCAGACCTTGCTTCCCCTGAGCGCATGGAAGTAAGACATACATTTGGAAAAACTGACCTTGGAATAAACATAGCTGCAGCTATTTGCATATAGTATCCGTAGACTCAGTTCACCCAGAAATGATGCATTTTACCTTGTTTGAAACTGCTTTAAGTTTTACCACAGGTACTCCATAAACATGCTTTTAGACAGAACTTTAACACCTGCTTCAAGGTCATCACAGGGGCACAGAATGGAATTGGGGAAGTTTTATTCACCAAGGCTCCCCCGGGGGTTACGAGAAATAATGGCCACAAGCTAGCAGAGAGCAGATTTAGGCTGGACATTAGGGAGAACTTCTTCACAGTTAGAGTGGCCAAAGTCTGGAACAGGCTCCCAAAGGAGGTGGTGCTCTCCCCTACCCTGGGGGTCTTCAAGAGGAGGTTAGACAGGCACCTAGCTGGGGTCATCTGAACGCAGCACTCTTTCCTGCCTATGCAGGGGGTTGGACTCGATGATCTATTTAGGTCCCTTCCCACCCTAACATCTATGAATCTATTAAGGAGGGTATAAACTTTTTTTTTAAAACAAAAATACCCAAATCCCATTTAGCTCTTTCTTCCTTTCCCCTCCTCTTGCCCTTTAAAAACATAGTTAAGTATGTATCCTGCTCTTGGAAACAAGCTCTTCTCTGACTTACTCTCTCATTTTTTAAGTATTTCACATTTTACATCTTAGTGGCACATGAACCCTTCCCCCCTTGAAAGAAAGTTCTCATCAGTATGTTTGCCCCATATGGGCCATGTACTTTGTAGTCATGCTCAATTTTGGCTGTATTTAATTAACTTCATAGCTGGTTTTCATTACTGAGAACATGCTGCTTTTAGCAACAGTTCAGAGACCGGCAATGTATGATTTCCTTGTATGCAAATGTAAGATAAGAGGCTTTCCCCCACCATGTTGATTGAGGGGAATAACCTTTGTCTTATAATGAAGTAAATATGGCAGTTCAAAATTGTAATATCATAAGTATTTTCTTAATTAAGTAATTGTACCTTTTTTATGGAGTTGAAGTTTTCACATTTGGAACTTCTGCAAGGATCTGCAAATGCCAGTGTTAAAGGAAAAACTGCAAATTAAGACAAAGAGAAAAAGCATTCTGCTTAGTATTTTAATATTCATAGTTTAAGCTAATATGGTTTTTAAATAAATAGAAAATGTTGTTTTTTCCTGAAAAATTTCCAAAGCTGAATGTAGTAATAATGCCAACCATACATGAGAAGGGGTACCATCAGCATATCTGAAAACAATTATATTTGTAAAAAAAATAGTTCTATTCTACTTTATGTGCTTGGAAGCATATAAACTATGTAAATAATACATTTTGCATTATAAATGCTGTACTTAGTTTAAAAATGTAATGGATCTAAGGACAGCAAAGGTATAGATGAAAAAGTGTAATACAGGCAGATATACTAAGTTCTTAGTTTTCATTTAAAAATAATTGAGGTTGAAAAGAAATCAATCATCAGGAGAAACCATTGCAGTTTTCATCTTAATAGAGTACAGAACTAAGAAAATAATTCTTTTCTCCACAGTCTGCAGAATGGAGCTTTACCTAAATGACTAAGCTCACGTACTGATGATTTGATTTTATTCTGAAGCACCATCTCCTGGCCATTTCCAGACAAGTTTACTAGACTGGACAGCACTGTGTCCTCTGGTATGGCACAATGTGTAAACCAGCTCTTATTTGGGAATTCCTTGGCTTTCTGCTACAGTCTAATTTACAGTATGAGCTTCTTCCCTCTATATCCATTATGATCTGTTCCCCAAATAAGTGTCAGTAATATTAACAGCTCAGGTTTATACTCAGATACACAATCATTTAACACAGGGGTGCAAACTCATGTGACCCCGCAGGGCAAATCCAGACCAGAGAGCGTCGCATTGGCTAGATGACTCCCAAGCAGCAGCAGCAGCAGCAGCCTCAGCAGCGTTAATCTCTGTGGCTGCCAGAACCGCTTTTTCAAGCATGGCTCCAAAAACCAGGGAGCTAATGCCACTGTTTCCTGTCATTCCCCCTCCCCCCACCCCACCCCCTGGCAGCCAATCTTAATTGCAACAGATAACTAAAAACAAGGATTTGGGCAGCAGGAAAGGGGAGAAGGGAAGCGAGCAGCATTAACTGTGGAGTTATGCTGGAACAACAGCTGTGGATGTTACCACCTGCACTGCAGGTGCTCCTACAGCCGCAGTGATGAGCTCTGTGAGTTGAATTTGTCTTGTGGAGCTAGGTGATCCAACCTGCAAGAAGGCTTGCAGGAGAATGATCCATCTGCATGTGCTGGATCCATTGAACAGGTTGAATATTTGACACCCTGACATATATATTGACATGAATATTTGACAGTCTTTGGTCACTGTGTCCTTTGTTAAATATAAACTTGCTCTCATTGAGCATTTATACACATGCAAATGCTGCAGCACTGAGTGCTCTGAAAAGTGCCCAGCACTGTGTCACTTGCAGTTACATAGGTGGCAAAATGCATGTCAGCTCTGGCCAGTCGTCAACACGCGCAGTCATTTGAGAGCAGGTTTGCTAGCCTGTTCTAGACCTCCTTCAACCCTGCTCGGCCCCCTCGCAGTAGCCAGGGGGAGCTGGAGTCTCCAAGCACAGCTGCCTAGGGCCAGGGCCACTCTTTAAAAGTGCTCCCTGGCTACCTACATTTCTGGCCCAGAGCAGTGAGCAGCACGCTGACACAGCCTTCTGCAATTCTGTTGCCAGAGCCTATGCTCACTGTGCGATGGCTGCTTCCCAGGCCCCAGGACTAATGCCACACTGCTCACTGCACTTTACCACTGCAGCAAGCACTGCCAGGCCCTGGACAGTCTCAGCCCTGTCTGCTCTGCCTTGCTGCATGGCCACGTGGCCAGGCTGACCGCTACATCTGAGGCCCCCTACGCCATGCTGACATCAACCAGCCTCTGTCCTGTTGCCTGGACCCCAACAACACGCACATGGATGCAACCACTAGTGCCTGAGCAGGGGCCTGCAGCATAGGGGCATGGCACATGACAGGCAGGAGGGTGGTGGCGCTGGCCCAGGGGCAGTCCTGGGGTCTGTGCAGGCTGCAAGTGGCACAGGCTCCCATGTCAGCTGAGTTTTAAAGGCCAGGCTGGGACAGGCAAAGAGCCATCCCAGCCCCAGGACTAGAGAAGCTCCCAGGCACATGGTCCTGGGGCTAGATCAAGGGTAGCCCCATGGTGGTGGAGCTGACTGGAAGAAAATTTGCTCCCAGTTGATGTCTACACATGCCCTACTGCACAATAACTATGACGCAGTTAATGACAATAACTATGACGCAGGTGGCAAATTGATTGTGCAGTAGATTAATTTACTGCTCAGTAAGCACCTGTATGTGTAGACAGTGACACTTTACCACACAGTAAACTAGTCTATTGTATGGTAACGCATCTTATGTAGATGTGCCCAGTATACCTAACATTACAAAATTCTTAAATACATTAAATATCATCTCAAACATACCCAATTATTTTTTTCAATAAAAACAACGGACCAAATATTATACACACACAATGAACTAACATAAGTGTTTATAAATATTTTACACACATACAGACAGATCCTAGATTCAATATATATTCAGTTTGTCTTTTATCATGATGTTGGTAATAATGAAAACCAATAATATTTCAATTGCAATTAATATTAAAATACTACCGGTGAGTTTTCAAGTGGGAAATTACAGTACTGTGTTATATTGTTATTACAGGAACTATATTTCTGGAGTGAAAGCTTTTGTCTGAGAATGTAATTTCAACCTGTAGCATGTACAAAGAGCTCCCCACCCCCTTTCCTGTGGTTCAGCATTGATTTACTTAGTTCTCTTTTGGGGAAATGCTATCAGAAATATCAAAAACCTTGAGTGAACACCAGTCTGGATCTGAAATGGGGTTCTCTGAATCTTCTTAGACTATTATTTAATATAGTTGCTCGAATTGTACTGGTTTGGATCTCCATTCTTTTTTTTAATACCAGGTAATTTGTTAGACAGAATGAACAAAACTCAGGATAGATCTTTGTTACACTCTTAGCACATGGAGTAAAAACTGAGTAAACAGAAATAAATTTATTTTTTAAATAATAAAAAACTTAAATGTTAAAACAAATTATCTAAACCTCTGTAGGGTAAAATATTTCTGAAGAAATTTACCTGTTAAAATTAACAATATAACAGGTATTAATTACCTGTTAAAATATACAATAAATGTTGAACCAAAGACCAGAGTTACAGTATTAATGGCATGATCACATTCCTTCGTATTCCTTTGAAGTCACAGGAATATTGCCTTTGATTACAGGGGGAATAGATCCAAAGAAAATAAGAAAGATGTGACTATCTTGCAAACCAGATAGTTTGCACATACCTAAGGCTACACTGGAAAAAACTGTGGCTTACTCAAATTAGAACAGCAGAGAAGACAAGATATTAATGTTTGCCAGTGTCACATTTAGCAAAATTCAAACCAAGAAATACCCAGTTAGGGAACATACAGATATAATCTCAACTCTGCTTCCCTGAAGCTGGAAGTACCAGTGACAACTAATTGCACACTCTCCACCTGCATGTGTTGACCAGTGGAGAGATTATTTAGATCAGCATGGGCATGGCTGTGATTTTGATGAGGCAGTTTAGGGCTAAAAGCCAGAGACACAGCAGGCTCCTTCAGGGTCTGGGATGGGGAGGATGCTGAGCACTGCAGGGGGGAGGAAATGGGGCAAAGTCTTACTAGCTGCTGCTCTCCAGCACTGAAAGCTCCTGCTGCTGCTGCTGCTACAGTGTTGGCTCAGGCAGCAGTAGCTCCCAGCTCCATGAGAGCTGTCCCTGGGGCCCTGCTCATTCCCCTGGGCGTAGGGATGCACCTGTTGTGGCAAAGACTCTCTTGGGGGTAAAGGGAAGCACCATTCTGTTTGCCCCCTGCCCCCAGACATACAGCTGGGTATGGGCTCCAATTGCTAGGCAAGGGCAAGTGGTTGGTAGGGTGATTCCAGCACCCATGCTATAGTCAGTAGTGCCCCACTAGCCCTGTCCTGGTTACACTACTGCTAAAAACAAACATTGGAGATCTCCAGGGACAATCCCCTTATTCAAACTTTGCCCTGGGACAATAGCATAACAATTGTAACAAACTGTAACATGATGGGTAATCATGGAAAGCTTAAGCACAGTAGAGAATATTGATGTCCCTCTCCCTTTCCAGGTCTCAGTATGCCCCATAACATATAAATCATTGCCACCATTTCCAGCTCACCCTCCTTTCCTGTCCCAACAGCACTTAAAAGCTAGAGCTCAGCTTCCTTGGTTGCATAGCTCAAACCGAACAGCAAACCAGGATCTGTGGGCAGTAGCATAACCAGGGGAGGGCAAATGGGGCATCAGCTCCAGGCACTGATTTAGAGGTGCCAGAATGGTAGTCCCTGACATAAATATAGTGGAGAAAGGAGGTTCATACGTTTCCTCTATCTTGGCACAAGCATGGCAAAAGAAAATATCAATCTGACATGTTCTCCTGATTCTAACATTCTCCTGCTCACCCTGCCATCCGCACGCAATCATCTTCTTGTTTTCTACCCCTTGCCTCCCACTTCTCTAGGCTGAGCCCCTGACATATTTCCCCTTCTCTACTGCCTATACCTATGATTTTTCTCCCATGTCATAGTCCCAAACCCTTCACTCTTCTACCACAGCAAGCACTCTCATGTATAATTATTTTTCTTTCTGAATACTCTGTGAGTCCCTTTTGAAATTGCCACTGTACTCAAATTACAGTTCCATCAAATCAAATCAAATAAAAACTTTTAAAATAAAAAATCTGAGAGAGGTAGATTGTATCAAAATATCTGTACTTTTTTTTGGTTTCTGTCAAGGATCAGAACAGTAGTTGAGCATACAAATATATGGTTACTGTTTTCCCCTTGTCCCACCCACCTTATGTAAAAACTGGCCAGCTAGTCTGTATGGTTGCAGACGGAAGTGACAGTTTTCAACCAATCTGACTCCTGAAACCACCGTACAGCCATGACCAAACAGCAGTGCACAGCTGCAGACTGCTTTAAAAAGGGCCTAATCCCATGAAAATCAAGTTCAGATGAAGAAGCTCCAAAATAGAGCAGCTTCAGTAACTTCTGTCTGTACCACCACTCAGCCCTCATGCTGCTTTCAAAATGGGAAGGGGGAAAAGGGAATGGAAGAGTTTGGCTGCTGTTTTTTTAGCCAGTGCTGGAAGGTGGGACAGGTATACTGGAGCCTCCCACCAGTTTTGGAGGACGGGGAGGGCTCTAATTCACCTATCACGCCCTGTAATGCCGGCCGGGGTATCCCTCAGAAGGAGCTCCCTCAACTCTCTTTTCCCCTTTGTGTTCTAAACACTGCCCAGGCTGGGAAGGAGGAGAGGAATTACCAGGGGAAACCAGCTGCAGACAAGAAGCCAGCTGCTGGGTTCCCCAGTCCCCCAGACTCAACAGCGTACATCAGTTGGGTCTGGTGGATTGCTGTAACTCATGATGCTTCCTGTGAAATGCGATGAGTTACAAGAGGGAGCTGCACTTCTGCGTGCGCCCTATATGTAGTATAATGTGTTTGGGTTGTGAATACTAAGCTTGAGCCAGTCAGGAGAACTTTTGAATTCTGTTTTCAATTTCGCTTCTCTGAAGAGGAAGTGTGGCTAGAGTAATTGTCAAATGATTGAGAGACCCTTTGATGTCCAGTCAGAGTCACAGTTGAATTTCTGAAGGAGAACTTTAAAGATTGACTTTTCTTAAGGTTGATAGGTTTTACAAAAAACAGGAATAAGTTCACAACTTTAACTATAGCTGAGCTCTGCTTTAATACCCAATTAAACTTCCCTTCATTGCTCCTTTAATCTCACTTAGCAAACCTGGGTTAGTCAACCTGAGTTAAAAACATGCTTTTATGCAGTGCAGACATACCCAAAGTACATGGATCTCCAGTTTTTAATTTGAGTACATAGATACAAATCAGTTTATCATATATCACACATTTTTTAATTGGAGGAATAAAAAAAAGAAAATACTGGCTAATGTGACTCACTTGAAAGTAACTGATAATCAAATGATAAACAAATATTTATCTTACCTACAAACTGAAATACAAGTTTGTGTGTTAGCATTGCCACTGTATCTGTGGCTGCATGGCACTGTGTATTCCACTGCTGAATTTCACATTGCAGATTACGCATTAATTTCTCCAAATGTTCTAAGAGTTGCTTTTCAAATGGAACTACTGCACTGGTTTCACAGGTTTCTGTTTTAAATTCAGATGACAGATGTATACTTTTCCCTGGCTTGTGATATACTGCAAAAAAGAAAAAGATAAAAAAAGTAAACTCTTTCCTATCTACCTTTTACCTCCATCTAATTAACTATGCAAATTTAGGTACGCTTTGGTGTAGAGTTTCTTGTAGCATAACAAAAGTAATGGATTTAATCATTTAAAACCAAACCGTAACAGGAACAGCTTCAGCTACCTCACACAGGAGCCAGTGATACCAAACCAGCAAACAGGGGAGTTCAAGTGAGACTCCTGCTTAGGAGATAAGCAGGAAGCCATGGTTGCCTGGGGTGCAGATATATGAATGCTAGGGAGTGGGAAGGCCTGCCTGTTTTGGGCTTGGTGGTGTAGCTTCAGTTTGAGAGCCATTTTGCTGGGCTGCTTATAAGAGTGAGCCGAGAGGAGGCTAGAACATGAAGATGTTATCCATTTGATACACAAGGAGAACTCAGGCATCATGGAAGAGGAACAGCCAGTGAGGTCACTGAAAGACCTGAAGACAGGTTTTCTGGGAGGTAGAAGCTATCAGCCTGTCACCTGTGGTAACATACAGCACCCTTCTTCCAGGCCTACAGCTCTCCAGCTGGAGACCAGGTATGAAGCCCTGGCATCAGCTGTAGAAGTCTACTACTGTGGCAGGAGAGGTCAAGCCATGTACCCCCTGATGCCAAGAGAAAGCAACAGGTGATGGTGATGGACATCTCCCTCCTGTAGGGCATGGAGGCATCTGTCTGTCAGTCTGACCTTTTGGCTTGGGAAGTGCCGTCTATTAGGAAAGCTTGCCAGGACTCATCTGGGTCTCTGACTACTACCCCATGCTACTCATCTAAGTGGACACTAATGATACTGCCAGGGCCAAATTTGAGGGGATTAAGAGTGACTACATAGCTTTTGGTTCAAAGATGAAGAGAATGAAGGTCCAGGTGTTGTATTCATAGATCCTTCCAGTCAAAAATAAAGTCCCAGCTAGGAAGAGACGCATCAGTGTTTGGCTGCATAGAAGGTGTTCTCATCATGGCTTTGGTTGTTTCAACCATAGGTTGGTGTGCCAAGAAGAATGACTGCTGGGAAGAGACAGCGTGTATCTGATGAAGACAGGGAAGACTGTGTTCACATACAGGCTTTTTAACCTAGTGAGGAGAATTTTAAACCAAGTTCACCAGGGGATGGAGACAAAAGACCACAAGTAAATGAAGAGGCAGGAGACTTGGTTAAAAACATAGTAAGAGGAAACAACAACAGAAGTCCTAGCAATGTTCTTAGGGAGAAAATAGGAAAATCAGTTAGATACCTGAAATGTTTATATACTAATACAAGAAGCACAGCGAATAAACATGAAAAATAGGTGGTCCTAGTACAACTGAGGAATTACAGTGTAATTAGGATTGTAGAGACATGGTGGGATGACTGGTATGGACCACTGGAATATGGTCATGAATAGTGTGACAAGCTTGGCCAACTCGCTGGAGTTCAAGGTCCCCTAGCGGCTGAACCAGCCACAGCCAGTCATAACACCTAGTCCCTATCCTGCCTCCAATTTCTCTCCTGTCATGACTGATCTTTTAAAGAGTTTTTTTAATGAGAGGGGCTGTTGGCAGGGCTCGGATACCCTCTTCGCAGATGTCTGTGCTTGATGTGCTCTCCTGCAAACTTCTCAACAAGCTTCTGCAAGCTCCACTGGGTGGGTCTCCCCTTTCATGGCAATCCCCCAATTAAGCCTTAAAGAAAATAATTATGACTTCCAGCCACTCCCATAGTCATACCCATACCTCTCAGATTTTTATCAGCTTTCAGTCCTGTGTATTGAGGCTGGACACTGCCTCTAAATGCGCATCAGCCTAGACCTACCACACCCAGACTTGGTTTATAAGCTCCAGGTCACTTGTATTCTAGGTCCCTGACCCTAGTTTCACCCCTTGGGCTAGGACCCCTGGCTCTCTTGGTCTGTGGCCCTGCCCTGGCAGGATACTAAACCCCACCAGCATGTGTGGCCTCTGCACATGCACCTACAGCCATACTCAGTCCACCAGGATAACTTCAACATAAAAGTAAGATTTTTGCTTTTAATGAGAAACTTCATCCCTCCTTGGGTGTGATACAGCAAAAAAAGTAAAAAGTGCTACCGCTTTAACAGCAGTCTTCTCACTCTGAGTAAATGTTCTTCACAGGAGGGAGTGAGCCATTCTGGCATGTGGCTTTTCCCCAGCTCTCCACATCTGAACTATAGGGTGTTCTGGTGTCCATAGCACAGGGGCTGCCATGTCTCTGGCCTTTTCTGGAGGGCACCTTCTTTCCCCACTGGCAAGGCTTCCCGCTCTCTCCTTCCCCCCACCCCACGATGGTTCATTCAAGATTCCAGTAGTGCTTATGTGTCCACGAGCCGTTCACACCCCCCGTGCCTCTCCTGCTCTTTGTTAATTACTTACCTTCTCTTATAACTGGTCAGGAATTCATGCTATCTTAATTAAAGGGCTGCCTCTGTTCCTGCCGCTCTGTTCTCTTAAAGGGGTAAGATTTTGGTTCCCTAGTATGAGCCCTTTCCTTCAAGACTGACTGCCCCACCCCCTGTTTCTACCTTGCTCTTTGCCACTCAACTGAGTAACAGGGTTAGGGTCCCCTCTTACATATGGGTATAACGTTGTCAGGAAAGACAGGCAGGTGAACAAAGGAGGAGGTGTTGCTGTATATGTGAAAGAAGATGTATATATGTTCTTGAGGTACAGTACAGTTGGGGGCCGGACTCGATAATCTATTGTGGTCTCTTCTGACTTTAGCATCTATGAATCTATGAAACAATGGAAGGTAGGCCTGTTGAAACCTTCTGGGTCAAGGTCAGAGGAAAGAGCAGCAGGGACAATATAATGGTAATGTATATTACATATACTATGGGTTGCCAAACTAGGAGAAAGAAATGAATGAGGCCACCTGTAAACAACTGACTGAAGTTTCCAAATTACAGAACCTGGTTCTCATGGGGAATTTTAATGATTAGGATAGCTGCTCAGAGAGAAACACAGCAGTGCATAAGCAGTCCAACAAATTCTTGGAGTGTGTCAGGGATAACTTTTTGATACCGATGGTAGAGAGGCCAAGTAGGGGAAGCTCTTCTTGACATATTGCTTGTGAACAAGGGGGTATTTGTTGAGAATATGAGGAAGGAAGGTAACTTAGGTGACTGGCCGCACCTACACAAGATGCTGACTGAACAGTTGTTACTGCACAGTGATTTAGTACTTGCAGACACAAGTACTAAATGATTGTGCAATAACTGGAATTACTGTGCAGTAGCATATTGCACAGCAGTGTCACATCACACTTCATGCCAAGCAATGCTACTGTGCAGTAGTAATAAGCCACTGCACAGTCAGCATCTTGTGTAGACATGGCGAGTGACCACAAAACGATAAGCGTTCAAGATCATAAAGGGAAGACGGAAGGAAAGCAGCAGAGTAAAGACATGGAACTTCAGAAAAGCAGACTTAACAAACTTAGGGAACTGTTGGGTAGGATCCCCTGAAAGGCAAGTCTGAAGAGAAAAGGATTTTGGGGGAACTGGCTATACAGGTAACTGCACTCCCAATCAGGAATCACATGGTCAGCAAGAGGCTGCCTGATTGGGAAGTGGGACTAGCTGCTAGATAAAAGAGCAGGCTTTGAGCAGTAGGGCCAGCAGTTTGCTGCAAGCAGCTGGAGCAGGAACATTACCCGGCTGGAGCTGCTGCTCACATAGCCTCTTGGAGATACAGGGCAGGAACTACGGGGATGGCAGGAGGTTCCTGGTACTGAGGAATAACCTAAAACTACACCTTGCGAGGGTAGGATGGTGTGGGGCTGCCTGTGGTGGGGTGGCCCCCAGGAAATGCCACACCAGTTGCCCCCCTAGTGAAATGCGAGTATGGTGCACCTTACAGCCTCAGCTCCCACAACCTTGTAGGTAAGCTGGCAAGGAAGTTGGCAGGACCAAAGGTGTCCAGAGTGGGGTAAGGAGCTCAGAATAAGTGAGGGTCAAGGAGCCCAGAGTCTGGAAGGGGCATGGAGCCTAGTGAGAGGCTAGGAGCCCAGAGTGTGTGAGGGGCATGGAGTCTAGTGAGAGGCAAGGAGCTCAGTGGCTAGGAGCCCGAGTGTATGCGAGGGGCAAGTATTTCCAGTATGAGTGAAGGGCATGGAGCCCAATGGGTAAGACTGAAATTAGGGGCTGGGATGGTAATCTGGATGCCATCTTGGAAGGCATGGGAAATGGTATAGGGAAAGTCAGAGCTGTGTATAACGCTCTTGGCATCAGGGCATAAAATGAGCAGCCTTCTGCATTATTACATCTTCTTTTATACATTAAGTCATGGCAGGAAAAGACATGGCAGAATGCCTTAGACAGGTGGGCAGGCCAGCTTTGTGTTCGGCCTCGGGACTTCCCCCTGTCACACTGTGTATCAATAACATTTTCCTATTATCAAATGGAAGAAGTTGTGCTCCGTCTGAGGGTTTGGGTCTGCCTGGAATAAGGCAGCTGGGTCATAAATCCAGTGCTAACAACTGGCAACTCCATCAGAACCAGGCCCAGTACCAACAACTGGTGACTCCACTGGGACCAGGACCCTGTGACACTGGGACCAGGTTCAGTGCCAACAGATACCAAGCTGGGTACAGTTGCAGGTACTCTGGAGGGTAGGACTAGGCTCCATAATTACCTGGGGAGACTGTAAAAATGGCCCACAATCAACCAGATTAAATTCAACAAGGACAAATGTTAAGTCCTGCACTTGAGATGGAATAATTGTATGCACAAATAGGGGAATAACTGGGTAGGCCACAGTACTGCAGAGAAGGACCTAGGTGTACTATAAAATGAATATGAGCCAGCAGTGGCTATTGTTGCAAAGAAAGGCTAACTGTGTACTACATTGTATTAATGGGAGGGTCTCTTGCAAATCAAGTGAAATCATTTTTTTGACTGTTCAGCACTGGCAAGGCCTCACTTGGAATACTGTGTCCAGTTTCAGGCCCCATTTTTCCAGAAGGATGGGGACAGATTGGAAAGAATCTAATGGAGAACAATGAAAATGGGTTAGCAATCCAGGATACACAACTTGTAAGGAAAGGCTGAAAGAGCTAGGGTTATTTAGTCTCAAGAAGAGAAGATGACTATCATTAAATCCCCCCCCTAAGTCAGTAAAATACTTGAAGAGTGATTATGGGAATGGGTTGGCTTTTTTCTGTAGTCATAAGGGACAGGCCTAGAAGCAGTGGCTTTAAGCTGTAGCAGAGGAAATTTAGGTTGGAGGTTAGGAGGAACTTTCTAATCATGAGGGTGGTCAAACATTGGAATGGGCTACCTAGAGAAGTTCTGGAATCTCCATCCCTGGAAGTTTTCAAGAGCAGATTAGGCTGACACTTGACTGGGATTGTTAAATCTGGGATAATCCTGCCTTGAGAAGGGGACTGGACAAGATGACCTTGTGAGAGCCCTTCCCACCCTATTGTCCTATAATATTTGTAGCCACTCTTCATCTTTAAAGATAATGTTCCTTTCCCATCTCAGTAGGGAGCATCTCTGGTCTAATTATAATAAACAGTAATTACTGATCCTACAGATCCACTTTTTCCATCCATCCAAGGATACATCAATAAACTTTGTTAGTTAAGAAAGTCTAGTATAATACATAAGTAGCAACAACATTATACTATAGTTCCTGATAATTTCACTAACTCCACTCTTATTTTGTGTGCAATAAATACAAACAAATAAATAAATAAAACTCTAATCTCCAGCACAGAAAGCTTTTGTTCATTTGAAACTTTTGCTTTGCCATCCTGCAAACTCACCCTCCCAGACAATGTTTTGGATAGTTCTAGCTTGTCCACTAACTTCATTTCTTTGTGTGTCAGACCAAGAAGTGCATTGTAAGGTCCTGTGTTACATACTGTATTTTAAATAACATCAAAGGAATTTTTCACTTGGTCCTTTGGGCACACAAAGCCTGTTCAACAGCTACATCCCAGATCCAGCAGTGAACTCATCGATATACTGCAACAGATTCAAGTTGATTATCTCAGTAGCCATATTTAAGTTGACAGTGTAGCTAATTATCTTTCACCAGAGCTAATGCTCAGCATTTAGCAGCTCCTATTGACTGAGTGGAAATAGCTGAGTGTGCAGCACTTCTGAAAAATCAAGACATTTGTTTGGTAATAATAATAATACCTCAAACAAACACCCACAGGAATGTTTGGAAAGGTTTAGTCTGATATGTTAATGGACACTGAATTCTCTGTAGTTTTGAAACAGGACTGCAATATAAAAGTACATTACAAATCAAATACAGTAGTGTGCATGGCTGTGATCCCTTCATAAACCCACTAGATGGTGGTGTGGTATAATTTTAATTATTATTTGACCTGGTTTGAATTTTGAAGGAATGGGATAATTTTCATTTTAGTAAAAATTACTTTTCCTTTTCAACCAGGAGATCCGTATCTTCTTTTATTTTATTATAAAATATTGCCAGATACAGTTCTCATGGAGACTTTTCCAGCCTTAAATCAAGTGTCTCTCGATGGGGTATTTATTGCACTGTATAGCAGAAGCATAACTAGGGTGGGACAAGAGGGGCACCCGGGCAAGTAAGACTTCTCTCCCTGCTGTCCAGTAGTTGATATAATTTCTCATGCCCCCTCCCCCACCCCAGGTGCTTAAAAAGTTTGTGATGTCTCTCCTATATAGACATACTCTACAACTGACTTTGTTTCCTTCCTGATCATCCAAATCAGTAGAAGCCAACCCCTTTGGCAGACATGCCACAAATTAGCCCCACACCCTTCAAGTGCCACATTGATCGTTTTCCCCATACTCAATCTACTGCTCTGCTTTCTGTTTCCTGCCCTGTGCTCCCTACCTCATCTGATGCTTTGCGTTCTTCTCCCTGCTGTATCTGCACAATGCTGCCTGTCCCCACGCCATACACAGAGGCTATCCATGCCATTTGTGCTACAGGTGGGCCATTACTGATCTGATTTTTATTTTACAGGCTCTGGAATGGGCTCCCAAGTGAGGTGGTACTCCTTCCTACCTTGGGGGTCTTCAAGAGGAGTCTGGACAGATATTTGGCTGGGGTGATGACCCCGGCACCCACTCCTGCCTGAGGCAGGGTGTCGGACCTGATGATCCGTTTAGGTCCCTTCCAACTCTAAGTACTATGATACTAAGTGTCCAGATTTGGTCATCTACACCAGTGGTTCTCAACCTTTTCCACCTTACGTCCCACCAACCATTCATCCCAAAAATCCTGGTTCCCACCATGATAAATGATGAACCAGGGGATTTGGGGGGGAGGGTTTTCCCCTGGCAGCTGATCGACCCCTGGGGTCCCTGCCACCTGGCGGGCACAACTTGGCATGCCTGGCAGCAGTAGGGATCTCACTCCACTGCCCTGGCGATGTGCCCCCTGTGCCTGCCACTGCTTTGAAGGGTGCAGCCTCACACTGCTGCCCTCACTGCAGCCCAGCATGCAGGAAGTGCTTCACTGGGGCAGTGCAGGGTGAGTGGCAGCGAGACGGTCCTGAGGAGATCCCTGAGTGACTCCTCCACTCCCTGCATCACCTCAGAGAACAGTACTGCAGAAAACTCCCTGCAGGGAACAGCTGCTACCCAGCTTCCCTCCCCTGCAACCTGGCACCGCAGGGAATGGAGGAACCACGAGGGAACTTTTTACTGCTGCTCGCCCCGTGCTGCCCCGGTGAAGTGCCTCCTGTGTCCAGGGCTGCACGGTTGCAGTGCAGGGCTGCGCCCCTCAAAGAGCAGCAGGGCAAGCCACCACTGTTCCCCGATACTCTGCTTTCCTCCCCTGGGTGCCTCTGCAGCCCGGCGAGTGCGATTGGGCACAGATGGGAAGAGCAGGGCTGCAACAGATCTGAACCTATCTTTCCAGTTTCTTTGCACAGAACTCTAACTACCAAATCATAGATCAGGTACTACTCAAGACCTTCAGCAGCACTCCTTTTGAAATGAAGTCACTGCTCCTTGCATTTAATATAGTCATTAGAAAAAAAAGGGTCGGGGGACAGTGCAGGGGGAAGCTTCTACCTTGCTGGGAGCAAGGGCTCTAACTAGAAGTCAAGCGTCCCTCTTTTCCAGGCCTGCAGTTACTTCATTGAAACACACACCTTTTGTTACCCTTTTGGCCTCATATATTTCCCACATACTTTTCTATCATTGCTGCCCAGGAGGACAGCTTCAAAAGGAGAGCCATATAATGACCTAAAAGAAGGCTGTTCAACTGGTGGCCCGTGGGGGTGCATGTAACCCACAAGGGCTTGGTCGGCTCCTGCCCAGCTGCAGCTCCTCCTATCGCTCTGAGTGTAACAGAAGATAGAGTCTCCAGGTTCCCCCTGTGGTGGGGCAGTGCAGTGTGGTATGGCTGGGAGAGCTGAGCATGAGCTTGAGCACACAATACAGTAATAGACAGAGAGTAAAGTGGGGACCACATGGTGTAGTGGTGGGATGAGGGGGAGAAGGGGAACTGCTTTCCAAATGCAATGCAGCTCAGGAGCTTGTCCTGGTGTGGCCTGTGGGTATGTATCCCCTGCTGGTGTGACCCACAGGGCATTAAGCCCCAACCCACTTAAAAGTTGGGCAACCCTGGCCTAGAAAATAGGTGTTTGGAGGAGTGTGTTAGGAAGTCAGAAGAACTCAAGTTCAAGCTCCCTCTGGGTGAAGAGAGTCTAGAATACAGGTGTTCCAGCATCAAGGAGTGCTCTAGTCCATTGGTGCTCAACCCTTTTGCTCAGTTGGCTAAATGGGCAGTGCCCAGTCTGTCAGTAGGCTGGATTGGGCCCGTGGTCCTGATCCAGTATCCACAGCAGGTGAAACAGGCCCCTTGTGGCTGCGTGGTCCCAACCTGGCCCTGCATAGGTGCAGGGAGGCAGTGTGGCCTGGATCTGATAAAGCTGTGGGGATGGGGAGGAGAAGAGGACATGGCCTGGCCCTGATCCAGCCGCAGGAAGTAGGTGGGAGGGTCAGCAGCCGGGCTCCAGCTCACCATGTAGGACTTGGAGTTTTGGAATTTGGAGGGGGAAGGGTGGTCAACTGGTGAGGGAATCCCTCAGGTCAGATACAATGGCTCTGCGAGCTGGAAGTTGAGCACCACTCTTCTAGTTACTCAGCTATTGGAGGAAAAGCTAGGAAGTCACTCTCTTGGCCATTCTCCTTTCCTGATTTTAACTTTGGTTGTCATGGGTTTTAGTCATCTTCATTTTTAGGTGTCTAAGGCCACTGCATGTCCAAAAGGGACATACCCGTGTGTCTGGCTATGGATACAGTCAATGTGCACCTACTATACATGTAGGTTGGTCATGTGCAGATGACTATGCATACAGATTATGCAGCCAGGAGCAGAAATCAGATATAGGTGTGACATCTTTGGCAATGACATGACCAGAAATGCCACACAGGCTGCAAACAAACCTCCATAAAATTTTTGCAGAGGCAGAAAATGTGAGCAAACAGACATCTCTTCTCCTTTTTGTGCCCCAAGTGCTCCCAAATGGTGACACAACGATTCCCAGTAACAGTATCTGACACGTTTTCATGGTGGACATCTATTCATTTATAGTGTGATAACACAAGCAGCCCAGAGCTGACTGTACTCTTCAGGTACTCCAAGCAGGTGCCTCCCAGGGTTTCAGAGCCACAATCTTCAAAGCAAGGCCCTGGGTGCCTGGCACCAACCTGGGGGTTTCCTGGAGAATGCCATTTGTTTCCCACTTGACACTTGAAGATGCATACCACACAAATTCTCTTGCAGGTTATGCATTTCATGCTGCAGAGCAGATGAATGCCATGGGGCTTGGCACAGATGATATGACAATTGACAGAGGCAGATGCTGTCCAGGGTCAATGTCCTGGGAGTAGAGGGGCATGATCCTGAAAGACAATGGCCCCAGACAATGTCTGTCTCCAACTATTAAGTGGATCAGCTGTGCTGGGACACATGCGATGCTAGCATAGCTGATCCTGCCACAAAAGCTATGTCTATTTGTAGCCATAGATGACCCAGTTTGGATACTGGATGGCCAGGAAGAGAACAGAGAGCCACCCTAAGTAACCAACAGATGACAGCCCCCACCATGGCAGCTTGTGTAAATTTTCTTGGTTTATTTTTTCTATTAATCCCTACCAGGAAACATTCAATATAATTAATGATGACATAATGAATTAGTAAACATTCCTGCCCTAGGATTAAAAAAAAAGACAATATAATGAACATTTCTTGCAGGTCTGTCATCGCTTCATGGTACAAAACTTTTCCAAGTTCAATGAAATAATCAGTCTTAAAGAAAATAGGAGAATATTTCTTTTTCCTGGAAACTTATCTGAGACTTTAGAATGCTCGTCTCAAGAAAGTAAAAGGAACTTCTGAGGTCATTGCTCACAGAAGAACAAACAAAAGTCATTCTTTAGCCTTGTTTGCTAAAACACTTAAGAAAAACAAGAAAGAAAGCTCACATGCACACTCAAATGGAAAAAACCCCACCCAGTAAAAAGCCTAAATTCTAGAAACCTTTTATGAAGATGGAGAAATCTAGGTTACTTGTTGGACTTTTTTTGGTCTGTCTACACTTTTTCTTACCAGTTCAATTTAAATTTAATGAGTTTAGAGATTTAATTCAGTCCAGCAGATTCTGAATGCATATACAATGGGCAAAACTTTTACTTTGTATGCCTAAATGGCAGTTTTCCAGAAAAATAATGGCTGTTTTTGGCACTTAAAGGTTATGATTAGGCTTGGCAGAATTCAATTTTATTTTTTTTTTATAATTTCCACAGCAACAATCAATGTTTCTTTTTTATCTTTTCTTTAGACTTTTGTCTATTTAAATTTCAGGACTGCATGGAATTAGGTGTGTAGGGGGCAGAGTTTAGTAATAACAGTATACTGTAAAAAACTTTATAAAAATCACATTAAAATATATAAAAGTAAATATCCAGAAATCAATACAGCATAACTATTTTAAATCATTCTGTTCATTCACCAGGAAGGAGCTGGGCAGGTAGGGACCAGAAGAGAGCAGTGGCACTCTGGAGCTCTGGGAATACAGGGAGAGGCAGCAGTTTCCCAGCCTAGGATGGGAAGCAGCTCCCCACTCCTGCTTAAGGGGTCAGCCCCACCAGGCGGGCACCAGCAAGGGTGGCCCAGCCCCTTAATGGCCATGGCCTCCTGCTGCCTCATGCAGCACAGGGGTATTGGCTGGGTCTCAGGGACACTCCTATGCACCCTGCCCTGAGGGCACAGAGGCTAGGCCATGCAGGAGATCTGGGAACACAGGGAGAGGCGACATGATCAGAGCAGGGTGTGCAGGGGTGCCCCAGGGTCCAGCTGCTGCCCCATGCTGTAAGGAAGGGCAGAAGGCCACAGCCATCAAGGAACAGATCACCCCTGTGCTGGTGCCTGCCAGGCAGGGCTTGCCCTCTGAGGTGTTGTGGGGAGCGGGGATCTGTTTCCCACCCCAGGCTGGGAGGCCACTGCCTTTCTTCGTGTTCCCAGCACTGCTCCCAAGCCTGGCTCCTGTGTGATCAGGGGAGGGGCAAAACTCCCAGCAAGACCCAATCACACAGGGGCTGTCCTGGACTTACTGGAAATCTGGTGTCCAATCCACAGCTGGGACCTCAGCAGGGTGAGCAGCCAGCAACACCAAGCTCCCACCTGCCAATAGTCCTGCCCCTCCAACTCTCCATCCCAGCACAGCCCCCAGCTCCTTCAGTGGCTGCTCGAGCTGCTGCCGAAGGAGCAGTGTGTGGGTAACACAGCTGGGGCTCCTCCAACCACACTTCAAGTGGCTGCTATGCACATGCAGGTGTGTGCGCATGCAACCGAAATATTTTTCTGTCAGTCTGTAAGTGATAGGTGAATGGATGTTTAGCGATACAAATAGGTTCATGCCAAGCCTAGTTATAATTCTACTACTCCCATGCTGTTGATCCTAAACATATGCACACAGACTTAACGTGCTCAACAGACTACACCCTGGCTGGGCAGATATACAGGTTTGTATGCATGCCCACTGGTGAGGAGATATAAATGCATGTAGGTTACAGATATGTAGTTGGACAAAAGCCCATTGCTAACAGGTATTAGCTGTCAGAAGAAGATGGTCCTTCCATGTTATAGCTAAAACTGAATAGTTGGGGCATTCACCCAGGGGAAAAGAGATTTAGCTTCCTGGACCCACTTACCTACACGTGGTTTGAAATTTTGTCACTCTATCTTCTCATCTCAGTGTCGTAAACACCACACCACAGATCAGACACTATTCAGGACCTTCTCCAGCACTCCTCGTGAAGCTAAGCCTCTGCACCCTGCACTTAATCATCAGCTAAGATGGACAGCAAGCAGGGTCTATCCTGGGGAAATTTCTGCCTGACTGGGGAGAAGGGTTCAGGCTAGAACCCAGTGTTGGCTCCCAAGAACCATCTCACTGAGTCAGACACCCTCCAATATGTTCTCTTCCTCCTGACTCCTCTCTTGGTTGCTCAGGGCAGAAAGACAACTTCAAAAGGAGCATTTATGGGTGCTGACAGAAGTGGACTCCTCCCCCGGCCAAAAATCAGCACTTTACTGGCCAGCTCCTTTTATAATCATTCTTTTTTTTTAAAACTATGATAGCAAAAGTTAAACACATATACACAATTTTACAATGTTTTATCTGAGCATTTTCTTTAAAGTGTATTTCCATGAAGTTTTATATTGAGGATTGCTTATAGCTTTGAGACATCAGGTTATTATCATGCCAAACCTCAAATGAATACTATGGAAAGATAGCCTGTAACTAAAAATTTCAGAAACAAAGCTAATTAAACTTCACTTACCATAAACCATAAAAGTGAATTCTGTTATCACATGTCTATCATTATGCATATAAATAACGCTGCAGGTGTAATTCCCAGAGTCACTTGCATGAATGTTGTAGACCTCCAAGTTGCCTTCATCAGTTAAAAGAAATCTTTGTGATTCTGGAAATAAGTGTTAAACACATCATTTTAAATTATTATTTTTATCCAACTATAAATGTATTAACAATCCTAGAAGTAGGGATCAGAACCTTGGACTCCACCATTCCCAAATGAAAACCTCACCTTCAAGGCTACCGAGTCAAGCTACACCTTGCTTCAGGGGTGGGGAAAATACAACGCACGAGCCATATCTGGCCCACCAATTGATCTTATCCAGCCCACTAGATGCTGCCTTCAGAGGGCTGTGCCCCATGCCACTCTGTCACAGCTGGGTCTTAGCTAGGCAGCAAACAGACCCCTCCATGTGACCCATCCACCCCACATCCATCCCTCTCCTCAGGTTCCTGTTGGTACTGTGCCTGCATAGTTCTGGCACCACAGCCACCATCAGCCAGGACCACATGGGACAGGGTGCAATGCAGTGCAGTCAGTAGCTGTCCCACTCACCCACTCACTTGGCATGAGAAGCCACTGCCACTGCAGGGCCAGTAGGAGATGAATGTGAGCTGGTCGCAGTGGGGGCTTTGTCAGGGGCAGCTGCTGCTGACTTTCCTGGTGCAGCACAGTGATAGTGGCACATCACAGTGGGCAGGACGTCTACTCAGCATGTTGCATTGCACCCCATCCTATGCAGGCCCAGCTGCTGGTGGCCATGGTGCCAGGATTGTACAGCACCAACAGGAAGCCAGGCAGGGAGAAAAGCAGGGATGGATGTAGGGGAATGGAGGAATCTGCACTCTGCTCAGCCTGGCCCTCATTGAGGCACAGTGGAGTGGCATGGGGTGTAGCCCTCCGTCCTCAGGCTCCTGGCAGCAGCTGGCAGGCCAGATAGGATCAATTGGCATCTCCCCACCCTCTGTAGCCCTCAACAGCTTACCAAAACTCGTTAAGTGGCCCTCCAGCCCAAATAATTGCCCATCTCTGCCTTAGTTATCATCTCTTCAGCTCCATACGCCTTGCATTTCCTGTCTACAGTTTCTACAAGTAGGGTAGGTGCCCCTTCTTTAGTTCAATTTTTAGCATTGCTATTAGAACAGTTTTCTGGAAAGTAAGAAATGAAGGTTTGAACCCTTATCCACCTCATACTGAAGTAGGCCTTCAGTAGAATTCAGATCTTCCACCAGGGTTTTATATAAAAACTGTCTGGCGCTACCATCACCACCCCCTTCTGCTGCATTTTAAAATAAAACAGAAAGCCCCCTTCAGTTCGTTCAAGCCATAGATGTAGACACCAGCCTTCAGCAGAGGACTCCACAGTCTGGATCTTGAGTGAATAGATGTGCCATCTGCAGGCCTGCATCAGGTGCCTCAACTCTGGAGAATGGTGGGTTTTCAAGGCATTTCCCTGTTCTTTAAGTTTTGCATTGGCTTGATCTTCTCATGTGGGTTTTTAGGATGTAAACAGACATCACCCTTGTGCCAAGTACACAGACATCCTAGTTTCTTGTCATACTCCAAGTGCTTCAAAATGTTGCCATGACTAGAGGAGGTGCACTGATAGATCAGTGCCATATCAGCTTGGCACTGATAAAAGGAAAATTAACATTATCAGCTATTGGCTTTTTTGGCGGTGTAGCCAATAATATATCAATAAATATAATATGCCTTCTGGACAGGGCCCCTGGATGCTGCATGCATGTACGCAGCCACATGCATGTTCTGATCACAAATGCAGTCAGGCAGCGTGGAGAGCAACGCCCTGCAGGTAAGTCTGTGGAGTGAAAGAGGCGTTGACGAGGAAAGGGGTGTGGGGAGGAGGCGTAGGTCAAGGCCCCTTGGATGAGGGAGGGAGTAGGGCAGGGGCAGGGGCAGGGGTTGCGGCTGGGTCAGGGCAGTAAATGGGACTCAGGGGCCGGGACAGGGAATGGGACTGAGCCATGGGTGGTTTGTCCAAGGAATCAGTGTCCCAGTGCTTAAAAACAGTGGTGGGGCCACTCAAACGAAAGTTTGTCTAATAAACTTTCACTGAAGTGCCACTGACACCATTTTTAAGCATCAGGACTCTTTTAATTGGAGTGGAGCTGAGAAGAGTGAGGGCGGAGGCAGGCTGCCCACTGTGAGCTCAGAGATCTTTGCCTTGCTGCCTTTGCCCTGGGAGCTGTGGAATGACCGCACTACTTCCCCTGCCCATCCAGCAGTGGAAGACACAACTCACCGCTGCCACTGCCGGTAGATGGCCAGGGGATGCAGCACAGCCATGGCTCCCAGGGCAAAGCCAGCAGGGCGAAGAGTCCCAAGCCCAGTGGCCAACCTGTCTCTGCCCTCACCCTGCTTGGCTCCACTCCAGTTAATAGTGTCCCAGCACTTAAAAATGGTGGCAGCAGCACTTTCATAGATCCATAGGTTGTAAGGCCGGAACGGACCTTGGAAGATCATCAGGTCTAGCCCCCTTCCCCAAGCAGGAAAGATAACTGGGGGTCAGGTGACCCCAGAAAGGTGACTGTCTAGTCTCCTCTTGAAGATTTCCAGGGTAGGTGATTCCACCACCTCTGGAGGGAGCTTATTCCACAGTCTGGACACCCTGACTGCGAAGTCATTTTTCCTAATGTTGAGCCTGAATCGATCTTCCAGGAGTTTGTAGCAATTACTCCTGGTTTTCCCCTCAGGTGCCCTAGTGAACAGTTGCTCACCAAGCCCTTGATGTGCTTCCCTAGTGTAGCAGGACCCTCTCAGCTTTCTTTTCCTCAGGTTGAAGAGTCCCAGATCTTTCCTTTCCTTTCCTTGTATGGCTTACCTTTTAAGACTCTGATCATACAGGTGGCTCTTGTTTGGACTCTCAAGCTTGTCCATGTCCTTGTTAAAGTGCGGTGCCCAAAACTGGACGCAGTACTCCAGCTGTGGTCTCACCAGTGCTGAGTAGAGTGCAAGAATCACCCCCTTGGTTTTGCTAGAGATGCATCAACTGATTCATGCCAGAGTATTATTTGCCCTACTGGCGACAGCATCGCTCTGTCGGCTCATACTCATACTGTGGTCTGTTATTACCCCCAGGTCCCTTTCATTTGTGGTGCTAGTTAGTTTGGTGCCACCAAGCCTGTAGGTGTGTTGTGGGTTGCTTGTCCTGAGCTGGAGCACTTTACATTTCTCGATGTTGATCTTCATCAGATTCCGATCCACCCAGCTTGCTAGCCTGTCTAGGTTCGCCTGTATCTGTTGCCTATCTTCAAGCGTGACCACGCTCCCCCATAACTTGGTGTCATCCGTGAACTTGGCCAGTGAACTCTTCACTCCCACATCCAATTTGTTAATAAAGATGTTGAAAAGTACTGGACCAAGCACTGATTCCCTGCGGGACATCGCTGCCCACTTGTCAGGATGAGAGAGATCAATTCACTACGACTCTCTGGGTCCTATCCTGCAGCCAGTTTCTCAGTCACCTGAGTATCTTGGAGTTATGTCCCAAATCCTCCAATTTTCTCACAAGGACATTATGGGATACTAGATCAAAAGCCTTTTGGAAGTCTAGGTATACAATATCAACTAGCTTTCTTTGTCTAGGTGGTGAGTTACCTAGCCATAGAAGAAAATGAGGTTGGTAAGGCAAGAACTACCTGCAACAAAGCCATGATGGCTGTCATTCAGAATCTTAACCTTCTGCAAGCTTATTGCAGATAGACTCCTGGATGAACGTTTCTAGGATTTTCCCTAGGATAGAAGTTAGGCTGATTGGCCTATAACTATCTAGGTCCTCCCTCTTGCCTTTGTGGATGGGCAAACATTGACCCTCTTCCAGTCCTCAGGGACTTCTCCAGAGCACCACGAGTTGTGGAAGAGATTTGCCAGGGGTTCCACAATGACTTCGGTCAGCTCCTTCAGCACGCTCAAGTGAAGATCATCTGATCTCGCTGACTTGTATATGTCCAATTTTATTAATTGTTAATACAACAATTCAATGGCAATAGTACGAAGGCAATTATTCCTACTGTGTTCAGACTCTACTTGACCTGGAATGCTTTTCCTCTTGGTCCAGTGAAAAACCGAGGCAAAGTGGTCATTCAGGAGTTCAGCTTTCTCTTGGGTACCGGTAACCAGCTCTCCCGAGTTGTTGAGTAATGGCCCCACACTCACATTTATTTTCCTTCTGTTCCCTATGTATCTAAAGAAGGACTTCTTGTTGTTCTTGATTCCCATTGCCAATCTAAGTTTGGTCACTGCTTAAGCCTGTCTTATCTGTTCCCTTCAAATGCAGGCTGTCATGGAATAGTCCTCCTTGGGACCCACCCTAAGCTTCCATTGTTTGTAAGCCTCTTTCTTCTTTCTTAAGAGGACTGTGATTTCCCTGCTTAGCCAAGATAGCTTCTCAGCCCTTCTGTTACCTTTTCTCCACTTGGGAATGGACATCCTTTGTGCTTCCAGGATCATGTCCTTAAGGAACAACTATTCTTTGTGCGCATTGTTTGCCTTTGGTCCCTGGTCCCACAGCACTTATAGATGTTAGGGGATCGGAAGGGACTTTAATAGATCATCGAGTCCGTACCCCTGCATAGGCAGAAAAGAGTGCTGGGTCTAGATGACCCCAGCTAGATGGTTATCCAACCTCCTCCTGAAGATCCCCAGGGTAGGGGAAAGCACCACCTCCCTTTGGAGCCCGTTCCAGACCTTGGCCACTCTAAGTGTGAAGAAGTTCTTCCTAATGTCCAGCCTAAATCTGCTCTCTGTTAGTTTGTGGCCATTACTTCTCATAAAATTCTAGGTCACTTGTTCTATTACTGACCTAAGGTTGTTGAAATTTGCATTTTTGAAATCCAAGACTTCAATACTGCTATCTGATTTGTCTGCCTTATGTCAGACAGTGAACATGATGGTTTCATGGTTACTGTTGTCCAGACTTCCCTCTATATTTAAGTTGGTCACTAGGTCATCTCCTTTGGCCAGGACCAAGTCTAGCAAAACATCACCTCTGGTTGGCCCATACACCTTCTGTGTCAGGAAGAGCTCCTTGACACAGGTCAGGGAGGATCGCAACCAATCCAATTTAGCCAAATGTTCCTCCCAGGAGATGTCTGGATAATTAAAATTGCTCATTTTAATGAGCTTTAGTTCAAATGCCCCTGCTGCCATTTCTAAGCACCAGAATGCTGATCCCTGAACGAGCAACCTGTGACTCCATCCCGCTGTCCTTCCCCTTTCCATCCCTAACCCTAGGGGGCCTCGATCTGCCCCCCTCCACGCCCCTTTCCCTACACAGACTTACTTTCAAGGTGCTGCTCTCCATGTTGCTCAGCTGCATTCCTGTAAATAGGTTATCAGATTGATATTAGTCATTTACTCACCCGGCATATTGGCTATTGGTATCAGCCAGTAAAATCTTTATCTGCGCACCCCTAGCTATGACCAAAGGTAGTCACAGTTTGTGATGCCTTAAAGGGAAGGATATCTTCTTGTTTGTTTCTTGCATGCCTTGGGAATTCCCCTGCAGGGAATTACTGAAGTGTGCATATCTCACCGTCACACCCCATCTCATGCAAACCCCCATGGGCAGATGCCCTGCTTCAGCTGTATACCCTTCTGGGGCCATTGTTCTGCAGGATTAGGCCCTGGAAACCCTAGAAGTGGCAGGGGCTTGACCCTGCAGGACAACAGCCCTGTGACACCAATGAAGCAGATCAGCTGTGCTAGGACACATCCTAGCACAATTGATCCCGCTTCACAGACAACATTGATTTATATCCTTAGATTGCCATTCTGAGGCACTCAATTTTCTCTATGCATTGTACACGAAGCCTAGGGTTTCAAATTCTACTCTGGGATACAAGTGCCTAAAATGTAGGTGCCTAAGTCCTTTTTCATGATGACCTGCCATTACACACAGGAAGGATGACTTCACTGTCATGCACCTGGTGTTTTCTCTGAAACTTTCACTTTTAAATCTGAGACCTTTATACTCTTCCTTAATGTTTTTCCCCATTGTTTCAAATCCATCAGTTATAGCTCTGGACCTATAGCCTGTCCCTGATATCCCTGATATCAAGGAAGACTTCTAGTTTTGAGAGTGCTGTAAAGCCCTTCCTCATGTTTTATCCCAGAACTACAAATCCTTTACCATCCCTCTATAATGGGATTCTTAGCCTTTGGCAGGCCCAAACTCTACCTATCCTCCTAGATTTAGGGTTAGAATAGATGCTTCTCTCACACCTGTGGGCTGACTGGCTATCGTACACAGTTCCTTTATGGTCCATGTCACAGAGGAAGAAGGCAATCTTTTCAGTTGTTTTTGTTTTCTTGTCGTTCTTTTGTTTTTAAGTTTGCTGCTTGTTTGTTTTTAATTGTAAGCTGCCCTGAATCTTTTCTAGGACGTGTGGCACATAAATCAAATTGGATAAATAACCTGCCCAATGCTTCACCAGCTTCTAGCTATGATTGTTCATTGCCTTCTTGTCTTGTCTCCCAGTTCCTGAGCCTCTGTCTCTTGTTCCTGGCTTTGGTCCCAGTTCCTGCTTGCTTGCCAGTCTGTCTCCTCTTCACTACTGACCCTCCTGACCTCTGCCTAGATTCTGTCTCTGACTTGTGCACTAGGCAGTATCCATATCACATTTTCCTTGCACACTGCCTTCTGATAAGCTAGCTCAGAAGTCACCCATGTGTTCTCACCATCATTAGGAAGATCAACCCATTCACTTTAAAGCTGGGTTTACCACAGAACATGAAAATACAGTGTTCTATATGTCCCTTTTAAAGCCCTATGACACCAACTAATGTCTTGGCCATTTGATGCTACTGCCATCCTGCCTGTTATCCATGATCATGAGGAATTCCAGGTGCAAGAATTCCTCGACACAAAGGGCTTACCTATAACATGGCAGTAGCATATCATAGAATGGGGAAACCGGGGTGTAACAGGAAGCCAGAAGGCTCCTGTTTCTTTAGGAGGAAAGAGTGCCAGGCTGAGCTGAATCAGGCAGGACTGGCAGCTAAGAAACAAGCTATCTGATAATGAAATGTCTGCTGGCAACTAGCCCAGGGTGCAAGGCACAGGGACAGGACAACTATGGGAAGGTAACTCACCCTGGGCAGAGCAATGTAAGGCAACAAGGGCAGGAAGGGAGTCAGTCTAGAAACAAGGGGCTGCAGACTGTTGACCTGAGCTCTAGCAGGGAGGGCAAGCATATAATAAGGCACAGAAGGGAAAAACTCCTATGAGTACCTACAGAATCACATGACTGTATGGGATGGGCTTGCAAGACTGTTAAAGCCTGTGCCTGAGAGCCAGCAGGCAGTCTGACTCAGTAAACCCCAGAGTTAAGAGCTCCTGCCCTAGAAAGATGAAGGGGGAGACTTTGCTGATCCCTGGAATGCCTGACAATGCCAGTAAGATACTAAAAGTTTGCTGCAGTGGGGGAAGGACCCAAGATAAGAGGAAGCTGGGCAAACAGAGGGTTGCCTGGGAGTTTCGCTTGAGCTAGCTGGCTTATGTATGAGCTGAACCAGTGGTTTGGATGGGATTGTGTGGGGTTGTTTTGGAAGTCCCACTAGTGCCTAAGAGAAGTCAGGCTCAAGACACAGATAGAGGCCTGGGATCAAGGTCAGAGCCCAGAGAAGGGCAGAACTTGGGGCTGGGGGCCTAGCCCTTGAGAAGGCAGAGCTTGGGCTTAGGGGGCCCAGGGCTCAGAGAAGGGCAGAAAGTGCCCAGAGCGGGGTAGAGACAGGGTCAGGGGGCTCAGAATCAAGGTAATCAAGAGCTAGGCTAGAAGGCCCAGATAGAGAAAAGGGGTGGAGGCTGAGAAGGCCAAGGGCCCAACAAGGGAATAGTGGTACAGTGACATCTGTGAGGCACTGGCATGGTGTAAAGGGAGATTGGAACCATGTAATTAGCCCTTCAGGCTACAGGTGCCCTGGAGCATGGACAGGCCAAGGAGGCCCATCTTGCTTGAAGATGGTATTCGGAGGCTAGCAGTTTTAAGAAAGGGGCTCTGCTGGCAGACTGTAGGGTCTCATTTTAGGACCCTTAGGCAGCTTTCCTTTTAAAAACACAATCAATCACATCGAGGCATGGCAGGAAAATGTTAAAGGGAGGGTACCTTAGAACCAGAGCTAGGCAGTTGGCATTGGCCACCAAGGGATGTCAGGGTGCCCTAGGGTCTGATTATGTTACACAGGGGCATGGGAAAACAAGGGGAACTAGACTAATCTTGCCCTGATTCTGAGATAGATATAGATATAGGGCCTAGTCCAAGGTAACAGCAAGTCAACATCAAAGTTTGAACTATCATTCAGGCATCTAGATTTTCATTCTACTATACTATCCATTGGACCTCTGATCTGGAAGAACGTGCCTAGTAAGTTAACAGAGAGAATTTCTAATGCTTTTAAATCTACTATAGTTTTGAGTATTGCAACATTTATTCAAAGTTAAAGCAAGAGGTTAAAACAAAAAGTTTAAAAAAGTGTTGAGTTTTTTTTTGATCTCCCCAAAACTTTTCTTCTGTCAGTCCTAGTTATCTTGCTATTTGATCAAGCAACTGAATCTTCAAATACAAGCAGAATACATGAATAATCCTTCTCAGCAAAGCCTGCAAATAGCTGTACAGTCTTTGAATTTTCAGGAGTAAAATTTGATGTAATTTCTCAATTTTATTAGTTTGTTTATAGCATTGATTTTCATATATAAAATATATCTTTTATTAAGCCTGGGGAAGATCACTATTTAATCTGAGTGCAAGGGAGAACAACATTTTCAGTTTTGTGTCCAAAAGGTTGTATAGCATCTTTCCCAACTATACAGTTGGTCCAGTAAAAGGTATCACCAAACAAAACTTGCTTTCTGCAAAGCTGATAAATGACATTGCCTTCTATCCACAGCAGACGTTTCACTTCACTCAGAGTTCTGGAGGGAGAACAGTGCTAGATACTCGTTATCCCTTCCCCTTCTGGGAAAACACTTCTCAAGGTTCTCTTCACAGATGTTTTCACAAATTTATTGGTGGATTAAAAGAGTTGGGCATTTTATTGCCCAAACCTTTCTTTCTTCTTGAATACAACAATAATCCTCATGGTTCTCTCTAAAAAGGGATTTCCTTGGTTTTGTGCAAAAAGCTACATGCTTGAGTTATTTGAAGGTTTATGTCAAACTTATTGTCACATAAGGACAAGGAATCATCCATTTTCCCTGGCTTAATTCACAAACAGAACAGGGACTCTGTGAAAAGGGCTAAAATAATACGAGAGACATTGCATAAATGGGGAGATGCATAGTGCATACCCAGTTCTGAGCGAGATGACTATCTCTAATATTTTAGGGGCATGTTTTCTGCTACTCTGGATTTAGAAGTAAGAGATTTAAATCTGATCTGCAGTAAATTTATCTGTTGAATTTATCACTCCCTGAGAGAGAATGGTACACAGCATTCAGATCTGTATAATTTATTTCTATTCATCCTCTTCCTCTTCTCTGCTTATCTTTCATCTCTCTCTTTCCTTTATTCCTCTCCTTTTTTTCCCTTTACCCTCATCAATTTTTCATTATTTCATTTTGTTTTCTCTTTCACTTGTTCTTTTATGTCCTACTTTTTCCTACTTTTCCTCTTACCACTATATTTACTTGACTATAAGACAACCTTCTAATAATTCGATTCTATATATGGAAAATTTATACATTTGTCTTATCAAATAATTCAACCTTAGAACTGTAGCAAACATACAGTTCGAACTGTTTATATTATATATATTATAATAATACTTAAATTATTACTCTTCTGAATGTATTGTATTCATTATAATACATTTATGCTTCCCTGCAAATGCAACAAACTTATTCACACTACCCTTTCCCTTCTGCCTACTTTATTAGAGTTTAATTCAATGCAAGTTAGAATGTGTAATTAGCTGTCCATAATAAAAAAATATCTTTACCTTTGGTTATCAATCCCATGGGACCAGTCCACTGATACCTTGGATCAACAATTCTCTGCATTAACAACTTTTTTGTCAAACATTTAAGAATCAAATCTTTGGAATTAATAAGAACATAGACTGAAACTGAACCAGAAAAAATATATAATTAGATACAAGAATATATACATTACATTCATTTTGATGACAGAGACAAGGACTGGCCCTATTGTCTAGAGGTGAAGAAATCAGTACTTTGGCAAGTGCCTAGATGCCAGCCCAACTACATTTTGGATATGAACAAAGAGGACTTTGATTTGTAATGCCAGTCTGGCACTCAATAGAGGCAAATTTCATTATTAAGAAAATAAGTAGCACAATGATCTTGTGCCAGTAAATAAGAATTTTGGGGGATGAGAATTAAACAAATAGTCTAATTAATTAATAATAATTATGAAGTTTTAAAACAGTTACGAATGTTAGGAACATTTGTCAAGGTATAGTTAGCTTACCAGTTGACCCTTCTAGTCCAAGTACTTCAACAGACATTTTTGGAGCATCTGGAATAGATGCAACATCCCCAGTTTCAGAAAAGGCCTGATCATCATATGTTTGTTGTGAATTTTCTCGCAGTGAATGTGCAACTCCTTCCTCTCCATGCAGAATCTTATCAAAAAAGTGAGGTCTTTTTGCTAGATCAGTAGAAAAGAAATGCATGTGTTTCAAAACAGGAAATAAATTATTTAAATAACTATTTAATCAATTAAAAATAATTAAAAAGTAGTTCTACTTTAAAATACTGAATGGTCTGTTACAGGGGTTTTCATCCTTTTTTAACAAGTGTACCCCTTCTCTCTCAAAGTTCCAGCTCATGTACACCTCCTTTATTTTTTGTTCTTCTTTTTAAGGGGGCAAATCGAGGCCTCCGCAGTGAGGGAGGGAGTGGGGCTGGTGCTGTACAGCCAGGGCAGAGCATGGGATGGAGCTGCGAGCGGCTCATCTGCAGGGTGCAGGGAGGAGGGGTGGCAGCTCCCACCAGTGCACACACCCCAGGAGAGCTGTGTGCCCATGGATCTGCACATAAGGTGAGGGCAGGCTTGCCCAGTGGTGGGGGAAGGAGTAGGGCAGGGGCAGGGAACAGGACTGAGCTGTGTTGGGGAGGGGCAACTCCTGCAGCTATGCACACCCCTGGGAGGGCATGGGGACATGTGCCCCCAGATATGCATGGGGGAAGACGGACTGTAGCTGTGGGCTGGGGCTGGTGCAAGGCTGTTCCTGGCAGGGGCTGGGCCAGGCTGCACTGAGGGTGGGTGGTGGCTGCACTGAGGAGAGGCTATCA
Organism: Caiman crocodilus; assembly: GCA_030014935.1. NCBI lineage: Eukaryota > Metazoa > Chordata > Crocodylia > Alligatoridae > Caiman > Caiman crocodilus. The sequence continues at coordinate 164,244,527 of JAGPOW010000261.1, read as the reverse complement.
GGAAGGGCTCTACAACCAATTTTGGGGTGGCTGCAGCTCATCCTGTAGCCCCTCCCAGCACTGCTGCTGCCTGCTGAGAGCACAGCATAGTCCCAGTATCAGTCCCAGCTCGCTGTGGCATCCCACCCTGCCCCACGCAGATCTGGGGGCATACGCCCCCATGCCCTCTTGGGGTGCTCACAGAGGCGGAAACTGCCCCCCCACACACACAGCTCAGTCCTGTGCCTGCTTTGGCTGGACAGCCCCTGCCCCAGCCCTACCATTGAGCCTCAATCCCGCTCCCTCCCCCCAGCCCCTTCCCTCACAACACACTTACCAGCTGGACCCGGCTACTCTCCTGGTCACCTGTATGCTGCACTGCATCTGTGCACATGCATGCAGTATATATCAGCCACATTAGTTCTGCGTACCCCCTAGAACCCCTTAAAGTACCCCTAGGGGTACACATATCCCCAGTTGACAACCTCTGGTCTGTTACATTAAAATAGTATAACTTTATTTTTACACTGTATCTCATTCAATTTTTTTCCTTTACTATAAAATTAAAACTCAATTCACTCTAAAGCTGGAAGCCAGAAGGAAGGATGGCAGCATAGTAAGATGGATCAGTCAGGGGTGTATTTTTGCAAAACTAACTTGAGTAGTAACACATTACAGAAAGAAGTGTGTGGCAGTGCATCTTTGGGTGCTTGAAACTTTAAGGGCCTGAGCAGGCTGTGAGGCAGCCTGCAGATGACTCCAGAGCCAATCAGATAGTCACATGACAACCAGGAGGCTGCCTGATTGGAGCAGGACTGAGCAACTGCAGTATAAGAGCAGGCACTGAGGAGCTAAGCCAGAAGTTGCTGCAGGGATGTTGTTGATTTAACACCACCCAACTTGAGATCTGCTGCTCCCAGAACATCTGGAAGTCAAGGATAGGAACTATGGGGATGGAGGAAGTTCCTTAAGACCCAGGGGGTCCCAAGCCCCAAGGAAAAGGCTATGAGCCTAGGGAGGGTGAGGCCAGCCTAGGAAAGGGCTTCCAGTGTGTGGGCCTACTGAGGGGCTAGGCAAGCCCCTGATTAGAACTAACTGTGACTGAGGCCAGTGGCTCAGATGAGTCCAGTAGAGTAAAGGGCTGCTGGGCATAAGATTTCTGGGGCTCTGGGCAAGCTAGATGGGAGTTGATGGCTTTATAGTGGAGCCCAAGGTAGTAGGGAGATCAGCTGCTCCTCAGACTCTCAACTGGTCAATGCAAGGAGGCCAGGGCCAATAGGGCAGGCCAGGGCTGTGGTGAGCTACTGGCACCCCAACTGACCTAAAGGTGGGGCCTGAGCCTAGAAGAGACTGAAGGTTCCCTCGATGGGGGAGACATCACTACTGAAAGAGGGTAGGGGTCAGCCACCATGCAGGCTGTTGATGAAGGAGGCTGCACCTCAGCCTCTTAATGAGAGGCATCCTATAAGGGGGTCTGACAGAGATGGGCCAGAGACTGGGTGCAGACTATGAGATAGAGGCTGCAATAGTGCCCAGGACAGAGAGCAGCTCAGGAAGGACATCTAGGATCCTGGAGGGGTGAAGTCAGACCAAGGCAGGTAGGCCTGCAATTGTTCCTGGGGAATGACTTAAAACTATACCCCGCTGGGGAGGATGGAGCGTTGGGGCTGCTGGTGGCATGGCAGTCCTCAGGAAATGCCACACCAATGCTTCCCTAATGAAAGGTGAATATGGGGCTCTGTAAAGCCTCAATCCCTGCAGCCTTGTGGGTGACCCTGTGGAGGAGAAAGGCCAGGGGAGCACAACCTGAAATAAGAGCAACAGGCTTGGGCAACAACATGGAGGCCAGGAGGGCCCAAGGCTTGAAGCCTCAGAGTGAAGCTTGGGCAACAATGTGGGGCCAGAAGTGATAGTGGATAGTTTGGACTACTGGCCTACTACAGCCCAGCTATGGGGTTGGGGGAGTAATAGTGTAAGTGATCTTTGGATGCCATTTGCAAGGCTTGGGGCATGGTAAAGGGTAGGTCAGAGCCATGTATAATGCCCTTAGCATCAAAGCTTTAAATGGGCAGCCTCCTGCATTTTTACATCCAGTTCAGATATATCCAGGTGTGGCAGGAAAATCAGGGCAGACTGCCCTAGACAGGTGGGCAGGCCAATAGTGTTACTGGCCTTGGGATGGCCCCCTGCCACAAAGTGCTACATATAAATATTTGGAAAGTTGTTTGTTACAAATATGTCACCTGAAGTTTGGCATTTATGGTGTGTATGATTTTTTAACTATAGGTTTAGACTCTGACTCCATGTGGTGCCCACTGACTAAGGAGATGACGGTCCAATTGCTCATGGGTCCTGGTACTCATTAGCCAGAGCAGGCAAGGAGCAAACACCAGCACACATTGCTCACAACAGCTTTATTTAAAATGGAGACAGCTTCAGGCGAGCTCCCTCACAGACACCCAGTCTAAGAACATGGAGAGCAGCCCTGAACAATAGTTCTTTTCCACATTTATATATTTTGGTTCAGGTTCATTAACATTCACTCCACCTTCATCCTTCCTCCTGTTCCACCCATTTCTCCTTCCATCTTAAGCTCTGCCTCTGTTTACTGTTTCCCTAATTAATATAGAATTGCCTATGCAGTTCCTTCATTTACATGCCTCTTTGCTAAGAGTGCATGCATAAGGCTGTGAGCCTGGCTACAGTCAGTCAATTATTGGTTCTTTCTAGTTTTCTGCTGACTTCAGCAGCCACTCCAAGGTCTGGCTTCTGTCTTATCTCCTAATGATAGGTGGTTGGCATCCTGTTTCCTTTTGCCCAGAGATTTTACTTTATCCTGCATGCTACTCCCTTTGTTAAAGAAACTACTTGCCTAAGCATCTGCAAGGTTATTTTAATATACCATTTTGCCTTGTGGTCAGCAGCTTTTTGCTGAGACACAGGTTAAAGTCTTGTTCCAACTGTAGATCCAGTGCTCCCCAATTAATTCAAAATATTGTCACCCTAACAATAGGAAACTGAATAAAAAGATGTCTTTTGGCCTAATTTAAAAAGAGGCATTTTAAAAGGTTTACTCTGCCAAAGCTGCTAATTCTTTTAGGGGGAAAAAAACCTAAACAAAATTTGACTGCCTTAAAAATGTGAATATTTAAAGTATGAAGACTAAATGAATCCCTTTGCTTGCGAAATACAGGGATTTATTTATTAGACAACAATATCTCAATATAACTTCAACTGCACAACTGCTGTCAATTGGAATAATTTGTATATCTCTAAGCACAGTACATTTTTCCAGTGACACTAAAACTCAGCTCTGCTAGTGAACAATACTGCTTTATTTAGCTGGTGCTTATCCTTCCTAAACAGGTCAGTTAATAAAAGCTCTTGATTCAAAAGAATTCAGCTGTCCTTTTTATTTGTAATAAAATTAAGTCTATGGCACTGAAAATGACGAAAAAAATCTATACGAGTTGATAGCTCTTCAAGTACATAATGACAGGATTCTTTATACTTTACCAGTTGTCTTAAGTAACAAAAATATGTCCCTTATTCAAGACAGATCCTGAAATAGATATTGGAACATATAAAAGTGAAACTGCAGATGCTGAGTAACCCTTTATCTGGTTTAAGCTCATGCCTCTGCAGACAGACTGGCTCGGGGAAGGAAGAAGAAGAGGAAAGTCTCCTAAAATATTATGCTTGTACCTATCAGAATCAGTTCATTCCTTGACTGTGTCAAACTCATTGCTGTGGCTATCTATTACTTGAGGATACAAAGTGGCTCTAAGGCACCTTTTCACCTCTCTTAATCCTCCTAGTTTGTAATGCCTTACCATTTAGTACTTTCTATGAATTTCAAGAACATATAATTTAGGAAATTAATCACTAATTTCATTGGGAGGAGAATCAGTCATTTAACAAAACTAAGCGATCTCCCTAATTCACGATGCGTCAATTTATTATTAACAATGCTACTGAATGTTCCTAAAATTTACAAACACCATTCTTTATTCATCAAGCCTCTGTGGGTTACTAGAATTTTATTTTTCTTTTTGCAATGCTTTTCCTATCCCTGTACATTTTTATGTGACTGAAACATGAATATACATGAGTGTATCCTCCTTAAATTGAAGGACTCCACTGTGGCTAAGCAATTCTACCCATTCAATGCTGGTTCCAACCCTGGATAAAGGAGGGGGCGGTTAGTGTTAGGAAGGGTATCCAGCTGCAAAAACCTCTGCAAATCATCAGGATGTGGATCCAAGAAACAAACTTAGGTAGGATATACCCCATAGGCAATGCACAGGATCAACATCCAGATTCCATGGTAAATGGGCAACGGATACCACACTAAGGACAGATACAGCCAAAGAAGCTAGTCCAAACAAAGGAGTTGAGAGTTGCAACACTCAATGTGGGGAGTATGACTCATTGCACTACCCAATCTGGAGAAGTTTTGGAAAGGGGGAAAGTACATACTGCATGTGTGCAGGAAATAAAGTGAAAAGGAAACTAGGTGAGAGAGATTGGAGAAGGATTTAAACTCTTCTACAGTGGTAAAGACAGAAAAAGAAACAGAATCAGGATCAGCCTGTGCAAACAATTGAAGGACAGAGTTTTGGAAGTTGAAAGGAAGAACGACAGGGTCATGAGACTGAAACTGGACAATGAAGGCCAATTGATATGATGAGCAATGCATGTATGCTCCACAAGTAGGGAGTCCAGTAAAGGAGAAGAACTTCTGGGAAAAGGTGTATGAAGTGATGACATAATGGGTGCCGGACAATGAAGTAGTTATTATTACTGTAGGGAAATGTGGACACATCATAGGATAGGGTAAAGATCCAGGATGACTTTGACAAACTGGTTTTATTGGTGGAACTGAATCAGATGAGGTTTGTCCCAGCCGCCTGTAGAGGGTTTGGGATTGAGAGTGTGGTTGGGGACAGAGAGGTAAGAAAGGTTTATTGACTTAACAAAAACACAACTATGCGTAGTAACAAGACAGACAATGACAGACGATATTAATTCACGTTGGCAACTTATCGGCAGTCCCCTCTGATGCCTGATGTACAGCAAGTTACTTTTTCCACAAAGCTCAGTGAAGTCAGGTGTCCCCGATCAGCGCTGTCCGAGGGGTACCAAGAAGGACCCTGGTATTCAGTCCTTGGGCTCCTCGAGATCCACAGGCACACTGAATCCAGGCCATCAGCTAATCTGTAGTTCCTTTCATAGAGTTGTAACTTCCTTCTAAATGATTTCCGGATGTGTCAGCCAATTTATAACTTCGGAGCGATGCTGATAACTTACAGCCACTCAGATTCTTTTTACTTCAACTGTCCTTAGACTGACCAATAGCAGTACAAGCCTTGCATTCTTCTGATAAGGTTAATTTTTACTATGCCACAGGGCCTACCATCACTTCTATAAGGATTTGCTAAATTTACTAGGCCTTATTTCATACAAGACCTTACTACATCTTAGACTTTAATTAGGCTGTTAGCAACAACATATTGCTTAATATCTGAACAAATTAACTGAAAAACACTTGGTCTAGTCTTCATAGAGCCTTCAACAAGCACCTTTATCACACAGACATATTTTTCAGCTGTCACAAGGTTTAACAGAGAGAAATGTGCAGGGTTCTTCTGGGTAGGAAGAACCTTCACCATAAATACACAATTGGTGTTGGTCCACTGACTGGCACTGCATCTGAATGGGACCTGGGGATCATAATCAACTGGAAGATGAACATGAGTCAACAGTGCGATGAGGTTGCCAGAAGAGCAAACAGAACTCTGGTATGTATCAGTCAATATGTCACCAATAGATCCCGGGAGGCCGTCTTCCTTTTCTATTCAGCGTTGATGAGGCCACAGCTGGAATACTATGTCCAGTTCTGGGCACCGCACTTCAAGAAGAATGTGGATAAGCTCAAGACAGTACAAAGAAGGGCCCCCGTATGATTGGGGGCATGGAGGATAGGTCCTATGAGGAGAGACTTCGGCAGCTGGGCCTGTTCAGTGTGAGTAAGAGAAGGCTGACAGGTGATTTGATAGCTACCTACAAGTACATCGGGGGTGACCATCAAGATCTAGGGAAGCAACTCTTCAGGAAGGAACCTCAGGGGAAGACGAGGACCAATGGGTACAAGCTAATAGAGGGTAAATTCAGGCTAGACATGAGAAAAAAATTTTCTTGGTAAGGGTCACCAGAACCTGGAACGCACACACTCCCAGCTGAAGTGGTGGAGTTGCCATTCTTGGAAATGTTCAACATGAGGCTGGACAAGCACTTTCTTGAGCTCATCTGAGCCCAACAACTTCCTGCCCATGGCAGGGGACAAAACTTGATGAACGTGCAGGTCCCTCTGGTCCTTCGATTCTATGATATTATCATGTACAAGAATGTAGGTAGAGAAACTTGAGTGGATTATTTCCTAGTGAGGAAATGGGATTGGAAAGAGGTGAAAGACTGCATGGTGAGCCCAGTAGAGGAAGTTGCCATGTAACAGAATGGTAGTCATGGACACGAGGGTGAAAGGAATGAGTCATACTAAATATCAAGGAGTTAAGAAAATTAAGTGGTAGAGGCTGTGACAGGACAATGAAACAAAAGAGACCTTCAGAAAAAGTGTTGAAAGAAGTACAGGTTGAAGAAATAGAATACCTTGAAAGCTGCTGGCAAGAGGCAGTGGATAAGGTCAGGCAAGTGGGAAAAGAAATGTTCAGAGCATCATCTGGAAAGATGCCCATCCAGAAGGAAACATGGTGGTGAAATGAGGAGGTCCAGGAAGCAGTAAGGGAGAAAGAGAAATGGAAAGATACAGGGGACCCTCTGGACTTTGAAGCATACAAAGTGGAGAGGAAGAGAACACAGAGAACTATTGCTAAGGCCAAAAACACTGCAATGGATATTTTTTACCAAAGGCTAAAAACAAAAGAGGGACAGAAGGAAGTGTACAGGATAGCTACAAGAAGAGCAAGATTGACAAGGGTGATACATGTGAGAATGATCAAAGACATTTCTGAGAGACTGTTGACGAACAACGAATTGATTAAGGACAGCTGGAAGAACTAGTTTCAAGACCTGATGAGCAAAGGGAACCCCAAAATTTTGTGAGCAAGTGCCACAGAAAACCAAGGCATGGTGATTGATATCAGCAGCATGGAGGTAAAAAGAGAAATGAACAGAATGAAGAATGGGAAAGCAACAGAACCTGATAATCGAGTAGAGGAAGTTTGGAAAATCTTGGGGGAAGAAGGAATCAATTTACTATGGAAGGTGATTAAAGTGATATTTGCAACAGAGAAAATGCCAAATGAATGGGGAGGGAGTGTATTGGTGCCAATATTCAAGAAGAAAGATGATGTCCAGGCTTGTGGCAACCATCGGACAGTCAAACTGATGTCTCACCCTCATATTTCTAAAGCATGGGAAAGAGTGGTGGAAAAGTGGTTAAGGACTGAAGTGGTCATTGAAGAAGACCAGTATGGATTCATGCCAGGGAAAGGTACCATGGATCTGGTTTTCCCAATAAGACAGATGATGGGGAAATATAGGGAAGGCTGTATATCCATTTAATTTTAATTTACCTGGAGAAAGCCTACAATCGTGTACTGAGGGAGGAAATATAGTAGTGCCTGAGATCTAAGGAGGTGCCGGAGAGATATGTCAGTACCATCAAGGACATGTATTGGAAATGTACAATGAAAGTGAGGAGCAATTCAGGAAAGAGAGAGAGCATTTTGAGGTAAAGATGGGTATACATCAAGGTTCAACTTTGAGCCTATACCTGTTGCAGTCATGATGGATGGGTTTACTGAACAAAAGAGACCATCCTGGAATATTATGTTTGCAGATGATGGGGTCACTTGCAAAGAGAGTCTAGAGGAAGTGCTAGCTGGATTGAAGCAATGGCGAGACATGTTAGAGAGAAGAGGAATGAAGATTAGTCAATCCAAAACAGAATATATGCACGGTGACTTCTCTGAGGTACCTGATGTTGGAAATGTGATAATCAATGAAAAATATGTTCGTAAAGTTGACAAGTTCAAGTATCTGGGGTCAACCGTTCAGCAGAATGCAGAGTTAGATGAAGAGCTGAACCACTGAATAACAGCAGGGTGGACGAACTAGGAACTGGTGACAGGAGTATTATATGACTGGAAAGTATCAGTGAAGCTCAAGGGGAAAGTCTACTAAACATGTACGTCCAGCACTATTGTATGGACCGAAGGCATGGCCCTGAAGAATGAATGTGATAGAGATGAGAACACTCTGATGGATGTGTGGAGCGATGAAGATGGATCAGACAAGGAATACTTACATCAGAGGATCGGTGAAGATAGTGGAGGCAACTAAGAAATTTACAAGAGAGAAGACTGGCATGGTATGGGCATGTTCAAAAGAGTCAGGAAGAATAAATGGGAAAAGAAGTTATCAGAATGGCATTGCCAGGGAGAAGGGGAAGAGAAAGAATGAAGATGAGATGGAGAGATGTAGTGGAGAAGGACATGAGAGAGGAGTTGGAAGAAGATACATCCCACCAAAGCCAGTGGAGAGCCAGGATCCACAACAGTGACCCTATTTAAATGGACAAGCAAGCGAAGAAGACCCTCCTTTAAACTGAAGCACAAGTTTCTTTTTAAGCCTAGAATCTCTGTGCACCTTGCACCTTCATAAACAACCAGTGTGACTTGATTTGTTGCATAATTTTATATAGGAATTGGTAATTATTTTGCCTAATACTGGCATAACTTGCTCAGTGTTCTTCTCTTCTAGTGGATTTTCATACTCTCTAGCATCACTGCTTAAAGAGGTCCAAATCATCCTCACTGGTCCAAGTTATTGCCTGTGCTCTCACTGTATTTGGAGCTCTGTAATTGAAGCTCATAATTTTCCTTTCTTTACTGGCTTTGCTGCCTTTTAGCTAACTGTATTTTACCACTACTATTTTCATAGTTAATCTGTAGCCGACAATTACTGTAAACAAGCTTTAGATATCCAACTCAAATTTTGGAACAAATCCAGGAAGTACCATGTTTTTCCAATATTGTTTCATCCTTTCCTCTAAGATTTACAACCCATTACATCCCTTTAAATAGAGCTCTAACTAAATCAGAACAGTCTACTATTTCTGAATCTGGTCTTGCTCACAATGGTATAAACCAAGAGTAACTCTACTGAAATTGAGTTCTTTGGTACAAGAAAGGTTGGAACAAGGTCACTAATATTAGACTGAGTATTCTACTGCTTTTACAAAAATTCTGACTGAAAGCCTCTTGTAACAGAACACACAAACATTTAACCAGCTCCATTATCAAGTCAGATTGCCAGGTCCGGGAAATGGAATAATGTAAAATATGAATGAACTAATAGATAGATAGATCTTGTCATCTTTTTATAATGGATGAGACATTAATTTTTAAAACTTTTACTTTTATAGTCAATTGCATAAATTCATGTATAGACTATAACAAATACATTTTGGATCAGATTCTTATATAAAGTAGCACAACAAATTCTACACAGGGAGACTTCTGTTTATTGTGAGAAGGTTTCAGTACAAAAAAACTCCACTAGCAAGAGAATCAAGGTTAAGTGCATGGCATATAAAACTTCCTGTTTTACAAAGCGCTTGAACAAAAATTTAAGGTATTGTGGGGCTAAAGTGTCTTCATACTAATGCTAGGAGCATGGGGAACAAGCAAGAGGAGCTCACACTCCTGCTTGCACACACAGGCTTCAAACTGGTAGGATCAGCTGAAACCTGGTGGCACCCTACCCATGATTGAGCAGTGGGCGTCAAGCACTACAGGCTGTACAGACAAGATGGAGGTGGGGGGCATTGCTCTCTGTTAAGCAGCAATACACATCTTGTATAATCAAGATGGGATCAGAAGGTGGACAAATTGAGGTACAGGCAGTCCTCAGACTTACGACACACAATTGGTTCCTGAAAACTGCCTTAAGTCGAAATGTCATAATTCTGAACCAATTTTCTGTCCCCCTACCCCTCCCACCCCCATAGGAACAATGTTATAAACCTGAACCAAGGCCCAATACCCTATTTTCACCAAAAAGAACCCAGAATTTTGTACTAAGTCAATGATTGATGAGTAATATAGCTACATTAACGTATTGATATTGTAAATAGCAATCATATTGATTTGGATGGATTTCTTTGAGGTGACTTTGCAGGACTTTTTGAAGACCTCCTGGCTGCAGCTTGCTCAGGACTCTTGGCTGAAGTTTTTTCTGGAGTCTTGTCTGCTTTCTTAAAGCATCTGTGGAAGTTTGAACCCATGTTCTCTAGGGAGATGGGTGACACAGCAAACTTGTTTGCTGGCATGGCGTGGTGTCAGATCAACCGTTGTAAAGTCGAAACTGATGTCAAAGTCAAAACAGGGTGTCAATGTATAAATGTCATGTCATTCGTTGTAACTCGAAATGTCTTAAATACTACCTGTACTGTGGATCAGAATACAAGGGAGTCAGGCAAAAAGAGACTTGGTAGTGGGGGTCTATTATAGACTGCTACACCAGAAGGAAGAGAGACCTGAAATTCTCAAGGCAACTCTGAGGCAGTACGCTCAAGGGACATGGTTGTCATGAGTGACTTAAACTACCCTGACAACTGTTGGCAGGGGCAGTCAGCTAGATCTGACCTTTCACGTAGGTTCTTAACCTGCATACAGGACCTTCACCTAACGCAGGAGGTATATGGTCCCACTAAGGGAGATGCCTTACTGGACTTGGTATTTGCTACAGGAAATGATCTGGTGGAAGAGCTGCAGATAAAGGATAACCTAGGGCAGAGGTTCTCAAACTGTGGTCCACAGACCAGCACTGGTCCACGAACTCCATTCAGGTGGTCCGCAGAAAGGTCGCGGAACAATCGAGAATATCTGTACTTGGAAGGTAAGACTACTAATATTAAAATATGAGTTGTGTGCTTTGATTTGTAGAACAAAAGAAAGTGCATTAAGTGGTCCACTGAGACCCTCAGCAATTTTCAAGCGGTCCGCAATAATAAAAGAGGTCTAAAAACCACTGACCTATGGGATAGTGACCACCAATTGCTAGAATTCACTATCCATCAAAGGGTGGGAAAGATAACCAGTAGGGCAGAAGTGCTAGATTTCAGAAAGGCCAATTTCAATGAGCTCAGGAGGTTAGTAAGCAAGGTACTGAGGAACAGGAGCATTGATGACATGGGAGTACAGGACGGGTAGTCGTTTCTCAAGGGAACAATCCTTAGAGCACAGAAGAGGACTATCTCACTGCACATCAAGGCCGGGTAAAGGAACCAAGAAACCCTCTTGGCTGAACAGGGAAATCCAGGAAAGCCTAGGGGCGAAAAAAAAAGGCATACAAACTGTGGAAGCAGGAGGTAGCCACCAAAGAGGAATATACCTACTTGGCTCGTATTTGCAGGTAGTCAGTTAGAAAGGCCAAAGCAACAATAGAACTCAGGCTGGCAACAAAAATTAAGAACAACAAAAAGTCCTTTTGGTATACAGGAAGCAAAAAGAAGGTGCATGGCAACATAGGACAGACTATAGCAATTGGTGACAGATGGGATGAACAAAGCAGAGGTGTTCAGTGAGTTTTTTGTATCTGTATTCCTGAACACGGATAAGGACATGTCTCCCATTTGGACTATAGACGGGCACTAGAGGGACATCAGCCCATCAACAGTTAGCGGCAACCTAGTGAAGGGGCTGGATGTGTTCAGATCAGCAGGCCCAGATGATGTTCATTCAGCGGTGCCGAAGGAATTGGCCAGTGTCATAGCTGAACCACTGGCACAACTGATTGAGCATTTATGGTGCTCAGGACAGGTCCAAGAGGACTGGAAAAGGACCAATGTGGTTCCTATTTTCAAGAAGGGGAGAAAAGAGGACCTGGCTAACTATAGGCCAGTTAGTCTCACCTCTTATCTTTGGGAAAACCTTTGAAAAAAATTATTAAGGACCACATTTGTGGGAGTCCAGCAGGAAAAATAATGCGGATGGGCAACTAGCACAGGTTCATAGCAGGTAGATACTTCCTGACTAACCTTGTTTCTTTTTATGATCAGGTCACCAAATACTTAGACGAAGGAATCAAAGTAGATGTCATTTACTTGGATTTCAAAAAGGCCTTTGATAGTGTCTCATCCCAGTCTTATAAATAAACTAAGTGGCTGTGTTGTAGATGATTATATGGTCAGGTGAGTGGCAAATTAGCTTATGGGACGCACCCAGAGAGTGGTGGCAGATAGGTTGGCACAGCCTGGAAAGATGTGGGCAACAGAGTCCCCCAAGGTTCAGTCCTTGGACCAGTGCTGTTCAATATCTTCATCAGTGACTTGGAGGGTGTGGAGAGCACTCTAACAAAATTCATAGATGACACCAAATTATGGGGCAAAGTAAATACACCAGGGGGCAGGGAACAGATTCAGGAGGATTTGGATAGGCTAGGAAAGTGGACAGAAAAGAATAGGATGCAGTTTAACAAGAATAAGTGCAAAGTGCTGCACCAAGGGAGAAGAATCAACAATGCACTTAGAGACTGGGGGATGACTTCTTAAGCAGCAGAGCAGTGGAAAGGGATCTTGGAGTCATTGTTGACTTCAAGAAGATGAACATAAGTTGTCAATGTAACGAAGTGATAGGGAAAGCTAACTGCACTCTGTCATGCATTAGCAGGTGCATCGCAAGCAGATCTAGAGAGGAGATACTTCCCCTCTATGCGGCATTGGTGAGGCCGCAGCTGGAGTACTGAGTCCAGTTTTGGGTACTGCACTTCAAGAGGGATGTGGATATCCTTGAGAGGGTCCAGAGGAGGGCCACTCGTATGGTTAGGGGCCTGGGGGGAAGGTCCTATGAGGGAAGAATGGACAAGCACCTGGCTGGGGTCATCTGATCCCAGCACTCTTCCTGCCCAGGCCAGGGGGTTGGACTTGATGACCTACTGAGGTCCCTTCTGACCCTAAAAATCTATGAAATCTAAGGTATATTTGAAACTGTTCCTTTATAGCCATTTGTCTACATATAGAATTTGACTATACGATAATACCCGTTTTGAAGAGGCAAATTAAGACAGAAGCTGGCAATTAGATGATCTTGACCTATAGGTCTGTTTGTTTTTAAGCCTGTGCTCTGCTACTGTTGGTGCTATGACTAATCAGTACATCTAAAGACAGAATAACAGACATTCTGTCTTAAATTCCTGTTTTATGACAGAATCTAAAGGAAAGATACACACTATCAAAATAAACAGAAATAAAAGGGCCTTTGTGTATTATCCTCTCAAATAACGTCATCTGTGATTACAGGATGAATTAGAACTATGTCAGAACCCCAGATCATTATTTTTGTAGACTACACCCATTGCAGTTTTACTAGCAATGCTAATCTAAGATGCTGTAATAAATCTTAAACCCCTGCCATGAAGGATTATTTTCTATTACTAAGAACAATTCTAGTGAAGTTCTGTTATCCTCATGATACTGGAGCACCTTTCCGAGTAAAAAAAATGCAGGAGATGACTTCAGTCCACATCTGTGGGAGGTGCTTTACTTATCATATCCATATACAATTTAAAAAATGTTAGGGATTCCTTTATGGAAAACCAAAATAGAAGCAATGTTTGGTCACCCATGATTTTATTCTGCTATGAAATCCCAGTTGCCTAGATGCACAAATCTCACTGTGAGATACAGTAGTTCTAGCTATCGAGACTAGATTAAGAGCTATCAAGGGCATTCAGGGTTTTGGAGGATGATGTGGACATAGAAGTTTTTGAAAATAAAGAACAGAGATAAAAACCTGGTCCTGCTGAAGATAACGAGAGTCTTGTTATTAACTTTATTTTAATGTCCTTCAAGGTTTCCAAATATCCTTGCTTGAAAACGCACACTCACAAACTCTTGCATGCTAAACTTTTTCTGTGATTTTTTTAAAATGAGTTGTTCGCATGTTGAAAGTATTTCAAATTGTACTTTAACACAAGCAATGTATTGAAAGGTCAAGAATAAAAGGCAGTAATTGAAAATGTTGGATAGCACTGGCCTGGGACAGTGAGGCATGCTAACAACACATTTATTGCCCTCCTAACTACGGGCCTGTTGTAAAATGATTTAAGTTCTTGGTCAGGTGATGATGCATTTGAACATGCTTAGTACCATCAGCCACATAGCGTAACTAACAATAACATGCCAGTAACATAACAAGAGGTGGTGGTGAAAGCTTTCAATGATTCCCATCGTTAGGATCATTAAACAAAGATGTAAAGGGGAGAAAAAGGTGTACTGCAACTCTTTTTGCGATTTATGTACAGTCCTTCCCAGTTAAAGGCGCTGGGCAGCTTACAAGATAACAGAGTAAGCTGGAAAGCAGGAGAACAGAAATCCAGGGCAGAGGGGACTGGGATATCAGCATGAAACAGAATCAAACAACAAATCTCTGCACCGCGGAGGAGGATTAGCACCGAAAGCTGGGGGGGGGGGGGCGACACGGGACAACCGTCAGCGTTTAGCCCTGCACTGGGCGCAGTACGTGAAAGCCCCAGGACCAGGGCAGAGAGCTGTGGCTTCTGGCCTCGCCACGACTTGCTTGCTCCCCGGCTACAGAAGACCCGCCAGGCTCCGCCGCTTCCCGCGGGGGGGCAGGACAGGAGCGCGCCTCTCGGGAGGGGCGGCCTCTGGCGGGGCCCGGCGGGGGCGGTTGGGCCGGAAGGCTGAGAGCGGCAGAGCCCGGGCTGCGGTGAGGCACCACGCCCCGCCCCGCCCCGCTGAGGGCGCCGTTGCAGCGAGCGCCGTTACGCCCGGCCGCTAGGTCCGTTAGGACGCCGGCTGAGGGGGGCGGGGCCGAGGCTGGTGCAGGGGCGGGGTCGAGCCCTCCCTCTCCCCCCAGTCACTCACCCGCCGCCCCCGGGAGTAGAAGCAGCACCGCAGCCGCCAGCCAAGGCTGGGGCAGCCCGGGGGCTGTGGGCGCCATGGTGCCGCCACGCCCGGCCGCGGCCCCTCTGCCCTGCTCAGCCCTGCCTCGCGAGGTGGCGGTAGTGCGGAGGGCGCCGGGCGCGCGGTCCCGTCACACCCGCGCCGACACGAGCGCTTCTTCCTGACCGGAGGGACCCGCTCCCCCACAGCACCTGCCGGCGCAGCCCCGCGGGCCAGCGCTGCCCCTCGCAGCGGCTCGGGGGCTTCCGGCTGGCGGCGGATGCAGCTGCCTAGAGCAGAGCGGGGGGCGGCGCGGCCTTCGCTGCGAGACGCTCAGAAGCCCCTTGCTGGGAGGGGGAGGCCCAGGGCAGGGCAGGGCTCAACTTCCCCCGCCACGCTCGTGGAGAGAGAGGAAGATGAGCACGGCCGGAAAGCAAAAGTGCTCTTCAGCCACGTGTTGGGCAGCAGCGAGCGCAGGCTTGGGACAGCCAGATGCTCCTCACCATGAACCCCACGTGGCCCTGTGGGCTGGGGCGCACAGCGAGCTCGTGGAGGCGCCACGGCGCTAGTCGTGGTGAGCGCTGACCAGGGGTTGGTGACCACCAGCAGCAGGGGCGGGAGCCAGCGGTGATCGTGGACCCCCTCTTGGCAGCAAGGGGGAGGAAGACGTCAAGCGGCGCCCCCCTGCAGGCCGCACCTTTGCACAGCGGGTGCAGTGCCACGCTCAGGTGCACCCGCTGCACGTCACCAGTGCTCCTCGCATTGAGGACCGGGCCCTCCAGCAGGGTACAATAGTACCCCAAAGCTTGTCTTTGACCTTCCTAGCTGATTCACTTTTTTTCCTGCACTGTTAAGGGCTACAACATCCCTCCCCCCAGTCCGGCCACATCTTTTTATACTCCTGGTATATTAGTTACACTACTGGCCTATAGTACCAAGCCTATTCACATACCGCATCTGAACACGGACTTAAATAACTACAAGAGGCCTTTAGCTAGCGCCCTTTTGCACCTGAATCTTAAAACAATGTTTCCATAACGTCCATAACTTCTGCTGTCAAACCCTTGAAACTCCTTATCACGTTTGGTCCCCACACTTATTTTGCTAAGCAGTATGTTCGCCCTTATCACCTACAAGCAAAGGCCCAGGCTAAAGGTGTGCCTGCACGCCAGACTGTAGTGTAGCATAAAGATACGTAAGCCAGCTCTACATGAGATAGCATGGGCACTGGAGGAGCCTAAGCGTGACTACAGAACGGCGAGGGCCCAGAAACCTGTTCAGAGCAGCATTCTGGTATAGTAAAAGCCTTTGTCTGTCTGTCTGTCTGCACTGCTCTGGGCCAACTGCGCGTGTGCTGTGGAGAGGGTGAGCGGCGATTGGCTAGGCTGCATAGCTGCAGGCACAACTTTGCACCAGGGCTTAGGGGAGGAGGCAGAGGATGTTGGGGACGAGGGGGCTGTGGTGCCACGCCATACAACAGCTGTCACGTTGGGGAGGGGAATGGGGCACCCTGGCTGCCACTGCAGGAGGACGAGCTGTGGAGGGATGGTAGTGGGGCTGGAGCTACACTGGGCTGTGCTCAGGCTGGCCTGGGCACATGGGGCAATAGGAGCCTGGTGGCTCCACAAGGGGCATGGGTGGGCGGCTCTCACTGCTCTACACACCATGAGGGAGCTTGGGGAGGGTGGGCATGTTCACCCCCTCCTTGGCTCCCCAGCACTGCACCTCTGGATGACCCGCTGGGCTCTGATGCGCCATGCCCTGGCCCAGCCTGGCTGGGGCCCTATTTGCTATGAATGGTGCCCTGGCTGGGCTGGGTTGTGGGAGAATTGGAGCCTGGTACGTGCACAGGGCAAGGTGGGCTGCAGCCTCTGCTCCCTGCCTTGCTGCTGTTGCTTTGATAGTGGCACGGCACCACGTGCCTCACTGCCCAGCCTGCCCAGCGGCGGGACTCACACGTGCCACGTTGCCCACCCCTAGCTTCTAGAAAGCTTCCTTTTCCCTCCCCATTTCTACAAAGAGCCGGAGTTCTCAGGAAAGATCCCTTCCTGTCTCATCCAGAGGATGGAGTACAGGGAGCCAGATGACACCCAGCCCCAATCCAGCAATCAACCCTTTCCCACCAGAACAAAACCCATCCAAGAAAACACTTTTAACAGGGAACAGCAAAATAAACAATGCAACCAGATAATCAGCATATACCGCAATAAAGAGAAATACTAAGGGAAATTGATAGGAAATTACAGAAATAGACTAAAATTGGGAAAAAATACAAATAATGCATCCAAGAGGAAAATCTGAAACAAAGCTAGTCAATGGAAAAAAGATTACAAGAAGAGTAGTAATATAAAGGACATCTGGGATGAGTTATAGAAAATGGAAAATTATGAGTTTGCATTCTTTGTATTCAGTATGGCAGGAAACATGAACGCAAAGGCCTACCCTTGAAGGCCCAAGAGGCCTCCTCCAGTTTGTGTATTACTAAGTGTCTAGTAAAATTATGAACTCCTTGCATAAACTAGAGGTCATAGTCCTGAACTTGGGCAGACTGGATATGGAGCTTAGTTCTGAGCATCTAATATAGCTATGTTATAAAAAAAAATAACATGTTCTTTATAACACAGATCAGAATTTGGAAAAGAAAAAAAAATAAGTTCAATTATAGAGGGGTTGATCTGGGAGGAAGTTTGATTAATAGATTTCATAGATTTCTAGGGTTGGAAGGGACCTATTAGATCATTGAGTCCAACCCCCTGCTCTGGGCAGGAAAGAGTGCTGGGGTCAAGTAACCCCAACCAGGTGCTTGTCTAATCTCCTTTCAAACGCCTCCAAGGTAGGGGAAAGCACCAACTCCCTTGGAAGCCCATTCCGTATTTTGGCAACCCTCACCATAAAGAATTTCTTCCTTATGTCCAATCTAAATCTATTTTCCTTCAGTTTGTGGTTAATGTTTCCAGTAAACCTGAGGGGTGCCCTGGTAAACAGAGTGCCCCTTATTCCCTGCTGGGCACCCCGATGAGTTTGTAGACAGCCACAAGATTGCCTCTGAGCCTTCTGTTGCGGAGGCTGAAGAGATTCGGGTCCCTCAGTCTGTTTTCATAGGGTCTTACCTGCAGGCCCTCAACCATATGAGTAGCCCTCCTCTGAACCCTCTCAAAGTTATCCACATCCTTCTTGAAGTGTGGCACCCAAACCTGGACGCAGTACTCCATCTGTGGCCTCACCAATGCCACATGGAGAGCAATTATCACTTCCCTAGACCTGCTTGTGATGCACCTGCTGGTGAAAGAAAGAGTGCAGTTAGCCTTGCTTATTACCTCGTCACACTAGTGGCTCATGTTCATGTTTGCATCAACCAGGACTCCGAGGTCCCTTTCCCCTGTTGTGGTACTTAGAATGGTACCCCCCAGTCTATAGGTGTGTAGGAGATTCTTTCTCCCCAGGTGCAGCACCTTGCATTTATCCTTGTTTAATTGCATCCTATTCTGATCCGCCCACCTCCCCAGTCTGTCCAAATCTGCCTAAATTCACTCCTTGCTCTCCAGTGTGTTAACTGTACCCCATAGTTTAGTGTCATGTGCGAATTTGGACAAGCTGCTTTCAACACCTTCATCCAAATCACTGCTGAAGATATTAAACAGCACTGGGCCAAGGACAGAGCCTTGGGGGACACCACTGCCTACATCCCTCCAGGGAGAAACAGACCCATCCACCACCACTCTCTGAGTGCATCCTGTGGGCCAGCTTTTCACCCACCTTACTGTGAAAAAATCCACATCACAGCTATCCCGTTTGCTCATAAGAATAGGGTGCAATGCTGTGTCAAAAGCCTTTCTGCCTCTTCTGCATCTAAGCACTTTGTGACCTGGTCATAAAAAGAGATCAGGTTAGTCACACAGGATCTGAGGCATTCTGGTCTAGATGCTCACATCCATCCCTGGTGTCAGAGTCATACTTCACACAATTATGTATCTGATCCCAATCAGTGACATTTAGGAATGGTTATATTGTTATGTGTGTCTGCATCTTGTTTAGCCACAATGATTTTGAACCTGTTCCTAATCAGTGACATCTTAAAATAGTGCATTTATTATGTGTTTCTGCACCCTTAAAAGTTTATTTTACACAGAAATATTTCTGGGCAGAGACACACACAGTACTTAAAATGATTTAAATGAGATTTAAACCTGAAGCAAGTAGATCTATGTCTATTAAACTCGTTTAAATTTACCTGAAACAGGTCAAAAGTGAACTTGGAAAATCAGTTTATTTTAACTGGTTCACTGTGAATGAGTTCAGTGTTAGTGTGTATACCAGACATTGTGATATAGGTCTAGTCAGTCCTCCAGGCATAACACTACACATTATTCCTGATCAGCACACTAATGGCACCTCACTCCAAATCTCTCTCAGATCTCACCCAGCACCTTCAGATACACAATTGGGCATGTCTAGAGCACCCCACTGTGCAGTACCTGCCAGTATTGTGCAGTTCTGGTGGTACACAGGTTGTTCTGACCCTACTGTGCAGTAGCAATGAACTACTGCACAGTAGCTCATTGCTACTGTGCAGTAGTGGTGGCTTCAGAGTTAGTGTCCACTGATGCTATGTCACTGTAGTTCATTACTGTGGTGATATAACATCCTGTGTAGACGTGCCCATTGAAGAGGAGGGATGACAAAATGGGACCCTAGTAGACCGCACAGGAAAGGTCCTGAGGGGACAACTAGCATTCACACATCAAAACTCTCTGGAACCTTCCCTGCTAGGAAAGAGTGTAACTAATTGAGAGTGACCCTGTGAATAAATGCTACGTCATTTAAATAGCCAAAGTATCAAAGTCCACTGAAATATCTAATAGGGTCAATAGGGTACAGCTTAAGGCAGTACATGATAGCAGTTTTCAAAGGTCACATCTGCACATGCAATTAAAACGTCTGAATTTTCTGTAAAGAAAATTCAGGATTATTAAAGCACTCCCATACACACATCTACATGTGCGCCTCTGTTGGGAGCAAATTGCTCCTGACAAAAGCAAGCCAGCCCAGGGCTGCTCCTGCCTTGCTCTGCCTTCTCCCCACCACCTGCAGCAGCCAGCAACTCCAGGCTACCCTGAGTTCTAGCCCCTGGGAACAGTCCTGTTTTGTGCAGGGCAGGAGGGAGGTGGGCAGCTATCCCAGCTCAGCAGGCAGTTCCCTGCCAGTCGCAGGGAGATCAGGGTGGGCCCTGAGCTGTCGGGGACCTGGGCCCAGAACTGTGGGGTGCCAATCCTGCGCAGATCAGGACCCATCCTGATCTTCATGGGGCAGGGAGACTGTCCTGGCTGCATGTGGCTGGGAGACAGCATCCTGCCGAGCTAGGACAGCTCTCCCTTCCCCCTGTGGCCCCCCTGCTACCTAGGCTGACTGGGAGCAATTTGCAATTTGCTCCCAGTCAGCACCTACACATGCACTTCAGCAACCTCATTTAATGCCCTGATTTCTAGTACCTTGTCACAGGGAACCCTAGCCCTGTTACCAAAAGACTGGGTGGTCCCTTTAAATCTAGAACCTTCCAGTCATTGCCGGCCAGTCAATTAGGGGTTAAGGCTGAAGCCCTGCCAGCCAGTCAGGTGACAGGAAGGGGAAGGCCAGAACCCTATAAATGACAGGTGGAGAAGGGCAGGGTAGAGAAGGCCATGACTAGGGTTCCAGATTTCAAAAGGGCTCTTGGAGCTCTGGACAAGTGCCGGAGGACTGGAAGGTGGCCAGTGTGGTTCCCATCTTTAAGAAGGGGAGGAAAGAGGACCTGGAGAACTACAGGC
>JAGPOW010000261.1:164205875-164223715 GCA_030014935.1 Caiman crocodilus | reverse complement strand
GGGGTAACTAGGACCAATGGTCACAAGTTACTGGAGAGCAGGTTTAGGTTGGACATTAGGAGGCACTACTTCACAGTTAGGGTGGCTAGGATGTGTAACTGGCTTCCTAGGGAAGTTGTTCTTGCTCCTACCTTGGGCGTCTTCAAGAGTAGGTTAGATAGGTACTTGGCTGGGGTCCTGTGACCCTGGCACTCATTCCTGCCATTGGCGAGGGGTCAGACTAGATGGCCTGCTCTAGGCCTCTTCTGACTCTAGATACTATGATACTATGTCAGAGGGACAATGGAAAGGGGGATTTTCAATGACCATGGTACTGTGGCTGCAGCCTTTTTCAGAAGAATACGCCATGCTACGTCAGAAGCATGTTCATCGAAAGTAAGCAGGCCTGTTGCCTCTCATTTCTTTATTATTATTTTCCCATTATATGGCCATAGAAGCCTATGGTTTGCGCTGGATGTTAACAACCAGAGGATCAAGCTAAGGCTATTTGGGAAACAAGGAGGCCTTATTGGGAGCCCACTGCAGTGCAGGGACCCCAGCACCAGAGAGGGTGCAGTATTTGGGGGTGAGCAGACCCCAGTGCCAGATAGGACGCAGAAGCCTTATTAAGTTTTGAGAGCAAGATCCTTGGAATCAAGCCCTGATTAGTGGGTTGTTTTTGACTGACAGGCCTAGATAGAGAGAGAAGGGGTGAACCTACAGTGGCTGAGACCTCAACATAAAGAAGAATTTATAAGTACCATCTGCAAGGCTTGGGCTGCAGGGTAGGGGAGGAATAGAGCTGTAGATAGTACCCCCTGGCATTGGGGCAAGAAATGGGCAGCCTCCCGCCTAATTAAGATAATTAATTAATTAACAACAAGGCATCACAGGCGAAAAGGTAGGTGGTTGGCCCAGAAACAGGTGAGCGGGCCAAAGGCAAATTGACCCCCAGAAGGCCTGCCCTCTTCCCCCTCCCCCATTACATCCCTGTATCTACAGGTACTAGAAAATGGCACATTAAACTAATGTACTACACGATAATTGCTGCACACATGTAAACGGTGATGCATCTTGTGTAGACATACCCAAAACAAAGCAGGAAAACGGCTGCTCTCCTAAGATGCAAAAGTAGGCCACAGAACAATAGGTGTAAACTTCAGGAAAGCTGTTTTAGATTAAACTTCAGGAAAATCTTCCTATCTAAAAAAAAAAGCTTCCAAGGGCGCTTTGCACCTTCCCTGTGACACCCCCCTCCCTTGCAGATTGGGTGGGCTAGCAGCCTCGCCCCACTGTCTGCTCCAGCCACGCAGGGGGGGTGTTCTAGCACCCTCTCCCCACCAACCTTGGCTTGAGCCACTGTAGCCATGTGCCTTTTCCAGAAACAGAAGTGAAAGTTTATCCCCTTGCCTATCAATTTAGTTTAGGCAGTTTAGACTAACCTGAGATTAAAAGATCGAATCAATTCAGCTTTGGGCTTTTTGACTGTACCCTGGCTAACCACTGCTCCACAGGCATCAAGTCTGTCAACCCAAGGGTCGGGTTGACAGACCCAATGCCCGTGGAGTAATGGTTAGTCCGGGTGGCACTTTACAGACTAATTTGTTCAGAGAAGCATCTTGATACAAAAATCAAGGAGAGCTCTGAATTTTTATGGAAGAATAAATGAAAAAAGCTACCAAACACTAGGTGTGATTGTTTCATGTTTGTGAAAATAAGAGTTTGCATCTATGGAGTTGCAACATTTCATAGGAGCAGGGCAGTTGCTGCTACTGTTTCCCAGATTTCCCAGTAGCAGATTAGGATGTTAGGTCTGTGTCATGGTAGGCTTGTGTAGAGTTTAGATTATGGTTTGTTTAGATGGTTTGGATAGGGATGATCCTGCCAGACACGAACCTGTTCAGCCTCCACAAGAGAAGGCTGAGAGGGGATCTGGTGACCCTCTATAAACCAGCCAAGGGAGATCAGCAGGCAATGGAAGAGCCCCTGTTCCCCCGAGCGCTAATGGGAGTAACAAGGAATAATGGCCATAAATGGACTGAGAATAGATTCAAGTTAGCTATCAGGAGGCACTACTTCATAGGGTGGCTAGGATCTGGAACCAGCTTCTAAGGGAAGTGGTGCTCGCTCGCTCCTACCCTGGTGCTCGCTCCTAAAAGGAGGCTGGATAGACACCTAGCGGGGGTCATTTGACCCCAGCATCCTTTCCTGCCATGGCAGGGGGTTGGACTTGATGATCTGCTCAGGTCCCTTCCAACTCTACCAACTATGAAATGTTGTTGCAATCGTCTGATCCCAGTTGTCTTTGCTGTCTGGTGCAGGGGGCTGGACCCAATGATCTTGAGGCCTCCCTTCCAGACTATTAAT
Source organism: Caiman crocodilus (assembly GCA_030014935.1). Lineage (NCBI taxonomy): Eukaryota > Metazoa > Chordata > Crocodylia > Alligatoridae > Caiman > Caiman crocodilus. The sequence goes on along the minus strand of JAGPOW010000261.1, from coordinate 164,221,369 downwards.
CTATGAGGGATTTTTTTTTACATGAAATTCAACAATGGGAGCACACTTGAATAATCAACACATGTTTCTTAACTAACCCAATCCATTTGTGTAACACCCTGCTGCCTTACCATAGTTGTATAGATTTGTTGTGCCAGTCCACGTGAGTGTTTTCTAGTATTTTATCCACACTAAATGTTATTTTTATGCATGTGTAAAATCTGTATTTTTACTTCAAAACATTCTCTTGCATGCTTATTTGTATTTTAACTCAATCAACAACACCATTTTGCATCTTAACTAACTTCCCTGTTGTGCCAGGACATATGCTGCGTAGCATTTTGTTTGTCACTTGGTGATACTTTCCCAGCTCACTATATCGGAAGTCTTCCCCATTACTAAGATGAACTGGTATGTGAAACCATATGGTGTTTTTCAGCTGCTTCGTTGCTGTGCAGGATAAATAATCCTGACCTGAAAACAGAAACTTTCTAAGAGTGTGTGTGGGGGAAAAGTTGCTTTATTCCTTATAAGGCACGGGCAGGCTAGTTGAACGCTAGGAAGGGGCGGTTGCATTTTCACGCTGCTCTGAGCAAGCACCGAGCTGGCGAGCGGCGGGGGCAGGCTCGAATGCGGCAAGGGAAGGGCTGGCGGCCGGATTTCCAGGAGTGAAAGAGGGCGCAGGGGCAATTTCAAGCCAGCATCAGGAACGTGGTCATGGGAAAGTCAGGTTGGTGAATGCTTTTTTGTGTGCGGGGGGGGAGAGGGGGGCTTGTTGGACGTGCTGCGGGTGCACGGCGGCGACTGCGAGGGCTGGCAGGAGCATTCCTCCTCCCTGCCGGTCTCAAGCAGGCGCAGGGAGCGGGCACGTGCTTCTGCCCCTGCAGCCGCAGAGCCCGGGCAGCGCAGCCCGGCGGGAGCTCGTCTCATTCCTAGGGCAGCACCGGGATGCGGCAGGGAATGGGAGGGAAGGAGGGCAGCGCCCCCCTTCCTTGGGGCTTAGACGGGGCTCCGTGCCCGGGTAGGGGACAGCGGGAAGTGCAGCCTTCCCCTGCAACCGCACCCCTTCTTTACCAAACTCCGGATCTGCCCCTGGATGCGGCGGGCCACGCTTGTGGAAGGCGTAGTGGCAACAACGTCATGTTGTGTGACCTGCTGCTGTTGTGCAGGCTAGTCTCCAGGAGCTTTCTTATAGTACCGTGAAACGGGCTAGTTATTTCTTATTGATGTATTTTACAGTGCACACTTATTTGCAAGGAAAGAAGTTTGAATGTTTTATTTTGTGCGTGGTTTTCATGCTGTGCTTTGATCAATCCAGTTAAAGAATAGGGCTAAGCGCTGTAGCTTTTGAAACTGCTGGCTGGGAAGAATGGTCATGAAAGCTCTTGTGTATGGAGTTAAGTGTTTTCTTGTCCAAATAACCTTAGTCAGCAAGTTATAGACTGATATATGCAGACAAGGTTCTTTGGGTGAATCTGATATCTAGGTTTCAGAGAGATGAAGGCTGTCCCGGCTTCATCCCAAGGCTCTTGGGTGATCTTTGCAGGGCGCTGGGGGGCGAATGGTGGTTTTCAGCTCCTCCCAGATCCCCTGATTTCTTGGGGTGTTTAGTTACCTGATATCTCCCTCTCCCTTCTGGTAGAGCAAGGTGCATCTGCCATCCCCTAAATCCAAGGGCTGAATCTGTCCTGCAGTGGGTGATGCACTTGCCCAACCACACCCAGGAAGGCTCTACAGTGATAGAGCTGGAAAATGCTCCTCCAGGCCCATTGCTAGCACTTCCCAGGTTTACTTCTTTCCAGGGATAGAAAGCTTGTTGGCTCTAAGAACTGCACAGACTACATGTGCAACAGCAGACGTATCAAGGCCAAGAAACTGGATTACTGCAACTGGGTGGTGGGTGTACACTATCTGTCTGACAGTGACAGCAGATCTGTTTGTCAGCAGATTTTGCCCCAAGGTCTTCTCTATTAGTATGCCATTTCTGTGCAAGTATATCGTAGAGATCTGCCTCAGGAAGAGGCAAAAATGAATTTACCACCAGCAACAACCACCTCCCACTTTTCTCTTACGCTGCTGCTGCAATAGCATATGTGGAGTAGTAACTATGTTCAGCTCAGTCTGAAGAAGTGCAGAAACTAGCAGTTGTGTTGCCAGAAAGCAACTTACTTGTCTTAACATTTTTCATCCAACCTTTCTTTCTGCTTTATCAGCTTGTTGCAAGTAAGTGATTTACAGAGATGCACAATGTATTTATTTTCCAGGGGGCTTTTTTCCCCACAAAGACCTGGATCAGTAAATTGAATACTACAGATTAGCAGTCTCTTTAGACTCTTTTGACGTTCTCTGATGTATTTGATTGTAGCATTTTAATAGCTTTGAACATGCATGGTCTGCAGTTATCCTTCAGTTGGAAAGCAGAATTAGAGTTAGTAGTCTGATACCAAAAATGGCCTACCAGTGTTGCAAAATATAAGTTCTGTGAAAGTTAGGACTAAATGCTGCACTGCATGTGCAGTTCCTTTGATTTTCAATTATAATATGCATGTCCGAATTTGACCAAAAGTACTGTTTACCAGATAAAAATTACAATGCAACATTTTCTCATATAGCATTCTTTGTCTGATTAATTACAGGCCTTTCTATGCAATGACTAGATGGGTCTGTTTTTAATTGAGTGAATTAACTTGATTTTTAAAAAGCACCTTTTTTCTCATTCAGTTCTTTTTGCAGACAGACAGTAGACAGGGAGATATGTTAAGACCAGTGCAGTTGCAGATCTTAATGTTACTGAATGCAAACATTCTGTTGCTAACAATAAAGACTAATTCATCATCCTCTTTCTAGCCCCTCAGGTCCCGTAAAACAGGCTAACACAAAAAGCATGTTGTCATTTTCATAGCCTGCATGTGTCAGATTTCTCCGAGAATGAACAGATGGTGTCTGTAGTGAACTTGTGATACTTTTTGTTAAGGCAGTTGTACAAGGCAGTCGTGACAAGTTTCCAAAGAATAAAAGCTCCATAGAATATTGCCTTGAATTTCCTTTCACTGTAAGATTTAATTTACTGTATACAAAGCTATTCAAGTTTTAAAATACATATATTCAGAAGTTGCGTTTATCACAAATCTCCAAATGATAAAAATGGCATTGGCTTTTTAGGTTGTAACTGCAAAAATAACCTATATCTGCTTTGATTTTTTTCCCCTCCTCTAGTTGTTGCAATAGGGTTGGAGTGTTGTAGTTTCGATGGATATGCAAGAAGCAAGGATTTTTGAGTAATATCTTTTTATTGGATCATCTGTATTGTTGGAAGACATGTTACACAAGCTTTCAGGCACAAAATGTGCTTCCTCCAGCCTGAAGAGAAGCAGATGTGGATTAAAAAACCCCTTAACGAGTACTGTTAGTTTAATTATGTTAATGGGTAAGTTCGTTTAAAAAAGTGGAAGAGGGATGTAAAACTACGGATCAAAGATAAGTTATAAGAAATGAATATGAGGAAAATAAAGGGAAGCAGAAATAGATAAACCTAATTATATAAAAGACGACTCAAAAAGGAAGATAGTTTCTATTGTACTGGTTCCTTTTGAAATACAAGGTAGAATAGCTCTCTCACTTGTAACACTTCTTTTGACTTGACTCGTTTACAGGAAAGCACCTTAAATGCTATGTACTCATGACTCATTCCTTATTATTTACTACCTTTCTTACCAAGAAGATGGCTAGATAATTTCAAAAGACAATGAGTGACAAATCCTCTGGTAATTATCTCTGCTTAGAGTTTACCTATTGTAGCATGGACATTGGGACAGGAGAGGAGAAGATGCTTTTGTTGCATTCCTTCACTTCTTCCCCACTGACCTTCGAAGCCTGTTTGTGGAAAGGATTACACTCAGAGTTTAGGAGTGGAGCTGGCAACTGGCTGTTGTCTGAAACATTTTGATTAGCTGGCCTTAGGAGTTAATGCAGTCCATAGGAGTTTATGCAATCATGGGATGAACAGCAACAGGACTGCACAGAGTATCCAGCTCTCTTATGTGGTCATTCCCAGCCAACAAGTATTCTGATAAATCATTTTGCTTGGCTCTGGTATGCGTCATGCTGAGAGGCCCCACCATGACCTCCTCCAGTAGATGGAATGACTTTATGGAAACCCTGAAGTAGAACCTGGGGAATTTCCCACCTCCTCAGTCCTTCTGTGGGGTATTTCCATGGAAGAAGATGTGCTAAACCTGATGGGGGAGTATCAATATCATGTTTAGTATAATGTTCTAAAATCACAGTGCAAGAAGGCAGCCAGGCATTAACTTCTGTAGAAGCTCAGCTTTCACGTATGAAACTAAACAAACACATAGAAAACAAATACAACCACCAAGCAAGCAAAGAAAAAAAACATTCTGGGTGTTACAGGGTTGAACCAACTGCAAACATTGTGTCATGAACTTGTTCTCTGCCTGAGCCTATTGAATATTAAGTATGCCCTTGTTGCCAAGAAGGCTAACAGCATACTGGGCTGCATTGGTAGGTGTGTTGCCAGTAGGTCGAGGCAAGTAGTTATTCACTTCTGTTCAGCGCTGGTGAGGCCACATCTGGAGTACTGTGTTCAGTTTTGGGCCTCCCACTACAGAAAGGATGCAGACTAATTGGAGAAAGTCCAGCAGGGGACAACAAAAATGGTGAGGGGCCTAGGGCACATGACTTATGAGGAAAACCTGGGGAAACTGAGCTTATTTAGTTTAGAGAAGAGGAAATGGGATTTAATAGCAGCTTTCAGCTACTTAAAGGGGTGTTCTAAAGAGGATGGAACTAGATGACAGAACAAGTAGCAACAGTCTAAATTTGCAGCAAGGGACGTTTAGGTTAGATGTTAGGAAGAATTTTCTCACTAGGAGGGTAGTAAAACATTGGAATGGGTTAAGAGAGGTGGTGGAATCACCATCCTTGGAAGTGTCTGAGACCCCACTAGACAAAGCTTTGTCTGGGATGATCTAGTTGGGGCTGGTCCTGCTTTGAGCAGTGGGTTAAACTAGATGACCTCCTAAGGTCCCTTCCAGCCTTAAATTTCTATGATTCTATGGTATGCTCTTCCCAAATTATCACTGTTTAAAATACAGCCCATATGCATAGCAAAATAAAAAGATTTTTAAGCAGATTATAATTAAGTAGCTGAAACCTGCAAAACATTTGTGATTAAACAGGATTTTAATTATCCTTTAACTGAATATTTTAACTAGGGTTACCATATTTCCAGGTCCAAAAAAGAGGACACCCATCACAGGAGAGGGGAGGAAGTGTGCAGGGGGAATATGATGGGGGGGGGGTCCACTGGTGCCCACCCCCACCCATTCTGTTGCCCTTCCCTGACCAGCTGTTATTTTCCGCCCCCCCCCCCCCCCCCAGCCCTGCTTCTGCTCCTCACTCTGGACACACTGAGCTCAGCCCTGCCAGTGCCCCTCACTCCCAACCAGCAGTACCCTGCCCCACACCCCTTGCTGGTGCCCCGCACTCCTGACCCGCAGCCACCTGGCACTGCCAGTGCCTGCACACCCAACCCATAGTCACCCATCTCATGCCTCTTGTCCCTCACTCCTGATCCACATTCCCCAGCCCTGCTGGGGCCCTCACTCCTGACCCGCAGCCACCTGGCACTGCCAGTGCCTGCACACCCAACCCACAGTCACCCATCTCATCCCTCTTGTCCCTCACTCCTGATCCACATTCCCCAGCCCTGCTGGGGCCCTCACTCCTGACCCACAATGCAGGTCCTGCTGCCCCCAGCCCTGTTCCTTACTCTCTCTCTTTCTCTCACTGGCTTGCCTGAGCCAGTGCGGGGATCATATGACCCTTGCCAACCAATCATCTGGCCCACTGCTCCAAGCCTGAAGCAGCTGTCTGGGACAGCAGAAAACCTAGACATTCGCTCTTTTTTTAGAAACCTGCCCAGACACGGGACAGGGGACCAAAAAAAGAGAGGGTGTTACATTTCTTCTAGGCCAACAGTGCCCCCAGCAGAATTCAGCCTAAGGGAACTCCTAAATTCTGATTGCTGCAGTGGTCCCCCTGTATTAGTCATGATGCAGGTACAGCACCGTGTGCTGTCTTGTGGGATGCCACATCACTGTCGCTTTCATAGACATTAGGGCTGGAAGGGACCTCGGAGATCAAGTCCAGCCTCCTGCCCCAGGGGCAGGAAGTCAGCTAGGGTCAAAGGATCCCAGTAAAATAAACGTCCAAACATTTCTTAAAAGAGTCCAGAGCACCACTTCGGGGTGGAGGGGAGTCTATTCCAGTCCTTCGGGTCTCAGACAGTAAAGAAGTTTTTCCTTATGTCCAGCCTAACATGGTCTTGGAGTTTGTGACCATTGGACCTTGTCATCCGTTGGGGCGCTTTGGTGGACAGACATTTCCCCCAGATCCTGATGTGCACCCCTTATATACATATAGGCTGCTACTAGGTCACCCCTGAGCCTGTGTGTTTCCAGGCTAAGGAGTCTCATGGCTCTCAGCCTCTCTTGCCCTCTGATCATGCATGTGGCTCTCCTCTGGGCCCTCTCAAGCTTCTCCACATCCTTTTTGAATTGCGGAGCCCAGAACTGGATGCAGTATTCCAGCTGTGGCCTCACCAAGGCCAAGTACAGCGGCTGATTTCTTCTTCTCCAAGGCCGAGTACCAAGGCTGAATACACCAAGGCCGAGTACTTCTCTCCCTTCCCCCCCCAACACACTCGCACAGTAGCTCTATACAACTTGAGTTTAAGTACAATTTTGTGTCTGTGGAGGTAGTACAAAGAGACTGGAGCCAGAGTAGTGAAGAATCTGGAGGTCTGTACTGAGTCCTGATCACCTTTCTCTTCTTGTCTGAATCAGAATGGAGCAGAAATAGGAGGGGAGTGTGGAGGTGAATGAGAAATAGACGGAGGTAGATTTCATATGAGAAGAGGCTAAACAGGTTAGTACTGTTTAGTTTAGAGAAGAGTGGAGAAAATAGAAGGATTCCAAACAATATTTACTAAGAAGGTTAATTACATGCCTGCGTTTATTTTTTTCCATACCATTTAAACAAGAAGCCAGAAAATGAAATAGAAAGGCAGCAAACAAAAAGAGCAAATACTGTCTTTCACAGCATGTTAACCTGTGGAACAAGTTTTCAGTAAGGTTCCAAAAAGGATTGTAAGGATGAGTAATGAGAACATTCATTGTTGCATTTCATGAAACTACCTCTTTTTTTTAATTAGTATGTGTAAAGTTTCATAATGTGTGAGTTTCGTAATTCCTGTGAGTAGAGAGTAACTTTTTCTGTCATCCTAAGCCACTTAAACACACACAAGAGTCAGAATCAAAAGTTATTTGGGAAGTCATATCCAGTTGGTTAAGAGCATAGAAATTTCTACTAATGCTCCCACTAATACTCACTTTCAGTGCCTGGCACAGTGCGTGGCATGTCATTGACATGGAAAACACAAGCTTCCTTCCCAAGAAACTGAAAAAGAAGTCTGGCAGCTTGAAGTCCCTGCTTACACATCAGACCACCCACAGAACTTGGCGTTGGGGAAGGAACAAGAGCATATTACATAGTCTGGATATAATGGTAGATATTTGCTAATTAACCAGTCATCTTATAGCAGCTACTTTTGGTGGTGTAGTAGAAACAGAGAAAAAAAAAGAGAAACTTTAGGTAAGACCAAATCAAGTTTGTTTGGCTTAGAGAGATCATTGGTAGTCAGGATGGATAAAAATCAACAGTTTAAAAAAAAATGGATTTTTAAAAATTTAAATATTTTTAATCATATTTTAAACTTTTTATTAAGATGCTTTTATAAAAATTAAGTTTTAATTTAAGAAACATTAAAACTCAAAGATATAATCATAGAATAGGGATTGTAACTTCTAATTGTATGCTGTTTGAGATGGTGTATACATGTAACTTTTTTAGAAAAGTTTTATAAATAGGTCACAACAGGCCATGGACTATATTAGGGGCCCAATCTTATGGGGTTCCCAGAGGCTCCTCTACAGATTAGTAAAGATTAAAGAAAATAGGGCTCTGCCCAATGGGACTCAGTGCTCAGTCTAGAAGATCTCATTAAGCATCTGTGTGATGCTTAGTTTCAGTTCTCAAAGTGTGGATTGGTGTCTCCAGAGATAACATCCTTGTTAACAGCAGTGTATGGAGATGAGAGAGAACACTGAATTTGAGTTTTCCATTTCCCACGGAAAAATGGAATAAACCACAGATTTTACCTTTTGCCGGAGACAAATGCGGATTTCTCATTTTACCAGAGAAACCTGTGGATTTTGCAGTTTTGCAATGAGCCCTCTGTAGGCTGGCAGAGTTCCAGCCTATGGGGGCTTCAAGGGAGCGGAAGGAGCATGGTCAGGCAGGGGGCACCATATGCGGATATGCATTTGGCCTCAGGCAGCCTGGAGAGCAGCTCCTGCAGATATGGGTGGTGGTGGGATTGAGGCCCCCCCATAGGGATGGAGGGCAGGAGTTGAGTAGGTCTGGGGTTGGGAATGCTGCCCAGCCGGGCAGTGCCTGGGGCTTGGAGCTGCTCCCCGCCACTGCAGGCTGCTCCCTGCCCGGGCTGCTCCTCACCGCTGCATGAACTCCTGAGAGGTAAGGGGGACCTGCGCCCCCCAGATCTCATGCTTGGCTCCTGAGGGTCCTTTGCACTTTCACCATTTGTCTTTTAAGATTTTTATAATAAATATTTATTATATATTATTTAATATAATACATATTTAAAAAGTCAAAGGCTCTTTCTCTTTCTCACTCTCTGCTGGGGGCATAATGTTATGGTGTAGCCTTGCCCCTTGTGTGCTACATGAAAGCCCCAAGCTCACCAGGATTCAAACAATAACTTTTCTGAAGCACTTAAGAAATAAAATCAAATTTATATTCACAGCAAAACAAACTAACAAAATCTCTCCAGTTAATTCTCATCTTGCCTCTTACTTTGTGGTGTTTTTTTTCAGTCTTTAACACTATTCAGCTTCCTTTTCAGGTCTGCATGCAGATTTTCTTAGTATTGGTTAATAAAGTTGAGGCAAGTGACCTCAACATTTAATATTTTTCAATATTAATGTATTTTGGTATCAAGCCATTTGACTTATGTGGAAATGGGTTCTTGAAGTAGATTAAATGTTACTGAATAAAAAGATTAACTTAATTTTCTTTCAGTATCATATTACAATACTATTTATCTGGAGCTTTTCCAACAGAGTATTTCAGATAACCTGATTTTTTTTGTTTATATTGAGGCCCTTTCATAGTGTGTAGAACGTTAAATGGAGTATAATGGCAGTAAAGTATCATTTGTTTTATATCCCCTTATATTGGTAGAATACTGTAAAAGGACCTGCTGTAGATGAGAATAATGCCTGAAATGTTTAGGGATATTGATTAACAACTTGCAACATCCTGTTGAGGTGGTTTATAGGTAGGGATGTACTGAAAATGTGATTTAATGTGATTTCCCCCCCCCCCCGGGAAAACGTGAAATCAGGTATTTTCCATGAAAAACAGAGAAATCTGTGCCAAAAATAAGGCGCTCCACAAAAAAGTGGGGGGGAAAAGCAGAGCTGCGTGTAAAAGTAAAAGGTTTTTCCTCTCCCCACCCCGAGCAGTGGTCAGGATGGGTGCTGCCCCTGCTGCTGGATCCTGTTGGGCGAGAAGGGCCCACATGCAGTCTCTCGGCTGGGCTGGACCTTGCAGGGCTATTTCCTGCCCTCCTCGACAGCTTAAAGCTGTCTGGCCAGGCTGGGGCCATCCCGTAGTAAATGGGTGCTGCAGGAAGTGGGAGGTGGAGCAGAGCTGGGCCAGGGTGGGTGGAAGAAGTGGGGCCTAGCCAGGGAGGAGTGGAGCAGCAGCAGCCAGTTCCCACACCCACTTGGTGTTGGGGAGGTGGTGAGGGGGTGCTTATTTTTTTCCCCCCATGTAGGCCAGGGCTGGGTAGGGAGCAGGGGTACACTAAGGCAGTGGGGTGGTGGCAGCCCACGTGACTGCCAGCCGCCTCCACCATTCAGAGGCTCTGGGGGAGTGTCTGTGATCTGCCCATGAAACCGGAGCCCAGGGCTGTGTTGAATCCTCAACACTTGGCCCCAGGCTCTGATTTGAGCACATCCCTACTGATAGGTAGTTAAAATAATATAGGATGCTTTTATAGAATTGTTAGAGCCAAAGCACTTGATGCAGTTATGACTGTATATTAATAATATATGTGACTATTTATTAAATCTATATTTGATAGAACTCTTTAATATTTATTTTGTATTATTTCAGCTTCCAAACAATTTGCTGACGAGGTCTTAAAAACCCACAATGACTACAGAAAAAAGCATGGAGTTCCCCCACTAAAGATTTGTAAGGCGTTAAACAGTGGAGCCCAACAGTGAGTTCAGTCCTTCCTTTCTTGAAATGAGATTTTAATCACATTTGTGGATTGGTGTACAATATTCTATCAGACAAAATTTGGTTCTGATTATTCATACTGCAACAATTGGTGCATGTTTGTATGATAACACCCACTAGTGGAAGTGTTGCCCTTGTTCTATAATACATCTATAAATGATGATTCTGTACAAATGAGTCTCTCTCGTGGTGTGGAGAGACACAATAATTTCAAAGTTATCAACATAAGTTTATAATAGATACATATCTTGTGGTAATGGTATTTTGTGCTTTGGGGTAAAAAAAAAATATCATGGTTTAGGAACATGGAAAATTACCATACTGACTCAGATACCATATACTCCTAATAGTCCAGGACTTGGCATTTAATATCAAATGCCATAAAGGTACATGAAATTCCAGAATATAAATTCCGTAGATTTTGTAGACATTAGGGCTGGAAGGGACCTTGCGAGATCATTGGGTCCAGCCCATGGGGCAGGAAGTCAGCTGGGGTGAGATGACCCCAGCAAGATAAGCATCCAAACACAACCTGAATGTGTCCAGAGTAGGTGCTTACACCACTTCTGCGGGGAGTCTGTTTCAGACTCTGGAGATTCAGACAATAAAGATGTTTTTTCTCATGTCCAGTCTAAAATGGTCTTCCAGTAGTTCGTGATCAGCGGATCTAGCCTTCCATAGAGGAACCCTGGTGAACAGATGTTTTCCCAGGTCCTGATGTACACCCCTGATGTACTCGTAGGCTGCCACCAAGTTGCCTTTGAGCCTACACTTCTCCAAGCCGAGGAGTCCTATGTCTCTCAGGCTCTCCTTGTAAGGCCTGCTGTCTTGACCTCTGATCATGTGTGTGGCTCTCCCGTCTCCTCTGGACTCTTCTAAGTACACAGAGAAGCCTAGGGCTTCCAATGGCCGGCTTAGCTGTCTGTACACTAAGGCCAAGAGCATGGGAAACAAACAGGAGGAACTGGTCCTCCTGTTAAGCAATAACAAATAGAATCTCATAAGGAGAATGGGGACCTGGTGGGACTCCACCTATCACTGGAATACAGGTATAGATGGCTATACCTTGTACAGGAGGGACTGAGCTGAGAGGAAGGGTCAGGGTGTAGCTCTGTCAAGATGCAGTGCACCTCCCTACTAGCTGACATTAGCACCCAGGAAGGGCAACTCAAAACACTCTGGGTCAAAATACAAGGAGAATGTGGTGAAGGGGATGTAATCATAGGAGTCTAGTGCAGACCTCCTAACCAGGAGGAAGAGCTCGACCATGAATTCTTTAGGCAAGTAGTTGAGGCTGCATGCTCTCGGTGCATGGTTGTCATGGGTGATTTCAACCACCCTGACATTTCGTGGGAGGAGCATTCAGCCAAATCTAATCAGTTACATAGCTTCCTTGCCCGTATTTGAGCTGTATTTGACTCAAGAAGTCCACAGGCCGACAAGAGGCAAGGCACTGCTAGATCTGATTCTGGCCAAAGGGAATGATCTAGTGAGCAACCTGAGGATCAAAGGGAAGCTCGAAGGGAACAGTGATCACAAGTCAATTACCTTTCTTATCCATTGCAAAGCTGGCAGATCAGTCAATAATGCAGAAACCCTTGACTTCAGGCAAGCTGACTTCCAAAAGCTCAGAAGGTTAGTTGTCGAGACCCTGAAAGATCATGATCTGACAGGAAGCCCAAAATGAGTGGTCATTCCTTAAGGATGCAATCCTAATAGCTCAAGGAAAGTCCATTCTGGCCTGCAAGGAAGAGAGTAAAAGGGCTGGGAGATCTCTTTGGCTAAATAGGGATCTCATGGACCTCCTTAATCTTAAAAGAGAACACTATAAGTGTTGGAAGCCAGGTAATACCTCTAAAGGAGGATTATGTATCACTGGCCTGCACGTGTATGGAACAGACCAGAAAAGCCAAGGCTGAAACTGAACTCAGGTTGGCTATGGGAATCAAGGGCAAGAAGTCCCTTTTCAGATGCATAGGAAGTCATAAGAAAAATAAGGACAACATTGGACCTCTGCTGAACCAAATGGGGCAGCTGATAACCGCCTCCCAGGAAAAAGCTAATCTCTTTAATAATTACTTTGCATCAGTTTTTCACCGGCCCAAGGGAATCACTCTGCCTGACAGGACACAGGACTATAAGGGTATGCATGACCATACACTACATTTGGCAAAGACATTGAGAAGGAGCACTTTGGAAGGATGGACATCTGTAAGTCAGTGGGCCCTGATGAAATGCACCTAAGAGTGCTAAAAGATGTGGCTGACACCTTAGCTCGGCCATTGGCTTGGATATTTGAAAACTCATGGCGCTTGGGTGAGGTTTCTGAAGACTGGAGGGCGAGGTTTCTGAAGAGGGCCAATGCGGTACCTATCTTCAAGAAAGGAAAGAAGGAAGATCCAGGGAATTACAGACCAATCAGTTTGATCTCAACCCTTGTAAAGATCTTCAAGAAAATTATCAAAGAATCCATCAATAATAGGCTGACAGAAGGTGTCATCTTGAGAGACAGCCAGCACAGCTTCATTATGGGTAGGTGTGGCTGGGCACTGAGCATGCCCGCCACTTGTGGAGAGTGTGGCAGGGCGCCGAGCCTGCCAGCCGCTGGAGGAGTGAGCGGCAGTGTGCCGAGTGCCTGGCACTGTGGTGAAGAGCGCAGCAGGGTGTTGAGCCCGCTTGCCACTGGTGGAGATCGTGGCAAGGTGCTGAGCCCGCTGCCGCTGGCAAGGAGTGAGCAGCAGGGCGCCAGGCCAGTCTGCCGCTGGTGAGTGAGCAGCAGGGCACTGAGCCCGCTTGCCGCTGTGGTGAAGAGGGTGGCACGGCGCTGAGCCTGTAGCCGCCGGTGAAGTAGAGAGCACAGCGGGGTGGTGAGCCTGCCAGCCGCTGAAGGAGAGCGTGGCAGGGCGGTGAGCCTGCTTGCCCCTGGTAAAGATCGTGGCAGGGCACCGGGGGTGCCTGCCCCTTTAAGGCCCTGGACCTGGCAGCCTCCAGGTGTCTGGTGAGGGCAGCCATTTTGTGGGAAGGGCTGCCTGTATAAACTGGGCAGTTTGGCTGCTGGGGCCAGGTTGCAACATCGCCTGGCTGGGGAGCTGCCGAAAGAACACCTGGAGGTAAGGGGGAGCTGTAGGGGTGGCAGCTCCACTGGTCCTGGGCATGACCTGAAACTCCACTCTGCCGGGAGTGGGTGGCCTGGTGGGGCTCTCAGTGGTGCGGGAGCCCCCAGGAAATGCCAGGCCAGTTACCACCCCAGTGAAAGGTAAGTCGGGGTGCCATAACCCCGTGCTCCCACCACCGGGTGGGTAACCCTGTGTTTTTGTTGACTGGAAGGGCCCGGAAGGTGGACCCAGTGAGAGAGAGAGGGGCTGGAGACCCAGCCCAAACCAGAAGAGTACCCTCAACTGGCCCATGCTGGGGCCAGGGCTAAGGGAACCAAAAGGGCCGTGGGCCCACCGCAAGGGACGCCCAAGAGCCGGGAGCCTGGGGTTCCTACTGGCCTGGAGATGGGCCAGGGCTAGGAGCTGGGACCACACCCAAGAAGGGGAAGGAGGCGCTGCGGTTGTCCTCAGGAGGCGGGGATAGCAGCGTGGTTATGGTTTCAGGGGGCTAGGTAGCCCGGATGACAGTGGCGAGGCCGCCTGACCAGAGGGATCAGGGAAGGGTCCGGTATGGAGGATTCTGAGGCCCAGCGTGGGACCGGTGATTAGTGTAAGACCGAGATGCCATCAGCGAGGCTTGGGCTGCAGTATGGGGATGGAAGGAGCTGCAGATAGCGCCCCTGGCATTGGGGCACGAGTGGGCAGCCTCCCACTTATTAACATCTGTTATGGAACCTTAAGATCAAGTCGTGGCAGGCGAGAACAGGCGGGCGGTTGGCCCACCGAGACAGGCAGGTGGGTCGTAGAGTGCAGAGGACGGTCCCGGGGATGCGCGCCTGTCACAGTAGGTCATACCTGACCAAGCTCATCTCCTTCTATGACCCATCACCTGGATGTGGGGGGTGAGGTTGACATCATACTTGGATTTAAAAAGAGAAAAAAAAGCCTTTGACTTGGTCTCCCAAGATGTCCTTATGGCAAACTGGGGAAAAAGTGAAATAACTGGTACATAAATTTCCAAATTTAAATTCATTGTTTTAAACTGAACTCCTAGATAAAATGTAGAAAATATTAATAGACAAAAGAAACCAAAATTGCAAAACTGAAGGAAAAGCAAAAGAACCCCAAATAAACTGCTATATTAAAAACAACAAAAACCAAAAAACACACAACAAATGCATACACAAAAATCAGAAAGAAAGACATAACCATATCCCCTTCTATCTTACATTTTAGCTTCTGGGGAACAAGTCCAGCAGTAATGTTTTTCTATCAACAGGAGTCCTTCTAGTTCTATATGCTAGGCCAGAATGACAGGCGGAATTGCATAGTGTGTAGGTAGGAGGGGCTTAGTTTTTGAGAAACCTTTTTAGGATGGGCAGGTTTGTGTAAGAAGGATGAGCTCCATCTGAACCAAAATGAAATTAGACTGCTGGTGCTTAAATAGGTTAGAGAAGAATTTTAAACTATGAGCTAGGGCACGGGTGAGTTATTTTTGCTAGAGGGACACTTAATGAATTTTGGTATGTTCTCAAGGGCCACACTTTCTCTTTTTCACCTCTCTCTCTCCACCGGAGCTGTAGCATCCCCATCCTGATCTGAATGCCCCCGACATGGTAGAAGTGGCCCTGGGTGGGTCCTGGCAGTGTTTAAGGACCCATCCCATGCTGCTGACATCACCTGTAGGCTCTAGTGGCAGGTTTCAGCCAGGATGGGGCATCCGCTCCATTCCACAGCTGACTGCACTGTCAGTGCTGGGTGAAAGCAGTACTGCCTGCCTGGCATGGCAGAAACAACCCCACCTGGCTGCCTGGAACCATGCAGCAGCTGGAACATGGATTGTATTTTGCCCATCCTTGCGTTGAGGGAAAGCCAGTAGGGGTGGAAGAGCATGTATCATAGTATCAGAGTACCTAGGGTCAGAAGGGGCCTAGAGCAGGCCATCTAGTCTGACCCCCCGCCAATTGGCGGGAAACGAGTGCCAGGGTCACAGGACCCCAGCCAAGT